>OZ035961.1:120000-842500 GCA_964034945.1 Chrysopilus asiliformis
ACTAAAATAAAGAATAATGACGATTTTTTTTCGTAAATTCTCTTCTTCGCACCCGGCGAAATCAGTTCCATCCTCAGTAGTGAAACGTCACCTTGACAAATAATTTTGTATGAACTGACACTACTTGGATTTCTTATACTTTGCCAAAGCTATTAAACTTCGGGAAGTACCGTTGGGATCAATATGGTCCAAACTTGTTTTCAGAAATAGAAACTGGAAATATTTACAGATTCTCCAATCACAAAAAAAACGGTATGACATTTGCAGTTTTTCTCATATTTTCTTGTGAAAAACAGGTTTTCTGACTTTTTCCTAAGTCCATATATTCACTATATAAATATGTTAAGCTCAAGAATCTAATTTGTGAATTGTGGATATAATAATGGACAACCATTTTAATACCGCGACAATTGTAGTACGGAATATTTTTTTCTGCTTTTTATTGCCTTAATAAAAATGCTTGACCTCTTGGCTTTGTAAATACACTCATGAATGAAAATTATTATAAAGAATTGTTGCTAGTTTAAGAAGGATAACTTGACAATACTGCAGACAAAACAAGGCTATCAAAATTTTTTTATCTTACCATAAAGTGGCGAATTGGACAAAAAGAAAACTCTGAGAAGATGGACATTTTTTTTTCTTTATTCTTGTCTCTTCTTTGCCTTCTTGATATTTTCAGAAGTTATAAACTTAGGACTATATAGACGTTCAGTTGAATTTAAGTGGAATTCCCTAAAGAGATATTTTTTCTTATATACATATTTCTAGTAGCAAAAGGATATTCTTTCGACATGGGTAAATGCAATAAAAGGATAAATTTACTGCTTATCATTCTTCTCGACTGTTTTCGTTCTAATAAAATAAAATACCAAATAAAGAAACTCTAGTCTGTTTGTTTACCAACAATAAATGGAGTTGCTTCAGAAATCGGTGAAAGCATTTTCCTTCTTCGAATTATAATGTTAACCAATAATATCAAATATATGTAATCTATCCGCTATTTGGGCATTTTTTATATTATTTTTCTCAATTTTAAATATTTTAAATTATTATTGATCATTATTCTAGGTATATAATACTCTTTCATTTCCATTCGACCATATTGTAATTAGCGGCTGTTCAAAAAATACGCTAGTTTTACGCTTTTCGCCCCTGCGCACCATTACAGTACCGCAGAATCCCTCTCCCTAAAACAGCGTCATATTTTATGGACAACGCTTTACTAACTGTTAAATATAGTGAATTTTATATTAATTGTTCTAGTTTGCAATACAGTCTATAAATATTCTTTTTCGTTACTTATAGCAATTTTAAAATATTCTATACTGAATACCGATCTTATTTTTATCATCACAATATGAGGAAAATTGAGTTTTTTCCATCTATTTTTTTCTAAAAAGATTTTGAATGTTGTGAATTTAAATTTCCGGTATGTTTTTATGTTGGTTATTATCATTTTGAGATCAATTTTTTTGTGCGCGTTTTATTTGAAACACGAAAATGGGTATTTGCTTCCAAAAATTAAGCATCGTGTAGTATTAAACCGCAGACCTGGAAGCCCCCTTAACCTCATTTTGTGGGTTTTCAGGGCAACCAGCGAAACGAATAATTCTCGAAAAGCCCAAACACAAAAAAGGCGGTTCTAAAAATCTATCCTTGCTGGCATGAATATGATACGAAATTGATTCTAGCTATGCCAAATATATTCGATTGCCAAATGCCTGATGTTTGCTCGCTTAAATGAATAGATACGAATAGATATAGAACCATGCTAATCTGGCACTTTTTGACTGTAGTTTGGATATGTACTGTTTTTATATTACCTATACATAGTTTAAAGGTTGGTAACTTTGTGTGTGTGTGATTGTATGTTCATGATACAAAAGCTTTCGATTGAGATTTCGTTTTATGACGACTGTGTGATATGGCTTTGGCTTGAAATTCGACAAATTCCTTCGTACACACTTCGATATAACACATAAAATCTGCAAAAGATAAAAAAATGGGAAAAATATGTTTACAAACAGGAAAGAAATCAATCGATATATTGCAACAAATTATTGGCAATTAGAACCATTTGAATGAACAAACAAACTCAATTCCCTGTGCCTAACGAGCCATATGTAATTTATGGAAAATATTTAATGGTCGATGTTTGTAGCTAAGGCTACCAATTAACGATCTTCTTTTGCAGCGAATCATTATCATCATCATCGGGGTGGAGTCCACAACAACACAAATCACCATTCACTTTCCTGTTTTTCCCAATAGGCAAGTTTTCCAGTAAAGATAATGAATTTGTACGAAAAGGGGAGGTAAATTGCAACTTCATAAAGAATTTTCAATGATGGCTTCCAGAGCATTTAATGATAAGCCCGCACTGTTGGGAAAATTATATTACTTGATTACCCTGAAATCAAAAAAATAGAAGATCTTTTGTTTGGAGAATTATTTGCCTTTTCAAAATCTAATTTATTAACAAAAAACTAATAAAAATTAAGTTTTTTTTTGTTTACGATTCGCTCAAATCGAATTAACTTCACCGCAAGCACCTGGACCACTTTAAAAAATTTAAAGCATTTGAAAGTAGAACGACCGATTATGGAATTTACGCCTATACTACAAAGGTATGGAATATAATCCGAAAGCCGAGAAGTTTTCAAGTAAAAAAATACAGTGGCGCAAATATGTAAATAGCAGCAGTAGAACGCGAAAACGAAAAGAGGCCACTAAATTACTTCTTCACAATCAACTTAAAGTCCATTACCATTTTGGCAGGCACTTGAAACTGCGGCATTAACACACCTTGCAGGCACAAACGAAAATAAAAAGGAAAAAATGTAAAAATAAAATATAAAAAAAAAAGAATTTTCCAATTTGTATTCAGGGCATTCAATTTGGATTCTTGTATTTCAGCACATTGCTGTTCTCCGTTTATGGCTCCCTAACAGCAGACTTGGAAATATGACGCCATAAATAACCAATTTCGGATACACTTCATCTTCGCTCCCCACATTTGGCATCCAAAATCCCAATTCCTACCCCATATATAACTTCAGCCACCCGCCCCGTGAATATACATATTTACATCAAGCCCTATAATATAATGTGTTTTCGTATGAATTTATACACAGTTTTACATCTGCCCGCCGCCGTTGTTGTTTCATTCTATCCCAATCCCTATTTCTATTACCGAAAAATGTTTTCCACTCCACCGTTAGACAGGTACCACACACAGTTTATTGTATAGAGAATTTCTGTTTTTTATTTGTGCAGGAATCCTCACACCACAGATTTTATCCAATATTCTGATGATATGAATGCCATATATGACGTGAAAATCGTTTAGATTCTTCTTCTGGTGGCCAAATTGGGTATAATACGCTAAGTTACCTACTGACACCCCCCTTATACTTTTTACGGACCCATCGGGTCGGTCGGTTCACCTTTTCGTATCCTTCTGTTGTGGATGGTACTTGGCTCTATCTGGATTATGTTTCTGTAAATTGAACCTGAAGCACTTTTACAGATGGCTCTGTACAGACAGATCCGAATCAACCTTCATTGGAATCCCGCATCATTTTTTCCTCCTACATATTCCCAAAATGAAGCCATATTTATATAAATACATGATATTATGTATATTATACAATGTAGGCAGGCGAATACAAAGCGCTGGCGGTTGTATTCCGCGTACTTCATCTGTCTGTAAACTTTCATTACTTACCTTCAACAACTGAAGTCTATGAACAGAAATAAGCATCCATCGTGATGAAGGAGAGCCCAACCATCTAATAGAGGTGAAGCGGGAACATTTAAAAAAGAAGGAATTGATTCTGACAGGGAATGATGAAACAAAGGTTTTCTAATTGGAAGGCCTTTTTGATTTTTCCGAATTAAGCGATGAACAAATCGGAATGTGGGAAAATTTTTCAAACCAACAAATTGTGAATCCTGATGGTCGAATTTTCAAAATAATTTTCAACTTAACTAAAGTTTTAATATACAAGTAGATAGCGATAATGTGTGAACGAGTCCTTGTTTACTCCGATTAGAAAAACAGTGTGTGTTAACGGGCCAAATTTTTAATATAGCTCACAAAAAAAGTCACGCTAAATAGGCTTTTTTGAACTTTCTTGTAAGTAGCTCCGTTAGTACTATAACCAACACACTTCTGCAGACCGCCATCTAAAAGTATCAAAAAAAAAAAAAAAAAAAAGAAAAGGTAAAATTTTGAAGGATATATATAAACTTTAACTTTTGTAGACCTTTTACTCTACAATTTGTAGTAACTCCAATTTGTAGTAACTCAAATTCTTACATAAAATGAAAACACAAACACCTAAGTTTTTTTTAAATTCTGAAGACGTTATCAAATAATTTGAACACACACATCGATAAAAACAACAAACAAATTAGAAAAACTATCAAAAAGTATACCGATAGTGAGCTTTAGGTTCTCCTCACGAAGCTTTGTAAGTAGTAGTAGTGAAGTTTTAAAGTAGTAGTCTTTTTGGCATCTGAAAACTTTACTGTACCTGATTTCAAAGATTTGATTCGATTGCATGTGAAAATATATATCAAGATTTTCATAGAATTTAGTGATGAAAAGAATTTGAAAAGAATGAAAAGTAGCATACGATTACAATACTGCAATCAGAACTGTTTCCTTTCGCAGTTTTTCGAATATGTTTCCGGCTATTCGTTTTCTATCACTCGCACTCGAATGGTACGTACATAAAGCTTTCCAAAGGACATTTCCAATCGGATGGGTGTAGATCGCAAACATTGAATGCTTCGGTATTATACATACCAGTTTTAAAGGATTTTCTCCTTTCTCCCTATAGTAATACTCTACTTTTTATTTACACTCCAATGCCAGTTCCGCTTTATTGATCAAAAATCGAATCAATTCTCGTATTTTAACTTCGATTTAAAATATGAGAATTGATTCTGCTTTAACCTATATCGAATAGTGTTCTTAAGATTAATATGAAAAAATATAGGGAGTTTGAAGTTCAAGAATCATTCATCGAGTATACTTTTTTTATTACAAACCTGAATTTGTACTTAAGAAATTGATAAATTAGAATCTACCAATGCAAAATTGAATTAGATTGAGAAATATAAATAACTTGCTTACAAATAAATTATTTATTCATATTTTTTTTCTTTGTAGGCGTTGAAAAATCATATGTAGCGATAATACTTTGAAATTCCCATTTAAACATTAAGTATGAAATTCTCATTCAAAGGTATGATAATAGAAAAGCATTTTTCTGCTATTATGCTAGAATTATGAGGAGCATTGGAACCCATTTTATGCCATTTTGAATTGGGTTTCTGGCATGGCAATTGAAGCACAAAATCTACCAATTTATATTCAAAACTCGCCATCTGTCTGCCTGACTTCGTTTGCCTGCCAGTCTTAGCTTCCCTTCAACACTCGAGTGCCCTTTTATTGTTTCTTTCAATTGACTTTGAAATATTATGGGCTAGATATAAGCAGAACACAACCGAGCACAACAGAGTTGAGCATCATAACTGGGTAAGCCCTACTTCAATCGCTGGCTATAAACCTGAAACAGGATTCACCAAAGTGAAGAAAATTCCACCTACTCATATTCAGGCGTTGTTGTTCCAAGTATCATGAACACCCAATTTTAAGATACCGATATTCCGTATGTGAATAAATATATACCGTTCTCAAGCGAAATGCCTATATTATTATTTTTACCCATTTTTTCTTTACGGAACTCCATTGTACTCAAGTAGGATGGAACTGTTATGGCTGCCTAACGTCCCTTAAATCGAACTTGAAGGCACTCAGAAGATGAATTACTTTGATATTTGTTCGACTAGGACGTAGATCAATTCATGATGCCAGAGAGCCTCTTCTTGTCGACAAGAAAAGACCAAAAGGGCTGATAGCTCCTATACGACCATAATATATCGTAAAAAATATCTATGTTGAACAGGTGGAATGATGATGCATTGATAGCATAATGGTTAACAAAATACAAATAGATCATGAAAGATTGGTAAAACATGACATGTTCTCTGATGTGAATTCTGCTAAAATAATGTAAATTGAGCAATTTATATAATTATTTTCTTGGTATACTTGTAAAATACTGCAAAAGCATGTGTGTGTTTGTGCACGGTCAAATATTCAAGTAGTATTTTTGTCAATTTTAGATGTAATTTCTTATTTAAACATTTAAGGTGAAAAACGTTTCCATATTGATGTTGTTTGGGAAAAGAAAAATTATGACGATATCTATATCAAACAATGTTAATTTATAGAAAGCGCTCGTTTTTTTTTCTTAATTGAACCAAACTCTATTTTATAAAAACACAGCAATAATATCCCCTTTGATATCCACATTCTTACAAACTGAAAGTAGATTCTAATTTTTTATTTTTCTTTCTTTTATCACGTCCTTTGCAGATATCTTTGATGGTGGAATTTTTATAGGGTAAACGTAATAAATTTAGCCCGTTAAGAGCATTTTATTAAGTATCCGCGAGTTGACCACAGCAACGACCAAACGATGGAGCGGTAATAGCGTCTGATGTTGCGGATCATTGAGACCAATTTTTCACAATTTAATTGAAGTATAAGACGTAATTACTCTTTTTATGTGCCATCATACTGTCAACACTGAAAATTATTTCGCCTATGTACATAAGCAAAGAGAAAGAAAATTTCGGAAAATCGGACATTATTTCTCTGCAATGTAGTACATTTCGAATAGACTATGAATAGCGTTGTACTAGATATGATTATATATACAAAGCATTAGGGATTATTCGGGTGCAGATTTTCAACAAAAAAAAATCATAAAAGTAATACGAAATATAGTCTGCTT
Source organism: Chrysopilus asiliformis (assembly GCA_964034945.1). NCBI lineage: Eukaryota > Metazoa > Arthropoda > Insecta > Diptera > Rhagionidae > Chrysopilus > Chrysopilus asiliformis. Next base: position 126,876 of record OZ035961.1, read on the forward strand.
AAGGGCTTCGGTCCGAAGGATATTTAATGGAAATTTATTTCACAATATCCGAAAGGAAAATCCTAAAATGCTTCAATTCGGGGATTTAAGAGATTTTTATTTATTTATGTCAATGTCCTTTCGTTCATAATTTAAAAACTTAAGTTCTTTTTATAGCAACATTCCTTTTCTTAAGAATAGTTAAAGGCCTTTGAAAAAAAAAATGAATATCCATTTATAGTAGCCTATGAAACTTTATTAGTTCTCTAAATATAGATTTACAGTCCATTATCATTGGAGTCGGTAATATGATGATTGTTGGATATTTTCTCGTTTTGTATATCCACTTTTTTCACTTTAAGTATCTGAAAAATATTTAATGACTTTCATTATCGATTTATTGGAGATCTTCGAATGTTTAGAGATAAATTTTCTGATAAAAAAAATAAACTCTTAATATACAGAGACCCCTAAAGAATTCAGAGAAGATGAAATTGTATTCAAAATCCCCATTAGAACAGAATTCTGGCTTTAAGATGAAACATAAAATGTTGTCAACTTGGTTCAAATGAAATTAATGATATTCACCGGAAGTAGAATACCACTTTGGATATGTTTCTTGAGACAAAATGTAGGATATATATAAAAAAAATATGAATAAAGTAGCAATTATGTCGTATAAGGCAACCAAAAGTAAATTGGCGCAAAACCCAAAGAAACAGGCGAAGAACGCTTTCTTTGTGCGTTCAGTAAAGTCTACATTTCCCTATGTAACATTTTCTTGACAACTTTTGTCGCAGCTCCCCATTAAAAGTTTCTTTTTTACTTGCATTTCTCGTATTCCTCATACATATGGATGTGAATGTATGGGGAACAATTCCAACATCTAAATGCTGAATATCTGCCATTTCTGATATCGTTTTACTATATGTCTGTTATCTGACACTGTATCCTTCCTTATTCTCTTTTTTAGAACTTGTAAATCTACCAAAATTTATATGGCAAATGTCATCAGAATATTTAAGTTTTTTTTCGTATGATTCATTTTATGTTGTTGTATGTGGGTTTTGCCGTATATGTACACGAAAAATAATATCCAAAACATTTCATTAGAATCCGAGCAAGAAAAACTTTTCCTTTTGATCTCACTGTCACTCAAAATTTCTACCCTAAATTTGCTTACGAGTGTTTTCTTCGCTAATTATAGACGCTAAATTGGAATTAGGCTAAATGGGTTCCCCGTCTCATTTTGCCTTTTCATATTATTTCATTTCAATTTGTCTCTACAACAGATGTCCTCCAAGTGTTGCCCCGACGTCTCCTTTCTCGATTCTCCTTCATTTATTTGAATATGTCGGAAGTTTTTTTTTTTTTTTCTTAAGTAGATAATTTGTTGTCATTAATGGTTTCTTGAAAGCCAACGAAAGTACATTAATATCACACAATTTTGTATCAACATACAAACGTTTTATTTTCTCACAAGCTAATTTTCTTCTGTGCTTTGATACATTGTTTTTGTAACAGAAATAGCTTTTATTGACAAATAAGACAAATATCAAATTTTAATTCGTTTAATGAAAAACGAAAATTATTAAGAAAATACACAAGTCTTGCTTATTAAAACGAGTATATTTATAAAAACATTGAATTAATTGAAATATCGAAAAAGTTAATCTGGACGTTAGAAACACGAAATCAGAGTAATGAATGAAAAGCAAAAATTTTTCAAGTCAATTGGAATCTGGGTGGAAAAATTTGGAAAATATAAAAATTTGGCACGTAATGTTGAAACATTGATTTTTGTTATCTAAAATGAATTTAATTTGGTTTTGTGCTAGAATCCTTCAAACATTTCTTTACTTCTGTAAGAAAAATTGATGTCGATATCAAAACTTTTATAGAAAGCATCTAGAAAACATCAGCTTAAAGTGAAATTGTGCTAAGTCCAAAAAATCAATATTTTTAAAAAGAGCAAAAAACCTTGTTAATCCATTAAAATGAAAACTGAGTTTTGTTTAAAGGAGAATTACATAAGGCTCAGTTTTCTGTAAATCAAGCTCAGTTTTCTATAAATGAAAATTAAAATGATTTAACAAAGTTTTTTGCTCTTCTGTGAAATTTGATATTTTGGACTTAGCACAATTTCACTTTTAGCCGACGATATCAAGTTTTGAAAAGGTTTTGCAACATCGATTTTTTTTATATTCGTTATTTTGATTTGAGTTGATTTTAAATTGTTTTTTTGTATTCGCTCTTACGTTATAATTTCAACTAAAAATTTCACTAAATGTTTTACCAAAAGATTTATTGGATAAAAATTTGTTTAAATTTCGTCCAAATTAAACCTTGAATTTTGGTTTTTCTTTCATTATGATTTGTTGAGCGAATTTTCTCCTCGAGAAGGGGAGGCCAAGTCAATATGGGTTGATGAGAAAGTAATCGAACTTCTGCAGGGGAGGATTTGTAAATGAGTAATCTAGTTTCCGTTTAGCCGAATAAATTAGGTATTTTCCAACGATCCTTTATTTAATATATGTTCTATTTCTTTCTTCTTTTTTCAAATTTGCTATATTAACACTTACGTGTCCATCGCCACTGTCACTTACGAAGAACCCCCACCCATCCCGCGAGCGAAAAGCCTGGTACAGCAAGCGTGCCGGACGGTGACTGGCCATCATCCTGGTCTCTCAGACACTGGACACACTACACACCAAAATACCATTAAATATTGGAGTTCGGAGTGAGATACAAAATCAAGGTAAAAAACATGAATTTGCAAATTTGATTAAATCGTTAAGCTTTTCACAACATAAATATTTACGAAAGATAAAATTCCTATGAAGATCGTCCCCTAAATCGATTTATAAAAGAGAAATCTTTCATTGTCTATTAATCACTGTGAAAAATTCACCAGCAAAAAATATTCTACAGCAATTTTTTATCGAGTTCCGCATGTCTCGCACCTTAATTCAGTCACTTGTTTTCTGATGGTAATACTGAAATACCGAAAGACCTGAAAAAGTAAGGGAAACTCCAAAAAGGGAGAAAAAAATTATAAAAATAAAGATAATTTTGAGAGAAATTACGTAGCGCGGTGACAAATTTCCAGATTAGATGCTAAAGGCGCGCAATTTTTCATATCCGCGTGAAAATCATTAAATGAGTCTCGGGCCGGAAGAGGAAACGTTCTTTCACCTTTTTTATACTCTGTGTGTACGTGTGTAGGAGTTCTTTTTCCTTTAACCGAGGACGCATACATTTTTAGTTATAACAGCAGCCGTATAACAACAACAATAACAAATAAAACCTAAAAACCTAAAGAAAGAATGGAAACAATGGAAAATGATCCGCAGTTGCCCGTCATCAATAAACAGCCCAACTATGTGAACCTGTCCGGAATGCTATAACCTTAGGTAGGGTAAAATAAAAGACCATCGGAGATGGTGGTAGATTATGGCTCTCAAATTGGGACTGCGAATCGGTTCAGGTCTCGGAAAACTCGACGATGACGCAGTAGAAGAAAATAAAATGGAAATAAATTACAGCATCGGGTAAAGTTTATTGCGTGTCACCTTTCTAATTTGGAAGTTTGTTTTATGAAACCGTGCCGAAACAGTCCTGCAAGGTTACCGTCCTGACACTAATCTTATTATTGCCTTCTGTTAGCTTTTGCCAGTTCATATGCCAAGGACTCGGGATTGTGAAACAAACAAAAAAATACTACAGATTGGGCGGCTGTAGGATGAAAGGACGCTCATGACCAAAACTACAACTAAACCATAAGAAGCTAACCAAGAATGGTGAACTTTGTTGGCGAAATGTTCAACCTCGGAATTTTGGTACACTAGAAAACACGCGTAATTTTTTTTTCGTAACTACGTGCGACTAAAAGAATTGGAAATGCTAATGGATGGCGAACAAATGACAAAAGAAATGAAGGGAAGGACTCCTTAACACTTGGCTGTGTGAACCATGTAAATAGCGGTAGAAATCGCGCTGGTGTTGCTGCACTCTTCTAATTAAGTTGAAGTTAGTAATCATCACACGTTTGCCTTACGTTCCTTAATGGCACACCTAAAAACCCTACGTGATCTCTGATGTTAATTCGGTTTTACTTTTTTCCCCTCCTTATTGTTGTTCCTTCATCCATTGTTTTGTTTACTTTATATGAAATTCTTTCGCCCAATTCACCCTCGTCCACTAGTATGTTCAAAGACTCGCTCCCTCAAGGAAAAACGGTTTTAGTTGGTTGCTACTTCGATGTAGGTAGGAAGCCAAAAGGAGCGGTACTGATGTGTGAACAAATCGTACAGTGGAGCGTCCTGATTATCCGAGATCGAGGGTGGATCCGGTCACTTTGGTTCGGAGGTGACGGTCGGTCCCTCGTAGTTAGTTGTCGAAGGGAAATTTCGGCAATTCGAACAGTTTTATGGCCAACATTTAAGTTAGTGAGAATCATCCCAAGACATTTCATTTACGTTTAATTGAATTAGCAGATTGTCTTTTGCATGAATCTAATAAAAGGCAAACATGTTACAGTGGAATGGTATTTCGGGCTTACAGGGCGAGTTCAAACCACAATTTCACCCGCATTTATTTTGTTAATATTTTCTTTCTTATACGTAGTATTAAAAAGTATTGTATTCATGAAATAATTCGACCTCCTAATTTTGCCTAAAAAACATTTCCGGACATTATTACAAAAAATGCCTTTCTATAAGTCTGTTAGTGTGTGTACAAGATTTCTCAAAAACTGCTATAGCATAAAATTTTACATGCATGTTTAGTCCTAGAATGGGACGATCTTATCAACTTATGGTGAAAATCCGTTAACCGGAAGTAACTAATATGGCGCCCTTTTAAAAATAGGAATTTCATTTTGCGTTGTTTACTCTGAAACTATACGTTTTTCTGTTGTCTTCTGTGGGACAAAAATTTGAGAAATTACTGCACTTGATTTGTTGTTGACTGTAAACAATAAATTTCGCATGTAAATACCTAAAAGTGGCAGAAAGTAGTGGAGAACGCATGAATATTTTTTAATCTTTGATACGGTGATTAGTTTTATTTATTTTACAAAAAAAGAATGGCCATCGATATTTGGGACAAAAATCCGAATTATGTAAGTGTACATTAAATCTCATGTCCTAAAAAATAATTTTTTTATCGTCATTAAATGACTCATTCGCGATAATTTTATTATAACAAAAGACAATACTCATCACTCTTTACATTTATGCCTACTACACAAACTATAGTTATCATTTCCTTTTGAATATATTAGGAATTCGATATTTGAAGACTGCATATAAATGACAAAAATTCAACCAGACATTTAACTTATCCCCCAATGATGTTTGTAAGGTCACGGTTTATAGTTTTTGGCAATTTAACAAAATTCTTTCGACACATTGGCCCACTGTAAACATATTTCACTCAATTGTTGAGACCGAATAGAAATTTTGAAAAGTATTACTCACATCAGTCAGTCATTTCGCAAAATTTACGTACGACGCCCCGCGCTGCACAGTCTCAATGAGACAAATATAGGTGTATGGATGGATATAACATCCACATTAAGGCGTCAAGAATCGTTTCCTTCATCACCGCCCCGAACCACCACAAACAAAATCGTTTCATCGTTCCAAGAAGACGGAGAAGAATCAAATGTTTTCGGCCGTTAACACTTTCAAATCAAACTGAAACACATAGAAATAATGTAATTTTTTTCTAAGTTTCTTTCTAAATTTTTGTCTTTTATCTCTCTTGTTGCCTGAGACATTATATTCAAATTTCATATTGGCAAATACTAAAGCTCAGGCAAAAAACTTCAAAAAATCTTGCATTGAATAGTATTAATTGAAATACTGTTTTCGTGCAAAATATCGGGGCCAGATCTTGCCACGTGCTGAACCACATCATGCCGTCCGACTTAAATTTTGTTCTAGAGAGCCACCGATACTCCAATATGTGTAAATATTTTTCCATTTCTAATATTAAGATTTTTCAATGTTTTGGCTTGTGACCAGACATCGGAAATTTTTGCCATTTTTTTAAACATTTTCTTTTATTCGGTTTATTGGCTCATAGTATTCTTAGAGAATGCGTTGTATTATTTATTCGGCATCTGATTTGTAGTTGTAAGAAGTTCACACTTGTCCAACACCTGATCAAATTGCATAATGGGAAACGTGTTCGATTCACAATGGCTTCCATGGAGCTTGGTATAAAACCACACCGAAGTAATTAAACGTGTGGAATTGTTTACGATCGGAAAAGTTTTCTTTTGGGCACCAACCAGCGTTAAATGGTTTTTAATCAAAGTTCATAGAGAAAGAACACGTTGTGAGGTATAGATATATAGATTTATTTGAAATCAAGAGGAAGGTGGCCAGATTTATCTAAAAACTCTGATATAAGAAACTATAAAACACACCAGAGTAATCAAACTGGACGCTTGTTGGGTGGGCATGAATAAACTGAAATCAGCATAAAATGATTATATAGATTTGACTATATAATGTTAACATTAAACATTATTCCGTTTAACCTCAATGTAAACATTTTTAGTTAATGAATCTCAACAGGAAAATTCAGTTTCCAAGAATGACGACTAGCGCCAATACAGAAAAAAAAAGTTTTTCCCACTTGGATTTTTTCATCATTCTTGAATATTTATGATGTTCCGTTTTCTAATGTGTGAAAAAATCCGTGTTTATTTTGTGCAATTTAAAAGAGAATGGAAACTTACCCAAATTCAAATTACACGGTGGGGTATTCTTCAAAATTGCGGGATTTAAATTATTAGTTCTGTACCAATTTCCAAAGATTAATTCGCAAGAAATTAAGAGAAAATTTCGTACACTGTCATACTTTTGGTATGAGTTTTTTTTTAAATAGATGAATTGAAGGTATCCTCACCTTCTCTTCTAAATTTCGGCAACATGTCTTTGCCAACTTAACAATTTTGAAATTACAGGCAAAGCTCGACTTACGCACAAGGTAAAATTTAAGCCGTTTGCTAAAATCGCGGAAAAACGAATATAACAAAATTTAAAGGATATACAATTTTCTACATTATTTGCTTTAACGGTTTTTTTTGTATCTCTAACAGTTCTCAAGATATTTGGAAACTAAATATTGCAGAGAATAGTTTTGTATTGATCAGAACTGATATTTTTTCAATAATAAACGAAACAATTTTTTTTTTTTGATAAATTCTCTCAGTTCAAATTAATGTTTAAAATTTTATCAATAAAATATCTGAAGAGATACATGCGGTAAGAAATGTAAACAGTACTTAATATAATTTACTGTGAATAAAAGTATGAAAAACTCATCACCTAATTGGAAAATTTTGTGATTCTAATTTGAGAAAATCCAGAACTTTCACAAAGAAAATATAAAAGTTTTCAGTGATGGCAATAAAATTGTCATGATATTAAATAAGCGTTGATTGCCTCAAAGTGTAAAAATTATTTACGGGTGCTTCGATCTTTATCGAATGCAAACTGATGACAGACACTCAAATACTGATTTCAGTTTTATGTTTCCGTAACATATGGTTTGTATCATACAGCAAATAAACTATCATGATCGAAAATTCTTCTTAACTTCAAAATAGAAAATACACTCAGCAGTCAGTTTTTCACAATATTACATGTCTGTATTAAGATTCCAATTTTGGTTTCATTAGATCTGTTGTATTACAGCTTATATCTGGAAAACCATGCATTTTATCAAAAATATCATAAGGGCAGAAAAAATTTAAAATATGATATTACATAACTCTACCATACACAAAAATCCATTTAGAGTATTCTACAGAAAATTCCCACAAAAATTTTAAATCGAAATGAATTTTCCTCATTCAATATTTCGCAATCGTGTTTTTTCGAGGGAGAAGTGAAAATTCTTTATAGAAATTCTTCATATTCCTTTTATTCAATTTCCTTGGAGTGATTTAAAAAATTTATAAAAGTTATAAAACAATAAGAGATCAAAAGATATGCCAATTCTAATAGCATTCATAAATTATACTGTTTACGTAAATTTTGCTAGTTTGTATAAATTCAGATAACCAAGTGGTATTTTGTGTATTTTTAAATTGATCAATTTAACGTTGAATTCTTTGAGACAGAAACAAGCGTTGTAGAAAAACAATTTATAAAATTTATAAAACACAGATAAATTAATTCGCATTAAGACTACATATGTCAAAACAAAACTCTCTAATCCAGTCGGAAAGTAGTAAAAAAACATGACTTTTCCGGAGGTTAAGCAAGGCGAAAGTTTTTTTTAATGTAATTTTAAAAATAAAATCGTTAGCTCAAACATTATGAAACAAAAGAAAATAATTTTCACTTCTTGGTGGTGTTTATTCTTTTGCTTTTTCAATGATTATTAGCATAAAATTTCCTTTTCTTGCGGTACATGTATTTTTAGTTCATATACAAAAGCTCGTAAATTTCACAAATTTTTATAAAAAAAAATTTTACGATTGTCATAAGAAAAAAATAGACACGAGTCGAGCTGGACATAGATTAGCCAAGAATTTTGTAAGATCCACAAAAAATATCTTCGACGACTATAACAATAACACTTTATTGTCGGCCAAAAATCATAAATACATTAATAAATCACCGTTTTTATAAAAATTTTCAGGAAGTAGATAATTTAATAAAATTTTACTTTTATACATTTTTATTGCGCCCATCGCATAATAAGGGTTAATTTACTGTTATTAATATGTAATTTTTTTCAATGCGAGCACAAAATTTTTTTTGTCATCAGAATTTTTGTTTGTTCAAATTCACTACTTCGGAATAGTACAATTTATTGTATGAAAATTCCAACAAATGTTTGACAAAGTATTCATAACCATTTCTATTGAAAAACAGTAATTTTCAAGTGGAAATGTTTTTAATCAAATTACGTCAGCACATTGAAATGAGCTCTAGTAAAAGGATTAGTAAAGTTTCAATATCCAAAAATGTGGAAAATTACAATAGAATTGCTTTGTAAAAATTGCAAATTAAACTGAAAACGACTGAACGACATCAACGGTACAGCACAAAGGTTGGATCTGACTCTGCGTTTGGGGTGGTTTATGATCCATTCCATTTTCATTCTGCTGCGGCGGGGTTCAAGGCTTATTTTTCGAAAAGATAAAAAGGAAATTTTACATCTTTTCAGCATCGTGAGAGAAATGAGCACTTGATTAAACGGCCTCGGGGCCTTCATAATTTTTCAATTTCTTTTTAATTTTTTCCCATTTTGCCCTTCATTTTCCATTTTCTTTCTTTCGGAACTCATGCATATTACTCCTCCACATAATAACGGGCGCGGTATTATAACACTCGGATTTTTTATACATTTCTATCTTTTCTCCTTCCATTCCGCACAAGAATTCAACGTAGAAATACTCCTCGCCTGAATTCCTTAAAATCCCAAGTCGCCTACATCGCTCTAAAGCAAATAAATAAAAAAAAACCTGTGTAAAAAGCTGCTTTTCTCATTCTCTGAACACATCTTATCCTTGCTCAAATCTACAGTCTGTAGATTTGAGCTTTTATTACATTCCAACATAATTTCACATTTGTTTTTCTAATCCAATTCTGTTCTCGTAATTGACTGCTTTTTATGTTGGTTCATATTCTTAAGTCGCGTCAGAGACTGTGCGAGGTTTCATTTCTACACAATTTTTTACAGTTACTAGACTTGTTATTGTTTCTGCTTTTTATATTTTTACGCACCCCTAATTTTTGTTAAGGAATTTTGTGCTAACTTGGGGCCCCATTCCCACAGATGGGCAACACAAGAAACAAAACGAAGACTAAAGGAGCTCTTTATTAATAGTGATCATATATCTCTCAGGGATGAAAAGATTTTTTTTTCGTTTTGGCAACAATTGTTATTATTAGGCAAATATTTTCTAAAAACAGAAAAGCAAAGAAATATTTTTCTTTGTTAGATTTTACGGAAACATGATTTGAATAATTGGATGAGTTTTGAATTTTTTTTTAGTTTTGTATGTCATTTTTCATGTAATTGTTTAATTGTTTGAAATTTTCAAATAGCAACTCCCATTAGACCATTATTATGTAGTAAAATTATCAGCTACATTGAACCGATATCAAACCCGACTACTAACTTTCGGTTTCATTTTACTTTTTGATTAAGAAATTTACATTGATTTTATATATATTAAAATCATTATTGTTTTCGCAAGTCGTCCACAACTAGATACTTAATGAAATGAATTATATTGTAAGATAGGAAAAATGTAGGCAAAAATATTTGAAAATCTAAAAGCTTTTACACTTTTATTTCTTGAAACGAAGTCAAACAAATTAATTTTGAAGATCATTGCTTCATTTAGAAATTAGTTTGCATTGTTTTTATTAAAAACTTTAGGCCAATGTTTCCAGATTTAAAAAAAAAACTTTTTTGCAAAATATTGTGTGGAGGAAATATTTTTTCGTAGCAATATAAGTACCTTCATCGACAATTTTCGTTCGTTTGGAATTTTTGACTAAAATATAATCGAAAATCAATGGTTTCGTTGGTTTGCTACCACTTATAGATATTTCAAACTATATTAAAAAACCAATTTCTATAATTCGATTAAACTTTATCGATAATTTATTCAAATGGTTCACAAGCGATCAATATTCCAATCTTATATCCTGTAATTATCTCAAATGGACATCATCGTCTACATCAATTGCTGCTATTTGTGTGTGTTACGTGGCTCACCCCATTATAATATAATTATATCAGGCTATTCTGTACCACAAGTAATTCAGCACCATTCCCAGAACTGCAACCTGCATCAGGCTGCGCTTTCAGGTTTAATACTAACGGGCATGACCACATAGAACGTCTCAAATTATAAGCTTTCAAACACATTTTGGTGCACAGACTTATAAACTGGAGAACAATAGGTTCTCCACCATCCTCCAGCCAATGTTTCCTTCATTTCCTTATCATTATTTACTTTGCTCCTAGCTTTATTGTTTACCTTTCTCGGAGCCAGAGAATAGCCTGTGAGCCCATCCTGGACGTGGCTAAACACACACCCGACACACGGATTTACACAATGGGGTTATGGTATTTAAACCTTTGCACAGGAAGGAAGAATACTTGACCCCAATAGAGTAAAAGCTATACAAACTTTTGTATATAAAGCCTTCTTTAGTCTCAATTCCCTAACAAAAGCAATACGGGAGGTGAACTATAATAATAATATGGATGTTTAAAGGGTTTGTGGTTGCTGTTAAGATGTAGTTGCTCTCTCCACTTTTACCACAGAACTTGCAAGTGGGCTGAACTCAATACTCTCGTTCATATAGAATTTTGGACCGCAGCAATCAAAGTGTACACCAAAACAAATTTATTTGAATGAAGCGCAAAAACTTCCTTGCCATTAAATACAAAACATCCCATATTAAGGATGTTTACTTAAGTTCTTATCAGAACAACCATAATAGACGATCGTGAACAGGCGCGGATCCAGACTTTCATTTGGAAAAAAGGCAAATTTAGACGGAAACTTACTAGTTATAGGTGAAATTAGCGTCATAGGGTTCTAATTAAAAAGAATTGCTGAAAGAAAAAAAATAATATATGGTATAAAAATACATACTCATCGACAAAAGTGTAAAATGCCTCGGCTGGCCAGGGGGAGGAGAAGATGGGTCATTGACCCCCTAGATCCACACCTGATGATGAAGATCTTTTTTAGATATATGATCACGCAATCCTGTATAGTATGTGCCGTGGAAAAAACCGAAAAACAGATACATGAATGTACCCCCCTTTCCTATTTGGCAATGTTTAACTTTAAACATATATCAAAGAAAACTAGAAATTCTTTTTTCGTCCTTTGGGTGGCTAGTCAGATATAATCATAATGTGATTCCACCGGTCCTACTAAAGATAAAAAGAGACCATAACAAACTAAAGTACTCAACGTTAATACCGTCTTATAGTTGTTTACAGAATACGATAGTGTGGAAGCAATCTACCAAGGATCACCGCCACTATCACCACTCACTGAAAACATCGTTAATAACAACAACAATAGCAGAAGTTAAAAGAACACTAAAAAACCACAGAGTATTGACTATACCAAAAGCGGAGAAGAATGCGAAGTTTGTGGAGTTTTCCATCTACCTCAGTGTATTTCAGCACTAGTAGGGCAGGACAACACATTTATTTATCTTACGGCTATATATTTGCTACTCTCAGGTGAATAAGGGGATATAACGACCAATTTGAAGCGGCTGAACAACGACATGGACAGTAAAAATGGCAACAGTGATAACAACAACAACAAAATCATCATAATAGTAATAGCATGCAGCGCAGCGTATAACATAATAGAAGCTCAAACAACAGTCGGAGAAAATATTTGTGGCGAAGCAAGTGGAATTCTCGTTTTTATACCCGTATGGTGAAACCAAAGGGTATATTAACTTTGCCTTACCGTTTGTAACGCCAAGATCCCGTCATCACACATAAAAATGAATTACACCAGTGTGTTTAGAATGATAAAAATAATTAATTCTGCATGTCCGTCCGTCTGTCTGTCTGTCTGTCCGTCTGTCTGTCTGTCTGTGGCGCGGATTGCGGGCGCACGGATTGAGCTAGAGACTTGAAAGTTTGCGCAGATCCGTTTTTCGTAAAATGCGAGGCTAAGTTCGTTAATGGGCAAAAATGGACCATTAGGGGGCGTACCCTCCATACGAACGAAAACGGTTTTTGTGAATATCTCGAAAACCGTGCATCTTATCAAAAAAGTCCAAGAACAAAAGTTATTTAGGATATGATTCTACATAAAACTCCCATACATCAAAATCCGATTGGAATAAATTTTAAAAAATCTTATTGGAAAGTTTGACTTCAAAGTGGAATTTTGGTACAACTGTTCGAATTTTGATACGAATATCACCATACGGGTTTTCAATAATTGCCAGATTGGCAATTATAGCTTTTGTTATGTTTCTTAATTCTTTACTATAATATCATCGAGTAGACCGGGTATTTGCCATAACTTTAGGGTGAGGATGATTATTACGCGTTCAAAGAGAAACCGAATTTCCTTTAGACGTCCTTAAGAAGATCGTAAGTGCCTTATCGATTTGATTATTGATAATAGCTTGTCTCTCTCAAGTTATACATCTTTTTTTATTGCTTTACATTTAATAAACGTGAGATTCTTTTTGGTGAAGAAAATTGCGTAGACTGAATGCTTTGCAATTACAAAGAAGTCTATCAGTATTAATTCTATGCATCTGTTTTTCTCAAAAAAAAATAAAAACTATAACTTCCTAAAAATCACCAGATTTCACATATCTTTCGTTAAATTATGGTTTTGAAAGTTTCTTTTATTTAGATACAGCTGTTCAAATATTGCATTTATAGAGAATTTTTCATAAATCAAATGCAAACAAATTAGTTCAAAAGCAAAAGCCAAACAGGTTTTCTTTTATTTTTGTATGGCTGTATTTTCCTTCGTCTAAATAATATATGAGTATATCTAAATATAAAACAGCTTTCAAAACAAATCAAATATTTAAAAAAATCCTGGAAACTTTAACCGTACGTTTCCTCAAAAGAATGACAACACAAAGCTAATGAAACTCTAAAAACTCAGTCGGGTTTTTAGAAAAAATGGAAAATCGCTAGGACGGGTACCGGGAAAAAAAGTAAATGAAGGCAAAAGTTGATTGCAACATTGTTGTGAAAATCACTTTAACTCAATTTCCTCTTGGATGCTTGCTAGCTTTTCCGTTGAGCTTAGCCAACTCATTGTTGTTCATATTGCTGGGAATTTTTTTTTATTGAAAAAAAGGAATAAAAAGAAAATTGAATGAGAAGAGTTGCAACTTCAAGTAAAAGAATAAAATAAAATTTAAAAAAAAGTTTTGTTTCTTTTTCCAATCTAGGGTCCTTTTACATTTAGCGAAAAACTTATACATAATGGTAACTTGAAATTACCCAAGATAAAAATAAAGGAAGACAATGGGCATAAATGGTTAGTGCAAAACTTCACACACAAACATCAAAACTAGAATTTATGGTTTATTTTAGTTTCTTTATGGTTCAACTCCTTTATTACCAATCTCGAGTTAAATTACTTGAAAATTCCAAGACATTTAAAAAGAATTTTTGTTTTAGCACAATGATCATGGTTAGGTGATTTCTATCAAAAGTCGGTACTGTGATTTAAAACTCAAACACACAAAACAGGAATGGTCCCAATTTGAAATTAGCGATTTTGTGTGGTTGAAATCCCAGGGATCGAAAGTTTTAGCTATAAATCCTTTGTGAAAATTGTTCAATTTAAATCTGTCGCACCAAAATTCAGAAACGGCCGAAATTTCTAAGATTTATTTAGATTTATTTTGTGGATATTTGACACAAAGATTATCTTGTACCTTATAGCCAGACACAAAAAGCATTGAAGAGCAAACCCGGGGTTTTTTTATAAGAAACAATTGTTAGCCAAGATTTCATTTATTTTTGGAATTGAAGAACAAAAACTGCTGTTAGCCATTATTTTACGAAAAATTGCTTAGGAATACTGGCATGAGTGCCAGTATGCTATTCAAAAACATGCTATTCAAAGTGAATAAAATTGTTTGGCAAATGACAGAAATAACAATCAAATGAATTGAAATGAAGATGACAATCTTTGAGTAAGTGTCGAGCAGTAGTAGAATATTCGCTCTAGATTGTAGAAGAATTCGCGCATATAAAATACGTATGCACAAGACATTTTTTTCTTTAAGGTTCGAAAATATAAAACTTTAACATGTATTTGTAAAATATCGTTCCTCGTAAATTTTTAGTAATTTTTCCATATAATTCTATAATATAATATAATATAATTATATAACTCTACATGATGACAGACAAAATATTTATTTAGGAAAATCCATTTGTGTAGGAAAAGGGGCACCTGGCGTGCGCCATTTAATTTTTTTTTCTCTCGCAAATTTTATTCTGCGAAACTAAATTCACGTTTCACCACCGTTTAAATTACGATACAAAATTCTGAAATTTTTTCCAGAAAGACTAAACCGAAATTTTTTCATACAAAATCTATGAAATAAATTAAAGTTTTGACAACTTTTGGATTTGTTCTGCAATAGATGAACAAAATCCGCGGTGTTATTTCTAAATAAAATTCGCGTGAAGAATTCAAGAAAAAATCGCTGGTGTAAATCGCAAGGGCTTTAGCAAAAGTTGTCAAAATTTGAATTTATTCGGACGGTTTTATTTGAAAAATTTGAGTTCGAGCGTATTTATGGAATAAATTTCTGAATTTTGTGTTGTATTGTAAACGGTTGTGTGACATGAATTTAGTGTGAAGAATAAAATTCGCGGAATAAATGGTCAGGTGTAAACGGCGCCTAGCAACACCTCTTTTATAAAAATCTGTCAAGTCGTTTGGGCAGCACGATGTAATAAAGTATTAAGCTAGCATCAGACGAGCACACAAAACCTTAACACGTGTGATGACTGACGTCACGAAAAAAACTCAAAACACATTTCAAACACATCTGACAAGACACGTCCTTACACTTGAAAT
The DNA here is from genome assembly GCA_964034945.1 of Chrysopilus asiliformis. Lineage (NCBI taxonomy): Eukaryota > Metazoa > Arthropoda > Insecta > Diptera > Rhagionidae > Chrysopilus > Chrysopilus asiliformis. The sequence goes on from OZ035961.1 coordinate 142,456, forward strand.
GTGTTGTTATCAGACGGTGTGAATTTTTTTTCCACACAATCGGATTTTTGTCCCAAAACGTGTTAACGTCGCTAGTCTTCCCACGAAATTTTGTCACACAATTACACACTGTGTTACGCAGATTGAGTAGTTATCAGACGGAGTGAAACGTCTCAAAAGGTGTGATGATGAAAGACGTGTGACAGCAGTCGAAATCGTCTGACACACTGATTTGCTATCAGACGGTGTGATAGCTCTCTGACATTTTGTGTATTTTTCTCAAGCAATTTTGACAAGCAATTGTGCGGTATTTTCAATTTGTGAAGAAAAATAAAATAAAATTAAAATGTCAAAAAGGAAATATGAGGAGATGATGGATATGGCGATTTTGGCAGCCTATATTCTGGAAAGCAGTGACGACGACGACGACGACGAGTCAATGGGTCGAAAGCGCAGTTGTTGGACAAAGGATTGGGTGTCGCGTCGCGAGAAGGAGGTTTTCTTTGCCAAATTGATGGTGGAATTGCGCTCTGAAGAACCCGAATTGTATCGGAATTTCTTACGGATGTCGGTCGGTCAATTCGATAATTTGCTAACAATTGGTGAAGTCGCAGATAGAAACATAACAAAAGCTATAATTGAAAACCCGTATGGTTATATGGCATTATTTGAAGTTTAATCGAACAGCGAACAGTTGTATCAAAATTCCACTTTGAAGTCAAACTTTTCAATAAGATTTTTTAAAAATTCTTCGAATTGGATTTTGATGTATGGGAGTTTTATGTAGAATTATTGCCTAAATAACTTTTGTTCTTGCACTTTTTTGATAAGATGCACCGTTTTGAGATATTCGCTATAACACAGTGCGTGTGAAATGGCACGAATTCATGCCAGTGTACACATTGGGACATTTTCCCACAGTCTTAACACAGACCGAAAAATGTCAAAACACATATCACGTTTTACACAGGGTTATCAGACGGAGGCAAAATTCGTTTAACACACGTCAAAAAAATTGTGGTAACACAGGTTATAACACGGTGTGTAAACAAAAATTCTGTCACAATTAAGTTATCAGACGGTGTTAACTGGTGTTACAATTTTGTGACGTCAAAATTACGTCAGTCATCACACGTGTTAAGGTTTTGTGTACTCGTCTGATGCTAGCTTTAGGCATACATACACCCTAAACACATTATTACCGTCCCTCCTTTTTTCAGTCGGATAAAAACCCAAATTAATAAATTGAAAAACATTTGTTTATCAACAAACAAGAATTTACCCTCAAGCCCTACTACATTAAGAACTGACATGAAGAGCCAGAAACATTTGTTTTCTTAGTCTGATCAAAAAACGATTGAACATTTTTGCAACTTATTGACAAGTTACTTGAATTTATGCTTTCAACCCGTCCCCTAAAGTGTTTTTTTTCCTTTTTTGCTAATAGTTTTTCACATTGGTCCCATTTGTTCCGAAAATAGTTCCAACACGCGATATAAAAATACACGAAATTGCTATTAGTGTAAAAAGTAGAAATCTCTGTGGTTGTGATCACATTGAATTCTGTTTTGATTTTTCTCATCACAACATCGTGTACTTGTTTTTTTTTTTAATTTCTTCTGGTATACTTTATTTTATTGCATTGTTGTAAAGATACTGCACAGCAGCACCGCGCCATCATTCAGACTTTTCGAAGCACGAAATACGACAAAGTTAACTATTGAATCTATTTTAATTTTATTGTAGAGCGGTAACTTTTAATTGACTCAAAAAATCATGACCTTATTCCTTGTAAACGAATGTAGTTGAATGCATTCGATTAAATAAAATGTTCCCATTGATTTTATGTGTAATTTCAGCGAAATAAAAGATATTCTTTGGCGCTTAATGTGATTTTCTTCGGTCTAACCAATTTTTCAGGTCAGGAAATTTTCTACTTGCTGAACACTTTCCCATTGCGCTAACGGCAAGCTCTTGTTACAATGTATATCGGATGTTGAATGGCTTACCATCTCCAATCTTGAAAGTGTGAGATACCGAACCAAAAGATACTCGAATTAAGGCGAATATATAAAAGTGTAGACGATTTCATATCAACTAAGAAACACCTCACTTGAAAGCTTTTTGTTTACTTTTGAACAAAAGTGGTTGTTTTCCTAGAGTTTACGAGAGGTTTTAGCTACTAAAAGCATTGCAAACGGGATATATCTGTCCTAAAAAAAGGTTAATATACAAATATGTGCTTTAAATTCATATATAACTAAAGATAAGTATATACATGTATTGATGAAACAAAAAGTATGATTACGTCTTTTGGATTACGTATAAATATACAAATAACCACTCACAGTTTTGAAAAAAAGTTATCATAAAATAAAAGTTTAAAAAATGTTTTTCAGTAAAATTTGAATATCATCAAAAAGTTATACAAAATATTTATTTTATTAGCACAAAGGTTTAAAAAATATTTAAGTAAAAAATATCAAAAAACGCCTCTCTAAAAGTCGAATCCAAACTCGAAACAATTTTTTTAATTGTAAGTTATATCAGATTAACTCTGGGAAACAGAATCGAAATATAGAAAAGCCAAGTAATTTTATATCTACGCGCATGAGAGTGAAAAAGAACTGGTATTTACCTCTCGTTTACTCCTACCACTCTAAACTATTCAAATTTGTCATGTAGAATACACAATTTTATTTTAATATCTCCCACACATTTTGTTATTATATAAAACTGGAACTACTTTTGAGAAAATATCGGTATCTTTATGAGACCTTTGGAAAAAAATTTCAAAGTTTAGACCGTTGATTAGTGACTTCAAAATACCATAATAGTAAAAAAGAATAGTCGGTTCTCGATTTTTCGCCCATGAAAACATTTTAGAAGTAAATTGTAAGAATTCGGGAAATTTTCACGATCATTTTGAAATGAACGTTTAACATCGCTCGTGTACAGGTTCTCTAGTCACCTCATATATGTAAGTCATCTACTCATTGAGCTGTGGAGATTTTCTGTGGTGACGTTAATTTTCGCTGTTGTAATCTAATTCACTTCGAGTCTTTATCAATTTTAGAAAGATTTTAGTTGCACAATTCAAGATGTACCAATGCAATATTTATGCTATTTATTATCCGTAATACAATTAAATGTTACAAGAACTTTCCAATGAATAAAGAAACACTAAATTACCTGAATAGCATAATAATAGCAAACTTTAAATTAAATATTGCTTATGTTGGTCTTGTTTTCTTGTTGACGTTGCTATAGTTGAGCTTAGATTTCGATGTAATTTTCCAATTTAAATCATTGGATGATCTCAGAGGTAACAATATATTTTAAAGTTATGAAAAACGTATTTCATAAGCCATGTATAATGGAATATTCTAAAATATTGCAATGATTTATCCACTAAACATAGATTTTGCGAAAATTCAATTAAAAACAACCAACGCAATCGAAAGGGAAATCTTAAAAGTAAAATAAAAAAATTGCTATCCCTCCCCTAACTGCTGACAACCTATTTGATTCCTTAATAAAAAAAAATAAACGATGTTTTAATTTAATGTAGATATGTAATGTGAGAAATGAAAACATTTGACAACACCCTGTAATTCATATGTTAACTGTATCCAAATAAGCCGATGCGATATACCTATTTACAAACGACATACATACTTGTATATACAATGCATAATAATTCAAATTTTTTGCCTTGGGGTTGTGTCTGAAAGAATCGCAAGACAGCATTTTCGTTGCCAAATAGAACAACCGGCACACGACAATCTTTCCTTATATATTTTAAGAAATAGACGGCACAAATGTGTCTTTTTTCGTATTCGATTTATTTTCAAAAATATCCCTACAGATGTTGATGCTGATCATTGCAATGATCGCGGGCCCGTCATAAACAAAAAAAAAAACATCAACTGTTATGTTAACTATGCTGTACTATGAGTAAAATAAGACTACAGCAGGGGCGTGGCGTGAGTTTTGAAGCTAGGGATGCAAATTTTAATTTTTTGGAATTTAATTGCCAACTTAAGGTTTTTATTTTATTAATAAAGGTATTTTTTGTGTTGTGCAAAAATGCATCTCTCGTTAGCTACTTAAATGAATGACAATAAAATAATAAAAAGTTCAAAACATTAAAATAACTTGTACTTTATGATTATGAAAATGATTATGAAAAATTCATCCGATCTTTGATCCCCAGACTACGAAATTATAATGTGTTTGTTTTTAAATCGAGACACTTATATATCTTATATATCCGAATCGAGAGAAAAAGTAAATTAATGATCTTTTTGTATAAAAAATACTGTTATAAAATAAAATATTTACGATTATCCGCATAAACCCGGATACACCAAGATCGTTCTTAACTCAGAATTGCTAATGCTGAAGAGAATTAAACAGCTTTATGAAAATTATTTAAATCGCTGTAACTTACAGATTGCCAAACGTTGTTATCCTTCGAAAAAAGTAAACAAGGCCAACAAAATAACTTTTTCTTATTTGCACAACCGCAAAGCCAATTAAAATCTTCGTAAACTTTGACCGAAAATCGTCTCGTACAACTTTTATTTACTGTTGTTATATTTAACTTTGGTTTTGGTCTCCCGCGATCAAGAATATTTTGTTTTTCAGAAAAAGAGCGCGAACTAAATGATTGTTTTAATAAGCTATCGATTACACAACAATCTGCCATTTTTCCCAAACTATTGAAATCACAAAAATCACACAATAAAAAGACACGCTAATAAATAAACAATTTAAGACACTACTCACTACGCATGCAGAAACGCTACTACCAATTTGCCTTAATGCCATGGCCGAATTATACAAGGTATGCTGGTTATTTTTCGACAGCCACCATTTTGCTACGTCATCGGCAAGAAATTCTTTGTAATGTTGATTGTGCGTACGGAGTTGTTTAGCTAGATGTTAGCTAGATTTGAGAATTAGGGAAAATTCCCATTGAGTCTTATAAGAATTTCTTGCCGATGACGTCAGAGCCAAGAGAGACTGAGCCACAGATATCGGAATTAGAATAGATATTGTGTTTTGCTATCTCAAATGGGCCACTGAAATGTCAAAATATTATTATGGGGAAAGGAGATAAATATATCATGCTCCGTTTTGGAATATAGAATGTTTGTAGTTCACTTAAAAGCTAAAATTCATTTTTAATTTGAAACTTGATAAAAGCAAAGTTGGCAATTCTGGATTCATTTCACTATGGTATGCAAATAAATTTTAGGCTTATGAAAATAGAGAAAGCATTAGTGTTTTTGACCCATTTCTTTATACGGGCTTTTCAAGTAAGGCGCATTCTATGGGATATATTTCTGTGGACTGAGCTGTCAAGCAGACCTTGTATAATTCGGCCATGGGTTTTCATCTCTTAAAGTTTAGTTTTATCTCTCTTCGTACAAAACTCATAGATGCAACAATAATTTCTGCTTGCATACAGTTCCAAAGGCAAGTTAAGAAATTCTCTCTTTTTTTAAGGCATTCGCCGTACTGAAGCTACAAACGGCACAAAACAGTAACTCTAAGTTGGCTCACCCTTTACAATAAACTCAAACTTAATTATGATCGAATTTTGAAAAAAAAAAACAGTTTCAACTTAAAAACTCAGTTACCAATATTTTTGTGAGATTTGTAAGGGATGCAATGCATCCCTTGCATCCAATGACGCCACGCTCCTGGACTACAGATATATTTATCTCAAAAATTACTTATAAAAAATATTTTCTTTACGCAATTTTTGCTCGAAAATGTTCAATTTAACCGATAAATTCGATAATATTGACTTTTAAGTAATAAACGTGGCGGATAATAAATCTAAAACTTCTACTACGTAAACCGGTGATTTTCCAAGTCATCCATTTAACTAGAAATCCGTTGTATATTTAGTATAAAAATACTCATATTCTAAATTTTTGAATTTAACGGTGAAAGTGATGCAATGACGAAATTAATCTCTCGACTGAATTTTATTCATCTTTAATTTTGATGAATGGTCGAATATCTCACACGTTAAAGTGATCATTTAAGTTATTTCCTGAATATTTGCCAGAAATTTTCTCACTCAGCCGTGACCTCTAGAGAAGCGTTGGTTACCACGCTTGAAGATCATCACTAGAATTTGATTGGATTCCTAGCACGGACCCGAAAACAAGTCGAATTTTTATATAACATTTATTTAAGCACACGTCGCAAAATTTTTGCAACTTTATTGTGCATTCACCTTTTTGATAATATGAAACAAATTTAACTGTCACTTTAAAATATGTACGCACATACATACACATATATTTATATTAAATTTATCTTCGTATAAGATATTAAACGATATATTGTTTCTATAAGCTTTTTATTTTGTTATATTTCAACAAAACGAAAAATTTATGTTAAAATGTCTTCTGCGGTCGATTGAGCGTAAAAATTTCCAAAATATTTGAATCATGTGAAAATTTATAGAATTTTAGTGCCCGCCGCCTACGAAATTTCGGAACATTTTACTTTTTTGCTTCGTTTTCATCAAGCCTGTTGTTGGTTGTGCCAATAGAAAATTATTTGCTATATCAAAGAAGAAATCTTAAATTATTTCTAATTTCGAAATGCTGAAATTAAAGAGTTTTCAAAATCGAAAGACGAAATTAATCTTCGATAAAACTTAGAGGGGTAAATTAGTTAATCTACTCTTACATATTTCATGAAAAATTTATCTAAAGCATTGTTTAAATCTTAGGTTCGACTTATCGAGTACGCCTCAGTTCGACTTTTAAGATACAGAATCGCAAGGCAAGGACCGTTCTAGTTTTAGGAAAATTCCCCTTATTGGATGTTTGACCTAGCACGATTCTCCTGCAATCTACGTTAACGACAAGAAAATTAAGATTTATCAATTGTTAAATTTTTCAGTCTTCTAACCAATTCATCAAAAAGGAAATGAAGACATCTCCTTTCGTTCTTCCGACCATCCTGAGCTGTGCTTCGGCATTAAAGAGTCTTCCCCTAAGCTCTGGTTCAAACTATTAAAAAAAAATAATGTTAAGAATTAATAGTCTTAATTTTCTTTTTGGTGAGACGAAAAAAAAATTACTTGATTAGGAAAATTTAAATAGTCGTTTCTTCAAAGTTCTGATTTTAGTACACTCTAAATTCTAAAAATACGAGTTTTGCTATCCATAATTTCATTTTATTTTCTGAATTGAAATCAAATTTTTGCCAACATAAAACCAATGTTGTTGTACGCGAGTGGAAAATAATAATGCTTTTTGTTATAATGTCGCCTGTTTTATTTTAAAATAAAAATATTTTTGTATTGTTTTAAATGAAGCACTTGCGAAATTGTAACCAAGTTAATGAGTTACTGACTCGAAATAAAGGAAAGAATTTTGAAATTGTGTATTATTAGATACAAGAAATGTCAACAAAATTAATTACAATTCTAATTAATTTTAACAAATAACAAATACAAGGCACCTAATTAACATTAATTCATTTTCTGTGGTCGTATTTTAATATCTTAGTACTTTTGATGCAACTATGGATAAAAATATTTTTTTCCTGCTAGTGAGATGATAACTGAGTTGTACAACAAAGCCATGTAATTGCCGTAAAAAATATCTCAAATTGTGTTTGCCAACATTTTTTCATATGAGGTCAACGAAGGAAAATTCTGAATCTTCGTGTTGCTCGCCATGAGAAAAATAGAAATTGTATTGGTCAAGTCATTCTCGTAATCGACTATTAATAATTTTTCTTTCTAATGAAAATTCCTGTTTCATTGCCGAGGTTTTTTATCCATTGAGTTTGAATGGGGAAAATGTGAAAAACTGTCGTCATTTTAGCGCGTTGCTATATGATGCGTGAACCAAAACCAAACCAAAGTTGACAAATTCTTTTTCGTTTTTTATTTATTTTGCCTGAAAATTTATTTTATGTGCGTGCGTGCGGGACGTTTCTTTTTTGCCTTGTCGTTACGTCTAAAATGCTTTGTTTTTTGATTTATTGATTTTTATTTTTAAATGGATATTTTGGAAAAGCCAATGAAAATGTTGAAAAATGAAGAAAATTCTTAGTTGAAACTATTTTTGGTTGGGCAATATTTTTAGCTTCAAATGTTATCATCGCGAGAACGCGAAAAAAACGGAAATATTATTATAAATGAGGAATTATTAAAGTAAATTTAAATAACGAGGGAAATTTATCTCACTTAAATCGAGTTTCGTTTATGTGTGGTAGAAAAAATCAAATAAAAAAAATTATTTAGAATTTTTTTCTGGCGCGTTTTCTGGCGCGTGCAACGCCAACTAGTAAAGGCGTGAGTTTCACTCTTGAGTTCAAGAAATTCATTAAGTCTCATGATAGAATTTCAACCACCTGCAGTTTTGTTGAAAATTAGATTCTAATTAATGTTGAACAATTGGCATAATTGTTGATGAAATATCAAATGTTCTGATATGTTAAACCAACATAGATATGCTTAAATTTTAGGATTTCTCTTAAAAAATATTATTTACACTTCCAGTTTAGAAACTCAGTCCAATATACACTTGAGAAAATTTCGATGTGAATATGTATGTTCAACTCTAACATACACGGTTAAAAATTTTAGGATTTATATGAATAAATTTTTGTTTATTAAAATCTTTCACTCCAAATTTATATTTATTAACTCGCTTCTTATTATCGATATTTAGTAAAAAATTTTATCCATATAAATCCTTAAACTGTTTACCGTGTATCATACAACTTATTAAATATGCTCAAAAATCTATACAGCTTTGGTTTTATGAATTGTGTTTACCTTTTTCTAAAAAAAATGATGGTTGGTCTTTAGTAAACCAACATAATGAGTAAACTACGTTTGAAACTAAAAAATTCTTTGCTCTTAAAACAGTCTGCATAAAAAAATATATCAAGTTTATTTATGTTCAGAAAACTTTTTCAGAAATTAGTATTTTTCCAAGAAAAAAAGTTTCCAAAAACTATAAAACTTTTAAAATAAACTTTAATGTATTTTTAAAAGCAATCAAAGCTTAATTACATTCCGTGGAAAAATTCTTCGACATATTAATAAACTCAATTTAACTTATTGAGAATGTTAATTTTTTGAATAAAAATTTAGTCGTACTTTATTACTATGTTGGTATTGTATACTAAATAGCATCTAGTTGTATAGGTTTAGATACAGACCGGGCGAAACTCTGCGGATTTATTTTAATCCTCAATGCAAGAAAAAAATGTTTAGAAAACTTTTGACCGAAAAACAAGTTAAGTCTCCGACCAATGCTGTAACCCTTTGAAAAACAAGAGCCTCCGATTACGTCCCCAACCGAAAATCCATCTATACACCCTTTCCATAAATAACAGGAAATAAAAAGTCAGTATAAGACCAGAAACATAGCAAGAACCAAAAGAAACAAAAACAAAAACCAGAAAAAAAACATACAAAAAGGAAGAAACTTAAGTCTATCCGTTAGTTAAGCTTATTCCTTCGATGTCAAGAAATAACAAAAAAGCTTCAAGAAAATTGAATTGCAAATGAAGCAAGTTGTTAACGAGCTGATCCAATGTCTAAGAAAAACTCTTTCGTTCCATTCTCAGGGAAATTCGTACATGGCAGAAGAATGTTTTAAGAATACCATGACAAAAATGAGAAATGTCAAAAGAATACGCTAGAAAATAGCGATTCCTCTTGAGTAAAAAGGCACAACAATACAACGAAAGATAGCATGTAGATATTCGAAGGAAAATAAATGAAGAAGATACTCGAAGGAAAACATTGCAAAATGGAAAATCGTGGAAATTACGAATAATATGGAAAGAAAGTTCAAATGGATTAAGTTGGAAAGCAAAAAACAGCCATCAGTGGAAAATGAAGCACTTTACCACGAGCGAGAAAAATCTTCCACTAATTTAAATCTTCCAATGAACATGCGCGGTGAAAATACGGTCCACAAATTTTCATCAATTTCCCAGCATCCTCTGCTCTCAATGCCATTTTCATTCTCATTTCCATGGGTTTCTCTTATGCAAAACGCGTGTTTTGATAAATTTTTAGCACAAATATGTGTACTATGATAACAAGAATAAGAAAACGTTCAGCCATTTTGATGGCTCTTTGCATTTTACTTGATATAAATATTGAAATGCACATACACGTGATCAAATTCTCTTTTCCAATCTACCTAACCCGCTGGTTTAATCCTCTTTTCCACAATATTCTGTATGTGCTTCTACTTCAAAAATAATCAGCTCTACAAACGCATGCATTGTACATTTAGAATTAAGACTACATAAGCTGTATAACAACGGTAATAATATTTGTGAATTTTAAAGTTATGTTAGTTGATGCATACCTTGGAATAACTCTGTTTCATACTAACATGCACTCTTCATTTCCTAACTAATCTGATTTTCATTTGTGGAAATTTCATTTTGTGTCAAATACATTCCAACAATTGCTAAAAGATTTGTAAACTTGATTAATTAGACCGATTCAGGAACCTAACTACAAAAAAAAAACATTTGTTTGGAAGATAAATAAATTTAATTTTATTTAGACGATAGATTTATTAAAAATGAAAAGCGGTTTCTCTGACTTTCTGGTGATAGTTACCGCTTGTTGCTAACGACACCATAAGTCTAGACTGCTATTATGATCGCTGCCGTTGATGGGCCGCAACGGGAAATCTTACAAGTGTAGTAATTCGTCATGTGAAACTGCGGTAGGAACCAAAAATTGTTAGGACCTTGAATTGAGCAAGCCGAGTCTCCCTATAGGGTGTAGTGCTATAGATAGATAGAATAATGAAAATCCAGAAATTTTTTCCCTTAACGTTAAATCAGTTTCTGATATTATCCGATTATATGTACGCCACTGCCGCGACAGCTTCGCATCCTACTAGTGGCAAATTTTTCTTATACACTCAAAGAGAAAGAAAATTTGTGATTTTACTCTTAATATTCCCAGCATCCACAAAGTACCAAAATTCTCTTAGTATTTCTATTGTCACTGATAAGATTTTCCACTCGTTGACATACACAGAAAAGACCATATTAAATTGGAAAATGTTTTTCTACCTATGAATGTATTTGTCCATAGCTCAAAAAATTTTCATCTGCTCTCATCGATGTCATGTAGTGTTTGGTCATAGTTGGCTCGCATGCACACACAACACACAAAATTTTTGCACAGCGCGTTTTTCTTTTATCAGACAACAAACTTTAATAATAAAAAAATCATATTTTTTCTTTAAAATTATATTGTCGTTAATAAAACAAAAATACAAGAAAAAATTCCCGAATTTGAATAAAAGTCGTGTAAAAAATTAAACGTTTGAAACGGTGTAGTCGTATTTTCGATTGTTTCGGTTGCCTGTTTTTCTAGAACGTTTTTTATCAGTGGAAACCGAATTCCTGTGTGCACTTTATCCAAAAATTAAAGAAAATTCTGGGCTTGGAACTATCAACGAGAAATAGCATCACTCATACAAGATGTGAACGTGAAATGTTTTTACACGATTTTCTACATCTGCATTCCTATCTAAATGCAGTCCAGTAAAAACCTGGAAGTCAAAAAATCTTAATTCGATCTTAGTTGATTTTCAAAAAAAAAGATCTTAGTTGATTTTCACGTTATATGCGTAAAAATCTTAGGTGTGAAAGTTTAGCGATGTAATGTCTAAATGCATCCTAATTTTATTTACATGAGTGCAAAATAATCAAGTTCACTTTGTGTTAAAGAAAAAAGTTTTCATAATTTTATGTGGTGTACTTAACGTCGGGAAAATCATCATTTCGGACGCGGCAGTTTCAAGTGATAAAAGTTATTTTTCTTAGATTTCCATACTACACGCTTAAACGAAATTTTACATTAGTTCTTGTGCATGTCGCAGAAATTTGTTCAAAGTGAAAAGGGCATTAATCATTCAATATCAGAAAAAGTGGAAACAAAATTCTCAAGATGATAATAAAAAAGGGAAGTCTGAGAGCGTGAATAGCCGCTATTAAAAATTAACGAACAACAAATTTGTATGGAAAGTTTTAAGGATTACCTATACCTGCTATGGATCTCATCGTTGCGCTGCTCAACAAAAAAAGAAATAATATTGTGTTTTTATGAGTTCATATGACCATTTAAAATGTAGAAAAAATGCTGATCGCTAGATATCACGCTAATATTTAGACAGTTTGCTGTGTCGATGCTTCTGAACACCAAAAATTACCTTCATTTGAGACATTTTCAAAAGTGAGTATAATTATCCTTCCTCATAATCCTTGGTTGTAACTGAAAACTCATGATTTCCAAACCAATTCCTTTTCAAAATTAAACATCTTCTCTATAAATGAAAAAAAAAACATTTATCGCTTTGCACAGTTTTTGGTTTCAAATAAATATAAATTCAGACTGCAAGTGTTTCGTATTTACACTCCCATATAGTGTTTTTATATGCGCTAGCAAATAAAGGTATCCAGATAGACAGAAATAAATGCACAAGTATATTTCCTGTGGCCTGCTATCCCTATAGGATGCGATAAGGATGGTTACCGAGAATTCAGAAATGCATTCACCGTGCATCCTCTATAAAATGTGCAAAGAATTTTCGTAATGTACACAAGCACAAGTGGAATTCTAGTTCGCTTAACGCTCAGAAATGGCTCCTGCAATCCGTCACAGGTTGTCTCTCATACATAACGTTCATTCTGTATCACTTGCACCCATACTAAATATCGATTTTTGCATGCACTTCAAGTACGTGCTATAAAAAAGGAGATAACTATGTCTGCCAACAAACACCAAACATAACATACATTTATATAAATAAATAAGATAAAAGGTACAGAAAAAGGCACAACAAAATTGTACCAAAAGTAGTACGAGGAGACGTGTTAATGGGACACTCCGTTTATTATGTGTCTGGAGTGTCCTTTTCATGACTTGGGTGTTACACAGACGTGTGCAGATGAATTCGATGAAATTTTAATGATACGAGGCTGCCTGCCATATCATGGGGGGAATAAATGGTGGTGCTAACATTTCATTGAAGATGTTTAGGCTTCCGTGATCAACGAATACCTACATATTTTGGAATTTTAAGGTCCATATCTTCTAAATGGAATTTTCCTCCTTCAAACATAAATAGATCAAAGATAATTTTTTTTTATTTACACTTCAGTAAAATCTTTAAATTCTAATTTAATACTCGCATAGCATGATTCATTGAGTTTAAATTCCCATTAGACAGATTTTTATAACCGTATGGTGAAACCAAAGGGTATATTAACTTTGCCTTACCGTTTGTAACGCCAAGATCCCGTCATCACACACAAAAATGAATGTGTGTGTTTAGAATGATAAAAATAATTAAATTCTGCATGTCCGTCCGTCTGTCTGTCTGTCTGTCTGTCCGTCTGTCTGTCCGTCTGTCCGTCTGTCCGTCTGTCCGTCTGTCCGTCTGTCCGTCTGTCCGTCTGTCCGTTTGTCTGTCCGTCTGTCTGTGGCGCGGATTGCGAGCGCACGGATTGAGCTAGAGACTTGAAATTTTGCGCAGATCCGTTTTTCGTAAAATGCGAGGCTGAGTTCGTTAATGGGCAAAAATGAACCATTAGGGGGGTGGGGGGGGGGGGGGGGGGGGGTACCCACCATACGAACGAAAACGGTTTTTGTGAATATCTCGAAAACGGTGCATCTTATCAAAAAAGTCCAAGAACAAAAGTTATTTAGGATATGATTCTACATAAAACTCCCATACATCAAAATCCGATTGGAATAAATTTTAAAAAATCTAATTGGAAAGTTTGACTTCAAAGTGGAATTTTGGTACAACTGTTCGAATTTTGATACGAATATCACCATACGGGTTTTCAATAATTGCCAGATTGGCAATTATAGCTTTTGTTATGTTCTATATTCAAAATGATAAATATTTTAACGCCATTAAAAAGCCACTCTGTCAGTTTTAATTAACGTCAATGTAAGATGTTAGTTAATGTCAATAACTATCTTAAGTGCAAAGATATCAGTTTTTCAAAGCAAATTGTGAAAAATTTTGTGGTGGAATCAAAATTTCTTTATGCAACAACTTTAAAAGCATCAAAAAATTCGAATCCCTTTGGGTGTTACACAGACGAAAAACCCTTTGAAAATATATATAAAAATTTGAAAGAAATATTTTTCAACCTGGAACTTCCCTTTAATTTATATTTTTATCGAATGTAGCTTCGTATTTATTGACTTGGTCTGCACGCCGAATTTCAATTTCCTAAAATGTGTTGAAGGACGGACAGGCAAACAGACCTCGCAGAGCACAAAAACCCTAAAAGGATTCATTTTTTTATTCCTAAAAATGGAAGCTAAAATTCTGAACCTCAAAAATTTCAAGCTATCTGTGTGGCATATTTCTTATGTCGCTGTAACTCACTTATCAAATTAGATCAAATGTTAATCAAATTTAACTTAAGAACTAAAGTACTCAGATCTTTAAAAAAATGGAAAAACTTGCAAGAAAAATCATGTATTTATGTTAATTTTGCTCTAATTGACGGACTTTTGCACGAATTTACCATAATTAAATTATTTTTTGATAAAAACATAAAAAATCATATTTATCTTTAAATTAATACGCCAAATTTTCCACAACCCTACTTTTGAAATAGGTACTACCTTGTTTAGAACACTAATTTTCACTCAAACATGCCCCTACTTAGCCTTCCATTGGCCACGTATTTTTATTTACCTATTTTTTTCGCAAAAAATAAACTAAAAACCGAAAGAGTTACGACTAACTTTTAGGCAGACATGTTTTGAATATTAACATTTTCGTATCCATCTTTAAATTTACCAAAAAGGACACACCAATACACAACGATTTTGTCACATACATTCATGTACAACAACAAAAACGGCTATAATCGAATTCAACTACAGTTGAAGGTACAGCAAATAGCAATAGAAATGGTTTTTATGCATATTTTCAGACATTACTATAAAATTTGGACAAAAATTTTACAATCTACTTAACCCAAAAGTTTTCATTTAGCTACCAACTCTGGCTGGCATTGCAAAAATGTTAAAGGGGGCTACAAAATTAGTCCCCAAAGGGCGATATCTCTTCAATTTTATAATTTCATTTAAAATATACCCCTATTATATACCTACATACTTAGTTATGTAGATGATTGCGATCCCTTAAATATTTACACTATAAAATATAACCTTCATTACATTAAAAACTCGCACATGGGAACCACTACGAGTAGAAAATGATTTTGGATGACATCATCGTCTTCATACAAAATGTCATATTTGACGATATTTCATCTTTTTATTTAACAACTTCATCTATTTGAAAAACCTTTAAGACCTTTTTGGCAAAACACTTTATGCTGTTCACAGTAATTTCACTTACCTAAATATTTTAAAAATATGTCCTCGTCGGACTATTTAAATTTTGGATATGATCGCCCCGTTATAACGGTAAAAATATAATGCGATGAAAATACGGCAAAGGACGCAAATTAAATGAGAAAGGATTCACTCACTCACTTAATTTTCTGGTTTCTATAAGCTTGTTGTTTTTGCGGTATGTCGGGTACTTGTAATGTGACCAACTCTGCCTGCCAAAAGTACGCTCCGTCACCGGAACGGGACACTAATGAAGGCATGGAAGGTAATTAATATACGGTACGTTGTCCTTTGCTATGTCTGATAGATTAATTCACATAATTTGCATATTTAGGGAATGAGGCATTTTCTAATAGAGCCGTTCAGATGGCATTCTGGACCGTCAACATTTATAATTTGTGATCCCTTTTTGTCATTTCTTCTTTACGAATTGCTTTAACTCTTCTTCTTAACGAGTTGCCTTTGAAAGGTCTTTATAATTTTTAATGTACTTTTAAGGAAATAAATTGTTCTTTTTTATCAATTTGAAATCGTATTAAAGGAACAACTATTCCTTCCATGAACTTCTGAATTTGAAGTGCATTTTCAATTGAGCTGCCTTATTTCAGAGTCTTAATAGAATTCACTTATATGAGTCTTTTGGAACTCTGAATAAAGGCAAGTAAGCTTCTGTTGATTTTCTGTTGATCTTAAAAATTTTCAAATGTTTGATTTTCCATAACCGTAAAGCCGATAAGGAATTGTTACGAAAACTCAATTAGAAGTGGTTAAAGCCCGATTTACGCTGTCTTTCGTATTCATTCTAATCAAATACTATCAGAAAATTCAAACACATCTTGAGGCCAAAAATTTTAATTAAATCTGAATTTTAATTAAATTCCTTTTCTTTGAATCGAATTATTTAAGACGCGCGTATATATGTTTATGTCTGCGAAAATGAAAATTTGGAATATTTTAGTATGTAAATTAAAAGAAACATTAATATAGGCGAAAAATTAATCTCAAAATATACGTCCCAATAATTTTCGTGTTTTTAACCCCCCTTTTCTTTTCAATACACTTTAAATAACGAAGGATACTTTTATTAAAATATTGTGGATTTGTGAATAAATACACCTTTTGACCAAATTGGTTAGAAATCCATTAGGAATTCCAGTCATTTTGTACCATGTACCAATTGTACAATTTTTGGTATGAATTATAGAATTTTGGCTGGAAATCCAAGCTTTTCTCCTGTGAAAATTGTCCCTTTTTGTACCCTGTTCCAAATGATTGAAAGTCATGATGTACGCAATTCAGTAGTCATTATATAAAATTTTCCCACTATTTTGACTGCTATGTTTGCTGCTATTTTTTCCCACTACTTTTTCTAGCACTTTTCTTTATATTCACACTATTTTTCTGTATAATTTTTAAACTATATATGAAATCTAAGGGTATACTGTATTTGAACAAAAGTTTGTAACGTATAGCACCGATCACCGGACAAAAACAATTACACCAAGTTCTTAAATGGACAAAATCGACTCACCTCGGCTCACCTGCATACAAATGGAAAAGATTTTTGTCATACAAATGGAAAACTTCTGTTTGAAATTCTTCTGGTACTTATCTAATTATTTTTCTGCGATATATAGAAAAATGTATGGCACTTTTAAAATAATTCCAGCCAATTTTTGGAAAAGAAATGAAATATCGTACCATAACGTACCATAGGGTGCATATTTCCAAGTACTCTCACAAATAATCTGAAACAACATTGGCATTTTAAAGACTTAAATGTTACTTTTATTTCAATACAGCACACAATTAAAAAATGTTTTTTTTTTCTTAAGAGCAAATATTTTGGCAAATATCCATAAACATTTTAAACAACTCGTCTTGTATTCATTTTTTTAAATATTTTAATACTTTAACCTCTCTCGACTTCTACTATTACATATCCCTAACAAATACCACGAGTTTTGAAAACTCAGATGGACTTGGTCTTTTTATTACTATAGCTTAAAAAGGGACGAAAAAGAAAACAGGATGTAGGCATTTGTTTTTCTTCCATATCCTATAAAAAAAATTCGTTTTCGTCTTTTGTTAAGCGAACCCGACCGACCTCCATTCCTATTTCCGGCCTTATATTATTTTACATTGTATGTTTATATCACAAAGCGGCACAATAAAAACAATCTGTCAAAAGCTATTGTTCCAATTCTTTTGAGCCGTTATCCTCCATTATAGTTTTTCCTTTTATCAGCACAGTGCCTTTCTATATTTAAAAAAATATCTGGGGGAAAAATAACTAAAGAAAATAAGGAAAGTTAAATGGTGAGCATAGATGAAAATTCAGACTGGAAGCAACACACGATAAGCATTTTATGCCATTAAATGCGTTATGAGAAAACATAAGTTCCGTTTTGCAAGAAGAACGAGTTGAGTGCTGTTCACTTTATCTTTTTTAATTCGCTTTCTTTAGCGAAAGATTGTAGTACCGCTAGTACAATCTTTCGCTATTATTTTGAAACTCTATTTTATGTAGCCAAACATTCATCCATTCAGTTTATCCATCTTATCATCCACTTCTACCTTCACTTTCATCAAAGAGATCGTTGGTGTTTTTAAAATACAAGAGAGTGTATGATAAAAATGTCTGTTGTGAACAGCATATGACTTTCTTATATAAAATCTATGTTTCTGCACAAATTACCTGACGAATAAAATATTAGTTTACATAAAAACATGAATTTTTATTTTACAAAATCTAAAATTTCTCAATAACGGTAAAGAGATATCGATCTACGGTAAAAGGCAAAAATGTAGAAAATTTGAATACTTTTAAAATACTTTTGTGATAATGCTCCAATCGACTCAAGAGTACTCGGGAAATGTTTTTTAGGCAAAGTTAAGAGCTCGAAATTTTCCATAAATACAATACTTTATTATACTACGTATAAGAAAATAAAAAAAGCCGACGGCAGAGTATAACTAAATCTGAAATCTGTTTAAAATTTTCGAATGCTCCTTAAAATATAAAATTCACGAATAATGGAAACTTTTTAACGCTGTTGTCCTCATTCTTATATTATTCCGTTTGTTTTTAATTTACTTAAATGGACCCACTAAAGCTAAGCCGCTCAAGACTTTTATAATATATAAAGATTTTATTTTCGCTCTGTTTTATTCTACATATTGTATGGTGGTTTGTTTCTAGAACTTTAACCATATTTAATGCTGAGCATAAGAAAAGCTACAATTACCAAATTTAAGAAAATCCATTTTGATGTATGGATGATGTAAAATCCTATTCTAAACATATTTTACCTTTATAATTTTATCAATATGACTCACCGTTTTCAGAAGTGCAAAAAAATGCATTCGTTTGTATGGGGGAGGGGGAAAGGAATGACCCAATTTTGCTCGTTCAAGAATTTAGCCTAAAATTTCAAGTCTCTAGCTCAATCCTAGACAAACAGATAGACGAACATACAGACAGACGGACGGACATGCGAAAATCTAAATCTTTTGTCATCTCTAATACCCTGGTGTAGTTAATTTTTGTGTCCGATGATTGGTTCGAAGCGTTGCAAACGGTATACTAAATCTAATATAATGCTATATAATATATCATATACAGTATAAAAATCGCATACATATTTGGGCCGGTAAGAAATCATCCTTCGCAGGAAATTTTTAAAAAGTTCTAAATTCGTAAATACCCCATGTAATCGTTTTTTAGTTGTGTCTTCACCGCAAAAATTTTGTTTAGCCACTTCTCGCCACAAATTTTCGTTAAAAAAAATAATTTATTTTCTCTTGATTTTCAGATTCCTCATTCCACCGCATGATAGAAAATCATCCACCCTTCTAAATGATTTCGACATGGAAAACCATATAAATCTCCAAACTTTCTATGCAAGTTAAAAATGAAAAAAAAAATTGAGTTTAATGAGTGCGAAAAAACGATTTTTTTTAAAATGCGTGTTAATTGTGTTGATAGCAATAAGGGTTTATAATTTCAAAAATAATCAACAACAAACAAAACTACGACAAGGTAATAATGTGTTGTGCTACAAATCAACAAAAAAATCAATCAAACTTACGAATACACTCAAAAATAGTTTCGACAATGCATGACAACTATTTTTGCGTATTTGTTTTCAATCAATGTTGTGCAACAAGAACAATCCTTTAATAGAGGAAAATCAATCGAAAATCAAAAAGCAAAAAATCACAAAACAGTGTTAGTGAAAACAAGTTTAAAAAAACCCAAATCAAATTATTAATAAATAGTAATAATCAAAAAGTTAAAACAAACGTAATAATTATGGTTGTGTACAAATTACTCATGCATATAAAATTAATGAAAAAAGAAATGATTATTAATAACAATAAAACAATATTTTTAATAAAAAAAACAACATAAAATCTAATACAAATTATTTTATTTTAACTGGTCTTAATTATAGTCTGAAAGCTCACCGTATCAAACTAAATCAATACAAATGAGATATAATAAAAACCAATTTTCATCATTTTAATAAAAAAGAATTACGAAAAAAAAACACCCTAACTGTAAAATGTAAAAATAATTTTCGAATCTCTCGAGTGGTTGTGAAAACATATAAATAATAAATGAATATTAAATGAAATTAATAAATTTGGATATTTAAAATATTCGAAAAAAAGCAAGCTAATATATAAATATATTTATTATATGTAACGACCGTCCTCTTTATATAAAATATTAATTCTATTACTTGTAAAAAAAAATCTATTGAAAACTATATTAACGATAACAAAATGAAATTGATGTAAAAACAATCATTTATTGTGAATATAATATTTTATTACTACTTAATACCATTAAAAAAATATATAGTTGCGTATGTAAATGATAATGTTACATAAATTTAAACAGAAAAAAAATTAGAACTGTTGTTTGAACATCAAAACTAAAATTTGGAATAAAATATCGTAAAATTTATTAGCAAAAAGTTCAGTTAGTTGTATTTGTTAATGTTTCAAAGTGTATGTGGGTGAAAGTATTTAAAAAAATTGAAAATGTGAAAAGGCCTTTCATTGTGTAATAAAAATTAGATATGATTGGCAATATTGCATAGATGTGCCAGATAAATATTAGTTGATAAAATCTGTTTTTATCATTAATCTAGGAGAAGACGAAACGCTCTTCATTCATCAGCAAACAATGTAAGTCATTTTTTTTAACATTAACCACAAAAAAAGTTTTATGTTATATTGAGGTGATGAAATGGAATCGCTTACAGTGATAGTTGATAGAGACAACTATATCAGTTAATTTTTTGGGCTTTGATATTTCAAATGAAAAGCGGGATCTACTACATTGTGATTGCGTTATTGTCGAAATTTGAAAAACTTTCTCACTGCCAAGGTCTGTAAAATCGACAGTTGGTAATAACGATCAACTACCTTAAGCACTATTCAGACTAACGATTACGAATATGATTACGATTGAAGCTTCTCGACCAAAAAGATCAAAGCTTTCAACCATAGGGACGTGAAAGCTTTGATCTCATTGGTCGAGGAAGCTCAATCGTAATCGCAATCGTTAGTCTGAATTGGTCTTTTGGCGATTCTGATCCTAGCTACTCAAACCCCGTTTATATGAAAATCCCACTTATATGAACTCAAGGTGTTTTGAAAAACCCGTTTTAAGATTTAAGATTTTACTGGTATTTTAGCGACTTTTTGGAGATTTCGGAAGGTTTCTTAACAAAAAAGCCATATTACCAATTTTGATTTTTGATTATCATACTTTACACAATATCTCAAATTTTTTGCTTATTGAGTTAAAACCTTTAGATAACCTCTCACAATAAGTGCTTATTGCGTCAAAAATATATCAAATAAATATAATTGAAGTACACTAAAATCCCCTTATGAGAAGATAAATGAACCCCTCAACTTAAAGAAACGTAAACGGTAAACGTCAAATTTCTTTTTTGTTATTATTTTTTTAAGAATATAAAGCTGTTTTTTTTTATGATTCATCATGCATATTCTGAGGGCGTTGCGTTTATTTATTCGATATTCATTCTAGCTTATTCGATTAGTTCAATAGTCAAACTGTTTTCCATATCTCGAGCCGTATTTAATTAAATAAGGAAGAGAAAAAAATATATTTCCTTTGCTAAACCAGATCCTTTCCCTATTTTTCTACGAACTTTCGCGTAAAAATAAAATTTTTGTAAATAATTATATATTTTATGACCATTTCTTGTGATTACTTTCGACCAAGAAGTCTGCAAAACATAACGAAAACAAAATTTATATTTTAGTAAGTAAAGATTGAAAGTTTGAAATTTTTACTAATCTTTTGTAAAAGCCTTTACCAACACCAACATAATATTATAAAATTACTCAAGCTGTTGCAAAATTTTTCACAAAAACATTTAAAATTTTCTTTGAAGGATTTAAAAAGTATGTTGGGAAAGCAACAACAAAAGTTAAGTTTTTACATCATACTAATATATAAAAATGAGTTGGTGTCTGTCTGTCTCTGTCTGTTCCTCTTTCACGCACAAACGGCTGAACCGATTGACTTGAAATTTGGCATGAGTATCTGTGGTAGTTCTGGTTCCAACATAGGCATACAGAAAAGTAGCGCGACGGATGGGGGGAGTAAGGGGAGGGAGTAAAGTGATTTCGAAACTTAGTTTTTGCGCTATGTTACTCTTTCGCGGGGAAGCTACCGAACCGATAGGCCTAAAGTTTAGCTCCAACATAGACCATAAATTTTTTTTTTTTTTAAAACTTAACCCGGCAACGACGGGTATGCAAGCTAGTATTTAATATAATGTATTACTTTAAATCGAACAGAACAAAAGACGATTAGAAAAATTCTGTCGATTATTCGCTTAACGCGACGAAACCGACACCGCAAAAAGAAACACTTTCGTCCTTTAAGTAACAATATTTTTTCCGATGGAATGGTTATGAAAAGGGAAAAGTATGAGAAAATCTACCAATTCGCAGCCTAATGCGATACAACAATGAAAACACTTCAACATAATCCGCATAAGTAGCATCAACCCGAATCGATGCCGGATAAATATTCCTATGATTTTTCTTTTGTTGTCTTCATTTCTATTTTCTCATTTTTTCTAGTATATCATACTGTGTATTTCCAATTTCTTTTTCGCTTGCTTTTATTTTTTTTATGCTTATTCTCTATGACTGCCCACCCATCATCCCTCTGTTTATACCCGTATGGTGAAACCAAAGGGTATATTAACTTTGCTTTACCGTTTGTAACGCCAAGATCCCGTCATCGCACAAAAAAATGAATTACACCAGTGTGTTTAGAATGATAAAAATATTTAATTTTTGCATGTCCGTCCGTCCGTCTGTCTGTCTGTCCGTCCGTCTGTCTGTCCGTCTGTGGCGCGGATTGCGGGCGCACGGATTGAGCTAGAGACTTGAAATTTTGCACAGATCCGTTTTTCGTAAAATGCGAGGCCAAGTTCGTTAATGGGCAAAAATTGACCATTAGGGGGGGTACCCCCCATACGAACGAAAACGTTTTTTGCAAATATCTCAAAAACGGTGCATCTTATCAAAAAAGTCCAAGAACAAAAGTTATTTAGGATATGATTCTACATAAAACTCCCATACATCAAAATCTGATTGGAATAAATTTTAAAAAATCTTATTGGAAAGTTTGACTTCAAAGTGGAATTTTGGTATAACTGTTCGAATTTTGATACGAATATCACCATACGGGTCTCCAATGATTGCCAGATTGGCAAGTATAGCTTTTGTTATGTTTTTCATATCAGACTAAAAGTTGTCGCTAATACCGATGGTGGCACCGAAGCTGGAAGTAGGCGCGGTGCGAGTGCGGCAGTGTTGAGCTTCTACTTAATACTCTTGAGGAAAAATCTTCTACTGAGAGTTATTTTTATCTGATGACACTTCAGGCTATTAAATCGTTTCAGTTTTTTTTTCTATCTCCAGAAGTATCATTTTATCTTTTATTTTTTCGTATTTTTTCCTTCGAATTTTTTTCTGTATTTTTCAACATTATAGGAACAACAAATTTTTATTTACAGAAACTTGTTCGTTTTGCTTTCATTTTATGTTTTTCTGTGGAAAAAGGCAAAAAAAATGTATAAATCTTTCTTAATTACACCAAGAAAATATAAATAAATAAATACAGTTAAAGTACATTTAAGAGCTAATAAAAATATTTACGTAAGCCTATTCTCATCATCGACAAGAAATGTTATCGCCTTTTCAATGAACGAAAAAATTGCAATTCGAGAATTGAGAGAGCATGATAGGCAGATAAAGTTCAGCGACAATTCAACAATTTAAATTTCCTACAGGCTGAGAGACGTCAATATTACACTTAAATGCCATTTATCCAAAATGGCACGTTTGGCATCGAGAACAAGAAACTCAATTTCTTTAAGATAAGCATTTGAGAAATCTCGGAACGAAAAGCACTTTCTCAAGTGCTTGAAAAATAAACATTTTCCTAGGAACGTTTTCCTTGTTTTGTCATTTTAAATTAAATTATTTCTCTATGAAAATTTAAAAAAGGGAAGATTCTTCTGAGGAGGGATAGTTGACACGAGGAATTAAAAAAAATATTGTAAAAAAAAACGGGAAAATATGGTCCTTAAATTGTTTTTTGCTAATAAAAAGTCACAATTGAAAACTGCATTTTATCAAAATAGCATAACTTTAGATTCCAATAGAAAATCATTTTAGAAACTTCAATTTCTATCTGAACACTGTGTGTAGGGTAAAGTCGGCTCAAATGGAACACCTTTTTTATTTTTGAAATATCTCGGGAAATAAAAGAGCTTTTTTAACGAAACAAAAATAAAATCATTCTTTATTACAAACGTAAAAATAAAATCAGAACTCTGGCATAAAAAAAAGGTTAATTCAATATTTTTTTTTTAATTTTAAAAAAAAGATCAAAAGTTCCATTTGTCCTCCATGGTCGGGTGAAATGGAACACTACTTTTTATTCAAATTTTTATTGCCGCATTTATTGCAAGTCATTGCAAATGACGCGCAGGACTCGTGCGACCACAAATTACAGATGCCACATTGAAGGCAGTCGTCTTTTTTTTGCGTTTTCATGTACTCCTCCCCACATCCTACATAATTGTTTTTCCGAAATCTTCAGGTCCATCAGACTCGCTCATATAAATTATTTCGTCCCTTTCTTCTTCCGAGTCTTCATATTTTTGGAAAGCTGTTTTCCGCGGTTAAGATTTTTTAGATTTTTTTTTTGTTTTATAGGCTCCAATATTTATATGTTCCAATACACCTCCGTTTGGCTGTTCCATCTCACCCTTTTGGTTGCATTTGACATTACTGTAAATCAGAAACTAACATGTCTCGACTTGCTGCTTTTATCAATAAATTTACGTAGTGTGAATCTAACTGTGCATTTTGATGTACCCACACAATCACTGCGCCAAATACTTACCAAAAAAATTAAATCTAAAAAATCCACAAAAAAAGTTTTAAGACAAAAACGATATTTTTTTTTGGTTTTTTGCTTATAAAAAATAAACAAACGTATGCAGCGTGACGATACCTTAACGCGTCGAGGTTTTCCGATATACCAAACAAACTGTTGCCGACAGCAATAGCAATTATGTTTGACAAGTGCGAAATAGTGGGGGTGTTCCATTTCACCCTCTGTTCCATTTCACCCGACTTTACCCTATTTCATACGGTATTTCATGCAGTATAAATTTTCTCATGTGACTTGGAAAGTTTTTGCTGTAACAACCAAAACATTATCAAAAAATGTGGTTCCCCGAATTATGCGATACCTTTCAATACATACAATAACTTCTTGCAGTATAGTTTGATTTTCGCTAAAATAAGTCCCCAAAAAAATTCAATTGTATGTATGTAGAAGATACCATCTTTTAATAAAAATTTGATTAATGGGCTTTATAGATAATGGCTAATTTGTTCATTTGATTTGAAAGACATTTTCTTGAAGTGGTAATAATGGAAGTTGGCTGCCGAGACGAATACTATCAAGTAATGGTGAATGGACTGCCAATGGACGGGTGAACTGAATGAAATTTTACTCGAAGGGACAATCAATCACTTTCTTTCACTGCAGGATAGACGAAATAGCGAAGGAAACTGAGGAAAATCTTTGAGTGAAACTTCGCTTTCTTCCTTCAATTCGAGCTTGCAGAATTTTTCAATTTGTTCGTTTACAGCTTCACAACCAGAAGAAGTGCCATGAACGTTGGATGATTGCTAGCTTCCTCGATTAGTTTTTCCATCAGTTTTTCATTTTCTTATTGCTTTTACTACACACTGCTGAACTACATTGGATTTTTCCGTTTACACATCTACATACTCGAGCTTTATTTTGCAATGTTGATGTCGGTAGCATAAAGTACTCAATTCCCAGTTGATTTGATCTGATGAAGAACATGTCATTCGGATACTCAAACATACCGACCACGAGTAGTTGAAAGTTATCCTTGCATTTGACAGATTTATTTCTCCTAACCAAAGTCAATTTCTGAATGGTACGACGAATGAAGCAAACGAAGCATAAACTACTATCGATTGACGTATGTATCTGCGAAGACCATAAAAACCGGCAAAAGATTTCATCAAGAAAATCAGCATAAATAGCAGGGGACTATGTCGAGAAAAGTGTTGGAAATTTGTATAGCTCAGCATCGCAGTAGAAGTCTGTGAAGAAAAATTACCACAAGATTTCGACAAGAAGTGTGAAATGAAAAAACACAGAAAAGAAAAATTATGCGTCGGATTACACAAAATTTTAATATGGGAATATTTAAGAAATTTTTGTGATGGTGCTGCATTTACTTGTGCTCGATGGGTGGTAATGAACGTTATATTGCGCTAAATTGATATATGATGCTTTCAATAGCTATAGCTGTAGTCCTATGGAATCAACCACAACAAAGTCTTCCGTGGCAAGTGGAAGAAAATACGCAAGGATAGCTGATTTCGACGGAAGCAAAAAATGTCGAACACAAGAAAGTTGGTTAAGTGAAAAAGAGTAATTTCCGTTTGATCCTATTCGGTTCCATTGATTTCATGGGGAGATTCTAGTTCATCCGGAAAAAGTAAATTTATTTGTGTCTTTGTTGTGGTCCAAATAGGATATCCATACTAGCATCTGCCACTAAAAAAAAATAAAATAAACGAGTAGCAAAAACGTCGTCAGCTGAAAGTGAAATTGTGCTAAAAGTCCAAAATATTAAATTTTACAGAACAGCAAAAACCTTTTTATATCATAGAAAACTGAGTTTTCTTTAAATGAGAATTAAATTAGGCTCAGTTTTCTTTAAATGGAACTCGTTTTTTCTTTAAATGAAAATTAAAATGATTTAACAAGGTTTTTTTGCTCTTCTGAAAAATTTGATATTTTGAACTTAGCACAATTTCACTTTAAGCTGACAACATGCCATTCACCAAAAATCCTATTAGGGATAATACGAACCCGTCAATAGCATACATATTAATTTGATCGTTAATAACTTTGACATAGCACATATGTAAGCAATGCCATACTTTTCGCTTCAATGGATATGTCCGACATTTATTCAAGATTTACAGAAGAATTTTCGAATGAGTTGTAAATTTTTGCGTGGGATAGAAATTAATTGGGCGGTATCCAGATGTAATTGAATTTTGTTTCATTTTTCTTTTGGCTACTACTTTAAATATTAAGAATTCATATTAAAATATTTTCTGAGATTTCTCCAGTTATAGATTGTTTTATTTGAAGATGTTAATAGATGTTTAATCCGACGAAAATGAAAATTTAGTATCTCATTGAAGCATAATTTACTGACGTCAATCGGAAATGTGATCATTTTGCATACTCATATAGAAATTTGTTTCTCTAATCCTTTAAATAACTTGACAGAAAAGATGACAAGAAACGGAAATTAAAGTTTTATGATTTTTTGAAATGTTTAAACAAATATTCAACTTCAAATAAATGTCATAAATGTACTGAAGAGATGATAATTTGCCTTCAAAATTGAGTTTTTTTTTTGTTAAATGTAATTATGAATATTTTGTAGTTCCTCTTAACTTTTATTGAAGTATTAAAATTTTATTAGTGTCAGGATCACGGGCAATTGGATAAAGGGAAATTCAGAAATAAAACACCGCACGGTTAAGACAAATACAAGAAACTTTATTCGTCCCCTTTGATACAACGTTTCTCGCTCGATCTCTATTCTCGACTAACTCCCCCTATTCCACCACCAGGATTGCCAGCGCTCGGTTTCGCCTGACATTAGCTTCACCTTTTTTTTTAATGCGTGTGACTAATCATTAGAAGGAAACATTCTCGATAGTTAAAGTCAAATTATTTTAAATTTAAACATAACACCAAGGTTAACTTGAAATTTTGTAATTTTTAAACAATATCTACACTATTCGGTAGAGGTTGATTTCATCGAAAAATTGTTTCTTTTTTACTTTCCTCTGCTATAGAGGAAAACTATTGTATTCATATTGTATTAATGGGGGCAGATAGAAAATTTCTAATCAGTACGAAATCGGTTTTAAGCTAAATTATGAAGATGTCTTTGCATCTGTCTGTCGGTTTATCTATCGATCTGTCCGTTTTACGTATCTTAAATCACTCGGGAACGCATTGAGCTAGCAACTTAAAAAATCGTAGTCCTCTATCAGTTTTTGGAAAAGTGACGTTAGCTATAACGGAAACTTACATACATTTTTTTTTAAACACAGTTATTTTGAAAATTTCTCGAAATCTATGCGCTTTTGGAAAAAAATTAATTTAATAAAATTGAAAGCATTTAAAATTTTCCACATTTTTTTCTTTGTTCCCAACATATTTAAAAAAAATTAAGTATTTTGAAAATTTCTCGACTTTTGAAAAAAAGGCATAATATAACCAAATTCAAAGAAAATAAAATTTCCTGCATTTTTTCCTGTAACGATTTTCAAGTATCTTTAACAGTTCTCGAGATATTTTTAAAAAAATATTATTTTTTACATATTTTTTCCGATATTAAACATTGGAGAGGAAAGTTTCGTGTTATATCGCAACTGATATTTTTATCTTTTAGTTTTTTTCCTGTTGGTTTGTTGTCATTTAGACTTGCTATGATTTCGCTGTTAATCGATTTTCGCGAGGTTTTAGTTTGAACATTACTAACGTAACATTTTGATTAAAGTTCAAAAATCTGATGCTGTCACTAAAAAGTGATAATTGATGAATTGAAAATAAACATTGAACACATTTTCACGTCTGTTGAACTTTGAATTTTTCTTGTTGTTCGGCTGTGTTTTTTTTTATTAGTTCTTTTGCCATATTCAATGCTGCCAAATGTTATTTCATTTCGTTTTATTTTATTTGTACATTGAACCAATTCAGTTGCCAATATTTTCCCAAATCGCAGTAAATCTATTCCGCGAATGAAAACAGAAAATATAGGTATATAGAGAAAATATTTCCTGCGACAAACATAATTTCCATGGAAACATTCATTAGGCTTAATTTTCTGTGTAATGTGACATAAATATGTATATTGCTTTTTAAAATTCATGCCAATAGAAATCGAAATGTTTCTATACGCTTTCTACATAGGTACTTGTTCTAGTACATACATAATAAGATGAGATTGCTCCAATTCATTATCTTAATAGTTCAGATTCTTCTATGCGTACACATGTGGAGGTAATAAGGCCGAGTGAGCATACTCGTATATAAAAGGAACATTATTAATTAATTGAACCTAAACATGAACCAGTTTTCGGGTGCAATTCATTATCGAATCCTATAAACACAAACATGAAAATAAACTGAATAGGCAAACATTCAATAACGGGAGTACTGCCGACACAGTATACGCAGATTTTTGTATTTTTCTTTGACAGAGACATGATGGTATTGATGGGCTTGCGGAGAATTCCTGATTCTGCTATAGAGTCAAGGGCATCATTGAATTTACGCTTATTTACCAAGGGAAATCGACTTCTCCCGAATTACATAAAAACATAATGCCATTGGCAGTGGGTGATGGTCCGACCTTTTGTTAGACTCTAATTGGATAAATGAATAGATAATCTCATGTTTTCATACAAAAAAGAAACTTTCATTTTATATCACAAATAACTTTAATTTCACTGCAAATGTTATTACACACACAATAAGATATTTTATTTTATTACTCATACAACATGAATTTCTGCCATACACGCACAATTTTTTCTATTGAAAACTTTTTGGCTTTCCAAAGAAATATTATTTATGATAATTTCTTCCTTTTCCACCAGGGATCTGTCCCATAGAAGGCATGATCCAAATTTTCAGCTCAATCGGTAGAAATTTTTCCCACCCGAGATCGGTGGTAAGAGCAAGGGTGGCTTCATGTAACTTATTTTCGTTCGACTAACTAATCGATCTTTGTTCGATCAAAAGTGATTAAACACGCCGACACTCACTCTGGTGCACACGATATAAGAGATTTTCCTGGATAATTTGGGGTCGCTGAATTCTAATCTGGTAATAGTTTGAAAGAATTGTTGATTTCTAAATTATAAATAATTAAACCAATTTATGAATTACTCCCGGTATGGGAAAAAGTAAAGTTTGTACAGCCAAACTAGTGCCACATTCGTATTCATCGACCCCAAATTATCCAGAAAAGATTCTTATATCGTGTGCACCAGAATGAGTGTCGGCCTATTTAAAAAGGCTTGGTAGAAAAAAAAATTCCTTCGACTAGTTAGTCGAACGAAATAAGTTACATGAAGCCACCCCTGGATTGTTTTTTAGCTAGCATTTGACTCGAAACTTAATTCAGGCATCATATGTGTCAAATCGCTTATTGTTAGTCCTTAGTCTTAGCTAAAAACTCGGCTTGGGTTACAAACTGTCAAAAGTTCAAAATCGAAAACCGTTGAGGCTAAAATATAGAACAAAGAAATCCACTCCAAATTTCCAGATGGGGAGTGGCGTCTGAAAAATCAAAAATTAGCGTGACGCAGTAATTTTTGCTTTTTCAGACGCCACTCCCCCCACCCTCTTGTCATGCTTTTTGATTAGAAATTACTATTACGTCACACTAGCAGAAACCCTTTCCCCCTAAATGTGTGACGATTTTTTTGGTTTACATAATTTAAA
This sequence comes from Chrysopilus asiliformis, assembly GCA_964034945.1. Classification (NCBI taxonomy): domain Eukaryota; kingdom Metazoa; phylum Arthropoda; class Insecta; order Diptera; family Rhagionidae; genus Chrysopilus; species Chrysopilus asiliformis. Next base: position 173,031 of record OZ035961.1, read on the forward strand.
AAAAATCCAAAATATCCATTCGAAAAAAAAATCGATTTCCTAGCTTCAAAAATGGTCCCATAAGTGTCCCTACATATTTTCCTTTAACTCTTCCGTATAGCCATATATCGGTTCATTTATAATTATAAAACTTTTATATCAACTGAAATTACGACATAGCACGGTGGCCAATTAAAATTTATAAAGTGTTTTTCCCTTAAGTCTGCTCATAACATACGCTGGCTCAAATATAAGCATCCGTTGATCTGCCGTTTGGTATTTGGCTTGTTTTTGAGGGAACATCACTGGGGTAAATATTTGAGTTACGAGATGACATGAAAATTTAATCTATATGCGATTTCTTCGATGGAAAATATTCTACAGATGCGAGGGAAACCCTGAAGTGGTGTTGGGAAAATGAGAAGCAAACAATGGAAAAGAATTTCAAGAGACAGTAAAATTATATTTACGCGTAAACATGCCGAGTCCATCATCAGAGAATCCAAAAATAATTTTGTTAGAGGAATACTTTTAGATATCGACATCGAGAAGGGAACAACAGATGGGACGCAACGGCTGGGGAGCAATGAAGAAAAACGAAGATGGATACCGAAAGTGAATATGGGGAAAGTCACAATAAGGGGTCCAATAGGGAGGTTCGACAGTTTAGGATACATGGGCATTTTTACTGAATCCCGTGCTGCTGATTTGGTTAGAATGCAAGTGCGATCCTAACGGGGTGTAGTATCTATAGTTTATGATAAGACATTATGAAGAGAAGGCGGGATGACGGTCGCCTATTGCAAACATAACTTTGTCAGACGACACCGCAAAGTGGCGGATAACGGCCACCTGTCGCTGTCATTTGGGTTTTTGACTTTTTATCTTCGGTTAATGTGCTTCTGCTGTCGTTATGTTTTTTTTTTTACTTTGCTCCTCTTCCAACTCTCGTCCCGCTATCATTTACTTAATTCTGTTTCCCTCCTCTTTATTATTCTCGACTTATTTTTATCGCATTTTCTTCGAAAAAAAAAATAATGGCAGAAAGAATTAGAAAATTTTCTTTTGACAGCTCACGGTTGTGATGTTAATTTCATTGAAAAAAATAGAAAAGAAAAAAAAATCAAGACGTTTAAGAATTTTTCTTGAAGACGTCATAAAAGATAAATTTGCATATTGCCACGTAAAAGACGTTTAAAAAAGTGTGCTGTTTTTTTTACGACGCAATTGAAAGTGTTTTAAAATAAATCAATTTCAAATACATTTCTTGAGAGACATTGTTTAGTTAATTTACATAAACTTAGGCCTACTTAACAATTTGCTCAATATTTCTTTTAATATTTTTCGTGTTTAAAGTTATAAATACATTTCTAGTTAAAGTTTACCTAACGTATATGATATATTATTTAATTTTCTCGACCTCTAAGATTTTTAAAGAAAAAAATTTAAAAATTTCGAGCTTTAGGTCATAACGATAGAAACAAAAATATTCCAATACGACCCATAACTCGAAATTATACAAAATATAATATTAACGTATATATCGACGCCACCGTGCAAGACTATCGTAAATTGAAAAATACTATTTTGCAGAAAATCGATATTAGTTATTTTTACACATTACATTAAAAATAACCGAAAAATATTGGATTTTAAGGTTTTATTCTATAAAGTGGAATAAATTAAAGCTCCCCAAAATTTGGAGGAAATATATCAAGTAGATATTATTAATTTTACTAAACGATGTTTTTAATTTCATGACCATTTTCAGGTTGTATGTCGTAAGTCTAGTTACGACATTATTAGGAGACAATTGAAAAATCTCCAAAAAATAATGTCGTAACTCGACTTACGATACAAGAATTTTTCAATTTTGAAATATCGTAACTTGACGTACAACATTCGACTTAAATTAAAACTCCAAGCAAAAACACCGTAACTTACATCATATGAAAACTTTGATCAAATGTTGTAAGTCGTTCATATGAATCTTCTCAAAAAAATATAAATGTTAAAGTTAAATAACTTAATTAAAAATCATGATACCGTAATGACATTTTTTTTGTATGTGTATTTTATATGTACGGGGGTCGATATGTTTGAAAAAGTTTTAAAAACTTTTTAATCTAAATGTTCAAAGATATCTTGGGTCTGAAGTCTCGGCATATTCACTTTGTTGAAAACTGCATTCAAAATGAGACAGTTACTTTAATTTATTAACATTAGTGAAAAGTTTCACAGGTTAAATTCTAACGATAGTTTCGTTGTGTTCATCCAACTTTTCGTTCAAAGCCATTAAAATAAAAATTCCATAGATTACTTCAGCTCTGTCTCATGATATGAAATTGAACGCTAGCAAGAATCAACTAAGGATTCGTTGGATCCGTTCAGAAACTTTTAAATTTCATTTTCTAAAGTAATTTCTTGCAGTCATCCACTTTCTTTTACCCCAGAAATTTATTCAAGTGCACAAATACATGTAACAGTAGAAAAATAACACTGTGTAGTTACATAAAGAAACGGATTTTTCACATATAAGTATGAATTAATACAAAACAGTTACACATAAATAATTATACTTGCACTACTTGTTTGTACCTATTAAATGTAATTGGAAAATGTGCAATACAATTTCTATCCTGCTGTGTGTCATCCACATATGGCGGGAAAATCTATTTTAGAAAATTTTCCAATTATTATAGCAAATTGTGTATCTGTCTGGTATCTATTGCTTTCAGTAAAACAGCTAACGATATTGCATGGCCATATTGCAACGATTCCAACACATTTTCATTTATATTGTCATGATACCAGATAGCATGCAACTAACATTAATTACAATACATAATTTACTGGCAATATGAGTATACACAAACAATTTATGCTGTAATAGCATAAAATTGACACTATTAACCAAGCTTTTTTGTGCTGCTATGAAACAAACATCACCATCAAAAACAAACAAACATAACAAAAAATTTTAAAGATTCGTAACAATAACACAATCCCAAATTGTTAAGTTTAATAATCGTAAAGATTTTTTCTCTAACTTAAGGAATGTCAAAATAGCAAGAAAAAAACTTACATCAGTACAATAGATAGACAAGATAAATATTTTCTTAACTTGTATTTCAGCTAGTTTAGCTTCAGATAAATATTCTGTTGTTTCATTTCATTCTATAGTTTTTCCCTACATTTGGCAGCTTTTCAAGTAACACAACATTCCAATATCAGAATATGTTTTCCTCCTAAGTATAGCCCGACAAGACGAGAAATAATATCGAATTTTGATCATTTTTCACCCAATTCAGTCTTCGGTTTAGTTTTCCTTAATTCAGTTATTTGCACATAACAAAAAAAGATTTTATGGTACAGCATTTGAATCCTTTTCCCTTATAGATAAGTACTTACGCGCTGATGTTTTCCCTTGCCAACAAAATTAAATTTATTTCATAGAAATTTCGATGTTTTTTTTTTGTTCTTTTTAAATATATTTGTCATCATTACAGAATGCTTGTGTCAGCTATTGGTTTGGTGGTGGGGTTTATGAGGTAAGGAAAAGATTTCGTTTCGATTTTTTGCTTACAAAAATTTTTCTTCGGTTTTCGCCTTTTGGTTGGTTGAGTTTTTATTTTTGTTGTGGGAAACAAATTGAATACCAAATGTATTAATTATTATGACATTTATCTCGACAGATACGTGGGAGCCAAGATATAATGTTATTGAAAATATTGCTTTCGTAATAATGTCATTGTCACTTAAATAGTTACGCATAGTATAATTATAGATTTTTTTTAAGCAAACCTTTGATCATAATTCTATAAATAAATAAATATCGACAATAATTATTGCTATGAGATATTTTAAATTGTTTAATGAGAAAAGTTTATCTATCCGTTCTATATCAGCTCTAATGTAAAATATCCAAGCGATTAGTAAGGATTTTTTTAAATATAACTTAATTCACCTACCGGGCATATGCCACTTTTGTTAGGGCCGGCTTATGAAAAAGTTATTCTAATTTATGACCTAAAAGTATGACCTATGGAGATTACATTACATAATAAATTATATTTTCCATTTCATCCAATTTTTCTCGAAATCAGATGATTTTAAAAAAAATCTATATCAGCAAATGCACAAAACTGAATCCAAGTGGGTTAAGGCGTTCTAAGATCAATATTCGCGGCCCTTTAAAGTCCTTATTATAAATTGAAAATCGATTAAATTTGGTAGTTGACAGTCTCTGCAGTTTATTAATTTTAAATAAAAATCCTATGTGCGATTTTTTTCGCTGTGTGTAGATTAAACTGATTATATTTAGATATTTTTGCACTAAACGGTAATAAAATATTTTTGCATTAAACGGCAATTAGCAAGGCAAAATTTCGACGGATTCCACATGCCTTAAATTTCTCACTCATAACGTTTTTTTAAAAAAAAAATTTGAATGAAATGCTAAAATTTTAGCAGACCGTTAATTACCATAAACAATACAGTCGTCTGTTGGAAGAAATTTCGCCAAAAACAAGCAAAAATTATGTCATCCAACATCTAACTCCGTCCGATCTATCTGTAATCAAAACATTACCACACCATGGACCCCAACAATGCTGTCGTTTAACATTGGTAAATCAATAGTCTATCTACCATTTATGAATTATTCATAAAATTAATGAAAATACAAAAATATTATTAATTTCTGAAGCTCTTCCGATTACCTCGACTTCTCTCCATATATTTTCTTATTTACATTGGACGACGCCTCTCCGTTCGTTAAGTTCGCGTTCGGGTCGGGTTTATTGGAAAATTCAAAAAGCCAAATGAGAGAAATCCTTGCGAGTCCTTTCGAAATACAACAAAGATTCATTCAACGTCCCGAACATCCGTTTCCGTTACCCATTCCAGACCGACAGCAGCTCCATTCCCTCCGTTAACATGATTCTCTCCGATATCCATCCGGTGAATCTTTCTATCTTTCGATGCCGTCTTTGCTTTATAACAAGAACAAGATATCGATTGGTTCTTCGTAAATTGCGGAAAGGAAGAGATTAGTAATCAATATATTCCCTCGGGATGTCGAGGATGGGATTCATAGAAGGGATAAATATATGTTCCAAAGAAAAATCGCAAAAAATAAAATGTTATACAGAATGCCACAAGGATTTTTTTCCTCGTATCTGATTCAAACATGCCTGTACATATATGGATATGTCTAAACTCATATAAAGATATGTACTCGTATGTTTTTCAGGACGTGTGCAACTGATATGGCTGGCTTATGCTATGATGTTAAACTGAGAAGGATTCTTGTCTAGGTACTCGTAGTAACTTGTGGCCAAATATTAAGGCTCTAAGGCTTTTATTTATACAATTGCATATATCACAACTACGCCAGAGAAATGGAGTAACGCAACGTAAAACAAAAAGGATCAAGAAATGAGAAAATATAGACTTGCTCAAGAGCTAGCTAGGAGCTCACAGTTCCCACCGTTACCAGCTAACTTTTACCATACTTCCGTTCGTATCTTATTCATCGTACTTATCTATTACATATATTATAGGATAGCATTAGAAATTGTAAGTTACTCGTATATACATAAAGGAATATACGATCCAGTATATACGAATAATAATCCACACATGTGAAATAGGATACCGAGGAGCTTGATGTGTCAATATTTTGTGCTCTCTGTGGAATTACAACAAAGGATTAGATCTACTTAATACCACAGCTTTAGTTTTATTTTGGCATTTTGCTATGGGGAAATCTTATTATATAATACGATATCTAGAATTAGATGATGAGCAGCAGGTAATTAGCAGAAAATGTATGGTTTGAAACAAAGTCGGATATCATTCAAAAGGAATTAGAGAAATTTAATGGTTTCGGAAAAAGTATAATTCTATCATACATTGAATTCAACTCAAACAGTAACTTTTTTTGCTTGTAAATTTCTTACAGCGAATCGTGTGTAACGTTTGTCTTCGTCTCCGCATAATTTAGATACCATTACAATTCCACACATCCATAAATATATGTAGTAAAGGATATCATTTTGAAAAAAAAAAAACATACAATGGGAATAAAATTTTGCTTTTTCATCTATTGTTCCTTTCTTCCTTCATATACCGGAAATTCTATAGATAGTCATCTTCAATTGAATTGAAATTAAAACTTTTGAATTTGATGACATATAAATTCAATTTTATTTCGACATTCATTTGCTTCGCAATCATAAAAAGTACATGCATAAAAAAATGAGCGCGAAGAAAAAGTTTCTTTATTAAATTTTATTTCTTGATGGATTTTTTTTGAACGAAGAATAATGTAATAAGATGGAAATATTTTAATTTTTGACGTGGATACGTCTTGGATTTTGGTTATGGGGGTACAAATTAGAAAATCGGCTTGCTGCCATGATAACAAATTTGCAATCGATGATACTCGATAGTTTATACTCGATAGGTGACATCCGAACAGAAACTGTGTTATAAGATCCGGCCTACATTAAAGCATTGTTTAGGGTATTTTGTTATGTTAAACTATGTTCAATTATCTTTTTAAGAATCAAAATCTAAATTTTCACTGTAGCTGTTATGCTGTGTTTGCTGCTTGTAGTACATATTTCACATTTATACTCTTTTCATGTTTTCTTTGTGGCATTGAATATTTGGGAGAGGCACAGGAAAGAGAACACGACGAAGTATGTTGAGGTTGAGTGAAAGCTTTTACTCTTGATTATATCTCTTCTCCATATGGGTTGTTCTGGTTCTGGAAATTCATTTTACTTGATTGTTTCTCTTGATTGCCCAGTGTTTCCTTTAATTTCTGTATACAAGTTGTGTAAGCCGGCGGATTGTGTTTAAGATTTTAGTTGCTATAAATTGAAATTGCTTTGTTGTTTTTATCGTGTAATTTTATTTTATTTTGATTTTTATTTGTTTTTCATCTATGGGCGTTTTCATGAATGCAAGTTCTCCAAATAACACCAAAGATTTTGATAATAATAAACCCAGTTATATGTTAATCGTTTAGTTAGTTTACTTTCGCAAATTACTGAACAACTAAGTATTACGGGGAGATGGAAGAAAATGTTTTGTGCAATTTGCGCAACTTCCGAGTACATTTATGAAAATGCCCTATTACATTTCAGAATTAAACATTTGTTCGTTGTGTTGCAAGTGAAATTTGATTTTTAGGTACAAGATGCCGAAATTCACCAAACGAAAAGGCACATCCCGTAAACGTAACATTACGGTCAATCAAAATGTTTCTTTAGTTTCCTTTTCACTAAAATTTCTTACTTAAATATCTATTGGCGATCGTTGTAGGCGGATCCACGTCTTCTGGCCGTCTCTACGAGACAGACACCTTGCTTTTTTTTCAAATTAAATTAATCTTCAATTTTTCTACGATAATTTTTTGTTAAAAATAAAAATATCTGATGTTAGCAACAAACACAACTTTCTTATACAAAATTAAAAATCTGATATTGCTTACTTTTCGCAGAAAGACTATATTAGTCCTTTGTTCGTATATAACCCATAATTTGTCAGTTTGAATGGAAATTCCAAAAAACAACATCAATTAAAGGATATCTCGAAATGGGTGAAAATGATTGGGAAATTAGAGGCTGTCCAGGAAACATTCTTTTGATTGTCAGATAATGATCCTTTTTCTATCATAATACTGTAAACTCTCTCCGTCTCCGTTTTAATATAGGTTATTTAAAGTATTTTGGATTGTATTTTGTAATCATCAATGAATTTTGAAAACCACTGATGCGTGCAAGAAACAGCTATCTCCAAAATTTAAAATTTTTACGACTTTTTTTTTAAATCAAATTGATATAACAAAGCATGTTTGATTTAAGTTGTAATTTGTAAGCTTTGTCCCAGACCAAAAACTTCACGCTAATATGTTTTGTGTCTCCTGAAAATTTTCAAAATTTCAAGTGGAAGTGACTGGTTGTCGCATCGAGGTCTTCAATCGTTTAATCAAAACTTGTTTAATTAAAAGAATACACTGAATTTACATTTTAATGAAATACCTTTCTTATATATAAAAAAAGGTAAAAAACTATTGTTATTTTCTCAAAGTTTTTTTTTTCTTTTCTTTTTTAGACTACGAGTGTCTTCAAAATACTGAAATGGCAGCAGTAAATTCCGTAAGTCGTGAAATTACTTTTAATTTCATTAAATTTATTAGGTACATTAAATTATGCACTAATAAGAATCATCAACATACTATTTATAAATTCTAAAACATTATTTCGACAAAGTTTTTTTCTTTTGAGACTCCACTAATTGGGTTTAAAAGAGAAAAACTTTTCCTATGAAATTATTCTAAATGAATTAGTTTCTCAATAGGCAGACAACATCATTCATGGTAAATGGGGCGTAGTCCTGACAACTTTTGACCAACGGACGGAATAGAAATTTAGCATTTAACAATTTCCCAGTCTTCTTCTTTTGGTGTAGTTTTATTTATATATTTTTGGATACCTATATATGACGCACGGACTATGAATTGATTTCCCTAATTTTAGTTTCTGGTAAATTAAATAACTGTCTGTTCACAGGAAAGAAGTTTTCGGCAATCACTTATTGGTTTTCGTAAAATGTGATGAATAAAACTATTTTCGCAAAGACTATGAATAGTTGAGAAATAGTGATTTGGACATTAGAAAATTCCCAACCTAAATGTAACCAACATTCACCAGGCAGAATACACCTGCTACTGCCATAAATCTCGTTTTTAAAAGCATCGATTTTGGAACATGGGTGAAACCACCAAAATCATAGAGAAAAACACGAAAAAATGTTTAAGGTCGAGTTTCCAAACTCGTAACAGTTGTTTTTTTGTCCTTAAATTTTCAAATGGTAGGGCAGGAAAACCAACAAACTGCCAACATCACTCTTTACTCATCTGATCTCACCCCCGCCGCGTCCAGTTGGATGTTTGTTTGAAGGTATTTTCTAATTAAAAAGTTCGTGGCGTTTATTTTTGTACAGTAGAATACATTCAACTTGAATTGCTTCTGGTGTCGGCCTACCCCAATTCACCACCATTGAAACCATTTATCACCCATCGAACCCATTTTTATACGGTTTTTATATATACCATGTTGAAAACGTTTCAGTTGGAAAACTTTGAACTGACCAACGGGAGTGCCTTGAACCAAAAATTTCAAACTTTTCTCATGACGCGTGCAAAAAGTAAAACGAAGGAAAAACTTTTACTCGCCAACTTTCTCGAAAATTTATAATTTTCGAAAGGTTTTCATTCAGTTTACTTTTTGTTCGTTTTTTTTTCTTTTCCACTTTTAGTCTTGCATGTTGTTTGGTCGATTTTATTGCGGCGTGAAAGGGTTAAGACGCATTTCCCTTTTCCGAGTCCCCTGGGAGCTGAACACAAGGAAATTATCTGAAATGATGTCTTCATCATCATCGTAACCGAAATGTGGGTCAGATGGATTACTGCAGAGAATTCGATATTATTCGTTTCAAAATTTTATTGATACCCATCCTGCCCAGCTCCTTTAAAGTGATGATCGGCAATATTCCTTTTCTATATTTTTCTGTGGCGATCTGTCCATATTTTTTTTCTTGATAATCATTCTAGGCACACTCACCATTCCTATTCCTCTATATCAGTGGCTCCCAACCTTTTTAGTGGAATCTCAAACCACGTTCTTGCACACCCTTGGAAAAATTTTCAGAAACCATTATTTAAAAGATATATTCTAGTAGTGGTCAGACTTTTAAATGATTAAGTTGTTGCTGCTAATTACTAATAATGTTTTTATATCGACAAGGCCCTAGGGAACCCAAACTAGTGTCAACTATCAACTTTTGACCCCCTAATGCCGCGGTCACATGACGCTGTTTTGCCAGCCGCTGGCTGCTGTCAAAACAGCGTCGTGTGACCGCCGCATTGTAAAGAAATAATTGTTTATAAGTCATGCGTTTTGAAACTTTGTTAAGAAAAATATTTTAATTTTCTGGCTTTTTTACGAATTTTGGAAGAAAGTCGATACATTTGTAATTGTAAATTGTAAATATCTTAAAATGTTGAACGGGTTTTATATTTTAGTGATTTCAAAATCCAACATTAATTCAACGTCAAGTCTTCCACGGAGGCGACGATATAAAAAGCTTATATCTTCCAATTGACTAAAAGAAAAAAATCGAAAATATTAAGAAATTCCTTTTTGGCAAATTTTTGACAAAATTGGAATTTGAAAATATTTTTTTTTAATAGTAAAACCTGATATAAAAATAATAAAAAAACGACGCAGACAAAAATTTGATCAGAAAGAGCCGCCATAGACAAAAAAAATCGTAGAAAAATAATTTTTACATATTGAAGTCTATACTATATCCTAAAACTGAAACTAAATCACTTTGTTCGTCCAATTTTTTAATTGGATAAAGAAATCAAATTCGAGTATAGTTTAGTCGAATTTATAATTTTTTCTCACAAATCAAACAAAAATCCTTCTCGTGTACCCAAAAATGTGTTCTTGCTAAACACGGGGTGCATGCATTGCAGGTTGGGAACCTCCGCTCTATATACTTATGTATTTATATTTGAGTCACAAATTCGCGGAGTTCTGAATGAAAATATCCTGAAGCCCATGCCACCGCGTCAATCTTTTACACACCTCGAACGTGTATGGTGGGTCTCATGAGTGATGAGCCGTAATAAAGCTCCATGACTGAGCAACAATTTTATTTATGAACGTTGGGTAGAAAAAAAAATCCCGCAAATGAAGCTTTTACGTCTTTACCCTGATAAATCTTTAATTTGTGGTAAGAATTATTGAAAAGGTACTTTTTCCCATTTTCCTGCCTGCCACACGGAGACTTGTTAAAAAAAGATTTCACATTGTGGCCAGGTGAGAATTATTCTACAAGACTGACACTACAACTAATCAAAAATATGGACTTAAAATGAAAGAATTCGTTTTATATAAATTATTAAGCTATTATACGGTTAATAATGAAAAAGTCCGATCCCTTTATGCCCTTGACACCGCTTTTAGCCGCATGTTTCTATTTACTCAATTGTTTTTAATGTAATATTGCCATGGATTTTTTTTTTTTCATCGTGCAACAAGTGAATTGACCAGCATATATGGATCTGCAATGTTTTCTAATTGGAAATGAAGGTTAAATTGTGTGTAATTAAAATGGCGTACATAATACAGAATGAGAATTGTCATATATTCTATTTTATATTTATTTTAATCGACATCATTTAAGGGATTTGTGTCGGGATAATTTTTTTTATATAGAAAACCTTAAAAAATTTCAAAATGGATTTTTTTCATTCAAACCGCGAACTTTTTGTTACTAAATAAATATAAAAACATAAGAAAAACTACAATCGTCAAATCTATATATATATAAAAATGGATGTTTGTCTGTCTGTCTGTCTGTCTGTCTGTCTGTTTGTTTGAGATTACAAAACTAAAAAACTACTGGACCGATTTTTACGCGTTTTTTTGGAAAATGATCTGCGTTGCCAGGAGCAGGTTTTTAGCTATGTAGATTTTCAAAATTCGAAACGGAAGGTCCTGTAAGGATAATGAAAATATCCTTTTTCCCATTTTTACCCGGAAAAATTTGCATTATAGGGTTTTTAAGGTCGGTAATCACGAATCCGGTATTAGATTTTCAAAATTCGAAACGGAAGGTCCTGTAAGGATAATGAAAATATCCTTTTTCCCATTTCTCCCCGGAAAAATTTGCATTATAGGGTTTTTGGGGTCGCTGATCACGAATCCGATGTTGAAATTTCAAAATTCGAAACGGGAGGTCCTGTAAGGATAACCTTTTTTCCCAAAACTTTTTAAGTTATTTATGTTTTTTTGGCATTCTAAAATTTATACAAAAAACTTTTAGCTGCCAACGAAGGGTCTGCTAGTACTCTATATGAAAAATTATGTTAAAATTTTTATTTGTAATTATAATTAAATAAAATTTCAATTAAAAAGTTTAAAAATTATAAAAATAAAAATAATTAAAAAATGGTGTAAAAAATCGTTAAAATGCAATTTTAGTAGGTTGTTATTATTGTTTTTTTAACGGTGTTTTTGTTTTGCCAAATAAAAATAGATTTAATTAAACCCCAATTTTTAACATGCGAGTCACAAGCACGAATAGGACTTCGCTTGATATCTAAAAAAATGAACAATTATACTGTGGCATTAAGTTCGAACAGATTCAAAAATCTTTTAAAATCAGAATATTAACTAAATTTTGCCATTTAGCCCATCTTCCTGTTTCCAGAGGCCTAAATATTATTTGATATGCCTATACCTGAAATAGAGAAAGGTTATCTCTATCACTTGATTTCAGTTAAATGACTTCTTATTTATTCTAAATGTCTATGGCCCAATAAAGCCTAAGAGCAAAGTCGTTCTGTCTTACAAAACTTAATTTAACTTGTTTCAATCATAATTATATCTAATTAGCAACATGATCAGTTAATGTTAAACAACCCAAAATTACAAAATGTCATTTATATTCTACTCTCAAATAATCTTAATGGTATTCAATGAGTCCCCCTGTTCCGCATCTACTTCCCCAATCCGAAAAATGGCTGATGCCTCAAATTTCCAAAAGTGCCATAGACTAAAAGTGACTTTTAGTATCATGAACCCTCACGATATACCTTTAGCTTGCTTCATTGCCTTTTCCATGCTATTTGCCCCTTGTAAATGTTTTACACATTGCTTTGGAGCAGACATTGTCCCACAATTTAGTCGACCTTATCAACTTTACCTTTTAATTTCACCTCGTACCTAACATCCCGCCCGCCCTTTTTCAGGTGTCATTCTTACTTTAGCATTTATCCTATTTATAGCAAATATTTCTTGCAATAGTATCCAGGCCTTGAGTTAAACTTTAGGTATCCGGTATAAGTGTCCATGACAGACTTTTTGGAAATTTGTGACAATAACCAAGCAAAGAATCTTTCAGCGCTTACGAATATTGTATCTTACTGTGTTGGGACGGTGAACTTTTTCCATGAATAGAATTCCCAATCTGAAGCAAATAAGACGATTTGAAACAAAGCAAAATATAAAGTACTGGCAATAAATACGGAGTGACTATCAGAATAACGATGACTGCAAGGATAATGCCGTGCCAATCTTTCCATATCCTTCCACCTTCTTTCATTTGATTATCCAATAGCTTCTCTCTGTCACAATACATACACACCTCAGCTTCTGGCTGTAGGGAATTCAAATCATGTATGACAGTTGCCAACAAATTAAATTTACTTAAATTACATAGCTAAATGACGGCATAAACACCTGTCTCCCAAATGATCCTGCTGTCTTCGCCTTTAGTATTATTCCCACAGCATAGTCAAAAATTCTTCCCGTCCTAATTTTATCCAACTTTCGTACCCTTTCCATTAATTTCACCTACATTTTCCTTATTGCTTCCGAGAAAAGAGATCCAGAAAAATCGTCTCAGTTCCTAACCTGTGTCTCTATAATATTTGATGTTTTGGCAAAAGATGACACTGAATCTCACACCCAGCAATAATTGTGGAGAGCAGTATCGGGCGCAACAAAAATAGACGCCGACAACAACGTTGTAATGTCAGCTGCTTAAGTTTTCTCTAAACGTACGAATAAAACTTTGTCACGTCTTATGAAAACTTTCAGTACACGTGACCCGCTCGAATTATTTCACCCTTCGTCCCTGGATTCTATCGCTACTTTCACCCCAAGCAACTTTGGAACTCATAATATGAGCACATAACGTATCTATAGCATTTTCTCGCTATACTATGACAAATACCGTTTCTGTATAGACAGAAACTTCTGAAGATGATGCTCAACCTGAATACCAAACATTTAAGAAAATTATAGCGTCTATTGATTTTTTATGTTTTTGCCCCATCATACCGTTTAGATCAGGTAACGGAGCTACCTACAAAAAAAACACAGGTATGAAATCGAAGGAAGTAAGCCCAAAAGGCATAAATGCCAGAATCCAAAATAGCGACGTCGGCTAAGGGTATATGGCCGCATTGATTCGTTGTAGTTTAGAAACTTTGCGACCATCCCTTTCCACCGATTAATCGGATAAACACCGCAAACACGTAGTATAGATTAATACACGTACAAGAACGCAAGCTTCTGGGTGTGCATTGTTGTATATTTCCAAGAAAATCCTCGACCTCTAGCTCCGATTTCCCATTTCCGGTGGAAGCTTAAAACCGAAAATCCAAAAGTCGTAGAGTGAATCTACCACACATCGCATGTATCTGTCCTGGAGTGGGGAATTTCCTAAAGTTTAAATTTATTGGTTGCAAGTAAATGGAGTTAAGCGATTACAAACTTTTGCGATGTAGAAAAGTGGTAGCGAATAATCGAATGGCGCCAGCAATCGCAATTTTCCGGTAAAGTTTTCCAAGTAGTATTGGCACAGGTGGAACATTTCATATTGACGTAGTGTTGCCGATTGGACAAAGTTGAACAGGAAACCCGGTTTTAAACTATCATAAATTGGAAATCTATGTTATAACCATTTGGAAGCGATTTCGATTTTAGCTTCAGATACTCCAATAAATTTCAACTAATACTTGGAATACACATTTTTCAAAAAAAAAAAACCAATATTACTTTATGTTCCACATAGTTACGGAAAAAGTACTTTTCAAATAAATATATTACTTTTCTCTTAATTATTTGCATGCAATATTGACAATGAAAGAAATTTCCTTGAACTTTATTATTTTTAATTTAAAAAAAAAAACGAAAAACACTTTAAATATAACTTTTTTTTCATATCAAAAATTCGAGAGAACCATTGCAAATATCGCCATAAAATCAAAATCATACAAAGGACCATTAAATTGAATTACAGCATCGCATATATTTAATTACAGTAACATAAATAGATCAGTTGTCGCCTGTGGTCGCATCATTTCTCAAAGACTTCTAATAGCAAACGAGACAACATTACAAAGTATAGTAGTAGCAGTCGAAATCTATGATTAAATTATTTTTACGCTACTCCACATCAAATTCGGAAAACTGTATTTGCTTGCAGGTCGAAATATATATATTCGTATGTTGTATTATGATGACTGGTGCAGCATCGAATGACATTTTGTGCAATTTCAGGATGATGTTTAAAATCTAAACCCCAATAACGCGTGACATTTCTTAGGCCAATGCGTTGTAGTTATTGCCGTACATTGTACAATAACGCATCTCGGTGAATTGAAGTCAAAAATGGACTGTCAAAAACTTAGATTTTGATTTTTGCATGTATGTCTGTCCGTGAACACCATAGCTTTCGGAAGGGTTGAGATAGAGACTTGAAATATTTTACTGTTGCGCTTCTCGTAAATGGTGAGACTAAGTCCTCGAACGGACGAAATCGGATCATTCCTTCCCCGCCCTTCATACAGTTTTTTTTACAATTTTCTCGAAAACGGTGAGTCGCATTGAAAAATGTATTAAGGAAAAATTTGTTTAAAATATGATTTTCAACAACCGTTTCATACATTAAAATCCAATCGGACCAATCCTCTCCTCTCTCCCATACAAATGGATTTTTTTCATGAAAATTGTGTCGGCCCTCATAGCGAGTATTTGACGATTGCTCCCTGGCAATTGTAGCTTTTCTTATGTTTCAAAATTACTTCAATCTGACTCATCGTGGCAAAATTAAGAGAACGCTATGCAATGCCGGATGATACATTTTTTACATCAATAAAAGAAATGATGACAAGCAAAACTAACGGAGAGAAAATTAATTTTAGTAATAGTTCCATTCTCTTCTGGAAAGTTTTTCACAATTAATGTTTCTGTGCAAATAATCTGTAAAATTCTTTTCAAGAAACACTTTGACCTATCCCCAGAATTTTCTTTTTCTCCGAATATTATACCCACCTCTCATTTCACAGTTTTTCGTCCAGACGCTCGCTTTTCTTCTTCATATTCCAGCTGTACAGACAATTCTCGATTCGATTCGATATTCTCTGCTTTCCCCATCCTGTTACGAAACTCCAAAGAAAAAAGAAACAGAAAACTCGCTCATAGCGTCAGAACTTACAAATTTGAATGGACCATCACTGGTCGAGGCAGGAACGGAATGAACAATGAAGGAAAATGACAGAATCTTGAAAAACTACTACGACTTCACAAGGAAAACATTGAAATACGGAATAAAGTAATAAAACTTCAAGAATGAAAAACACGAAAGGTAAAAAAATATCCTGAAATAGAAAAAGGTCCGTGAAAAGAAAACCTTTCTAACATCAATGCACCCGTCTTTTGGCCTCTTGAGACTAAGCGAAATAAAAACACGTAAAAATAAAATAAACTATGGACGAGCAAATGGAGAAAAGTTTACAGATAATTTTCCACTGGAGCTTTTTATTTTTATGCCTTGAACTTTTTTTAAATGTAAAAATATATCGCCTTACTTACTAACATTGGCAGAAGATGAATCCAAAAGAAAAATGTAAAGTGGCACAAATACAACGAGAGTGGGGGTTGTGATAGCCAGCTCGTCAGGTAAAAAGAAATTTCTTTATCGTCCCTGGAATCCTTCTTAGTGCTGTCATTAAAAAACAGACTTTTCTTTATTTTCTCATTTCCTATTGTACGCCCTCCTCTACGATCTGTTTCCGTGTACTGATGGTTTTTTTTTGAGTCGGTATTCCTGCAGAAAAAAAGTCGTTACAACCTCACAACACTCTCAACTGATTTTACTCATGGTCGGCGTTTTGCTGAATCCACCCATTAGGATTAAACTTACCGAGTCCTTTTTACATCCTGTCGAGCTCTGCCAAAAGAGAAAAGACCCGGGCTACATCATCATCACTACCATCATCATTATCATTATCGTCATTGTAACCATCATCACCCGCTCGAATGGAGAAGTAGAAATGGGAGATCCTTACGCGAAACTCACTTCGTAGGTATATACAATGGTATATGAAATGAAATGGAAAAGGATATATGCCACGGTAAACTGTTTGCTACTGTACAAATGTGTTCATTCGCTGTATATATACTTTCAGCTATACATTCCTGTGTAATAAAACAACATCAGCAACAGCAACAGCAACAAAAACAAAATGGAATCGCTAAGATAAATTAATGGATCTTGCAGGAACTTTGAAATTTTGGTCATAGACCGATCTTACTCAAATTCCTCTAATCCCGCCGGATTGAGATGAAAGGCTCAGGCTCAGGCTCGCCAGCGCATTAATGGCACACTGTAATGATAAATGGCATCATAGACACCGTCCTAGAAACGGAAACCCACTATACCCCGTGCCGCCTTTCCTTCCACAATTATCCATGGGGAATTCTATGATAAAGAACAAAAAGATGACGGCCTGAGCGAAAATGCGACGGCTACCAGTTTGGCAGCAATGTGTAAAAAAATTCTCTATTTGGATTTTTTTTTCTGCTCAGTTTTCTAACTGCCTTTAGGATTTACATATACAAACACATATCAAATATTGTACACTAAATTAACTCGTATACCACTAAAGTCCTGTCCGCACCACAGGAATTGTTTATTGTACACCGTCTCGTCGAGCGTCTCACACAGTTTCGAAAAACTTCACCAGTTTCGAAAAACCAAATGCAATCCAAGCTAAATACTTAACCAGGATAGTACAAAACCAGGAGTCCAACTCATTCCACAATCATGCTATTTACTACGAATCGCCGCCTTCCTATGTTTCATTCCATACAGAATTCTGCTATTTTATAACAGGATAATGGAAAATGTAGATTGCTAGATGCTAGGCATGCTTAATGAGTTGGAAATTTCTCTGAATGGAGTAAGTTTTGTCTATTTTATTTGCATTTTTGCCTCTCGACTTGGATTTAACTGATGGTACAACTGCGTCGTAATTAAGATATCGATTTTCTAATTATCACAGAGATCCCTCAGGTACTAAGTATTTATTTACTCTCACATAGATTCAAATCTACCAATACATGTACAAAATAAAGATAATTAAATATAGATGGTACAAAGCTATAGTTATACATTTAATATACGTTAATTGTATTGAAACGAAATGAAACGCAACTCAAAAACGACCAACAATACTCGCTGTGTTTCCGTAATTTGAACAAAAGACAAATAATTTTCGGTAATTATATTAAATGAAAACAAAAACGAAGGATACAAGAAACACTCCCACTACAAGAGTTATGATCATTAAAATCTTAAGAATATTTAATTCTTATCTATTTAAGAACGAAACTATGCGTATATGTGGAAAATAATTTTTGTAATATACGATTACAGAACAGGTTTTTATAATTACGTAAATCATTGTAATTTCAAGGATATTAACTTACGTAATAATATCATTTACGGTAACTCAAGAAATAGATACCATCATGTTTGACATATGTTTCAAATATATATTCCTATGTTATGCTTAATTAAAAGTACTAAACAGGCCTGTAAACTTCACCTTCATCAACGGTTCTACGTAGAATTCTAACCAAACTTTGTTCAACCTCACATCCCCCCCTCTCACGTTTAGCTAAGTACTGTTTAAGAAACCAATTCTGATACAGTGGCTGTTGAATTTGTGTTTTTTGATATTATGTTATTGAGTCTCCACATTTTTCTACAATTTTGAAAATTGTAAGGAGATTTAGTATCTTATAAAAGGATTTTCTTAATGCTTCTGACTTTATTAAAGTGGCAGACATGTTAGTTAGATTTAATTGCACTAAGTTGACTTGTCATATTACAATTCTTTGAATCTAAGTTATTATCTAAGCTTCTTTAAAATTTCATAGGTATTCACAAAGATTTTATTATTCTCATTCTAAAAAACCTTACAAAGAATTATTAAAAAATACAGGTTGTTTTAACCGTTTGTTTGCCATGGCAATTTATTCCTCACGATTTTAATCACGTAATCATAAATACACAAAAAATACGATCGATAAACTGAAAAATAACATGTTGAGGCGGGTTTCATATAAATAAAAGCTGAAATAATATTATCCCTTTATTTATAAAATAACTCCATCATTCCAGTATAGAAAAAGTACAAATTCTAATAATTCGCTTATAACATCAATTTCTGTAAACGAGAAAAAATATTAAACATA
Organism: Chrysopilus asiliformis; assembly: GCA_964034945.1. Taxonomy (NCBI): domain Eukaryota; kingdom Metazoa; phylum Arthropoda; class Insecta; order Diptera; family Rhagionidae; genus Chrysopilus; species Chrysopilus asiliformis. The sequence goes on from OZ035961.1 coordinate 192,152, forward strand.
TACTTGAACATATATTTGCCTCACTTCTTCTTGTATAAAACGAATATCACACATTCCAAAGGTTTTTGCAAAAATTTTAATCAGGTACATCTGTCGGGACGATAAGTTCAAAAATTCCTGGCCTAACAAATCACACAGAAAATGCATGATTTCTGACAAATTTTCCATTTTGACTAAGGCGACTGCTTCCATTAGAAAACATGAAACGTAATTTCAACTCAATTGGTCTTCTGGTTTCGCAGTTAGAACTTTTAAAATAGAATCAGGCCAAACTTAATTCTTTATCGTAATCGTAAAATCTCTATGAAATTAATTAAAGGTTTCACAATATACCACAACTAGTATCCGAACGGTTCTCGAGTTGTTTTGAAGAAGATCAAAGATAGCAAACATATTTTTGTAGAATAACTAAAGAAATTATAACAAATCAAAATGAATCTGATAATAAAAATAAATAGATATCGATCTAACAAAATAAATTCTATTGAAACAACCAATAGTTATTAACAAAACATTATATTTCGACCAATATTGGATATATTATCAAATTGTAAACATAAATTTATTTTGATTCGATTTATTCAGTAAATGGAGAAACCTTTTTGTATAGTTCCTGCATATACCGTATAAGAATTATCACTTTCTATATATCTACTAATGTCATAATAAATCAAAACCAGAAAACGACCTTACCCTACCATTTTATACTTTCCTAAACATAATCTTAACCTTTACGCTTATACGATTCTGCATCAGTGGCCCAGCTTTACTTACGTGCCAACCCCAAAGCCCAAAGCCAAGAAAACAAATCCAAAAACTAAAAAAAATCCGTTTTGGCGCATAATAATCCCAATAAGACGGCAAATGCAAAAGTAAAAAAATACACACATCCCTATATAGTAATGAAGAAAATGTGTGAAACAGAACAGAACAGTGAAATCATAAATAATAACGAAAAAAAATAAACATAAAGAAAAAATAGTGAAATAAGCGCAAATCTGGTAACCTCGACATAAACACTCTATACACGAGTGGGTGGGCTTACAATAACATATTCATACAAACATTATTACCTTGTTTTACTCCCGTCTTATGGCTTTTCCATTTCCCATCCAGAATCCTCAGCTGACTCGCATGTGGGAAAGCCAGTTTGAATTGCCCACCAAAGTATACTTGATACTTGCGAACGTCCTTTATACTGTGGTATGGACCCGTCTACGGCACACCCTCCTCCCCTTTACGTATTCATCCGTCCATCATTTTACAGCCTTTATCCGACTAACCAACATTTTCGAGTCTCCTTTCGGGATCTCCATTTCCCCACACACTGCAAAAATCCTCATATTATAATATGTTCAGATATGGCATGAAAGCTACCATCCCATATAGATTTTCAGAGTAACAATAAGACGCACGAGCATACCGCCGACCTAGGTGTAGATCCTGAAATATTAGATTATTACGAGACCCAAAAAGGCTTTGCAATAAAAATGAATGGTGCTGGTAACCAGGGGAGAATGAAAAAAAAACGAAATCACAAAGAAAAAGTCTCGAAGAAAAGAGCTTTGAAGGTGTTTCCAATGAATAAGAGAACCAAAGGACTATAAAGAACAGGAAGAATAACATCTTGACATACATTGAAAAGTTCTCGTATTCGTAGTTGTGTTCGTATATAAATTTGGCCAGCACTATATATAGTTGAGAAATATTTTCGTATAATACACAATAATACAAAATATGCGCGTAAAGAACAAGAAACAGTATTATTATGTATTATTTTCTGTTTATAAAGGGATAAGAGGCGAGAACATGGACCAAGAAGATAAACACACAGGCAACCAAGCAAACAAACAAACAAAACAATCCCTCTCTTCGTTGAGAAAAAATAACATATTATTTTTTTTTAGGTTTCACCTTTTCACCAGCTTTATCACTCACCCCTTTGATTAGAAGGGCTTCATATAGTGAAAACAACCCAAGCACCTGTCCTCAAAGCCCATTAAAATGTAAAACACTTTGCCTTTGAAAATTCCCTTTTTCTCTAAGCTCTGACGCTCCGAGTAGCAATAGCAGCCCAGCATCCTCGGTCCCTATTTAGATTATATGCTCCCCATTTTTTTCTACGTCTTCAATTTTTTTTTTATGAAATCGCTTGAGGTCCTGCACCCACCATTTTTTAACGTATAGAAAATTCTGTAGAGGACTGAAGCTGACACGTTCTTTATGTCATCTTTTTTGTTGTCGAGGGGGTGAAAATCTTTTCATTTTTTTTTTTCGTAGTCTTCTTTTTGAGAAAATTTCATTTCATTTTGTTATTTTGCAAAGTTAAAGAACTTGTAAAGTATGCGAAAATGAAGCAAAAAGAGCAAAGTCCTTAATTCCCATGCCATTTCGCAGCGCGCTCACACTTGTGGAATGTGAATAAAGGGATGCGATACAGAGCTAAAGGCATTTCCCGTGGAAATCTTACTCAACACATTTCCACTAAGACACTTTATAACTCTGAATTTAAGACTCTTAAGATTTGTTGTTCATCAAACACTTTAACAGAAATAAGATTTAATTTCACTGTGATAAAAAAAACTCTTAAATTTCTTTAGCGTTTATAAAATGTTTTAAAACGAAAAAAAAAAATACAAATTGATGTCAATGACTCTACTTTTATTCAATAACATTTTTTTTAAAGTTTAGGGGCTATTCATAAAATATGCCACGATAATTTCACGGTTTTGTACCCCTTTCTCCTTTTTCAAACTTTCTACACGATTTTTTGTACGAAGTTTAGTGCCGCCATTGTATGGAGTTTAGTTTTGCAGTACTTAATTTTTTTCAAATGTCTTGAGAAGCGTTAAAGATACAAAAAACCGTTAAAGCAAAAAAATTTGAAAATTTTATTTCCTTTAAAATTTGTTATAATCATTTTTTCCCAAAAATGCATAAGTTTCGAGAAATCTTCAAAAAACCGCGTTTTTTCAAAAAAAAACCCCCCCTAAGTCGGTCTCTGTCATGAACACAATACTTTCCCTCTGTAGCAGAGGAAAGTAAAAACTCTGATATTTTAAATTGCTCCTTTCTTTACCACAATAGACACATAAATTATATACTTATCAAATAACTCACATTATTAACCAATTCCCTGTATAGTTTTTTTAAATGTTTCTTTTACGCTATATTAGCAAATATAACCTAATCTCTGTCCGCATACTCAATTATTGAAAAATTATGCAAACGTACCTCACACAAAAGATTTATCTTATTTAGCTACAAGTTATCCCATCGTTCGGGTAAATTCGCATTTTCAGTTCGGACAGAAGTACTCCTCTTTGTCGAAGTCGATGGTGGCCAGTACTGGAATAGGATAGGAAGGAGGATTCCTTAAGACCGACTTTAACACCGACATTCGTGCCGCTGTATGTATGGAGCCAAAAACTTGTATCATGCGAAATAGAGTAGAGGGATCTAATCTTATCCATGTCTAATAACTAGGTATGAATACAGTACATACATAATACAAACCAAAATTAGATGGATAAAGTTTCGGGATCGCGGGTGTATGTCTAAACAACTTTACTCTCTAATCTAAATGGTGGATTCCGTCTAATGTGTTTATTTTGAAATGTCCGTGCAAATTTACTTCTGCAGTTTCTTTGCAAAACGCCTTACAGTCTTATTGGATTAGATTGAAATTAATTCACAGATAAATAATGATACGGTTTAGCATAACCATGTAATATATATCTATACGCGTTATTTAGAGAAATATCGAGTAAATGTTGAACGAAGGATATGAAGAAAATTTCATTTTCCTCAAAGTACACCCTTTACGTCTTCTTATTTACTAAATAATTATGAACTATGTATGTAATAAGTACGACGATAACTAGACTAAATCCAATTTATTTGGTAAACATTTAATGTTTCATCTAACGAAGGAAAAGAGGCATTTCTTAATTATCGTTTATCGCAGAGATTGATAAACAGAAATTATGCCCTCCGTCTCAGTAAAATATTGCAAACATTAAAAGTTTATGTGTTTGTTTTAAAATGTTTTTATTGAATCTTTAAGATTTGTTGGCTTTCATGTGAAACTTCTTAATTGGCCAGCAGATGTGTTTACTTCGTTTTTGAGAAATAATATTCAAGTAAAATTCATAATATAGTCTTCGTAATTACAAATAAATACGAAAGTTTGGAGCATGATCTGTGATTGTGACCAATTTTTCACTTCCCTATGGCCTTTTCTCTCAAATAATATGAAATTACCGACTTGAGGCTTATTTAAGAAAATCTTGAATAGCAAAAATATATAAGTTTTGTCTATAACTCGAAAACTCCTCGACCAATTGATCTCACATTTTTCGTCGCATAGAGTCGAGATAAAATGAAAATTTTCTCAAAAATTTGATGTTTTCTTTGCCAGGCGCTCAACTATTTCCCATAGCAATTTTTCATGCGCCAAAATTCAAATATTTATGTAATAAATCCTTTCAACGTATCATATTGTCCTCTTTAATATATTTTCTGCTTGCCTTGCAACTACAACAATTATCAGAATTCATTAGATTGTCTTGAAATCATAATTTATTTTCATTTTGCTATTATCATACATAAGTATGTTTTCATCCCATAAACATAGATCCGCGGTAAAGTGATATGGAATGACTAGTGGGTGAATTAAGGGCACAATCAGCCCACTGTCGCTAGCTAGAAAAACATAATTCACCGACCGGTACGCTTAAGCCATACAGGAGCCACCATTAGGATCAAGACATGCCTACGGACCTATAGGCAGGTCGCGGGATATAAGGTGCGCATTTTATATATGAAATCGTCTATAGAGCCTTACCAACCCATATATATATAAATCTAAATATCAATAGTGAATGAATTTTTTTCCTTCCCATATATCCTACTGGGCAGAGATTGTTTCAGGATTCAAGATTCAGGACTTTTCTATTTTTCGACGTTTCTTTCTTTTTTTGTTATAAATAGCTGCATATCTTAACTCGATTACAAGAACGATGAATACCAAACGTGGCTCAGCAGTGATGAATGTGTAGTATAAACCTTGATTGTAGAACCTATTATAAGAAAAAAATCCCACAAAAATAAAGAAAAATAAGGGGTGTATGAGATGGTACAACGCCAGAATGAAAAACATTTCTGATGGTTGATATATGACCGGTCGGGTAATGAAATTTCTTTCTTGTATGATTTAATTACTGCCATAAATTTCACCGTTTTCCTGAAAGCGAATTTTCCACTAGAAGAATTTCTAATATTATCCGATCTGCATTATACAAAGTATATGTAATATAACTGGAGATTTTGCTACACTATCAAGGCTGACTGTATTTATTGATTGACTTGAAGCGCGCAAATGTACAACTTCATGAAACGAATATCAAGTACATAAAACTCGAATTTTTTAGCCGCGCAAAGCGAATCGTCAGGCACACGGCAATTGAAATTTTCAATCATGTCTCAGTGGCTATCATCGACTGAGCCTTATTATATGGATGTAGTTCTTTTTTGCTGAAATGTTATGAATAAAAATAACGAGCCCCATGGCTAGTACTCAACACCAAATTTTAACATTGAAAATGTTTTTTTTTTGCGATTGAATGTAACAAACACAAAATCTCAACCATCTAGATTTAATGCTTACTTTAATGCTTGCAGTTACTTTAAAGAGATTCAAATCGATGAAAAGGTATAGATTAATTAAATAATTTTTCATTTTTGTGTAAATCATACTAGCTTCTTAACATCACCCCTTTTTGTTTATAATTTTTTTATTCAAAAACAAATTCTGTAGAATCATAACATTTTGAAACACCAATTAAGACTTGAAGTTACGAAAAAAAGAACGAAAAATTACCGAAAAACCAATTAAGCATTCATGAGGTGTTGGACAGAACATTTTTCATTTCTCGTTCTCATTGTTGCCATTCCAAAAACAATTTACGGGAAAATTTTTCCGTAAATGGAAAATGAGAAAAGATAATTTTGAACTTTGCCATTATTATCTCACAAAACCATAACAATGAAGATAAATGAAAGCGAAAACTGATGGCTGCCTTTTATTATATATACTCTTGGTATTATGAAAAAAAATGAAATAATTTCCCCTTAAATCTTAATGACTTGTACATTAATTGCGTTTTAGACCGCCTCCCGAAACCGACCAAAAAATCACTTTAATTTTGATTAATGAGTCCCATAACTGTATGGGAAACGAAATTTTGCATATCTGTTTCTAAAATCGCTATTTCTGAATAAAAAATAAAGTTTGTGAAATTTTCAGAAGATTGTTTTCTTTTCAATGAAAAAAAACATTGTTTTTGATGATTCTTATCCCCACTTCTGGCAAATTCCCTACCAGAAAATATGATTGGATTTCTTAGTTCTATCGATCGAGTGGTTTTCGAGCTAGAGCTTTAAAAAGCATGATTAGTTAAGATTTTACCATTTTTTTGGGTTTTCCTCGCTTTCAAAATATTTTTCAAAACTCACTCAACTGATTGATCTAAAATCTTGGCCATGACTTTAGAGATAAGAAATGCAGAAAAGAAAATCTCTTCACAAATTATTGATTTTACTTGCCAGGCCGAAAGTTATTTAACTCCTTACGTAATAAACGAATTGTACAGTTTGGTATATTTTCTTAAAGTTTTGTTAGTGCCAAAACACCTCGTTTTATTGAAATTTCCAACAAATAAAACGAAGAACAAAAGTATTTCAACCCATTTTCAATTACATCCAAATAAAATGAAATTGGCTACCACCCTGTGTTATATCCATTCATTCCGTGTAAACCATTTATTTTCAAGAGTCTGCAATCACGTAAGTGCCACCATAAAAAATTACCCTTTTTGTAAATTTCCAACTTCTAATTCCAAAGTTACGGTAAATACGATGAAAGACTTGGAAAACATTTTTTTTTCGTTCCTTTTTGCGCAATCAATTCAGGTGAATTTAGCATCAGCCCGAAATTCACATTTCACGAATTGCCAAGTAAAAAACGAAGAAATTCACAATGGCTTAAAACAACAATTCAGTTAAAACAAGAAAATAAAATAAGTATTGGAGAATTGAAAAAGAAAATGTAACACAATAAAGGCCGAAAGCAGCATTTCCAGTGAATTCGATCAAAATATCCTTGCCGAAAGTCTCCAAGTAGTGTAAATCAAAACGAAATACGAAGACAAACTTTAGTGAAATCTTCAAAGAAACGAAGAGGAATTGACCTGAAGTTTTTGAATTTTTGCCAAAAACAAAAGGACAAACGACAAATTTAGGTCCTTTAAGCTCCAGCAGTTCAGACATCCTTGCCTTGTGATGTTTCCCATGGCGTCGTTACGATTAACGTCTATAGTCTTTATATCGAGCAGACATTGATCAAATGTTTTCCTTTGTTGTATCCTAGAAATCTCTTACCTATACATTTTCACACCATTCGTTCACATGGCTAGGACGAGTTGGGTGCTAGATTGGTTGCCTTCTTACGCCAAGTAGTATTTGTTTTCTTTGTGGGCGCCGAAGTTTCGTGATTTCTTTAATTTCCCCCTATTTTTCACAAGTTATATACGGATGAAATGAAATGAAAGACTTTCATGAAATCAAACAAATCCACTCATACTTGTATAGGAATATTTGATCGTTCACAAAGGACGGAAATCACCTTTCATAACATCTGATTTTGACAACAAAAGAGCAGAAAAATAATCGAGAAAAATCCTTAAAAGAAAATTAATTCTCATCTCTGGCACCTTATAATAATTCTTTATTATCATTTTATTATGCTTTATTATGATTATTCAAATTGAGTGGTTTTTTTCCATTCCCATTGACCGAAAATCACTTATGTTTTGCTCTTGAATAGAGAAGACTTTTTTTTGAGATTTCATGTTTTTTCCGTTATGTCTCTCAAGTGCATACTTATTTATTTTTCTTTTTCTGTTTTTCATGTATTTAAAGGTACAGAGTAACCTTCACTTGCCATTAGCAGGACTAGCACCGCCAAGGGTGTTAATGTGCAGTGCCTCAATGGGAGCCGAAGGTTCTGTAACACTTCAGCTGCGCGAAGCAGTACAAGCGCCCGATTCAGCGTCATCCTTAGACACGGCGTCGTTGACGATTGGATATCCCGATCCTGAAATATTAGCCGACGTCCTAGGAACGCTTCAAGCCGCAGGTAATCTTTCTTTATTTACTAAATTATCCGTGTTTGCAGTTAGAATATAAGAGTGAATAATGGCGAGTTTCACGAAACTTTTAGCAGACACTATATATGTGGCAGAAAAATTACAACATTCTATTTTAACAAGTACACCTTTCTTCATTGTTTTTTGTCTTAATTGCAATAATATAATTTTCTATCTCTGTGTTGTTATATTTAATAGTCACAGTTGTCATACTCGATATCAACTCTTTAAAAACATTGTCTTCTCTTCAAACTTTCGATTCCGCAGTATTTACTCGTCCCGATAGATTTCCCCCGTTTGTCTGATCCATGCAAATACAATGGAACATGACAAATCCTGAATATAACTGTGCAGTTTTTTCGAAATATAAAAAAAGTTGTTCACACTACCGGGTATTTTGAGAATGCCATGTTCACTCTTTAGAAAAAAAAACCCTATAATGGACTCAGTTCACTCGCCTGGATGCTTCACGGTACCGGATGTTTACAGTACCGAGCTTTCATTGTATTAACTTTTCAATGAAATTGGTAAATAATATGTTTTGATGAAAAAAAATTAAAAAGGATTTTTCAAAAAATAATATCATATCGCAACTAACAATTAACTTTTACCAACAATTATTATAATCAAAACTAATTGAATAATTTTGGATAATTAATAGTCAAAAACTCTAATAATGAGACACTCTTTTGAAATGTGAAATCACCACTAGCTATAAGTATCTGTTTTTATCCGAATTTACAGTAAACTAAATGTGATTGGAGACCCCCTTGGCAACCGTAATTACCGCTTAATTATTTGCAACAAATTAAAAACTTTTCAAAGATTTAAACACAAAAACCCAGTTGGAAATCCAAAAATACACATAATGATGTTTTTAATGTTGCCATTTTACATCTATATTACAAAAAAAAATGACTCAATTGTAAAGTCAAAAGAGGAAAGGTAAAATCATTAATTTGCTTAACGGTGGTTATATTATAATATAAATTTATCCGAAAATATTCCCCTATTTCCCATACATCCGAAATGTTACCTTTTTATATAAGGATATTGCTTCCTTGTTCCATTTTACCATTTGCAAAATATTGATTTAATTTTTTACACCGAATTGTAACCTCATAACAGCTCTCAAATACACACTTATAATTATTTTATCGTCCTTGCATATTTAAATTAATGGAACAAATTAAAAGAAACTTCGAAGTCTATTCAAAATATTTACTCAATTTTTTAAGGTTGAAAAATCTTTTTAGGAATTATATTTGTAAAAGATTTAATTAAATTATTTAATTATACACTTTTACCTCAAGCGCTTTAATTTTAAAATCATACCATTTACCATGAATTAAGCTCTTGACACAATTTTGAAATGGCAAATTCACAATTTATCTAATGCATCCAATTACTGCTAAAATCATTTATTTTTTAAAGTTTTCAAAATCAATAAACACTTAATATCAAACAAAACACTATTTTGACCTGATTTGAAATTTTCCTTTACCGCTGCTGGTTTTAATAAATCCCGTAAATCTTCAAGTACTCACAAAAAAAAGTTTAGCTTTCAAAGTTGCAAAGCCTGTGTTTGCTAAGGAAATTTCGAAAAAGGTTTTTAAGAGAGAAATAACAAAAACGAAATTCAAACAACTTTTAAGTCTTTTTTGTTAAGTTTTATTCCTGCAAATAAAAACCTCCTGAAAAACTACACATTTAGCGGAAGGGAAGATTTTTAAGTTATTATCACCGTTTTTCTTCCTGTTATTCGTTTTGATTTAATTTCTTATACTTTCCATTGCAGCACTTAATAATAATAACAACAATACGACAAATTGTGGCAACATTAACTCAGTGCTAAACAGCAATAGCAATGGCCTGAGCTTAACCACCGGAAATAGCGGTAGTGGCAGTATTAATGGCGCCGGCGGAAACAGTAGCAGTAGTTCTTGCTCCAGTACAAGTTCCATCAGCAGTAGTCAACATCAAATGCATAGCACTAGCGCAACTACCATTAGTAACAGCAGTTCAAGTATTTGTATTAATAACAGTAGCAGTGGCAGCAGCAGCAACAGTAACAGCAGCAATAGCAGTAGCAGCAGTTGTAGCGATAGTTCAGTAACGGTGTCAAATTCGCAAATAGTGGTTAAGAAGCCCCGCCCCAAGACATCATCTCCAACTCGTCATGGCCCACAACAATGTCAAGTAAGCTAATAATTTTTTTTTTTGAATTAGATACTAGTAGGTACAGTAATCCCCCGCTTTACGGACGGGATGCGTTCTACGGAAACTGTCCGTATATCGAAAATCCGTAAAACGAAACCTATTTTAGTATGAGATTGTACTGAGAATAAATAGATGTGTTCCAATCAATAGAAATGTCCGTAAAAAGAAACCTATTTTAGTATAAGATCGTATTAAAAATATATGCGTACCAAAAAAATCCGTAATACGAAACAGATTAGTATAATATATTAAAATAATTATTTAACCACTAGAATAATGAGAAAACTATATAATTATAGAAAAAAAATATTTATACTACTTGAAATGGAGCATAAATCAATTGAATATGTTAAAACCAACAAAATATTATGGGACAAATCATGCCGCGGACAAAAAAACGTAGCTGTTTCTACGTAGGTTTCTGCTAGTTTCGTCAGAATTCAAATTTCATTGTGGGACAGAAAGCAGATTCTGCTTCTGCTGCTGCTTCTGCTTCTGCTGCTGCCTCTGCTGCTGCCTCTGACCAATTGGAGTTCTCGCTTAAGAATAGCAAATATATTTTTTAAAAATACACCGCACTGCAGTTTTTTATTGCCTTTTTTTAATACTCTTTTGTGTATACACAAAATGTGTCAGAAATTTCGGAGAAATTAAGTATGTACTTTTACAATAAATACAACATAATTATGGAGAACTTTTTCTTGATTTTTTTCTGTGATTCAAAAAAAAATTTTTTTTGTCCGTAATAGCGAATTTTTTTATCCGTATAGCGAATTTGTTCCTATATTAGTCATGTCCGTAACTTCGAATTTCCGTAAAACGAGCGTCCGTATAGCGGGGGATTACTGTATATGCCATTTTCTAATTAAATCTAAATAAGTTTAAAAAATTTGAATAATGACAAAATAATTCCAATGCAGCAACTTTTTAATGGTTAAAACTCAGATATAAATTTGAATAGAATTTCAAAAAGTTAGTAAAAGGTTTATGCATTAAATATGTACATACAATAACAAAAACACTGCCCAAAGAACAAATATTTTGGAAATTAAGCAAATTCTACTTCATTGAAAAAATATTATTTGCTGATAAAAAGAATATTGTTGGAACTTATCTGACTACAACGGCAATCCAGTCCAAGTATTAAGGTCGTCTGAAATTCCTTCTTCTACTTTTTCTTAGCTTCCCAGGTGTCCAAGTCCGTCCGTAAAGTTTTACAAAGTTCCCTCAAAATAGCAAAGGGAACGAAAATGAAAAAAAACACTGGAAATGTTTTGAATTGGGGACAAAACGAAACCACAGAAAAGCCTCTTAATTCGACACAAATTCGAACACAGACCGACACTACCGGGTTAGTAATATTAAACACTTTTCACTTAATAACACACGAATTAAGCGCAAATAAAACGAAACGAAAGACGCAATCTCCTTATCGAAGGAAAGGTTTGGCACACGCATGACAGTTGACAGCTAGGAGTTGCCATGCGTGCATTACTCAATCAGTGAGGGTACAAACAAAAATACCTTCAAGGATATTTTACGATTCGGCATTTTTGGTAAATTTAGTATCATTACTTTAATTGTAGTGATGCTGGGGTCGCCCGGATCATAGTGCTGAGAAATATTTAAGGGGTCCGTCAGTTATATCATGATAAATTAGGTTGAACAGAAATTTATTTTTAATATCTTTGGTTTGGTGGGTAATTTGTAAATTTGGTCCAGTGTAGTCGGGCAGTTAAGTGGGAGGAAAGAAATCTGGTTTGCCCGTTGCCCGTTAGAAAAAGACGGTTTTTTCTGCTTTTGGTGAAGAGATTGGCAACATAGTGATGACAACCTAAATTTGTAACCACAGGTCCTAATACACAAATTATATATTTAAAATTATTTAAAATGCAATTTACAGAATTTTTTTTCTGGTATAGCATAAACTAATTTGTATTAAAGCAAAATTATATTAGGTAATTAATCTTTAAAAACCCCTGAAAAACTTTTGACTACAAGATAAATTTTCAAACAGTCATAAAAATTTAATAAACGAAATTATTTAAATACACAAAAATATATGTGCAAATATGAGTTTGTTTTAAGGTACGTACGTTAGACTTGATGAAATTCATTTGGGAAACTTTCGCCATTTACGCTCAAATAACAGAAACAGAATTCATAATCGTGTTAAGAGCATTTCTCTATGTTTGTATTTCGTACCTGTTTTTCGTACGGCAACCATCATGTAGCACTGATTAAAATTTAATAAAGATTTACAGCATCGAACTAGAGTAAATAATTTGCATAAATATATTTTTTTATTATTACTCATGTAGTCTACAGTTATAAAACTTTTTTTTTTAAATTTGTACTGAATAAAACTTAATTGATTTAATACTTTTTTTTTTGAATTAGTGGCATGTAAGATTTTAAAATTTTTCCTTCAGTCAAAAATGAATTAACTACAAATTAGCTGAGCAAAAACAACCAATACCATTTAATATGATGACTTTCACAAACTAACGTTGGACCGAAATTCTTCTTGGTGGTTTTATAAAAGGATGAAATTCAATAAAAAGTTTCACTTTACAAAACCAAAATAATACAATAAAACACCATATTTCATAAATCATTCACTCCTTCAGACTCAGTCCAAAATTTCTTTTATCTGAGCCTTTTTCTTGTAGGTAGGTGTTTGAAACCAGGTCGAGGAATGAAAAAGAGTGCTCAGACTTATTGAAATCTAAAAAAAATGACATTGAGTTGAATGACTTTACTTTTCGCTCTAATTAATTGTTTTGTTATATATATTTTATTAGTAAAAGGTTCCATTCGAAACTTTATCCACCTCATTTGCCACTAAAAATTTCAAGCAAAAAAACAAAAAAAGGCAAAAAAAATCATACCAAAAAGAGATGAAAACTTTTAAATATATATACGATTTCACTTCTTTGAAACAGAATCGACCCTGTCCAACCCGACCGTTCCAAAATTCATTTAAACAATTGTCGGAATATTTTCTTGTATTATAATATTTTCCCTTTTTTATGCTTTTTCAACGTTTATTTCCAGTGAAATAAAATTTAATAAACTTTTCTTGTTTTCATTTCATTAATTTTCCTCCCTCGATTTTCTTTTCATTAAAAAAACAATAAAGCTCTGTAAAAGCATCGAAGACAAATCTATGTGTACACAAAATTTCAAATGTGTTAGTAGAAATCGGGGTCGACTGACTTGGCGAGAGGCTTGAAATACACGACAGTCAGGTATAAATTGTGACCTGGTATTAGGAGCACAGAAAATAAATGAAGAGAAAGGAGAGTTTGTGATTTATTAAATCAGTTTTTTTTTAAATCATAACTAGAGCACAGGAAAAAGGGGGAAATGTAGCAAAAATGCGGGATCCTATATATTGATTTTTCTTTTTATTTGGTCCAGACTTGACTTTTTTTGTCGATTTCCTTGAAAACAGTTCAAAATATGAAGAATATCGCAAGTACATCGTGTGAGAATTTTTTTTTTTGATTTTTTTTTTTGGGAAATTTTTATTTGACAATTAAGTTTAACCTGAGTTTTAAGTCACTGAACCAATTTAAAATCTAGTCTGCTACGAAGAGGGCTCAGAAAATGTCTAGTATACTATATTATATCACTCTCGTGTATTGCTTGCAGACTTATCAAACTGGAGAGCCCAATCTTAGAAATCTAGTTTTTATGACGGACAATTGCGTAGTAAGAAGTGCTCAATATCTCAAAGTTTTTGGGAGCCCAAAAAATTGCCTTAGAGAATTACATCTTAATTTTTTTTTAAATATGAGATCCTTAAATTTTAGGTCATAAAAATGGTTTAACAAGGATTTCCAGCTTCATGAGAATTTAGAATTTAACAAGGGTTTTTATTTTTATGGCCCTACGAAAAATGTTGGGCTCTACTGATAACGAAAGTGCGTTAATGTCAAAGGAGACTTTTAGAAATAATTTGTGACTTATAATGTGAATGTGAAAGTATTAAATCCTGATGCACACTATTTTTGCTTTTGGACTTAGAATGTATTCTAACAAAAAAAAAATAGCTACCAAAAGAAAGATCCTAAATAGACGATTTCAAACTAACCGGAAAAAATTCTGTCTCGAAATGATTTAATAATCCGGCTTTAACGACACTCCCTTATTGGCAAATCCATATTTCTGTATATATCCTGGAATTCAAGAAAAATAAATACTTATCATACATGTATCTATTTTTATATGATCCCCCATGTACTTTTTTTTCGTAAAAACGATTGCGACTCTTCAATTTTTTCTAGTCGAAAACATAAGAAAAAATGAGGGGATAAGATGAGACTGATGAGACACACCTGAGGCGCACGTGTATGAAAATCAATAAACATAGCGTATACCACCTGTCTGTTCGAATTGATATTTTCCCGGGGTATAGTTAGATTGGGTGCTAAAAACCATCGTACGTTGTGTAAAACAACAAGTACGTAGCTTCCATCACTACTCACTCATCATATGTATTGGGTGTAAATCTAATAATAAGAGTATAGCTGCCGCACATATTGGTGTGTACGAATATAAATTTGGTTATATTCATACTTTCTATTTACTAGTTATATCAGACAGGTAAGGAACGTATCCTTGTTATCCTTTTGCGGTTCCCAATATGAAAGTCTTACTGAATCCAAATATGCTCTCCACAGACGCTTCTGCTTTAAGTTATTATTATGGAACCGCTTGATGTTTACTAGTTGTAAAGTACTTTGGGGAATTAAGTGAAAAACATGCTCTCTACATCAAGATGTATACTTCTTTTTCTTACAAACTTTTATTATTCTTTTTCATTTTTATTTTCATGTTTTTGTTTCTCTGAATTCTCTTCTTCTTTTTTTATATGTGCGATAAACAATTCCTTATAGAGTTTCGTCTTGGGCAAACCTACATCTTTTGTTTCGAGTCTTTTACGGAAAACAGTTACAATCAAAATTTGTATTAAAAGTAATTTATTTAAGCATTTTTATTGTACATAGTATATTTGCTAAAAGACAATGAAAATTTATAGGTCCTTATATTTTTATTTAGTGTTTAATTAATGTTTTTTACCAATGATTTTAATCTTTGGCCACATCAAAAAAATTCAAATGTATGCTAGGAAAATCTCTAAGGACACCAAAATATTTGCCCGTGCACATTACTGAAGTTCTACCGAATAATCTATTGTTATTTTTTTTAAATTCCTCTTTATACAATTTTGAAAGAAAAAATATACCATTGCATTTTCCTTCACCCTGAGACACACTATATTTAAATTTTACAGAAAAAACCGAATTTCAATTACCAAACAAAATCCATAGACAACTTCCGCCACCACCCTATTGTAGTAACCCACTTTTCATAGAACACCATTTTCAACAAAGTTTTTAAAATAAATTTCCTCTACTTTCAGGTGTGTAGTAAAATTTTCGGCAATGCATCCGCCTTGGCGAAACATAAATTAACACATAGCGATGAGAGGAAGTATGTTTGTGCAATGTGTTCGAAGGCATTTAAAAGACAGGACCATTTGTAAGTTTCAACACTATGTTTTATAACTAACAATGAAATCTTTTAAAATTCCAATGAAACATCCATTAAAATAAACATAAGAAAAGGGCAAATCCTCAAATACTATATCGTCGGTGATAGTGCAATACCACGTATGAGCAGTTTGTAAATACCGCGTATCTACATTTTGAATATTTTACAGGGGGAAGAAAAATTGATATTTCTAACCCTTTAAAGAGATTTTCTCGACTAAGATTTTTTGAGACCTCATTATGACTCCCTTTATACATACATAACCTCAGATGGCATGACTCCTAAAGTAAGCAATTCATCACTTCGAACATTTAGGCCCGAAATCTCAAAATTGCTACTTTTGTACATACGCGGTATTTAAAAACTGCTCATACGCGGTATTGCACTATCACCGACGATATATGATGACAGAGAAAATGTTTATTTAAAAAACCCATTTGTATAGGAGAGGGGGAAAGGAGTAGTCCGATTGGATTTTGATGTAAAGATAAATTATGTAAAATCATATTCTAAACAGATTTTACCTTAATAAATTTTTCAATACGACTTACCATTTTCGAGAAAATAGAAAAAAAGGACTCACCATTTTCGAAAAAAATAGAAAAAAAGTATTCCATTTTCAACATTCTGGTGTAGTACATTTTTGTGTCCGATGATTGGTTCGATGCGTTACAAACGGTATACTAAATCTACAAACGGTATACTTCTATATGATATATCATATAGAGTATAAAAACCCATTAAAAAACCGATTAATATTGCGCTGCCGTACTTCCCAAAATCTGACCTCATCCGACATCCGGTATCCGTTTTTACTACGCAAAATGTTTTTATGCGGAATCCTATGACCCGATAAAAACAAGTAAAAAAATTGAACCAGTAACGAGCACCTACCATTCCCATAATTTTTTACGTTTAGCTAAATAAAAGTACATACTATATACTCGTAACTGTACACATATACACACAGAACATACTAAAATTTATTGTTATTATTTTGCAGAAATGGCCACATGCTGACACATCGAAATAAGAAGCCGTACGAATGTAAGGCTGAAGGCTGTGGAAAATCTTATTGTGATGCGAGATCATTAAGACGGCATACGGAGAACCATCACAGTTCTCTAGCAATGACACCAACAACACCTAATCAATCAATGTCACCGTCGACCGGGCCACCAACTGGGCTAAGTCTATCTCCTGCAACCGCAAGTGGTGAGCATACACTTCTAAAATCCAACCTAAATAAAATAAAATAAAAAAATCTGATAGAAATGATAACAGCATCGCACCACTGGAACTTGTATATAGTTGTAGTAGCAATAACATCAGTAGGTAGTGCCACTATAATGCGATAACGGTAGCCATAATAAACGATATTTTCCTTGAGTAAAATCCTCGTCCTTGGGCAAACATTCCAGAACGTTATATCAAAGCTATACCAACCATCAACATCATGTATGTGTGGTGAGAGGATATTGGAAAAAGTTTTAAGTCTGACAAATGCACACTTTTTTGTGCAAATATTATCTATTTTCCCTGCTGGGCTCTGTCTCTTATGAGACAGAAGCCAAAATTTTATTTCAATCGGCCTTGGAGTTTTCGTTATGATTAACTAAGACTTTATACTTTGTTTTTCTCAGTTTTGTTTAAATCTTGAGGACCGATAACTTGACCGGTCAATAATCAATTTTCCTTGCGAACCACGAAACTTTCGCGTTTTCCCTCGTAGGAAACTTGCCCCCAGCAGGACTTTCATCTTAAAATAGGAAACATCTTCAATGTTGCTGCAATTACACCATCAATGTTTGTAAAAGTGGGGGCGAAATATATTTGATTATTTTTATCAATATTACTGCAGCTTTTCGGATATTCTTTACAAATGTTAAAATGTTGTTAATCATTGATTTAATGTTGATAAGAAAATATATATCGTCGCCCATTAATTTTCTACTTAATTAATTTTCTTCTCATTTTGTCATTTCCATAAAATTAATCTCAATTATTTACCGCATGGAACACAAAAGCTCTATGATGTCCTAACAAACGTATATAGTTGTTACATTCATTATATAATTATATACTACAGTTAAATATGATGATTGCATATGCTATACATTTTTAGAATATAGTATGCCAATGTTACATTTCTAATGAATTCTCGCTTTAATATACAACCAGCCCAACATTACCGACAATTCTATTCAAACGATATACGTATATGTGTGTGCAAGGTACATTCACCGATTCACTGATTTAAACATTTACAGGTGATGCTAGTTCACCCCATGGAGCCACCTGTATACAGTACATCAATAATGGCGATATAACGAATTCAAAGCCATCATCACCTAGTTCTCCTGCTGGGGCTGGTAATGAAGGACTCACTAGACAACAATTGGATCTCATTAGTCAAATTATGCAGCAGACTAAGCAGGCTAGCGCCCAAATCACAGTAGCGACAAACGCTATTGGTCTGAAAAATCATCATCAGCAGCAGCAACCGAGGCCACGAACGTGGAATATGCAGGTAAGGATCAGCAACATAATCGCCAACATTTTAGTATTTTTCACTCGTTAACATCAGCTAAAATGTGGAAATTCATTTGGATAACGCTTTATGTATAGCAAGGCACTATCAACAAAAGTATTAACACCAATTTGCTTAATTGGCAACATGGCAACACCCATTGAATTACACATTTCAATGAAAATTTTTAAAATGCATCACAGGATGATTCTTACTTTCTTATACGTGGTATAATAAAGTATTGTATTCATGAAAAATTTCGACCTCTTAATTTTGCCTGAAAACATATCCCGAGCACTTTTGAGTCGATTGAAGCATATTGTATTCAAAGATAAATTTCTGTGTGTTAGTCTGCCAGCCTATGTACAAGATTTCTCAAAAACTTATACAGCTATAGCCATGAAGTTTTACAGATGTGATTGGTCCTGGTTTGGACGATCGCTGGAAATCCGTTAACCGGAAGTAACCAAAATGGTGGCTGTTTAAAAATCGTAATTTCCTTTTCTGCCGTTTACTCCGAAACTAAGCGTTTTTCAGTAGTCTTTTTTATGATAAAAGTTGAAGACAGTAAAATTTAGTGTAAATTATGCACAAACGTAGATTTTGTATAAGAAAGTTATGTGCTGTTCACATCAGATATTTTTTCTGAGAACTCTTTTAGCCGATTTAATTTTAAACTCATCATCAAATTGAAATGTCTGCTAAAATTCAATCTATTAAAATATTTTTTTGTCATTTTGTGCTTTATGAAATCCGGATAGTAATTTCGTACATAATTTCATTAAAGGAATTTTTCGAATGTTATATTACCTACAATATAATTAAATCATTGGTGCAGTAGACCGCAGCAATAATTAGGGAATCATTTTCATTTAGACTTGCGATTTAATCTTAAATTTTTCCGCGAGTTTTATTCAACTGTCGCAGAATAAATTCGCTTAGCCAAAGATGTCAAAATTTAGATTTATTCCAGAGATTTCCTTTGAAAAAATTCCAGTTCCGGTGTCTTCAGGAAAAAATTTCAGAATGTTGTATCGTAAAGTAAATGGATCAAAGAAAGGTATCTAAATTGTGCAAAAATGCCTGAACCCTTTTGATTAAACATTTGGCATACATATTCTTCGTAGGTCTGTTTCCAACATAGTAGTCCATGTGTTAGGAAAAGTAGGTAGAGGGGAAAAAGCGATGGTTCCGAAGCTTTGTGCCTCTGCTGTGTTTGGGAAAAATTGTTTTGGGATTAGCGTATAATTTAGTATATTAAGCTCAAAGTTAGTCTGGGCTTCATGGTACTTATTTTCGATCGACTAACTAGTCGAACTAGCCGACACTCACTCATAAAAAATATTTGTTATTTTCCAGATTATGATTACTTAAACCAATTCATGCATTACCCAAGTAGAGCTGGTACAGTCAAACTATCCAGAATGAATGTCGGCCTTCTTAATCAGTTTTGGTCGACTAATTCCTGCGACTAGTTAGTCGGTCGAAAAAAAGTTACATGAAGCCACCCCTAATTTCACTAATAAACTATTTAAAAAAAAGCATCTGTCAATGAAAAAATATTAAATTGTACCAATTTTTTACTACAATTCTCAACCTTTAAAATATTGGATATTCCTCTGAACTTCATTTTCCTACAAGTTTGGCTCTAGTCACGTTTTTAGTCGTTCTTTACAAAGCTTGTAATTCAGAGAGTGACCGATTGTAAATTTAAAAATGGATGCCAAACGCAAAAACTCATTTATCAAACAATAAACAAAAAAATTATCAAACAATATGGTCGTAAAAAATTCAAATATAAATTTTTTATGAACAGTAATTTGTAACTATAAAATAAAATACATGTAAATGAGCTATGAAAGCTCCTATTAGAATATTGTAAGTCTTGCAGTAAATGCAATTAAAGAATCTGATGATAACAAATTTCAAATAAAGAAAATTTTTGCGTACATCAATGAAACATTTCCTTTGTGAAATTATCTTTATAAAATTTTACTAGAACCGTATATGCCTTAATGATGGGAAGAATTCGACAATGCTATATAAAACAATGCTTGATAAAACCGACGACATGACATCTTTTAATTTGAAAGCATTTCTCTAAATTGAATTCTTCACCTACCATTTAAACATTTCATTAGTAAATTGGTTTTTCTTTTGTATTAATGTATGAATGTTTTATCTCTGCCAAAGGATCGACATCAGGAGTCGTTACAAAAATTGGAATTCCAACAAATAAAAGCTTCATTGGGAAACTTTGATGTAATGTAATCCGCCCCGTCTGTAATGAGTGAAAAGGAATCGTACAGTGTAGCGCATTTACGTACAACTGTGGTATCTCTTTAAGATCTACCATCTTGTATATTTCGGACAAATATAAATTTATCTTTATATATGATGGTAGTACGTTAGGATTTGGCATATACGAGTACTCCTTGTTAGTATAGAAGCATTCCACGTGTATATAAGACTTTAAAATGTTACAAGTTTCCGTTCTTGTTTCAATTACTTTAAGAACATCGATAAACATCATTTGACTTGGCTTTATTTACATTTAATCTCCGTTCAAATATTGATTTCAAGGCATTTATATACGCCAAGGATTTTTCAGGGCGCTGTACTGAAAATTTCTGTGTAAAGCTTTACAATCTCGCTTCTCTGTTCGTCGGGATCGTTTGAATTCAATGTTCTATATTTGATTGACCTGCTATCCATCTCGATCCAAACCGAAAGTATTCAAACTTTAGTACTTTAGTAAGGATCTACAGGATTTTTTTCCTTTAGCCACAATGTACAAAATCTACGAGGAGTTCGTAAATAGTAAATGTATCTATTTCATTTCTTTGCATTGCTCAACAAATATATACAATAATCGAGCCGATATTGATACGCAATTGCCATGCAGATTTCAATTAGTTTACACGAGAAGTCATAGTTTCTAAATTACACCTACATACAGATGAGTTATACTCGTCAACAAGGAGGCAAAATCTTCGTTGTATCCCAGTTAAACACCATCGAATTCAATGTAAACATAAACTTCGGGATGCTCTTAGGGACGTTAATTTTTTAGGGAGAAATACGAAAATTCGAGATATCAGAGCAATTTCTCTACAGTCACACAATTCTATCTCATCGTATATCTCTGCTTACGTATAAAGCCGAAAAACTCCATCAACCCTCGTTACCTTGCTAAAGCGGTAAAAGGAATCAGCCGTGTGGTGGTATATCCCGGCAATACTTCCAAGTTGTTCCTCTTGAATGCTATTACTCTGTGATTTATTCCCGAAAACCTCAAAAAGGTCGAATTGAATTATAAAAATTGACGGCACAGAGAAGATGCTCAAAATAGAAGTTGATATTTATCGGCTCAGTTCGTTGAGCGTCGATATCGTAATTCATTGCATAGTAAATAGGATTTTGGGGGATGCGAAACAGTATAGAATGGCGGAGACAGGGTAAAACGTTTGAGAAAATGTTCCATCTTGATAAAACTTGACATTTTGTAAGTTGAAATATGATGTACTTATCGAATACGGCAATTTCAATATTCTAAAGATACAAAACCAAATGAAAATAAAAAAACTGTTACATAATTTTTGGCATTTTATTTTTCCGCTTTTGAAAAGTTTATCGAAGTTAATTTTTCATCCAACTAAATGAGATACTGAAATGCCTTTGAGTATTTTTTTTTTATCCATATACGAGTTATCGTCTGTGATGTTCTTTTTAGAAATATCTCCTTATTTATGCACAGGACTGAATATCACATCTAATGTCTAGTAAAATATATGAAATCCCGCTATAAAAGTATCTGGAATCTGACATATTAATTACTTAATGTTATTGGGAATAACTTTTGCTTCACCGGCCACGCAATTTCTGTATAGAAAATATATATGTATACATTATTTAACCGCATTATTTTAAATGGAAAATTACGAGGATAAAATGTTAACCTGTGGAAACATCAGCTAACTTTTCAAATTTCTGTGGTTTTATGCGGTTTACCTTAATTGTTACAAGAAATTTTTTCTACATCAATCATAGATGTTGATTGAACTAAATGACAACAAATCCAAGACTCTTGTTCTTATAAGATTTTATCTGCGGTCTCCCATAACAGTTTTTTAAAATAAAAAATTGTGAAAAAAATATCTAGTAAGCCTGGGGAAGGCTTACTGTTGCACTAGTGGGGAAGCTAGTGCAACAGAATCTGGTGACGGTTAGCTTCCAAACCAGATACAGGACCTTAAGCCCAATTCAGACTAACGATTGCGATTACGATTAAAGCTTCTCGACCAATAAGATCAAAGCTTTCAACGATAGGGACATGAAAGCTTTGATCTCATTGGTCGAGGACGCTCAATCGTAATCGCAATCGTTATGCTGCGTTTACACGAATGACAAATTTGTCATTTTTTTTGTCATAAATTGTCATTATCGTGTAAATAGTAACATTTTTGTCATGACAATCTCTCATAAAAGAATAAACTTGTCCATTCTTTTATGACAGATTATCATTATCTGTCATTCGTGTAAACCCAGCATTAGTCTGAATTGGGCTTTAGTGTGGATTTCAGTCCACAGTGAACAGTAGGAAAAACTTCGGATGTGAAAACATGCAGAAAAATACTACAGTTTGTTTTTTTTCTTATGAACTATTAATTGAGAAATTCGAATCAGTAATGTGAAATAATTTCTGACAAATATGGCAAATGCGAACGGTCTTTTAAACACATACTAAGCATACACAATATTCTTCATAACCCGATACCATTTTCTAGACTGTCACTCGAGTAGAACGCCAAAGGACATGAAACCTTGATAATACTACTGTTTTCACCAGACAGACAGAAAATCATGTTTACGTAGCTTTTTTATCTTTTAATTTTTACTCTTCAGCCACTTAAACGTTTCAAACTTAAACAACACAACACAAATTATTAAAGGATGGATAAGGCATCCCTTTTAAAAACTCACCATTGCCGCATGCTAACCAAAACCCAAGCGTATTTTCCTTTTTCACTACTCCAATTGATGTGAAAAAGGAAATCCTAGAAACATCAAAAGCACAGTAGTCATAGTGAAGAAAACTCACAGTAGAATATCCTGAATTTCTTATTTATGCTTTTAAAAAAATTGGCTGGCTGGCTGTGCTGCAACTACGAGGGCAGTAAGACTATAATTAAAATCTTGTTAAGAAAACATAATACTTTTTAAATTTAAATAGAAAAATACTTAGTCTTCCCTAGCGTTTTTCCATTTCGAATCAGCTTTGAAATATTGAATTTTCATCTTCTTTTTGCTTCGAATCTACAAGTTCTTTGCTATCGTCATTTTCTGCAGAAATAAAATTTATCAGATTAAAAACTAAAGAAAATGCAAAGTAGTAAAAACTATATATAGAGAAAATGAAAAAATCCTCATACATCAAAAGCGTTGTACAAAATACTAAAAATGACAACGGGAAGTGAAAAGATTTTCTCTTTATTTCTGTTTTACAGTATTTTATATTTTGTTAAACATCATGAGCATCTGTTTCACATGGATGGATTATGATGTAATTTTTATCTCGAACGTTTCTAATATCTACAGCGTAAATTACATCTACACAGATCCAGAGGAATATGTTTAAATCAAAACCTGATACACACTATTTACTAATTTTGGCCCATGGTTTAGTTTAGTAAAGGGTTTGAGAGGTATTTTTCTTAACGAAAAATGGACTCGTAAAAGCCGGAATTAGAAAGGATTAAAATAGAATCCTATATATTCGAACTTTAAAGGGCTTGGTAGAAGCAAGGAAAATAAAACATAACGTCATAGGATTATTCAGTTTTCGTATGTATGCGTATTGAATGCATGTATTCGAAAATCAAAAGGATTATAGTTAGCTATGTAAGTATTTGTACAAGTGTTAGTTGCTTTTAGAGCTGGTACGTTAATATAAAAAGGGTTAAGTAATTTATTATGGCATCCTTAAATGCTAGTTCAAAATTTTGAAAAGGATATTTTTGCAAGGTTTTAACAAAATTCAATGTTTTTTCTTGGTATACAATAAACCAAATGTGAATATCTAATCGCAGAATAGCTCTTTAAAGATATCAAAATTTCATTTAAAATGTCTAACAAAAATAAAACGTCCAAAACCTTTTCTTCATACGGTGAATACTGCCCTAACGATTACTTGAGCAATTGTGATTAAATATTCAATTGAATTTATGTAATTTAATTGGATTTTTACTTTCCTCTTCTATAGATGGAAAGTATTGTATTCATGACGTATCTTAAATAACTCGAGAACGCGTTGACCTAGCGTCTTGAATTTTTTTTGTAAAAAAGTTTTAAAAAAAGTTATTTGCGATTTTTTTGAAAACGATGTGTCAAATCAAAATATTAACAAACACAAAAAGTGTTCAAAATGTGTCTTTTGATTACTCTTCAATACATCAAAATTCGATTGAACCTCTCCTTCCGTCCATAAAAAATGTTTATTCCGGGAAAGAGACTTTTGTTAAATATTTTTAATAACAAGATTTTAATACAATAGTAATTGGAGTACTTAATTTATACTTATTTCGCCTACTTAAATTATAAAATTTCGCATTTCTCAAATTAATTTCCTTAACAGGCAAATTAACCACCATCAAGCTCATCTGTTACGGATTATTTTACAATTTCTAGAGAATAAAGCTCTTTTTTGCAACAATTTTAAAATAACATTTCATTAAGCAGCCTAAAGCCATAAAACCTATTCAAAATCACTCTTAACAAACAAAAGTAAGAAAATTTTGTATGAAAATCAAATACAATGAAACGAAATATTATTTAATGCCAACAATAACAGCAATAATAATAACGACAGCTAGAATACAATACTAAAAAAGAATTCTGTAAGTGGTATTATAGCTCAATTTCTAATAATAAAGTACTTATAGCAACAAATAAAACTTTTAAAGCTGATAATTGGAAACTTGACTTTAACATTTCTTCATTTCCTTTTTGCTAAGTCATATAAACAACGATAATATAAAGAGAAATAAAGCTGGGATCAAGGATATTATTATTTATTCTTTTTTTCCATTTCGATAAACAGAGCACCTTTGTTTGTAACAAGTTATACCGATATACAAACGTATATTTACACAAAAAAAACCGAAAATTTTGTATTAAAGTGTATATAAGTTGTAATATTGTTTATCGGTGCTACACATCATACACGTTGGTATTTAGATATTGTATAGGTTTTCAATAAATACCAAACCATATCTCACCTCTTACCACCGTCTCCTTTCGAAACGAATTCGTTTTGATTCCTTTCGACTTGCCCATATCTTAGAGAAGAAATAATACACGAAACAAGAAACTTCTTGAGCCCCTAAAGTCGTATATATTTGTAGCCTAATTGGATGCTGAAATCCGCTTACAGACAATAAACCTTTATTCAAACATTCAGCAAGTTTTAGCAGAAAACAAGGTTCTCGTTCCTCATTTTTGTTCATTCCTTGGTTATTTGTGTATATGGTATGACTTCATACACACATTTTTACAATATGCCAATACATCTTAGCATATCCCCAAACCCATATTGCCTAGAATCACCATTCTTCCGATTTATACAAGTTCTCCCCGCCAATCCCTATCTGTATTCATCTTCATTTTCAATGCCTATTTCTTCACGAAAAAAAAAATCTAGCCGCCCGCCCATCTCTCTTTTTCAGAAATAAACAGGAGTTGCACACCGATAAGATATCTTTTCTCTGGTTACTATACGCTATATTGCCATACGATCCCAACCTATTTTCGATTTTGGCAAATTTGTGTGAATATCATCAAAATAAAACATACAGCAGCCCAAGGGAAAAAGTTTCTGTTTTTTTTTTATTTTCGCCTTTCATTCAACTCAAATTTATAGATAGCAAATAGATATGAAAAGATAGATACGCAGATATTGTCATGTTGACAAAAGAGGCACGATTCCGTTTCAGATTCCAATACGATGTTCTCCACAACACAGATCGATGAGTAGCTGACAACAATTCAGCATGTGCGACAATTTCAAAACGGATGGGGGATTACCATTGCTCCCGGAACCCCGAACTCTGGAACCTGCTGGAACCTTTTTGAGAGCTCAAAACCGCCAACCCGAAAAGACAACACAACCAATACTATCGCAACATCATCAATAGCTACAGCCATCATTACAATCAGTCAGAGTTCTGAGCCTATGCTAAAATATAAAAATCACAAGATTGGCGAATTGTGTCGCAATCAGAATAACAATCAATAAAAAAAATATAGCGAATGACGACGAAAATAACAAGAGACAGACCGAGTACGAGGAAAGAAAGAATTATCCACATAAATATTGATGTGACTGATATTAATTCTTGAGGGACCATCGTGTAATAGCTTTTAGGGCGTATAGAAATGTCCCATTAAACCATAAGAGTTGGCTGAAATGTGCGGCATTTCTACTCAACAAATTACGTTTGTTGGGCCGATGGCATATTAGAAGCACCCCTAAACCTACTTAAAGAATCAAACTGCTTTAACGTATCACAAAACGCCCTCGAAGAGAATTCGGCATTCCACCATAAGTCAAAGTTGAAACGAGGAACTTTAGAGAAAGTAGTGGCAGCAGGTTGGAAAAGGACTTTTGGCGGAACTGTACCACTATATTCACCCCTCGCCCGTCATGGTGACCCATTTCAAATCGATAATCAATTGGTAGCCCAAAATATTACGAATGCTTTTGTCGCACGGACTGGGAGCTACCACCATTTGGAAAACCATCCCCACAAATCACCCCCAATATACTAGAATGAAAAGCAACGACGACCACAATTCGATTGAATAAAATTCGAGCGCTGGAAATGGTGCGGTTTCGCTCCTTCCTAGCCACTTTTGTGTTATTCACAGCCAACCTCTAACCCTCGGCTACCCATATTTCCTGTGCTCGCTTTCAATTTAAATAAAAACGGGAAAATTTTTAACGTCAAACTCAATTACTTCTGGTGGAATATTAAAAATTATGATCTCCATAAATTTGAATTTATTAAAAATTGCAAAGCAACGCCATCCCCCCAGGGTGGACGTTTGTATCAACCGATTGGGTGGAATCAGCTTGAATTAAAATCAAAAAAGCTTTGAAAAAGGAAACAGCAAATCCGTTTTGGACTACGGAATATATCCTGGTGAAATTCAGTTATTTTCATGGATGGCATAACAACTGCTGGGAAACGGTATTTGGGGAGATTCGATTCGCAATTATACATGCAAATTGTGTGGTCGAATGTTTTTATTGTATTTCGTTTAAATGCCAACTCATTCCTTTTGTTTTTTTTTATCCAAAAGTTATCCCTTTTCAACTTTCGCAAATAAAACGAATTTCAAATTCAATTTCGAAATCACATATCAGGCATTTTCAACAGAATTGTTTTAAATATCCCCTCAAACCGTTCTTTTGCAGCATCATTGGTTTCTATTGTTTGTTCTTTTTTTCAGTCTAGATTTCACGCAAATTTTTTTTCATACTTATGTTTTATAAAATCAAATGATAAATTTTCATAAATTTTCGCACGTGAATATCCTTGTTATGGCATGGAAAACGACTACACTTACATGTATGCGTTGTGTTTTTTTTTTGTATTGCCTTAACGAATTAAATTGTGACAAAACCAATAAAATGGTAAATATGACTTTAAAACAAATTCAAAAGCATCCGAAGTTTTATAGTTGTCGAAAACGGTTATACCATATGACATATCAAAGCTACCATAGCAAAGCCAAGTTGATAAGTAAACGACTACCATTGAGTCGAGAAGAATTTTCCACAAGAGTTGCCTTGGCCCATCAGCCTTCTCCCAATGTTCATTTTATGGCTAGAATAAAAAAAAACTGTAGTCAGGAGCATAAGGACATACGGTGAGCATAGAATATGCAAAAAGAAGACAGAAAAACTCATACCCGTCGCAATGCCCACCCCGAATCACACAGCATTGATCCACACTTTTCGAATTCGAATTGAGATCCTGAATTCCGAAGCGAAATATGTAGGTATCCAGACTGTATGTACACGAATGGCAACAGGCGAATCTTCACAGAAAGGGCAACCAAACAGTCTGCAGAATAAAAGTCGGTTTGATGTGCTTTTCGCTTCAGTCGGTTGGAAACGCGCCATTTGGTGTACAGAACATTTCGTTTCCCAAGCATTCGATTCAATGTTCCACGAATTTCATGCAATAAAAGTAGTTTGGACTCAGTTCCATCTGTACAATTTTTTTTTTTAGGAAATGATACCATAACAACTATCACCAATGCTGCTGTTGTGTGCTAATTCTTGAGTCCTCGAGCTTCTGTCAAAACACTAAAATTCGAAACATTTTAATACACTTCAACATAGTGCACTACATACTACATAGTTCGTACAGATATACAGATAAATCTCAGAAATATTTAGTAAAGGGAAATTTA
Organism: Chrysopilus asiliformis; assembly: GCA_964034945.1. Taxonomy (NCBI): domain Eukaryota; kingdom Metazoa; phylum Arthropoda; class Insecta; order Diptera; family Rhagionidae; genus Chrysopilus; species Chrysopilus asiliformis. Next base: position 221,150 of record OZ035961.1, read on the forward strand.
TCCATCGTTGTTGTCCCTAGAAGTATATAAAAACAATAATAGAGACTAAAAACGAGAAAAATAGTGAAATGAAATAAATACTGGGAAAAAATGTCTGGAAATGAAATATGTTTCACTGACTTTAGATTGAAAGGAATCGGGCTGGAACTAGTTTAGTGCCGATAAAAACCTTGAAGATTTAAAACTTTAATTTGTTGCCATGTATTTAGAATGGGAATTTCGTATCCGATCCACTCAAGCAAAAATAGCCAATTTGATGGATGAACATATTAAAAATCTTGCTTTCCGATTTATCTTGTTCTTTGAAATCGGTTTTATTTACAATCCCCATTACATGGAGTATCAATTTACTGAATTTTTGTTTACAAAGAGCAGAAGATTTCTTTTTATTATCACCAAAACATAGAACGAAATTCAACCAACGAATCAATTGTGTATGAGTAATACAAATTTTATTAGTACTTAAATAAATTTTAAAACCCCCAATTCAAGAGTTCATGAAAACAGATCGATAAATTGAGAAATTTTGCATCGTATCAAGATTACGATTATTATTTGTTAGCTTTTATATAAAATAAAGTCATAAAAAATGCATTACCTATCCGAGGGGAACAAATTTTAAGTATATTTAATAGTTAAACCACAATATTGTCGAATGTAGGCAAATTAAGCTTTGCCGAGGGATTGAAAGTTCAGACTATGAACTATTTTTTTTTTCTAAATAAAATTTGCGCCTCCCCAGAGTTTCGCACAAAGCGATTTCTATTATGCGTAATTTTTCAGAAACCTTACTTCCGCGTTATAGTACAAAGATTTCCTTTGATCCTCAACGATGACAATATATTTCATACTAAAATCTCTCTCAAAACACGCGCACAAAAAGCTAAGCTTTGATTGTCACACTTAATTAAAATCATATCTCTGTTTTATATCATTTCGTTAAAGAAATCCATGCCAACCGGACCAAAGATAATTCTCATTTCAAATTCAAACAGTCTGACCTTCGATCAGTGCCTTCAATAAGGACACTTATCATCAACTTCTTTTTATATGAGAATCTAACGTAAATCCGAAAAATTAATTCTGAGTGACACTAACTTTGGCATTTAATCCGAATCTGAAAAAAAAATCGACGACCACAATGGAAGGAGTGCTCGTTAACAAAACGACGACATGAAAAAAATTGAATATAGAAAAATCGAATATCTACTAGAGAAAAAATAACGATAAAAAAAATCATTCACCAACGGACCAGCATACGAATAAATAGACCGAAAAGGACCTTGTCGTTCGTTGAGCTGTTAGATTTATACAATAAAGAGTAAAAAAAATGCTAAAATTACAATTCTAGTCACTTTGACAACTTGATTATCATATTTATGAGAAATTCATTTTATGTTTTTTGTCACTATATCCCCACCCAAAAAGATAAACATCGTCCTTTCTACGTATAAATGTATCCATAAAAAATAGATGATTTTTTATTATGAAGTCAATCAGAAGCTATTCTTAAATATCAAGATATTTCTCACAAATATGAGATCTGTATTTAATTTTCTGAATTTATTTTTCAAAAAGACACAATTACAGCAGACTCAAACGAAATCGCCGACGTCAATTGAAAGTGTTACAACGGCAACAATAACGACTACAAGTGTAAATCATCATTCGCAGCGTCATCAGCAACATCAACAACATCAGCATCCAGTGCAGCAACAGCATACTAATATTCAACATCAGGTCACAACTCAACCACAGCAGCAACAAATCCTTCAACAATCCCTGCAGACGCAACAGCCACATGCGACACATGCCTTAAACATAGTTAAAGTTGATCAAAAGCCAGTCGAATGTAATTTGTGCCATAGAAAATTTAAGAATATACCAGCTTTAAATGGTCATATGCGACTCCATGGTGGCTATTTTAAAAAAGACACAGAGACAAAGAAATGCGAGAAGAAGGAGACGCCTGGACCACCATTACAAACGGCCAGTATCGGCGTCAGAGCTTTGATCGAAGAGAAGATAATTAGTAAAAGGAGTAAAGATTTAAAGGTAAGCACAATATACTATAGCTGTATTCTTAACCTGTCCAGAATTAGCAATTCGATATTTCGTGGGTTAAGAATAGGGTTTGTCAGACCCAGGTTTTATTTGGGTCGACGACTGCTCTATAATGTATGAAATTTGAAAGTGTAATTTGGATGGGACTACAACATTTGTAAGGTTTACAACCTACTATGGGAGAGGTTTTGGTTTTCTATCCTATGACATGCTACCAAGTCAAGACAATTCAATTTCTTTTACCGAAACGGGTAGTGCTATTGCTGGGTCTGCGCCTCTGGTGGATAACAAATCTTACAAATGTTGAAAGCCCATTGAGTGGCTGGCCTTTTAAAATTCAAAAAATATATTACCAAAAACTTTTAAATTATCCTTTTTTTTCCAGGGTGCCTTTGTAGTTCCTGCCCCTCCACTAGCATCAGTTCGCCGCATTTGCGAAGCGGAAGGTTTTTTAACGCCAAAAACACCAACCATTATAGGAACATCAACAAACTCGCCGTCCGGGACAATCACAAGTCTTTCACAGACCGTGACTACAGCAGCACTCGGAACATCCCTGCAGGTCCAGAAGCATAGCCTGCATCACATCACAAACGCCAGTGTTGCCACGTCCACAAATAATGCACCCGCTGAAACAAAAGATGCAACCCTTATTGAACTACTGAAGCGCGGGACAAAGGTTGCGGTCAAAAGGACATGTTCTGACCCCGGACAGGTAGTAGATGCGGATGCCACATCAACAGTAATACTGCCTTCGGATCCATCCCTGTCGGCTCCCACCACTCCCATCGCCACTCCGCCTTTGGCAATTTCCCTTGCCGGCGATACAACTCCGTTATCCCTAACCATATCACAGGCTCCGAATGGCACGGGAGACGTCTTCACGCTGGCCTACTCGACCGATTCGTCGACGACATTTTTCGGAGATAACGACGTCTACAGCGTTTCCGATACGGCCATGCTCCTGCAGGCCGTCGACTCAATCCAATTACTCAACGATTCCACAGCAGCTGACCAGCTGGATGAGATCGCGTCACTCAGCGACTATTCCCTGGGTGCTGGTGGCGATAGTTCTGCGATGGCGGAAACTCCGAATCTGACACGGGAATTTACGCCCTCCTCCAAGCAACTCCAAGCCGTGCTCAATTCCCCACTTCCGGAAAGTTTGGCCGAGTTCAGCGCACTCCATTCCAAAGACTATATTCTATATAATTGCACTAGCAGCACATCTCCTGCTACACATTCTTCAGTCTCACCGTTGCCTTCACCGTTGGCATACCCAACACCACCGGCTAGTCACGAGGCAGTGGCGCAGGCGTCACCGTTCCTTGATGATTCCCATCACTTCTCCGATGCGAACTCCTTTTTCGATGAAAAGACAAACACAAACTTCATGGATGACAACAATGGCGGTCAATTGTTCAAAAGCACGAACGATGCCGATCTGACCGAGGATGAGAAGATTCTCAAGTTGAAAAACGAACTCTTTAACGAGACCAAAAGCGTCCTGGAGGATAGCGAACGATTCTTCAAAACGGAAGACAGTTCTACGGATGTCTTCGATTCTCAGGTCAAAGTCGAGGATCTGCTGAACGAGAACAATAGTGAGCAATGCGACCTAAAGGACTTCAATCATCAAAACCTATCGTTCCTTGACGAAGCGCAGAGTTTTCTTGATGACGCACGACCATCTTCACCCCTGTCGGCGTCATTTTTCAGCAGCGCCATAACGACTGCGGAAGAAGTCAAGGAAGCGCTAAAGGATGTCTTGCCGGGCGACAGCCTTAACAGCGAAAATCATTGTGATACTGATATCGATCTATACTACTTGCCAGGCCTAACTTTACAGTCACAGATGATGCCCAACTCCGATGATCCTTTACTCTCTTCATCGCCCAAAGATTTTGTTCAGCGTACTCAGTTACAACAGCAGCAGCAACAACTACTACAACCGCATCAGCAACATAGCAACTGTCAACAGCAGCAACAGATTGTTAAATACGAAGCATCGGTCCACTCGAATAGTTTCAATCCACCTAATTCGAAAAGATCAAGGACCAATGAAGATGTCCTGGCAACACCCACCGCGCAATCGCCACCATTTAGCAAAGAAAACACCGAACACTTTTTAAACCCACCCATAACCAACAACAGTAGCACCGTGTCCTTTGTCAATGTAAGGACGAATCAAAGTCAACTCCAAATTAATTCCATTTTGAAAAAAAGACTTCGTCAGGACACCGCCAAAAAGTCAGAGACGTATCGATCAAAATTACGTCGGCCATCAACTACGCACTATACGCCCGCTCCAATATTAAATCCCGATCGCAAAGCCCCAGGACTTTATTCAGTCCTCCCGAAAACTCTACTTCAGGAGGGCACATTAGACTTGGAGGACGAATTCGAAGACAACACGAGTTTGGTGGCTTTCTTAGATGATTCCAAGGTGAATATTGGTACAGCGTATCAAGCAACCATACCTTCTCTCGCCACTCGCACAAACATGGATGTCAGTCAGTACGAGGAGCAAATGTGGGATCCCAGTATAGCCCATGACGATAAACTCCTAACCCGATTCATCGAGCTAAGCAAATCCTCCGCCGTTCCGCTAGGCTTCCATTCCGAGGAAGTCGCCCTGAAAGCCCTGCTAGAAACCAACGGAGAAACTCATGTTGCAGTGCTAAGCCTTCTTCAAGCGCCTTCAAGTTCTGTTCATTTGAAATGGTCATCAGTTGAGCTCGAGAGTTTCCTTAAAGGACTCGAGAGGTACGGCAAGGACTTTTATCGTATCTCTAGAGAGGTATCCATCATGAAATTTTTTTTTTAAATCTTTACTTCATATAATTATTGAAATATTTGCAGATTTCCACTAAGACAACCAGTGAATGCATCCAAATGTACTACTTTTGGAAGAAATTATGTGTCGATTATAAAATAACCCACCTTAAGCAGGACCCATCCGAAATCGAGGATCAAATTCAGTCCAACTCGTCCAATTCACATTCGAATGAAATTCGACCGCATGTTTGTGAAATGCCAGATTGCTCAGCTGTGAGTCAAATTTCGTTGACTTTTTTAAAATTTCATCATTTTTCTATTAATTTTTTTTCACAACTAAACCATTTTATTTTAATTACAAAAATAAATACGAAGTTTATCAATTTTAATTGTAACCTTCCTGAAAATACCTTCCCAACTAACAAAGTTTGTAATTAATATTTGTCAATAACAATTATATATGTAGTAGTCATTATTGAAAACTAGTTTCTTGACAAATTTAACGATTTTCGGAAAAATTTAAAGAAAAATATGACACTTAGTTTACACCATACGAGGGCGGGCTGAAAATTAAGCGATAGTTTTTTCCGGCAAGACTTATTTTATTTCTCAACTTAGTCTCCTTTTAGGGCAATATACTTCGTCCAACGATTCTCCAATTTTTTGACACCCTCCGAATAATACGATTTCTCAAAGCCATTAAAATAGACCTCGGTTTCAACGATGTCCTCCTCGGTCGACTCAAATCTCTTACCACCGAGCCATTTCTTCCAGTTTGGAATTAGATAAAGTCGGAGGGGTCCAAATTTGAATTAGATAAAGTTGAAGGTGCCCAAAAAAAAACAAGTATCTAATCATTGCATGATATTCGATTTTATTGAAACACAATCTAAATGACGTAATCGACAAGCCTTTAAGGAAATGCACCGCAACCGAAAATTTTCAGCAGCTAAGGATCAAATATAAATTCTATAGATTCTTAATCGAACTCTAAACCAAAATCGACCGTCAAAAATTTAAAACCAACCATTTTAGTTGTCTCGGGTTTATACAGACATTCTGTAATTTTCATATCAATAAGAATCTTCGTTTGCACTTGAAATCACAATTTAATAATTTATTTTTTCAAATTATTCCACGGTTCACAAAAAAATAGTTTTGATTTCTGCAATCAAACTCTGTAAATTTTTTTTTGCTACAATACACAGGTTAATATGCAAAAGTTGTGAACTTATAATTTAATTATAATTTCGTTTACAGTAGATAGGTACCTTACAATAGTATTAATCAATTTCAAGTCAATTTCAGAGTTTTACTTCGAAAGCAGCACTACATGGCCATACGCGTATTCATTGCATCGGTAGAAGTATGAGTCAACAGAATGGAAATGGGCAAAATGTGGGCGGTTTAACGACATCAACACATGGCCAAGCAATTAAGGATGATTTTCCCTGCAAGGTGTGCGGCAAGTAAGATCACCCCAAAATCCTTTAAAAATTACAAATTTCAACGTCAGTACTGTGTTCTGTGTATTAGAGATGTTATTTATGAAATTGTAAGAATTTTTTTTATATTTATTTATATTTTTTATGAATTTCTCGTTTAATTTTTTCGCTTCCTTTTATCCATAATGCATGAATTAAATCCTGATAATTCCGTATGGAATTTAATAAAAAAGAACTTACCTTCTGTTATAACTATAATTTTCCATTTACTTTTTAAATTTTCGCCGTAAAGTTTTTTGTTATTCACCGCTTCAGATGTAACTTTTTAAATAAAAATTTTCAACTTTAATTAATTTTCGGCTGTCCTTTTTCTGAAGATCTCAATGTATTTGCATGCAACAATTCAACTTGAAAAGCTGCTTTTGCATCCTCTTACACGTAAATTCCAATCGTATTTTTTGATATTTATAGCACAATTTAAATTTCAGAGTTTTCAACAAAGTAAAAAGTCGGAGTGCCCATATGAAGTCCCATCGTCCTCAGGAAAATGACACAGCCGGAACCTCTTAATAGCCAATTCAGTTTATAGAAAAATATAACTTTATTGCATTTTAAAAGAAAAAAGACAACAGTCCACTACAAAACTAAGCCCATTTCACGTTCAGAAATCCAAATCTATTACATTCATACATACATTGAAAATCAAATCAGAAAATGTTTGAAAGTCACCACCACCAGCAGCAGAAAAAATTAATTTACGAAATTAAAATCGGCAATTTTAAAAAAAATATATGAGAAGAAGCGGAGAAATATTTTAAAAACAAAACTGTTCTAAAGTGCGAGGAAGAACTATTGTACTTAGATGACAATCGCAATGTTGTAATAATACTAAAAATATTTTGTATCACTCAAAAAATATGTAAAAAATACACTATGAAATAAGAACGTAAAAATTTTGTATTTTAAATGTTAAATTTAAAAATACAAAAAGTGCTAAAATTCACATTTCAAAGCCTAAATGCTTTTCCATGGGAAAAAACACTTTTTTTTTTAAATTAAGAGAAAAGGATGAAAAAAATCTAGTAAAAATTTATACAATACTTTAAAGCCAAAAGGAACGTAAATTTTAAAAGAAATCCAGTCAAACAATTTATTAGATTCACAAACAATGAGTGAGAATAAAACTGAATGTAAGTCAATATAAAATTCAAAATAAAATTAATAATAAATAGGATTAAATGTTAGTTATGATTAGTTTATTCCCTGTAAATCAAATAAAACTAATATTAAGTGTTTGTAAAGTAATAATAAAACTCAAGTGAAAAACGTAAAAGTGTTATTACAAAACTAAATCTACTATTTGCACTTCAATTCTTCGGATTACTGAAGAGAGTTTTTTTTTCCGAACACAACAAAAACACATATATAAAATAAAGTAGATATCACTATTTATTAATTTATGACAGTTTTCCCCCTTCTTTCACAAATATCTATTAATCATATGATTTTGAAAATGAATTTAAAAAATATGCTCAAGATACACATGTTGTGAAATTGTTATGAAACGCAAGGAAACAGGTACGATATACCTTATGTACATAAAACATCAGTTTTTAAATACAATTGTTTTTTCCCTCTTTATTTAAGAAAAAAAAAACTTAACAAATTTTCTATAACTTACAGTGATTTTGTTTTTTTGAAGCGATTTACAAAACATTTAAAATTTAGTTTTACTCAAACTTTTATAACAATAATTGTTTAAAAATGCATAAAAAGACCTTTTTTCAGTCCGAACTAAATTTTCCTTAATTAAAATAAATGATTAGCAAAGATTTTCGTTTTTCGCATGGAAATAATTAAATCAATTATAACTTTTTATATAATTTTAGTTCAATTATCTTATAATAGATGATTAAGGACAAAAAAAGTAAAGTTAAAAAGATAAACTGATGGTTGTATCTAGTCTTTAAGTGTTGATCGATGTCTCTTTAATAAATAATTATTAATTTAATATAATGTATATTATTAATTTATTTAGTAAATGAAGAAGAAAAAAATGTAATATATATGAGATGTTATTATGCGGAAACGAATTATTATTATTAAAACTTTTACTCTAATTTGAAAAAAAAAATCCAACATCAGAAAGTAACTTCAATGCCAGCCAAATACTATGCAACTGCGGAAATATAAATGAAAATTTACAAAAAATCTAAAAAAGTCTTTGTTATAGTTTAGTTTCTAAAAGAAAAAAAAATATGATAATTTGTAAGTAACTGTTTTGATTCTAATAAGTTTTTATATTTATAGTTTTTATTGTTAGTTGATTAATTTTAATAGTAGATTTTAAAAGATGATCTTCAAAAAAAGATTAGAAAAAATATATATGTTATAGAAAACGAGTTGAAAAGCTATTTTTTTTTTATTTCAATTTATTTATTTTAGACATAGAAGGAATTTTACGGATCTAAGTCGATATTTATGAATCTATTTAACAGATGGTTGGAGCCGAAAGGACGATAAAGTTTAATCTAGCATATGAAAATCGACTTAGATTGCTAGCTACAAAGAATAAACATAAAACTCTGTGTTTTGTACGAAGGTCGTGGTAATATTTGAAAATATTGTAGAGTACTAAGGGCCGTTAGCACCAACCATTCTTAACAACTTAAGTTGTACTTAGTCTACTTAAACTGTAGAAATCATGTTACTTAAAGAATTTAAGTTGGATATAGGTTGTCAAGTTTCGTTGGTGCTAACGGCACTCAATGTGATTCTAATATTTTTCTTTTTAGTTTTTTTCTTTCCTATTCAAGGTAAGTTTAAATTAATTACAAATAGAATTATGGTGGAAATTTCAAATCGATAGGCTTTTTAACCTCTTTTACAAATTTATTCTTTTAGACAAAAAATTTTTATTATTAATTTCTTCATACAAATCTTAATTGAAATCAATTTATGTATTTGAAAATGTTAATATTAATAAAAGTATTTTCTGTTTGCGGTCTAAATCCGCTTGAAACACATCTTTTTTTGCAAATATAAATTTCTTGACTGCTTAGTACTCCAAAAATTCCAAAACCAAACTCTTTTTAAAGTAAAAAAAATTAAAATATTTAAATTACTTTGTTTTAATGCATGTTAAAAATCTAACAGAAATGAGAAAAATATGCCGTGTATTCAAAAAATTTATTGCTCAACAAGAAGACTAAAACCAAACAAGAATTTGGTTTTAAATGAATTTGTTTTAAAATGAATAATAATAATGAAATTTATAAAAATCATACTACAATGACGTAATTCCTTGTCTGTGGTACCTGCGTGCACTTCGCGCGGTTTTATAAAAGAAATCTCAATAATTAATTATATTGTGTAAAATAATTATAATCTTACTGTAAAATCAAATGATACCCACACGCATCAAAATAAAAATCAAATTTTAAATGAAAAATAGATAAAATAAATGTAAAATTAAATAAATCCATCAGATACTCTGTGTTGTGATTTTCTCTAAAATTAAATTAAAATTTGTTTTAAAACAAAAATAATAATAAATTGTACAGTTAATAAAAATAAGTCCACAAACTAACTTTTTTGGAAAACCATAAATTTCATCAAATTGTTTAAAATCTTCATTTTCGTATCCTAATTTCCCAAACAGTCGTTATATGTTTTCCTAAAACATAAAAGCCTATAAGAAACTTTTAAAAAAATGTTTTAAAAAACTTTAAAAAATAATGAATAAAAAAGAAATTTTAATAAAAATAAATATTTAAAACGTGCCTAAAATGAATAAAAATATGCAAAATCCCTTTTTGTTTTATTTTAAAAAAAATATATATTTTAATTTAAAACTTCAACAATCCTTAAAGTTATATTTCTACATTTTTTTCAAATTCCTTAAATTAGATTTAAATAAATATTGAAGACTTTAAAACACAGTCCTTAAAAGCCCCCCTCTAAAAATCAAACAAACAAAATCTAAATAAAATGCAAAGTAAACCTTTTTAAAACGAATGATAATAGTTCTTAGACATATCAGTTTTGTAGTTTTTAGAAAATCATATAAAAAATTATATATATTTAAAAAAAAATCAATAAAGCTATATTTCCTAATGAAAGAAATCTTAAATATAAATCAAAATAATGTTAAAAACGAAAAATTTTAAATTTAAAATAAAAATTCATGTATTTTACTCAAATTTGTATGTTTTATATATACATTTTTTTTTATTATCCCTACTCCATTTGAATGTATGTACAGTTAGTGTTGATTTTCGATTATTTAAATTTAAAATTGAGATAAAATAAACAATCATTATAAAATTATACGCACGATGAATCAATATTTGAAATTGGCCTGGAACCTATTCGCGAGAGACTCTCTGTATTTATTACTATAAGTAAGATTGCCATATATAGCACTAGTTTCATTTTTCTGAAACGAAATTTTTAAGATTTTCCTATAAAACTTTAATTTTTTCCTTAGATTGTCCCACATAACACAAAAAATGTTCCTAAAATTTAAACATTTACTATGAAATTTCAATTGTCCTTCACGGATAGGTTGACAACTGATCAAATTTTATCTAGATTTCGTCATTTTTTGTTGATAACAAAAGTCCCATATTGTATCGATAAATTCAGCTAAATAAGCTATTGAAGGGAACCCCTGCTATCATTTTACTTATGGCAAAAAATACTTCCTAATTTCATCATACTGCAGTTCATCAGAAAGAAATATTTTTGAACTTTCTTCGACTAGATTTGTACGGGTCTCTTTTTTGTAGCACCAGATTTAATGGCGACCGTTAAACCTTAAAGATTAAGGTAACCTTTATTCTTTAATTCCCACAAATAATTTTAAAATGTGTTCACAACCGCCTTGCAACTCAACTGGGCACTGAGAATATGTTTAATCAAACAGTAAAATAATTTTTTAAATTTTTTGTACAAATGCAACTGAGTTACTGTTTCCCGTTTTTGTTTAAAAATACCTCTGTTCCTGAAAATTTGAGTTTTCTTGTAGATATATTGAGATGTTCAGAAAAAAAAATTTTTTTTTAACAACGAAGAACATTTACTGTAACCCGCCGAATAAAATATTAGTTTATAAATATGAATTTTGACAAAATCTAGAATATTCCGAGAGAATATTTCAACAGCTACAGACCAGAAAAGCAAAATATTTGATAGGAAACAATTCAAAACTTCCGCTCTACATATTCAGTGAACTCGTGAATTCAAATTCGATATTTGTTTACCACCTGGCGTTAATGGGTTGATTTCTAACTAGCTATGAGAAAAACATATAAAATTTTGTTGGTCATTCTGTTCAGATTACGAAGTTGCAGATAGCCTTTGATGATTTCCTATAAGACATTACGTGGTTTTTTGTAATGTCTCGGAAAAGAAACTTTTGAAAAATAACGAAAACGTTTAGAAAAAATAAAAATGTCTACTTAACCGGAGGATTTTTTCATTAAATTGCATTCTGGACTGGTTTGGTATATTTTAACGAATTGATCGAAATGTTGATTCCATTACGCCAGAGCAATAACCGCATTGAAAGAATTTTAAATCGACAATTAATGTGATCAAATTATGATAAACACTTCCGTTGAAAGTATACTTGGGGAATACACAATTTTAGGATCTAAAATATAAAATTCACTAAAACTTTAATTAATCTTGAAGTGGTTTTCAAACAAGAATTCATTAATTGATAAAAATAAGGTTATCGGATTTAGCTTCAAAAAAAGCGGCGGACAGACAGACTGACAGACAGAAAGACATATTTGTAATAATGCGCCAGTCGACTGAGAAGCACGGAAAATGTGTTTTAGGCAAAATCGAATATTTTCGTGAATACAATGCTTTATTATACTTTATTCAAGAAAGTAAAAAAAAATTAAGTGAGAAATATTTTAAGTAATTTTTTCCGGATATTAGACCAAGTAAATAAAAAAGTAGCCCCCGGATTTGAAAAAAAATTAAAAAGAAAACAATTTGATATTTCTATTAATCAAAAACCATAAACTTTCTCTAATGTTGTGAATGAATAATACTATTCAACATTTGTATCGAAGATCCAAAAACATTTTGGCATCGAATTACCAAAGTCGCTTTTTAATTTTCTAATATTCCTCTCGAAAACTCAATAATTTTATAATAAATAAATATCTTTCATATATATTTTGTGTTACTTTTTTAAACTTTCATTTTCACTTTAAAATTTTGTAGATACTGTATTTTTTTATATTTTCGACTATATTAATCCATTTACAGTATTTAAATACATAAAAATTAATAATCGATTAATGGCCTAAAGTAAATTTTCGTATATTGAAATACATTTATAACAATTTTCCACATAAATTTTAATTGTTTTCACATCCATTCCCCCACTAAAATACTGAAGGTTGACGATAGTAAAAAAAGCATTTACTCAAAGTAGGTGTGGATAAAATAAAATAAAATTTAGAAAAGAAATTTCAAAATTTCTTACAATAAAGAGTGTACTTATTAAGGCTGTTTTCTCAACGCAATTTCGCAATTCTCTTCATAAGAAAATATCTTATATTAAAAGAAAAGTAAAAAAAAAAATATCTTTTTAAAAAAATGTGTAAAAGAATAATTAATTGTAAAAAATCGAAACGAAAAAGCAACAAATAAGCGGAATTAATGTTTGTACAACAGCCATGTAAAAATATATATAAAGATAGAGATAATTATTTAAATGTTTGATGTTATTGAAACTGTGCACACAAAATTATTATATTAAATTAAAAAAAAAAAACAAGTTGAATTCTTCACTTTCAATAATGTAAGCGTAATTTCATTTCCAATCTGATTTAATTTTATTTTATTTGATTTTTTGGGTTTTCACTTATTTTCTACTTGGAATATATCTAAACTAAACTAACTCCCTAATAATCGATGGCAATTGACTAAAAAAAACGAGTTTTGGATACGAAATTTTTAGGAAATTAATTTGGTTTACATAAAACTCAATTAAGTAGGGAATTTGAAAAAAAAGCAAAAAATTAAATTAAATCATTCATAAATGAAACAATAAAGGTATTTCGAAGATAAAGGTATTTGATCAAAAAATAATAATTAGAAAAATCAATTGAATTAAAAGAAAATATTTTTGAACAAAGACAGTTGTTTATAAGAAAAAAAAAGAATAAAGAAAAACAAACTTACAAAGAGTGAAATATAATAATAAAAAAAAACATAAATAAATTTCTTTCTCTGTGATTACACATTTAATATAAAATCCAAACAGATTAAAAACACAAAAATTAAATGAAAAAATATTTATATAGATTAAAAAGATGGCAAAATACATATATTTTATTCAGAAGCCTGAAAGAGTGTTAAAGAAAAGAAAAAAATACCACTGAAATTTAGAAAAACCGACCTATCGAGCATAATAATTCGAGAATAAATGGAAACATCTACACTATTCAAAATTTGAAAACAGAATCGATGAAATGTAGAGATAGATCAACGATACTATTTAATTGTAAAAAAAACTTGTATAAGTTAAATAATTTTACTTAAAAAATAAAGAAAAAATCACTTCACTGAACATGATTTTATTATTCAAACCATTATTCAAACCAGAAATGTATATTTTAACCATTATTCAAACCAGAAATGTATATTTTAAGCTCATTATGTGTATGAAAGTATATGTAATGTGAAAAACAGAAAAACAAAAATCTATTTAAAATGAAAAAATATACAAAATAAATTCACTGAGTTTTATTAATCTTCTCAGGAGCAATTAGTGAATTATTGCAAGTATAAATTTCGAGTTTCAATTGGTTATATTATTTCCTATTTTAAAGAAAGTCAAAAATTGTTAGATGTTTTGTTAACTTTTCAAAAATCCTCTAAAAGAGAGAACTACACACCACAAGCAAGAAACGAAATGGTGGCGCTAACTGGTGGAAATTTGTGTTAATTCTTGAGCGGGTGAATTTAAAATTCTTTTTGGCCTTCCTTGAATTTGTAAAATATATAATACAAAAGTTTTCCATATTATTAGAGTAGACAAAGTGCTACGTTCTTTAGTGAATTATTACACTGGTTTTGTTGCAACAAGCTTGAAATAGGAACAATAAAAGTCAATTAGATCAGTAATTCCGATGCAGAAAGTTTAAAAAAGAAATATGAATTCAACCAGTTTTTTTTTTAATATAACCGAAAAAAAACTTGAAAAAAATAGCCTACAATCATTCAAAAAGTAGCATGAAATGGTATTTCGTATAGATATCAACTCGCTGAATCCAAATCTGACTTAGTTTTTCTGTATTATGTACGGAAAACTGATTCACAATTTTCATTTTGCCCTACTATTTTGTCCTATTTTGGCTTCCCAAAACTACTGTGCAATTTAAATTCCCAAAACCTACAAGTGTTTAGCAATTTAAATTCTTGTTTTTCGAACTTGAACATTAGAAATTTAAATTTGAAGTAGATAATGTTGTCATGAAATACCTTCAACACTATTTATCTTTTATTTTATTCACACTTGGCATCAAGTTGGTATTTTTTGGAGCAAAATAAAAAAATTGTTGTTGTTAATTAATTAATGGACTTTTACTTTAAAATGCAGGCTGTGGAGTCAGAGTCGAGGAATCTGAGTCGGGGCATTGTTATTGCTTAAGGAGTCGAAGCCGGTCAATTTTCACAAGTGAATTTAAGAGTCGGAGAAAATGTGTCGACACCAACTACGAACCGGCTATTTTACCTCCATGGGCAACTAAAGGATGCTGCCCCTCTAATTTAGTCAAACCACAATGTTTTGCAACCAGCAAGAATACTTTCTAAAAAAAATAAATGGCACACAAAATTGTGGATATGCTGCGAAAGTAAACAGTGTTTTTAAAACTGAATCACTTGAAGTGCACGAGAAATTGATTTTCGAATTATTTGTAAACAAAAAATTAGGAAAACACCAAAAAATTTGCAACCAAATTCAAAAATCACGCGAAACTTCCATTTTATTTCCAGCTCTCAATTAATTTTCAGACTTATTTTAATGCTGAACATATTTTTAATGTTGTAAAGAAAATGTACACTGACACGATAAATATTTTTTCGGGAAATTTAAGGTTTTTTTGCTGTCATTTTACTAGAGCTGCTGGAAACTTGTAAACAAATAAAACTAACCCATTCACACTTTGCCAGTAAAACTGTCAAAAGCACTTAATGGAAATGGATGATCCAAAATGGAAATGGATGTGAAATGCTCCCTTTTCGGCCGCACCGCGGCGCCACGTTCGTTGTCTATTTGTTTTATGGTTTGTGTCTTTGCTGTTAAGAAAAAAATGTTACAGATGTCGCTCAAGATTGATTCGTAGCGTAGAACGTGGCGCTACGCGTTGTCAAAAAGGGAACTTTTCGGGGTACGTAGAACGTGGCGCTACGCGTTGTCAAAAAGGGAACTTTTCGGGGTACGTAGAACGTGGCGCTACGCGTTGTCAAAAAGGGAACTTTTCGGGGTACGTAGAACGTGGCGCTACGCGTTGTCAAAAAGGGAACTTTTCGGGGTACGTAGAACGTGGCGCTACGCGTTGTCAAAAAGGGAATTTTTCTGGGTTGATTTGGAAAAATCAAATTTTCAATTTTTTTTTAGAAAGTGTATATTTTGAAATCTTAGAGGTCCAAATAATAAAAAAAGCAGTTTGGGTAGATCAAAGTTTTCCTAATTTCCAGTACGAAATTCAAAGCGAAACGTTTTTGTTGCTGCTTAATGTAACTTTACTTAAGCTCCAAGTAGTAAAAAAAACTTTTTAAAGATTTGGCATTGTAATCATCTTTGGCTACAAAAGAATATTTCAAAATAAAATTCAAATTATTTCAGAAAGTTCCTGAGCCAATAAGGATAATATGTGTCTGGAAGCGACACAGGATAATACGTGTCTCATAATGTTCAACACAATAGATGGCGCTGATGGCAATTAAATAAGATTTTAAAGCCGAATGAATGTGATTTTCTCATAGTTTTTACGAATGAGTCAAAGAAGCAAGCGTATTAAATAAAAAATTTGTTTGCATCCCGCATTCTAACTTCAGAAACATGGTCAACTTACGTATAAGCTATTTGTTCCAGACTGTTGCGCTGCGCTGCTAATTTTAATTGAAATTGCTGCCGAATTGAAATAATTAAAATATTTGTTACGTTTTTTCAATTTTAATGAATATTTGACTATTAATGCAACATAAAAAAATTATTGGCTAGATTCTATGTATGCCACAAGCCCCATAGCAACACTATGCTTTTAAAAGGTACGAACAGGACGAATTGAAAAAGTACCAAAAAAAATACTTCAGCTAGGTTCGAGGTGAACTCGAGGTGAATACATAGACAGTACATATACAATAGATGGTAAAGCCGGTGTATTAAAAGAGTCTTGATCAGTTTGAAGGCTCGGCGAAGGATAATTCCAATTAAACAAATCAATCGAAGTGCAAAGAAATCGAACGCCTACAAGAGGGCAGCCAAACCGCCGCAAAAGTCACAGAAAAGCTCAAAGAATTTTTTTCTTGCCCAACGTTGAACGAACGGCTGCAAAATTAATTACTCAAAGTATCACAACGCAATGTCGCTTTCAGCGATTGCAAAGGTAAATCAAATTGTGTGGTTCTGTTTCGCTCATTCTTGATTTCGTTTTAGTGGAAAAGGTAGTTGGTGATATTTCGGATAGGCGCCTTGAAAAAGAAGCTCAGAAAGCCAATAAAAGGGCGACCGGGAGCCCCTTTTTCTCGTTTGCTTCGACAGTGTCTGAGAAAATTGTGCCAAGTCTTTTTGCTATGCACTTTCTGTCAAAAGCGCGCACGAATTTCATGACCAACCACAATTGAATTCGCAAGAGATTCTTCGAAGCTACCGGGCAAACTCCAGCAGTTGGTAATTCGGTCGTAACCTAGCCAAGGGAATCCCAGTTAATTTCACTTCGATACTTGCTTCATGTCGAAATATTCGAACAAATTCTGTCCGAATTTTATTCATTTGATCTATCATAAGTATAGGTTTGCAGCATTTAATTTGACCGTTGAATTAAGCCCAAGTATTTCCTAGTGAAAACAAAGCTCTCAATTGTCTTCAAAGATATTTTTTGATCAAATAAGACTTCTACGAGAAAGACCAACTCTCTCACGTTAATTTATAATAAAGTTTCGGAAACCAATAATGGTTGCAGTTCAAACGAAAATGTACGCTGCACCAGTGAATTACACTGTGAATAGCGCTAAATTAGGGAAGAGAGATTTAGTTGAATATTAAATATACCCTTCATTTCATACGCACGCTGTTATATAGAATTGAAATCACTTCGCTTTTCTATACTTAAATTTGCTGATATCCTGATAACCCAGGCTATTGTTTGACTTTATAAATTTTATTGAATTCTCCAATAGATTTCAAAATTGATCAAATTCTGGAACTGAATTCCAATTGGCGAAAACAGAAATTCATTTCCCAATATTTGAATAGCAACAGAAATTTCGGCCTCGCCATGTTCATTAACATTCAATATAATAAAATACCTGATAACCTTCGAAAAAACAAGAGTAAAATAGAATAACATCTACCAATCAGGTTTCTCGCATATCTAATCAATTCGAAAGCAGATCATAAGAATTCAAATAAGTAGAACTTTATCATTGTCTGCTCGTCCACATAAGTTGCCGGTTGTCATAATTTTTTAACAGGAAAATAGCTGAAATATAAAAAATTTAAACTAATAAAACCATGTCTTTTTCCGATTCTTCAACGAAGCCGGTACTCTACTCGTACTGGCGGAGCTCCTGTTCATGGCGGGTTCGCATAGCGCTGAATTTGAAGGAAATCCCGTACGATATCAAACCCATCAGCCTCATTAAATCCGGGGGTGAACAACATTGCAATGAATACCGTGAGGTCAATCCAATGGAACAAGTTCCCGCCCTTCAAATCGGTAAAATTTAAAATAATTTAACCGTCACACCAAATAAAATTAAACTAACATTCTTATAGATGGTCATACTCTGATTGAATCCGTGGCGATTATGCATTACTTGGAGGAAACTCGACCACAGCGTCCACTTCTGCCACAAGATGTTCATAAACGGGCCAAAGTCCGTGAGATTTGTGAAGTTATCACCTCAGGTATTCAACCACTTCAAAATTTAATTGTTCTTATCCATGTTGGAGAGGAGAAGAAGAAGGAGTGGGCCCAGCATTGGATCACTCGTGGATTCCGTGCCATCGAAAAGGTTCTATCAACGTCTGCTGGAAAATTCTGTGTGGGCGATGAAATTTCAATGGCCGATTGCTGTTTAGTACCACAAGTTTTCAATGCTAGACGGTAAATACTTCTATTGCCTTTTTTTTATATTTTACAAAATATGTGTAAAATCATGTTAACTGATTGAACTTTTTTTTTAGATTCCACGTAGATTTGCGTCCGTATCCAATAATCTTGCGAATAGATCGGGAATTGGAAAGCCATCCCGCTTTCCGAGCTGCCCACCCTTCAAATCAGCCGGACTGTCCACCTGAAGCAGCCAAATAGATTCAGGAGAAAACCACCAGCAGGAAGAGGAGACGCAAAGGTGGAACACAACAACAACAACAAGATCAACAACAACAACAGCTGCAACAACAACAGCAGCAACTGCAACAAATTCAGCAGCAGCAACAACCACAATAATGTTTTCAAAAAAATTTTAAGGAAAAAGTAAGAAATTAGAAATTGAGGCAGTTAAAATTGATAATCAAATAAAATGATGAGAATGTATGCATTTTATAATTGACAAAAAAATGGAAGATTGATATTTTCAACGTAAAACGTGAAAATTATTTTCTTTGATAATATTCCGTAGATTTTAAGATGTTTGTTTTTTTTTTGTAATACTTTTTTTTAATTATAAAAGTTATAATAATCTTTAAGTGTGTTTTCAAATATTTTTTTACTTAAGAAACATTATTTAAAAAAAAATTTTAAAGCTTAAATGAGGGTTTAAGAATGAGCATGAGTAAATTTATTGGAATGATACTTTAAGAATTTAATTTCTATAAGAAGTTAAATTGAATCATATTATGGAGAAGTAATAATAAAATAAATAGGACCTTGAAATAAATAAGAAAAAGAAAATGTTGGTGATTAATTTTATAAAAATTATTTTACAAAATAAGTTTTTACCATATTTATTAGGTGTTTAGGATCAGATATGATGTATGTGCGAAATGCTTGAAAGCGAGTTAGAATAAAAAGACGTCAGAAATGAACATAGAAGGAAAAAATGAAATGGAAAATAATTCTGATAAAATTGAAAAGAAATCTAAAAATAATACGTATTCATAAATGTCCACATAATTTTAGTATTTCAATCCTGACAACGATTTAGACATTAACTCTAAGCTAGATGCTGTTAAAATTTTTAAGCCACTCAAAATATTCTGCATATTCAAGAAATTCAGTGTTCAAAAAGATTGTGACCATTAACAATCTGAGGACTGCATTAATTAAAATCCTTCTCCCCAC
Source organism: Chrysopilus asiliformis (assembly GCA_964034945.1). NCBI lineage: Eukaryota > Metazoa > Arthropoda > Insecta > Diptera > Rhagionidae > Chrysopilus > Chrysopilus asiliformis. The sequence goes on from OZ035961.1 coordinate 240,981, forward strand.
GTTAACGAACACGGTACCCAATATGTTGGCAATTGTCCAAAAATTTACATGTGTAGGTACTAAAATTCTAAATTCGTCTGTGAATTGTTATTTATACTATTTGATAAAAAAAAAGCTCAGCCCAGTTTTAACCAAAAAGTTCTTGGTCGAATCACGTGCACAATAATAAATGGGTTTAATAAAACAATTCATAAAAGTTTAAAATTACATTTTAAGCTACTTTATGTAGACCAACATTCATTTCGGTTAAGAAAAACCAATGAAAATAATTCAAAGTAAAAAAAATATATTAACATTGTTCGTACAGAAATTAAATAAACATTTAAATCACCGTTATGCTTAGTCAGATCAAAAAATCAAATTTAATGTTGCAAATTAGTCGGATCAATCATAAAAATCAACAGATTGATGACTGCAGGTTGACAATTGATTACGGTATTAGATTGCTGAAAAGCACCTTGAATCATTGGCCGGTTACCGTTGACGGTGAATACAATGGGCCTGTTCGATATGAGTACTGAACTAACACCTAGTGAAAAATGTTACACTTTTCTATACGATATGAGTTCTAAACTTACACCCAGAACTCCTCGAACAGGTTGGTGTAAATTTTAAACTCGAAATTTCAGTCATGAATTTACACCAGTAAAATTTTGGCATAAGCAAATTGTAACTTAGGTTATAAGTTTTGAGACTGATGTTGATAAAAATGTCTGATAACTTAAGAATGGGAAATTCTACGATAATCAAATGGGAAAAAATCAACTTTGCAATATTCATTTTCGGGACTTTTAAACACACACTAAACTAAAACTTAATCTCTAACAAGTCAACTAGACAACAGATAAATGTATGAAACTTGCACTAAAGTGTTCGATAAAAACTAGTTCTGTTTAGGAAAATCCGACATTTTCTATAAAATTCGGTGCAAGTGTAAGTGTAAAATATAAAATTCGGACTCATGTCGAACAAACGGTAGGATGACAGATTATTTTGGTTAACCTTGTAGATTAGGCTTTATCATTGGTATATTCTGTATCAAAATTAAGAAAGCAAGAAATTTTGTGCTACCTAAAACTAGTCATTTATATTTGGGACTTGTGGTACAACCGTAATGAATCACTAGTACAGTAAAAATCTTAGATCCTTTTTTTTTAAATTAGTAACGGCTAATTTATTCACTAGGAGTTAAATCGCCTTAACTCCCTTAACTCACCTTTAACATGGAAAATAACGTTAGCTAACTCCCTTAACTCACTAACTCGGCTTAACTCCTAGTGAATAAATTAGGGGTAAAAAAAACATTCACTTTTTAATCTAAAAAAATAAACTGCTATAAATCAAGTTGTACAAGAAAATTTTATTTCTTTGAAATAAATTTTGAATCTCAGGAATTACAAATTAATGTATAATAATATAATATAAACTTAATAAAATAACTGCCGTTCAAATATTTTAAAATTTTTCAAAGTAAATTGGTCTTCGGCAGCCATTCTTTAACTTTTTTCATTTCTTAAATATAGATCACATAAAACTTATCAAGAAACATAACATATACACAAGATTTGACATTCACTGTGAAACATTTAAAAAATTCTATCAAGGTGTTAAAAATATTTTTTTTAAAAAGTACAATATCTAAGAACCAAAGTAATTACATATATGTATAGAATTTCCTTGATCATTTTCAGAGAAGAAATCAATTTCGTGAATCTCATCAATATTTAGCCAATGTTCATAATTGAAGTTTAAAATTATATTCCAATAGTTACTAATATTATACAATTACTCGTATCTATCAATATATTTATGTAATAACTTAGTGCATATAGTACCTACTTGTATAGTAATTGAATAACACAGGAAATGGTTTCAATTAGCTGATTTACCTATGAATATGTAATACTCGTACTACAAAAAAACTACCTATGTCAATTTATTCTAACTCTCTTTCCCTAAAACTTTTTCGCTTTACTTATTTTAGAAATATATATAAATTGGCTCAAATGAATGAGCGTACCAATTACTAAAAAGAACAAAAAAAACTAAAGAGCATTTAAAATTTTAAAAATTAAATATTCAATTAGACGGTATTTAATATTAAAAAATATATATTGCCATAACCACAGAATTTATCCGGACCTCACAAAGAAATTCAATTTCAGAACTAAATTATAACTGTTATGAAAATAAATGTCTTATCTTAAGAAAATTTGCAGGAAATAAACACATTTGTCATAACTAATTAACTGAATCAAATATATTCCATATTTTAGTTTTCTAATAATATTTCAACATCTTTTGAAATTTTTTAATTCCTCTATCCGAAAAATTCCCTGTGCAAAATTTCATTAAATAGTTGAAAATCTGGTAAGTGCTAAAATGAACACGGCTTTCAGTTAGCCGTGGTCGACCGCGATTAATAAAAGAACACAACAACCCGGATATTACAAGAGCAAACTATTTGTCGCCATAAATAAAAAAAATAAATCGACTATAGATACGAATTATAAGATTTTCGGACTTTTACGAAAGGAATAGGAGCAGTAGATGTTTTATAAAATATTGTCTATTTAGTTTAAAGTTGGACATTTTAATTTTTTTATATATTTCGCTACAATTTGGGATCGTTGGCATCAAAATTTTAATTCTGGTTTGTTACCAGTAATCTCTAGAACGGCTGGACGAAATTTCATAGTTAAGCTAATAACATAATAGGTTCAAACATAAGCTACAAGTCATTTCGTTTGCACATCTCCCTGCGAGGGAAATGAAACTGGAAAGTTTTTTGGTAAAAAAAAACTCCCGTGTTCGGAAATGCGGTATGACGGGTAGTATTTTATATAGTCTATAAACTCTGAAATGTTTTAAAAATATAAAAATCTTTTATTTACAGAACAAAATATTATCATCGACATTTCGCTTCAAAAATCTACCTTTATCATCCAATACAACACAAATTTAAACTAAATACAATAATATTGTGATTGTTTTCTAGACTGATGCGATTTTTTTTCACTTATCAAAAATGTCCGATAATGCATGATCAACAATATATCAATGTATTTTATTTCGTCGTAATATTGACGAAAAAATAATCTTAATAACGGTTAAAAAAAATGTGGTATGTGCGCCTGTTATTTCTCATCATATTTGGAAATATTTTGAGGATAATTTCAAGTTTTTTACGTTAAGAAGTTAAAAGTCGAGATTCTACAATAAAAATCAGTGTACATTTTTTGTATGATGAAGTTTGTATAACAGCATTGAAAAATGAGTTTAATTAAGAAGCTTTTAAACTGTGTTTAATTTAGAAGCAAATGCGTTCGTGGCGTTGCGTGATATTTAAGGGGAAACCAAATAAATTTAGACGTTTTTCTTCTACAAAAGGTTCTTATTTGTATCATCTTTATTTCTTCTTTCTTTATTAGTTTTGTTAAACATCGATTTTCCTCCTCGATTCTTCATACGAAAGAAGAATTTCTTTGGCTGTGCAAATATAAATCTTTTGTAGCAGCGAAAACGTCTAAATTTGTTGGGCTGTCATTAAAAATTACGCAATGTGGCAACGCAACGCACTTATGGTATGTCATAACCAAAAATCAGTTTTTAAAAAAGTTCCATTCAAATAATGTCGAAAAGTTTGCATTGCTAATTGGCATTCAAATAATGTTGAAAATATATAAACAAAAACTCAAAAATATTTTCTGGATATCAACAGGGATTGAAATATAAAATCATGTGGAATATACTGGGACTAATTTTGTCGGCGAAATTTTCATTTTCATTTAGTTTAAAGCCGAGTTTTTCCTCCTACTAGATGTGATTTTCAGCAAATTGATATTCTTACCAAATTCTGAAAATCACATCTAGAGAGACTGCAAAACCTCGGTTTTAAGCAACATGAAAATGAACTCAGCTTTCAGTATAAACTCAGTTTGTAATTAGATTCATCAATCTTTTCAATCCGAGATATTTAAGAAAAAGTAAACAACATTTTCATTTAGATATACAAATTTTCAAGCTCCTCTTGCAATACTTTTTTATAATATGTTATAGATAAGTAACAAACAATATTGATATAAAAAAATTGATTTGTGCTGAAAAAGAATAGAATTATGAAAAATGTTTTCTTTTCATCTGACAGAACCAATAAATTTCCAAGAAGAAGTTTTTGCCTTGTAATGTATGCCATAACTGCCGCCACCAATTCTGAAACTTTCATGTGACTCGTCCCTTTTCGAAATATAGAATACAAAAAGTATTCGTCTGTATATATTATGGACATATTTATTAAAAAAAACGTTCCTAGCCGTTATCACGGGTTATCGATTAGGGTTATCGGCAGAAAAAAGCCACAACAATTAAGCGAGTCAGTACTGTCTATGGAATATGCACCAAATCGAATCTAAACGTATTGAAAAATTACCACTGAAGAAATGATTTTATATTAAACCAATATGCATTTGAAATGCCGTGGTGCAATTACACAAAATAATAACGTAAGGGAACAAAATATTATAGCGCTTCACAAATATCTCGATAAATACTTGAATTCAGATAATCTTTGGTACAGAAACGAATTGAGTGAAAAAAAAACTCGAATATAAATAATCCTCTACAACCCCTGATACGATAACAGCTATCGTATTCATTAAAATCATGTTTTGAAAAAAAATATATCAAAGCATATAGGGCGTTTGCTATGCACTAGATAAGAAAAATTCGTTATTCGAATAGTTCAACATAGCTGACACTTTGAATGGTCATTATGATTTTTATTTTCGATTAGGGTTTCCTCTGCCCACCCTCTGTGCTGGCTGGATTGGAAATGTAATGTTGATAAGGTTTTTCGGTTTCAACCATTTTGTATTGTGTTCTGTTATCAATTTAGTTCAGTTCATGTCATATAGTGACTCGCTATCGCATGCGCAGCATATACAACGACACACATTAGGAATTCAAAGAATCGTTCAAACAAAAAATCTTTTTGCCTCGGTTAATCACAGTTTTTGCATATTTCACTACACTTATATACTATCGTGAATATTTTGTCCGTTTCCATACGACTGCTGCAAATGCTAAATCGCCATGCGCGATTTAATTTAACTTGCAGAGATTTAATGTAATTTAACAACAGCTCTAAACAAATCAAAAAAAATCTATACATATTTTTATTTCCATTCTTATCAAAGTTTAGCTATGTCGAATGAGGGATCGAGTCCATTTGTTTTACTGATTTACTGATGGTTTCGAGAGTAGACCTACATAGTTGACTCTGACGAACCCCGAACCATGTTTCCATGTTTAATTATGATATTAATTTAGGGGCGTCTGATGATTTTATGACTTAATGACTGAACAAATGCTTTCAATCCCAATCGGAATATTTATTCAAAGACCAGTTAATCGTTTGTCATACTTTAATATGCGGAAATGATAGCTAAGTTAGAAGTCATTCCAATGACTTATGCCCGAAATAAATTATCATATTCGCGTCTACTCCTAATTGACAACTGCGAATATTATATTAGGTCTACCACTGCTAAATATGTTTTATGTTTATGTCATTTAGAAAAAAAAATTAGTAAAATTGGTTATAAACGAAAGTGGGATAAATCTAACTTTTGCTAATGCCCAAAGATGATCAAATCAAAAAAGGTTTTTTTTTTCTTGTATTCTATATTATATTTATAAATCTGGCGATTTCCCACCTTTTTTATATTTAGGGGAAATTTAAAAACGATTTACAACAAAATTTCAATTCTGGTTTTTTGGCTACCAGTGAACTCAAGAATAAGTGAACAGAATTTAAAAAAACTTGAAAGCGAAGCTAATAATATAAAAGGTTCAAACATAACATAGGCAATTTGTTTCCACATCTCCTTGCGAACTGAAAGGTTTTTTTGGATTATTTTGGAAACAATACACCAAATCGAAAAAATTACAGAAACAAATAAGTGTTTAGAATGTAATTTTACATATCCTTCTCATACTTAAAATATCATTTAGACCACTCTATCACACCGTCATTTTTCGTGAGTTTGCTGAAAATGGTGCATTTTACCACTTAATTTATCCATTTTAAAAAATATTAAAAATACCATCGTGTTTGAGAACGTTGAGTTATACGGAAATAGACTCTTTTTTCAAAAAACTACGAATTCACGCTCAAAGATCAATGAAATATACTGTAATTTTCATAATGCCAAAACGCTACTATTGGCGGCTATTAGATCTGTCTTTTTTGTCCATCATGAATAGAGTGAATCCATGCCCTCGCTTTTGCATTTGCGTTCCTTGAGGCGTTCCTGAAAACAATATTTATGTTGTTTTGATTGAAGCGGCCATTGTCTTCAAATTATGATCGTTTAATAACAGATAAGATATATTTTTGTACATTATCAACTTAACTTTCAAGTTTCATAAAATGACATGTTCATATAGGAGAAAATTTTACTATGCCTTCGCAGAAAAATATATTTGAGCCTATTTGGCTCACAATAGGGTGGATGTTTCGCGAATGTCCCATAAAACATTAAATATGACGTTGCGAAATCTCATTCCGAAATGAATGACGTCAAGGAACTACTGTTTCCTGGTGATCAACTCGAATCAAAGAAATGCCGCATCGCCGCCAAAGCAATGTGTGCTTGGGAAATTGGAAAGCTTTGACCTTTTTTCAATGCGCAATCGAGCAGGATCTGGGGATTCCCCTGTTATTCGTCATTGCGATTGTGTAGCATGAATCCAAGCCATGACCTAGTTTCACTTCACCTGTAAAAAGAGCTCATCATCATCAGGAAACAAACGGGATTAGCCACATGCTTCACACACGTCCTTTATGAAATTTTTGTATCACACAGCAACAGGTAACCTCAGAAGCTCCGTATCACTCAATGCAGATATTTATTTCTGCAGTCCGAATAACCCTGTATTGTCATATTAACAAAAAAGCCATCGTTTGATTTACAACACGTGATTACTCTATTATTGGCGAACGAGGATATAACCATAGTAAGAAATAAATCAAAGTTTTCGTAGTTTTTGAAATTATGAGATGTAAAATAAAACTCTCAACGAATACTAGGTATTTTTTGAAACCTTTTTTTTGCAATATTGAAACTCGATTATCTCTTTAAGCAGAAGCTGCACATCATGCGTACAATAAGAAAATTGTTAATTTCAGCAATTGTTAAATGGTTAAAATTCCTATAATACTTGAAAATATGTATGCAGCAATTGAATAATTAGGGACATATCGAAAAGGGGAGTATAGCAAGTTTTAGGTCAACATAAGTAGGCATTCTTAGTTGTTTTTATCTCTTAAATCGTTGAAAGAGAAATAAAATTCTACGTCTAAATACCTGTCTCTGCGCTGTAGAATTTTGGCCCCCTTTTAGCAAGAAGCTTCAATTATATGGATTCGCTGCCATATGTTTCAGTTCTCCATCTTATGCTTCTTCTTGTTCTTCTCGACTTGGGGCAGTACCGACACCCTCCCCAATACCCTTTACGGCTTCTGTCGTCATCCCACATAATATCGGGTAGTGGAACACTACACTAGAAACTCTCAGTCTGCAATTAGAAAAAAAAACTTTCTGTTGTACTCGTGTTGCGCACACATAATTTTTATGTTGCCATCAAAATGCCGTGTCCATAGCAAAGATCCCTTTCGGCTATATCCATAGCAGCATTTTGGATGTATTATACAAGTTAGTTTGGCATGAGGCCCACAGCATAATTCCCCAGTAGTATAGCTCAAAATCCTCAACAAAGCAGGGCAATTCCGCAATCTGCCGCAGTTATGTTGTATGCGTTGTTTACAGCACTATTGGCGATGTATTAAAACTGGGTTAATAAAATGTGGAGAAGAAAACGAAAAATTCTTTTTATCCACTACTAGGTCTTCAAAGTCAGCTGATAGACTAAATAGACGAAGGCTGAGAAAAACTTTGAATCTCAGATGTTTTGAACCTTTCAAAGAAAGTACATATTAAAATTCTTGCATTCTGAAAATTAGTGTTTTTATTAACTTTTGACTGGAAAGTTTTTTACCTACAACATATCTCACATTTCATTTGAAACCCAAAACCGTAGAATTATCGACGACGAATGATTTTTAGAATGTAGACACAATAAAGAAGGGGAACGGGACGTAACCTTATATAAAAAAAAATTAGGTGGGCCCCCTAAAATTTCAAGGTATTTAATCTTTTTCCAACAGCCGAAAACTTGATCTTTTTTTACATGACCGAAAGTTAGAAAACCTGATAGAGCAGAGGTAAGAATGAAAATAACGAAATGTCCGCGAAAAGGATAATAAATTTTATCTAACAGTCAAGTCAATGTTTATAGTATAGTGTGTTATTTATAGTATAGGTCTGCTTCTTCAATATTTTAAGTTTTTCGTATTTTGCGGAATTTTAAATCTATTGGCATCAAAATAAAAATTATGGTTTATTTATTATCCCAAAAGTGATTGTACGAAAATGAATGAAACTTTAGTTAAGGATAATGAGGACTGAACTTGTGTGGATATCTTACTCTATAAACAAATTAACAGATTTTCTGTAATTTTCGGGGAAACGATGAATTGTATGCTAGTTCTAACTCATGAAATAATAATTGATGTATTGTATATTTCTAAGAAAGAATATAAAAGCTCTAGCACAGCATAAACTTCATAGCCACTTTTTTGACGGTTTTTACTCCCTGTATTTCGTTTTCCACTGAATTCGAGATATCTTAGATGCGCAAGTCGAAACGCCAAACGCTATATCCCACAATTAAAAAAGCAACAATATTTTTTGTTGTTCTTTAACACAATTCCGTTTGTATTTCTTTTTACATAACTTCATTTTACCCGATGAAATACCCGATTTTCGTGATGTTGCTGCTCCACTTGTGTGCGCAGTATTCCATATTCCGAACTTATACCAAGTCGGTTCGACTGTATGTTCCCCAAAAGCCCCAACATTTTGATTTTAGGTTAGGAACTTTTCAAATTTATGTACATGGATGTGTGAATAATAGCATTTGAAACGAACACATAGAAGATGATTGCTTCACATGGCATAGCATAAAACTTGTGAAGTTGGGCTATCAGAGAGTTGATTGGGATTTATGTGGTTTGGTGAACGAACGAACGAACGAACTTACACATAGAATTCGTTGAGCATGAATGTGGCTGTGTGATATCACATCGCTTTCTGGTTCCTCCTTTCGTACATGGTGGCATTTTCTTCATTCGAGCAAGTGTCGAGGTTGTTTCGACTTCACCAATCTCTTTCTTATTATTATTGTTGTTCTTATATTAATAAAAACTTTTTTTGGTTGAAAAACTATGAATTTTTAACACACGATATTTATTGTTGATTTTTATAAAATCCGCTTACCAGTGTGCTAATCTAACGAAATCTACTGTGCTGTTAATAAGTCGTTTTTAAAACAAAAGTATTTTGTAAGATCAGTAAAACAAACATTTGTTACCAAAATCGTCGGGACATTTCAGTTTTGTGTGATATGTTAAAAGTTCCCTTTTGATTAATAAATTGAATATGTAAAAAAATAAATTTATTAAATTCGTCGTTATACAATAGCAGATATTAAGTGGTGTGTACAATATTATTATCACGAATCAAAAGAGAGCGAAAGAGTTCGATGAGCACAGAAAAATGAGAGTGAGAGAGAGGGGGAATTGAAAAAATAGGTTTTTTGGTTGAATGCAAAAAAAGACTGTTTTTTATTGAAACAATTTAAAGTGTTGGAATTAAAGATACGAAACGAAAAACATTTTCCTTCATTTAAATTACCGTACGGGTAAATATTCGCGCGTTCATTGCCGTTACAAATTATATATTTCCTCAAAAAAAAATCTTTAAAATTATCGTATGTTTCTTCAATTAATAAAGTCTACAATTAACTACTGATTTATAAGCGACAAAAAGGAAAATATCACAGCGAATTCAAAGTGCAATTTGACGTATGTTAATTTATATTTTACACTTTAAGAAAATTGTTGAATAAAATTAAATTTAAAAAGTTCGATACGTGACACCCTGTGACATTGTTTTATGTGACGTTGTGTATGTCAAAAATTTAATTAGCACAATTTCCGTATAAATGATTTTTACATTTCCCTTCTACCAATTTTCCAACTTGGTTTATTTGAATCATTGATTAGCAACTCCAGAAGGTTATTTTTTAGTGAATAATTCGAATCGAGTAATTTAACTATCAGCGGCAACAAACAACAGCAACAAGAGCAAGTTTTTTTTTAATTTAGAGAAGTGGTGTGAAATTGTCAAAAAAAAAATTATCGACTATTAAAAACGATGTAGTTTTTCAAAAGTTAATTGTATTGAATTTTTTTAAATGAAAAAAGGCGCGCAAATGTCTCCATCGGAGACATTTTTAAGTTTCAGGGACATTTCAAAAACATTGAAATTACACCAATCCACCACGAGGTGAAATCCAGTATACCTATTGTACCTGTAAAACAAAAAGGAAAAAACTTTGTGGAAAACAGAAACAAAAATTCCAAATACCATACTTTAAAAAGCATTTTTTTTTATTTATTTAAATTTTTTCAAATTCTTTTTTTCGAGTATTGCCTCCAATCTGTGCGTGTGTTAAATCTGCGCAACAAAACCTCAACATCGCGCTCCATATGATGATGGTTACATATATGTCCAAATGTGACCATTGTCCAAATGTATGCGCATCTAGTTGCGCGAATATTAACGCACTTAATAATATTAATCCTCCTCTCACTCTTTCTATGATTATTATTTATATTTTTATGCTATTATTTATGTATGTTGAAAGGCATATGTGTGGCTATGTAGATGCATTCGTACATATTTACTCATATGCAAAAACTTGCACATACGAATATTTGCCTTTAATTTAATTTAACTTAATTTAACATTTCGTAATTTCAATGCTACCAACACTACCAATAAGACATCGAGAGTCAAGCGAATTTTTCTAAATAATTGCATAAAAATATATTATCGAAAATAAAAAAAAAACAATTAACGGCAGTATTGTTAGTTCGAAGAGAAAAATCTAAATTAATATTATTTGCAAATTATTAAAAAAAAAACAAATAATTAAAAACAGACTCTTCTAAATTCGCAAATACTGAATATTCTAATTAATTAAAATTGCATAGAATTTTTTTTTATTGAAGTGAATGCAGTTTTATTATATCTGTGTATGTGGCTGATTGATTTATTTATCACGCGTTCAATTACTACTAATGATGATCTCAACTCCACAGAAAAAAATCGTCGCTGGTTTTAGAAAATAATTATTAATATATTATATATTAGTTTTTCTTCCTGCCTTTGTTACTAATATTTTCTGTTGTGCAAGTAAATATATTTAAATTGTTAATAATGTATCTATAGAAAAAGGTAAATATACTTTACAAAAAAATGGGCTGTGATCTTCGTCATCGTCGTCGTTGTTGTTGTTGTTACTATGACCGGCATCAAAATTATGATAAAATTGCTACCGCTAAACAACAGCATTTTACATTTTCCAAAATTCATTTCCAATAAAATTGATTCTTTTTACGGAGGGGAAGAGATTAAACAAATACGAGTTACCTACCAAAAATTGTGAGTGCAAAACAAATTAAGCAAATGAACAGAAAAAGTATTAAATATTTTATTTTAAGCACAAAAAATTTTGTTTCTCTTTAAGTTTTTTTTTACCAAGTTCCATTCATTTTTTGAGAAGATATCTTAAAATAATGTCTCCATATATTGTTGGCGCATTTTGTCGTATTTGAGTTTTTCTTCAATTAATAACTTTGCTAAAATTTTGATTCATTCAATTTAATTTAATTACTGCAGCATTCTGAATGTGTAATTTTCAAACCATTACCCTAACGGTTTTTCGTTAGTAGATCAGTCGAATTAATTTCTCCTATAATATCGTGTTTTTGCTACATTTAAAAAAATCTGAAAGACAAATTTAAAATTTATTTATATCTCTTTATACAACAATACCGTTTCTAAAAAAAACTGATTGTATATTACCAAAAAATGTTTTTATCGTAATACTAGTTCACATAATTATATTTTGTAGTAATAGAAATTATATGTCTTTACATAAGTAAAGAGATTATCAAAAAAGTCATTTATTTTTATTTATTATTGTATAATTCTGATAAACGAACTCTTCCCAGTGCCTGACAAAAACTTTAGTACCCTAAGCGGGCGAAAGGACAATCTTTCCCCCACATTCTCACATAATATATAGAAGAATGTCACATTCCCACATAATATATAGTATGCAAAACCACACCTGAAAGTTTGTAGTACAGGAAAAATAGCCTTTTCTGAGAACCAATTTATCCCCACACAAAATTTTGGGGATAGGAGGTGAATGTTCCCGAAATTTTCTTTCTAAATATACCAAGTAGGGTGTCATTTTTTGGCATGTTTGGGGCACTTTTTGTTCCCTTATCCCTCTATGGCCTTTCAATTCAAATAAAAATGCTAGAAAATCATAAAATTACTTAATCTTCAAATTCAACAAATTTCACATCTATTATTATCAACATTTTGATTTTAGGCATTCAGGATTCAAGTTGTTATTGTTAAAACAGCATCAGGAAATCCGGTGTTTTGCATGTGTAGTAAAAAGTTTCAAACATTTTAAATTTTCGTGCGATAAGCTTTTATCAAAACTTGTCCAACATTTTTACCATTTATTGCCTTTTTTACGGAGCTACAGAGCAACAATCACAAGAAAAGCCGCAGACTATGAAATATTTTTCAGTGAAGCAAAAACATGACAAAATTTTAATGAAATTATCGTTTAATACTGAGGAAAAACCTTTTATGAGCAAAATTGACTTAACAATAACAAGTTTTTTATGGATAATATACATTTTGACTCAAAAACTTCATTAAAACTTGCTTTTCATTATATATTCATTATCGATTGTTTTCAAAAGATTTGAAATATTTTTTGAAAATTTCAAAAATAAATTCATTTTCAAAGACAAAAATATACCCAATATGTGTCTTAATGCCTCGATCGTAACAACATCATCTGATATTGACACAAACAATCACAGCAAAAAATATGTATTCGTGCGTTTGCTCCTCTTTCCTGTCTCTCTTCTATCTCTATATAAAACCATTTAATGTCACAATAATTATATTATTTCTTTGCATTCGACATCCATAACTTAATTATTTTCAAATTCATTACAAATAAATAAAATCTATTTCTATCTCTCTCGCTCTCGCTCTAAAACAATCGCTTTTTCAACAAATTTCGACGATTTTGTGTTCATATTTTTAATTTTTCGTCAACATAACCTAAATGTGTGCGTGTGTGCGTTTTATAAAAATTAATTTTACTCAAAGTGAAACAAAAAAAAATCAATATCGACAAACATCAACGAAAATAATTAAAATTTTTTTTTAAATTGTTCAAACACATCGTCAAGCGTTCATAAAAAATATATTAAAGATCCAATAAAAATATTGTTAATTGTTTTCGTTTTTGATATAAATTTTTGTCGAATTGCTCAAAAACGTTGCTATCTTTTTTTAATTTTTCCTCCCCATAATTTATTTTCTTTTCATGCTGAATTTCCGTGATAATTTCAAAAAATGGTCAATGAAATGTTTGAAAAACAACGTGAACCATTTCTATCGTAAACATTGAGCTTTTTATCATTGATAATTTTAATTGATCAAATATAAATAAAGAATCTTGAGAGGAATTTCATATTCGGCATAAACTAAACAGAATTGAAGTTTTAGATATCTTCACGGAAAAACGGCTACATCGATTATAATTTTCTGCCTTACTTTATGAATAGTGCGTATGATGTGTAATTGTCTATTAAATACTTAACATAAAATTTTCGAAGAAAACGAAATAAATCATAATAGTTTTCGTTCATAAATTCTATATATTTTAATACAAACGTATAAAGAAATGCCGTTTTATTTAATTTAGATATTGCCGATAAACATTTTATTATATTTTTATTGCGAGTGTAAATGTTAATTTGCGTAAATCACACACATTAATAATTACAAATCAATATAATCAATTAATTTAATAAATAATAATAAATATTTCTAGTGTTTTATCACGTACTTGATTTTCCATAATTATATTTGTTTGACGATCGAAATACATCAAATTAACACATCCTAACATTAAACCACATTTGCATCAACAACATATAATTAACGTTATCGTTTTATTTAATTGAAAACTAAACAAAACAAATATTTTTAAAAGAAACAGCAAAATTGAGAAATAAAAATACCAAAGAAAGAAGAAAAAAAAATTATATTTTTAAGAAAATATAGAACAAAAATCTTTTGAAACAACCAAGAGAAGAACCATTCTAAAAAAAAATTGCAAAAATTGCAAATATTAATAGCTATAATAATAATAAAATGGCTGCCGATGATGCTGCACCAGATATGGACACATGCCCAAGTCCAGAAGTTGGTGAAACAAGGAAAAGACCACTGGATTCCGATACGGAAAATGAGACAACAAAACGTTCACATTTTAGTCCGGGTAAGTTATTTACTTTAATCAACATTCAAAAATTTATCACATTTTCTATAGTAATTTATTTTTTTTCCTGAAATCCTCCTTGTTTATTTGAAGAATATCTTTTGTTCGTTCTTTATTTTCGAATCAAATATAACTCACCTCATACTCAGCCACATAAAGCACTTTTGTAATTTTCACAAAATCTTTACTTTCTAATAATTTATTTTTTAAAAGAAATTCAATTTAAAATTTAAGTCTTAGAAGAAAAGCATCACAAAACTTGGGTAATTTTGGTGTTTCATTTTAAATAAACATTTTCGAATCAAGTTTTTTTTTTTGGAATTGTGAAAATCGTGGTGGAAAACTTTGAAAACGGTTTAACTCAAAAAACTAGTAAAAGATAAACTTATGTAAGGCTGGCTCATTTGTGTACTCAAAAATGCGTGGTTTTATTTCTCTCCATTTTTTTTTAATTTTTAGATCGGCCTAGCCCAGTTTGGTCCAAATCAGCAACTTTGAGCCTACCTATAGAAACTTTGAGCCTTACTGTTGCCACATAGAAGTCAAAGTTGCTATTATGGAAACACAAGGCTGGGCCAAAATGGCTTAATAAAAATTTCCTATAAATTTTTATCCAAATATTTTCTACATATACGAAATTTCTTTTGATATTTATTTTTTTCACTTCTAAGACTTAATAAAATCAAAAACAATAATAAACATATCTCATTTAGACATAATTGGCAGCTAAATTTGTAACATCACAAATGAAATTTAAACTTTTATGTTCCTTTTATGTTTTTTTTATTTTTACAATAACTGCTCAAAACATGCCCCTCTTGCATTAAACACAGGCAACCCATAGAAAAAATTCATAAATCGTAATTCTCGTCCATACATCTAAACTTATTATTTTCATTTTTTTCGTTTTGGGTTTGTCATAAAATTCTTTTTTCAGCAACATCTCAGCAATGTGACATTTAATCAGAGCGTATGTACGAATATTCTGAGATCGATTTACTATAGTAAAAGTAATACAAAAAAACAATATCTTAAATCAAGCATAAGTAATAATAAAAAAATAATATTTTTTTTTTTAAATAATAACAATAACGACGATAATAATGATAATATGGATGAATATACATACTATGTATATTTAATTAAACTTAAACAACGTATAAAAATTATGTGTAATTAATTGATTAACTTTCTTTAATTCGTCATATCATACGAACCAATCAGAACATGTTTCATAAAAAATCATAAATTTCACTGTAGCTTTATAATACATATTATATTTATTATACTTTTCTGGAGCTCTGTCATAGCATAGCTGCTCGCTGTAGTCATCACAATCGCCATCGCTATCACCTTCATAGAATCACGCTATTTT
Source organism: Chrysopilus asiliformis (assembly GCA_964034945.1). Taxonomy (NCBI): domain Eukaryota; kingdom Metazoa; phylum Arthropoda; class Insecta; order Diptera; family Rhagionidae; genus Chrysopilus; species Chrysopilus asiliformis. Next base: position 256,930 of record OZ035961.1, read on the forward strand.
CTGAGTTTTAGACTAGGTTTTGTAAACTCTAAAAGGATTCTGTTGGGAGCATTTAACATAAGCACGAACCAGTTATCATTGGCCCACGTCTCAACCTCACTCTCTAGCCTTTCGGTTATACTGAACGTGTCATCCTGCAGGCAAAGTGTCCAGCTTTACAGATAATAAACGTTCGTTGAAAACACAACCCACCTGTGATGGCAAAGGTTAACGTTTTTCCACTTTTTCTCTATTTATTTTTTTTTTTTGCCCATTTAGTCTTTCTGTATGATATTCGCCCAAGTCCTTGTCCATTTCTAACCACCAGGGACATTAGGATACTGGTCTAGCTTTTGTTCGTTTATTCTATAACTGTTGGATTCTTTGACTCATTTGTCACATTTCAATTATGTTAAAAAAAACTGATATTATTTTTTAAGTACCGATAAATTAAATGGTAGCGTGCAATGCAAAAAAAAATTTTTTTTTAGATAAAATTAGTTTGTAATTAAAAAAAATATGAAAAGATGCGGCATCTATTTAAAAGAAAAACACACTGAAAGGGCTGAAATTCTTCAAAACGTGCACCAAAGACGAAAATTTGTAGATTTCACGACCAAATCGAATAATTTGAGACAAAAGTTTAGTTTACGGGACGCGGGTACGCGGGGAAACCCGGGACTGTCACGTATTTAATGGAAAACCCAGTAGGAGCTCCATCTAGAATCGAAAATTGTCGTTGTTATAACCGGTATGTCATTAAAACTGATTTTACCTTGTAGTTGTTTATAGAAATTCAGGGTCAAAAATCATCAAAAAGATATTAATTTTTTCGCGTGCAAATAATATTAAGATTCAAATTTGACCACATTTTTATTAATTGTTCATAGTTATTGTGAATTTATGCACAGAAAAAATTTCACAAAACTCGTTTTCATACAATATTAAAACGAGTTTAAATCTTTCACTTTCAGCAATTTGTCATCATAGAGCAACAAATTAGCAGCTTGATGTTAACGTTTAGTCCATACAAAATATGTGTTCAGATTTAGATCTCTGCCAATCACACCGTTTCAAATCACATTCAAAACTATATTGACGAAGGCAATTAAAATTATTACCTGACGAAATTGTATTTTTGCAGCGTCAAAAAATTATAATTAACACTGTGAAAAATCTATATAAATCTATATAACACAACTTTTGCAATATACTTCAAAGGGTATTTAAAAATGTTTCCAAAATTTTTGTTACAACGGATTGAAAACTTTCAATTTTGAAAATAATTGTCAAAAAAAACAATTACACACTCAAAAAATACATGTGCATACAAAGTACCTTTGATGTAGGGCAACATTGACGAAGTGATTTGAAAATAGGTCAGCTGAAAATTGTCACTTTTACAAGTGTCTGTAAATTTTTTCTTCTCGGAATTCTTGAAATGATTAAGAAAATCATGATCAGCTGATTAACGATCTTGAAGTAAAAAACATAACAACGACGTCATATAGAAATTTAATTCAAGTATGGAATTCTTCTAGTCTAGATTCTAATTCAATTATTTCGTACTGAAAATAGAAATAGCTCGTCAACTAACACATAACTTGTTTGAAGAAAAAAAATTCTTCGTAGAGCATTTAAATAGCAAAAAGGTAATTCTTGAAAAGAACAAATATAATTTTTCGCTTCGCTTTAACGATCTGAGATATTTTTAAAGTTTTGTTTGCGACTACTGGTCACTTGTAGGTGAGAAAACATATCTTCCTTGGTTATTTTTTCTGTTGCCAGTTTAGTCAGATCGCTGAAGCATGAATTATATTTTTTTCGTTTTTGGGTTAAATGAATTTCGAGTTTATGTTTTATTTTCTAAAATTCTTTTCATTTCCGCAATATATGGTTTACTAGGAATTTAGATTTCTAATAAATGTTTAGTTAGTTTTTATACTCTATATGAGAGTCATATAGAGGAATATTAGATTTAGTATAACGTTTGTAACGCATCGAACCAATAGTCGAACACAAAAATGAATTACACCAGAATGTTTGGTATGACAAAAGATTTTGATTTCCGCTGTCCCCTATAGTTGTCGCGCCTTAAAATTGATTGCATATTTTGAAGGGCGTATCAAAACTAAAGTTTTATTAAATAACTCGAGAACGCGTTGGCCTAGCAACTTTGGGAAAAATTAATAGGACAAAATTTAAAGGACATAAAATTTTCCACATTTTTTGCTTTAACGATTTGTTTGTATCTCTATGTGCTCTCAAGATATTTGAAAACAAAAATTATTTTTTTCGAAAATCTCTGGAAAACTATGCGATTTTTATGAAAAAATGCATATAACCAAATTAATTGGAAATAACATTTTCTGGATTTGTTTTCATTAACGGTTTTTACGTATCTTTAACACGGCTCGAGATATTTGAAAAAATATTAATTTTTACATATTTTTTCCGAAACTAGATATTACAGAGGAAAGCTTTGTGTTGATCACATCTGATATATATAAAAAGAGATATGAACATCTGTTATTTCAATTCAATAACAAGTTTCCATTTGCGAAGAGATTTTTGTATTCCCAGTCTTTATTTAATAAGCATGAAAATTCTAAAGAATAAATTTACAGGCAATACTTTTCTGCCAATTCTTTGCTTCAAAGATTTTTCCTCGTCAAGAGAGCGTGGAATATTAAATTGGAATCCGGACTAAATCGTATACAAATAATATTGTCTATTGACACTCAATAAGAGTTTTCGACCGAACGTCTTATACTTAATCCAAAGAGATCCTAAAGTTAAATACTATTGCAAGAACGTGTTATCGCCTCCTTGTTATGAGATATTCCCAAATTTCTGTTTTAGCATAGTTAGAGAAAATTACTGCAGGATCTCAATACTGCGATTCTACTTACATCGGTCCCAGATGTTCTCGTCGATGAACTTGATTTACTATTGGTTTTATTTCTACGATCCTTAAAATGTATCCATTGTTTCTAACCAGTAGTCTAAGTTACCATCCCGGCAGAATAGAATAGTTGGGACTATTAGGCGCCTCAATGGATTGATGTGTTCTTATTACAATTCGTGAACTCTGCACCCGTACTACGTACATATAGACATGTTTTGGATAGGAAGGAATTTCGTAGAGACGACCTCAGCGACGTTGATTGAATGTGAATTTACGTGGTTAACTGGTAAAGGGAGCCAAATCTCCATTATCCAAACCATCATCTTCGTTTTCTTTATTTCTGATGTTCTTGTTGTGCCATCTTTCGAATGAAAGTCGATATAAAAACCCGATTTGATAAACCAATGTCTCGTTAACCTACTAAACTAAAGACTGAAAGTCTTATAAATGCGTAACCAAAGAACTGAGGTATTGCGTATATGTACGACGTCGCAACAACATCTAAACGAACCAATGGAACGAGAAAATTTATTTCGATTTCAATGAACCAAAGTAACACTTCATTAATCATGTGCATGGTTTAAGGCTTTATCGGTTCAATGTGCGGACGATAAATTTCTTGCAAGCCTATCTACGGTATGTACTATTTACGTAGAAGTGCGAATACCTATACGATCAATTGAATTATTATTTATGATTTGTTTGCGAAATTCTCAATCTTTGCCTCCAAAACTAATACTCAGTAGTTATTTTTGTTTGTAACATGGTCCCATAATCTTAAAATGTTAATTTTCAATGCCAAGTCGTGGCAATTTTTGTTCCTACTTAATTTCATTCTGGTTCGTAGGATGAAATATGGTTCGTAAGATGTGTATATATCGGCACGTTTGTTTTCCTAGCACCTCAAAAACGATTGCAATTACAAATTCAGTGGCGAAGTAAATACTTTCCATTATTTAGTAAATAAATACTCACTGGTCGGGGAAAACGTTATTATTTTTTTAATTTTAACTTATCAATTATTGCTATAAATGAGTTTTTTAAACAAATAGTACGAATTCGTTTATCTTTACCACAGCAATCAAATTTAACGATTTTTTTAAGCGTGACAATTCATATTTACAAATAGCTGCTTTTCGGATGCTTCTTTTTGAATCGTATTCGGACTCCAGCAAAAACGCGAGAATTTTGGGAAGCGAGAAAATCTTTTAAATTTTGGAGCTACCTCCTTTTCCGAAAGTGCAGTTTTCCATTCTCGCTGCAAGCCCTTCTTCTGTGATTCGAATTCGCCATTAGAATCTCTCTTCCTTCTTACCTTTCGCCTGATATCTCTCACAGTGCTGAAGGGATTTGAACTCTGTTTTCACCATTAACATGTTAACTGCCAAATCGATTTTGTTGTGTGTAAAAATTACGATTATACTATTAGTTGGCAGTAAGCGCGTTAAATACTTCAAGTAAACGAAGTAGAGCCGATAAAAACAATTTTTCCCATCAAATTGTTTAAATTAATTTTGTGGAAAATAAATGACTCGTCAGTGTTTCTAATAACGAGAGAAAAAAATTATTGATGTTCTTATCCGTTAACACAAGTTTTTATAAATCACCACAATACTGTATTTTTCTGTAATTAAATTAATTTGAAATTTCATTAGAATTGTGTGGTTTTTCAATAGCAGCAGAGTATCAATTTCCCACCTTTTTCATATTCTTTTTGCAATTTTTTTTCGACATTCGCAATTTCATGCATAGGCACAGGTGCACACACCTTAATACCTATATTATTTGCATATTTGTTGATCATACGAGAAATCGTAAAAAATATGATTCAACTAATCGAATGACTAAACTCACAACAATAACGCTATTAAGAAGCAAACAAACAAAACAAGCCAATAACCATTAAAATACTAAATACTTACTATTGTACTAAAATATCTATTCGAATTTTTATATAAATATTGAGCATCCAGAATTTCGCACTATGACGATCGATGATTTCTTTCGCGAAACTTGTGCATCTACATCTTTTTTGATGATGTCAGCATCGCCGATCATCACCGGATTGCCGGACCAACTCCCTTGCCGATTCAAAAATAACATCGATATTGAGAAGATCGCTTCAACGAACAGGTTTAGTGACTCTTAGCATCACCACTTACTTCCACTCCGGCTCTATCAAATCTCATATATACGAATATTTCACCACGTATTTATCGATCATGGCATGCACAGTGAGAGAGATATGCATATATATATCTATGTGTGATTCAATATCTATATCAAATGGTGGTTTTACATGTCAGTGTATTTGTGAGTTTTGTAAAAAATTTAATTTGCATTTTTCCACTATTCGCTACTATTTCACGATGACCTTGAATGAGGCAAAAATTATGCAGGTGAATTGTGGGCCTTCACATGACTCGAGTTTGTGCACAAGTTGCATGTAAGACTCTTTTTTTTCAACACCTAACTTCTGTTAAATTCTATTCAGGGTAGACGAGGTTTAGAAAACCCACACCTGACGGAATCTCCTTCTCTTGATTGACCGGCGAATCCATGAAATGGGGGGAAAATGACTCTAATTTAATCAGCCTAAAGTTGTACTGCACTTTTGCACATTTGTACTTCTGTAAATGCATAGGTTTCTTTATCAATACTTTAATGGGATAACAATATAAAATTTTTAAAAAACTTGGTGCCGTCAATTTTTATTTTTGTTGAATTTTCTTTCGTTTTCCTCAGTTATTTTAAGTTCACTTCCCGCAGCATTAAATGGGCTCTTCGCTAGTATTAACCGGTATTAAATCTCTTGAATACGATTTTTTATTATTTATGGGTCAGTCGAAAAAAATCGTATCCTTTTACGGAGGAAGGTTCAATCATTTGTTTTGCGCTTAAGGGTTTTTGGTAATGTTCAGCAGCAATGCTGCACCGTTTCCGTGCGTGTGTGGATGTGTGTCTGTATTCGAGTACAATTCATTTCGATAAATGTTTATAATCCAAGGTATTTCTGACTGTAATTGGTCTTTTCTTTTTTTCGGTTCAAAATTGATAGATCTACGTGATAGATAGACTAAAATCAATAAGCCAATCATAAAAATATTATTTTTGACGTAAATAAAGTGGAACATTGGAATAATTAGTGCGAGTGTTTGTTCGTTTGTTTGTTGATATTCCATTTTGTTCGATTGGTGTACTATTATTTTATAATAATACAAAAGTGTTGCAGCTTTAAGGAAGAAGTTGAATTATTTGTGTGTAAGTATAAATTATTAATTTCTGTTGGAAAAAAATACATTTAAATAAATGATCTAGCATAAAGAAAACATTGGTTAAAGATATTAGATATTTTTCATTAAGTGAAAAGAATGTTTTGTGTACACTCTGGGGATATTTTTTAAATCACAGTTGGTGACATTTGGGGACATTTTTTGAATCAGCATACAAAAATGTCAAAAGGATGAACAAAAATTTGTGCAAACTTTATTGTGCTATAGATATAAATATAACTTTCTAAACCAAATAATTCATTTCATAGTGCCCAGATGACATTGGGCTGCTTGATAGTAGTTAGCAACTAGGACCAAACTAGTGTAATGTCAGCTGTTTTTTGAACTAGCATCAATCTAGTTGGAAACCTCCAAATTTTTCTCTAGTTGCCAACTAATGTCCCTTTGCCTAACATCAACAAGGCATAAGCACTTGATTATAGTCGGATTTTCCAAAGAACAAAAATCTGTATGAATTTTCAAAGTTTAAATTTAGAAATCAAAGATTTACAACATGCGTTGCAAAAATTTGATGAAAGATTTTTTTCCCCAGAAATTTGATAAAAAAAACTATTTTCTGTAACAAAAATTTCACAAATTCTGTCTATTTTATTTAACCAAATTATAATGAGTATAGTTCAACACTTTTTTTAAAATACCACATTCAAATCGCTCGTTTACAAAGAATTGCTTTACACGACGATGCAACGAAATTTTGGTCTATCAGATTTTTCATAATTTTTGTTTAAATTATGGTTTGTAATGCAACTTTCAGCAACGCAACAGATTTTGTCATCATAGGTGTGATGACATCAACCATTTAAAAAGTTTTGCCTGCCACCAGTGGATATCAATGAATCTTTCCAGCTCCATTATCATTCAATGTCACCAGACTTTTTCAGTTTCGTGGCTTCATAATTTGATAACATTTACTGATTGCGAGTGCCACGACGGATATGTAGTAACCCTCATGAAAATATTATAATGGAAAAATGTTTTATCCCTCCTGACCGTAACCTCGTCCTTCCTCTGTAATGATTTCCTTTTTTTGTCGAAACCATTTTGTGCTTTTTGTTTGATGCTTTGGAAAACTTTTTAATTTTCGAAATAAAATTAATTTGAATATTGAGTTTAGGGCGAGGATAAACATTTTTTACATACAATTATTTTCTTGTTTGGCGAAAACCGTCAATATAAATAAATAGTAGGGTACAATTTAACCTATAACCTATATATAAATATTTGTAGTACTAGATATCTCTCCATTTTGTTTCGAATTTAAATTTAGCCCCTCTTTAACTCAACTTTATGGCTAACAAGCAAATGACTACAAACGTGCTAATATATTTGTATGAAATGATAACAAAAAAATAGAAGAAAAACATGTCGTGGAACAAGTTTATCTACCTAATGAATATTCATTGGACTTGTGAGGGGATTTTGGGGTGGGACTAGGGCAGCTATAAGCTTTAGTTGGATGAATAAATTCCCTTTCTGCTATAGTCCCCAAAAAGCATATCAATTGAGGCTTCTTTTTCTCCACCTATATTGATGCCAGTTGAGGTCGGTGTGGAAAATCCAGTTTCCGAGTTGCAAACGTTGCCAGTTCCAAGATAGACGACTTGGTTCAGATTTTATAGCATCTAAAAGTATCCGGGAGCACCAAATAAAACTTTAGCAATGCCAAAAAGCCAAGAAATTCACTAAATTCGCTCTGGGTGGAGCCGTTGTACACAATTTACTTATGGTTTAGCTGGGAGAACAAAAGGTGGCCATGTGAACCATTCTAATATCCTACTAAATTTTAAATTTATGCAAATCTTGTTGTTTTCGTTGTTTCTGCGTGTTTAGTTTAGTATTTCACCTTCACGATTCTCCTTTTTTTTGCAAATGCTCAATCTCTATCGGATTCAGATTCAATCTGGTTCATCTATTATTAAAATTGGGCTCGTATTATTAGATCTTTTTGCCAAAAATGTTTTCTTTATGTCGATTTTATGAATTATTTTCTAACGTTTATTTCCTATCTTCAAATAAAAGGGGCACCACTATATAGAATGTAATTTCATGCTGGGGCCTCCAATTAGGGCACAAATTCAAGTTCCGATGTTCCTAATTCGATTCGCCGCCAGATTAATCAATGCAATTCGACCCAACTTTCATAAAATCATAATAGATGTGAAAGGAATCTTGTATATTGAATGATGTATGCATCTGTAAATGCCAGGGGAGACGCTAGAAATAAGTATAAGCGCATCAATTATAATATTAACATAACAAAAGGTTGTTAACTAATGATTTTATAAAGAAACAAACGATTGATGTATATCGTCTATCCGTGTTTGCATACCACTGTATTTATTTTCCATTGGATGAGAAAATCCGCTTTATTTGCATGACTATATCAACATCCAAGTTAGATAATGATGATTTTTATTTTTCTACTGAAAGCGCGAGTGTAAAATTATACATGCTAATCAAAATACTTTGTGTAAATATGAATACAAATACAAGGATGAAAATGACAAGTAGGTAATGTCCAAGAAATCTTGAAATTCATTTGTACCAGCGTAAGATTAATTTTATTATATAAGTTTTTAAACGACTGTTTAAATAAGTAATTAATCAAATTGACGAATTTTTACACATTTTCAACAGTTATTGTCAATATGTTAACTATGTAATATTAAAAAACATATACTTCAAAATTTAAAATTCCCAAAACTAATCTTATTTGAGCTAAACATTTCAATGTTTTATACGTAATTCACGATCTCAAATTTCACAGTAAATTAGACCTAAAAGTAAAAAAATAAACCAGACTAAACCAGATTGAACCCAAATTTTCAAGGACCTTAAATTTTCGGTCGTTTAAAGAGGATTTAACAAAATTTTGCGTGAGCCACAAAACCTGTTAAAAAATTTAGATTTTCCCATCGAAATTCGGTTTAAAACATTTATATAGGATACAACATTTACCTCCAGACAATATTGTAGCCTTTGGCTATGTGGCTAATTTATAAAGCATTCAGCCTGTAATCCGGTCATTTCAAGTCAACTAAACTTGCTTTATAGAAATAAGAAGTGACAGTAACTGCTTGGTGCTAACGACTCCATTAGTCTAGACTGCAATCTGAAAAACCCTAAAAATTTTGCAATTTATCCATAGTTCGCAATCCATGTAAATTTATAGATACGCAACAGGGACAAAAAATGGTTCCAAGACCTCAAATGGCGAGGGCCTAGTCCTACTTTTTGATATAGTTCCATCAATAGAACTTTTTTTTTCATAAAACCACCTTAAAATTTGGGTCACTAGTAAAAGTAGAAACCTCCTCTTTTAATTCATTTGATTTAGTTTTAATATATCGTAAAATACTGAACATCATTTACCGAACACTACGCAAACAGATTTCATAATGATTTGATGGATAGCATCACTTTCATTAGCATTTCAAGAGAAATCCCCACAATGTGTGTGAGTTTGTTATTGACATGCAATTTTATAGTATTTGAAAGCGTCAATTGCTTTGCATTAATATCACTATGAGAATTTGGCTGAATTGTCAAATTGAAAATTATGATTTAAAATTTTTTATCCATTTCTTATCTAACATTTTCTCCATTTTCCTTGGTTCTACTGCTATTTATCCAATGTTATCGTTGAAAAATTGTTCAATCATTTTGTGGTTGAGGATATCGTTTTGCCGTCCAAAAAACTTTACGGGAATTCTCAATTGATATTCCAAACAAGAAACTCATTTGAATGCTTATCGGACTTGAATACCAGAACTGGCATTGAATTGTGAAACAAATTTTGAAATTTTCCAGCTTCTCCTAGACTTGTATACTAACATCGCGCTCTTGGCATTTAAATCCTGACTTTGACTTTGAGGCTTGCTATCGCATTTTTAAAAAACTTTAAAACTTGGTAGGTGCAAATACTCATATATAGTGCGCAATATATGAATGGGATGGGTCTTTTACGTACATAAGTGGAATGAAGTTTTTCGAAATGGTTTTCTTTTCCTATAAAATCAAACATTAGTCGACGACATTTTATATTATTATTCACACCTTTCTTGCTTTTCTCGCTTTGTGGCCATCATTTGGTCTCGATAAAGTATAGAAGCCGCTGAATTTAAGATTCAAATGTTCAAATTCAACCTTGTGCTCTTATGACGATGACGTCTATAGGCTTACTTTAAGGCTTTTTCGTACTCATTTCAAGGTTTTCTCTCATCTGTTCTTCTGGTTTGTTCATTTCAACATCAAGTATGTATTTTTGCTAACCGTGCGCATAATATGCAAATCCCATCCGAATGTTTGATTCTCTAATGAAATTCATGAAAAGTGAGTTAACTAATGCCTCCAAAAATATAAATATGTCGTCATTTTTAGTTGTAAAATTTATTGGTCGTATAAGTTCCGCATTTTCAAGGAAATCGACTGCAGACCGAGGCAAATCCAGTTGAATATTTACTTCTTCAAGCAGTTTTTAGTAACCATCATATTCACAGTTGATAGCCAAATAAAATCTTAGTTTATGTTTTCCTAGCACTCTTGTAATGCTTATTAAAATTTTAAAGGATATTATTATCTGTACTCAAGCAGTAGTAGTGGGCTTGTTACATGAAAATGAACTGCAGATGAACACTTGATATAATTTTTAGTTACACACAGTATATGATAGGCTTTTTTTGTGTAAATAAAAAAAAAGTTTATTCAACTACAAAATTACGATAATAAAATAAAAATTGATGTCTGCCCGTTTTGTCTGCAAAACCGTAAAATTAAAATCCTCAATAAACGGTTACCAAATGTATACTTGCTATCACTTTTCCCATCTCTCAAAAACATAGGGAAAAGTTTTATGCAATTTTCTCAAAAAATTAAAGAAAAATATCTGATGTGAACACTTATAAGTAAGAAATGCGAATAATGTGATTTTATATGATTTTTCCGCACATCAAACTCAAATCCGATTAACTTTAAACAAAACTCTAATTTTGCATTTTGATTCCAAAAATCTAGAAAAAAAAACTCCAAGGGATGGACCTATAGTAGTGTGTCGGTGGTCCTAGATTCCACACTAAAATTACAAAAAATTCCACACAAAAACCGATTTACATTAAAATCGGGGATATAAAAATTGAAATCATAAAATCACATTGAAATTGTGATCCGAAAAAATATGTAAGTGTTATTAATTTTGTTTCTATCCAGTCAAGTGTTGTTATTCACGTTCCAAAACATTATCTTTTGTCTCTAATCACAAACCGTTCAACGATTGTATATCTCAAAGTTATACACGAGATAAGATTTCAACCTTATCTGCGATATTTGACTTGTATTTCAGTCGAATCCAGATAATAGAATTCAGTTAGCAAAGATTTTAAATTGCATAAGAAATCTAAATTACTTTATTTTGCCAATCTAAAATTTTATCACTGAATATTTCTTTTGATGTCTACTTGAAATTTTTTTTAAAACTCTTGTAAAAATTTTAACACTGTAATTTTAACTTCATAAAAGAACATAAACATTTGCAATTCTTTAACTTAACAACAAATCGCGTTCTTTTCCGATTCGTTTTTAAAATTCAATAAAAAATCTCAATTTGATACTCGTTTTTGTCATGATTTAACAAATCGCAAATAATAGTCACTAAATATTGACTTTAGCCGAATCTTCAGGCCAAGGTAATCAAGTTTACGGTTAACCTAATGCGATTCTTGTTAAAACTTAAAATCGGCAAAACAAAATCGAAAAGATCATCATTGAAAACTATGCCGCCAAAACAGAAGCATTATTAACGCATTACATAATCATGCAAAGCGCCAAAACGAAAAAAAACATGAATTCGAATATCATCTTTAACATAGAGGGTTAATGAAAACCACTTCAAAGTTAACGAGATCGACCATATTATGCTTGATCAATATTAGTGATTATAATACCACAATTTATTTTTCAAAAGAAAAAAAAACAGTTTTATGTTGTAAGAACGACACGAAAATTTCAATATTTTTACTTACGTAACTCTTATTTGATGATATTTGGTAGTAATGCAATTAACGTGGGTAATGTTTTGACAAAATTTTCGTGTCATTTAGATTTTATCGAATTGTTATCGATTACCTTGAAAAAAAAAAATTTTACATTAAAATGTTTCATCATGCATGTAATTTGGCAAAAATATTTTTAAAAAATTTCACTAAAACTATGAATGTCAATGGAAGAAAATTACAGAAAAAAAATTCATAAATAAAAACAAAATTTTACTTGAACGGGCAAAATTTGACCATTCCTTTCCCTCACTCCCATAGAAACCAAACAGTTTTTTACAATTTTCTCGAAAACGGTGAGTCATATTGAAAAATTTATAAAGGTAAAATCTGTTTCGAATATGATTTTACATAACCATTCCATACGTCAAAATCCAATCGGACCACTTCTTTGCCCCTCTCCTGTACAAATAGATTTTTTTTAAATAAATATTTTGTCTGTTACATATAGAGTATTTGACAATTGGCCCCTGGCAATTGTAGCTTTTCTTATATTTTCAATTATTTTTACAAGATTGTAACTACACACAATAGATTTATTTTTGAAATTTTTAATTGAAAAATTAAAGAAATTATCCGTACCACTTTTTGTTGATTTAAATACCCTAAAAGAGCTTGCCAAGATATACAATTTCGGCTTTTTCAAGAGTCTAAGAAACCGTTCATGGCCATTGAAGTGAATGTAACCTAAAAAATCCTTTATTCATTTGGACAGGATAAATATGTGGAAGATTATAGAAAAATCACTGAACCCAGTGACATGGGGTAAATAAAATCAATATTTTAAGCCATAAACGACGAGAAATATTTCTACATTTAATCTGTTTCGAAAGGAAAACTATCCCACTGCTACTATTTGTATATCAGGAAATTTTATATAAAGCTTGTAGGCTATATGTGTCCTAGTTTCATGTCCTCAGATCGAAAATGGTTTATTCCGGCTGCCCAACAGACCCCAAGTTATATCTTTCTATTTTATCGCATGATAAAGATCCTACTGCCTGGATGACATATATTATGTATATTTTAGTCCTTTTGCATGAATATATAGTTGCGCCGACGAATCTACATTGTGTAAGTCTTACATTGCTGCGGCACACATTCATGTGAGGAGGAGGGGGATATATATAAAACCCGCAGTTCATCTTTTCGGTGCTCCCATTATGCAGACAATTGTAATGTTCTTTTAAAGATTTTTTCATTATTTAGGAGAGTTAAGAAACAATGATATAGGCTTTGGTGCTTTGATATAGGATCTTCAGTTCTTTAATATATACTGCATTAGGAGTATAAAATGTAAAGAAAATAATGAAAACTAGAGCTTTCCGATTCCCCAGAAAACACAACCTAATATCCGTCCTGGATTTTTATCTGACAAAAAGACTCATCCTTTTTCTTTCAAAACCTTATAATAGGATAGAGTTAGGCCAAACATTGAAGTGGATTTCCTAAAAAGAAAGTTGTTGTACTTTGCCAAAGGAAAAAGTATTTTTGAGATTTATAAAAATCCGCTATATACCAAAATATCACAACTTGGAGGATCTCCATAAATTCCATCTAAAAATCAATGATGTAAAAAAAGGTTTGGAGGGGGGTGGCGAGAAGTTTCAAGTTCAAATGTTAAAAATCATATTCACTCAAAAAACACACTGACTGATTGAACTACCTACAAAAAAGAATTGTCACAAATCTTGCCTATTGTGTGCTAACCGCGAAATTGTTCACCCTAACCTCATAGTTTTTTTCTGCTAACGTTCGTAAACTGTACTACTCAGTACAAAAAAAAATACAATCCGTACGTAAAAAGGACAAATAATTCATCAGTTTTGTGCATTCATTCAGATATTTTTTCATCGAATGCAATTAACAATGTAACGTACACGTAAATGTCCTTCGCAAGTATTACTCATGTTCCCTTTATCAACACACGAATTTGGGTGTAGGTGTGCCAAAAAACCGCATAACACTTTATTATCTGGCAACTATTTACAAAAGTTTATTGGCGGCAATTGTCTGCCACTTCTTATCTCCCTTTCATGCGAAATAAGCTTGAGCGAAACTTTCACCATCATAACATAGGTTTCTTTTTTGCTCGCAAATGTCGTTTTGCGCCAGTATAGCGCATTTTTCATCTCGTATAACTACTATTTGTAGCTCTATATATATATATATATATATAATGGTTTTCTGTGCTCAGTCGGTGTCCTTGTCCATACCAGTTTATTCTACTTTTGCAAATGTTGAAGTTTATTTTGTTAGGGCACTGGCGACCTATGCGGTAAACGATCATGCGCCCACCTTCATCAGGATGTAATACCAGCAAAAGCCTAAAGACCCAAACACGGAAAAAGGACTCTAATGAAACATAGCCCAAGAAATATTATGTAAACTTTTGAATTTGCTGTGTTCTTCCGGTTCCGTTTTCCCTACCTACAATTTGAACAAAAAAAAAACTTCGCGTGAGAATAGAGAAGATAGCACTATGAAGAGAGTGACATTCTCTTCGGCAATTGCTGAATAGTGTGATTCCTTCTCTTGTCGTTTTCGGAGGATGCCGAAGAACATCCAACACTTACTCTTTGAAATCCCTATACAGTACTTTATATTCAAAAGCTTACGAAACAGTGGGAGAAATAGTAACAAGTAGTTATTCTTGCCACTTCAATGTGTGAAAGGGTACTGACGTTTACTAAGGAATTTGTGTGCTTCTGACGTGCAAGGAATTATCACATATATCCTTTGTTTACTTTAACATCAAAATAAAGTTGGTTGCAATTTCAAAAAAAAAAAAAAAATGTTACCCACTTGGTACTTTTCATTACGTTTTAATTTTCTCTGAATGAAATTTTGAATCCTGTTGTAGATTGAATTTAAGTCAATCGGCTTTTAATTGAACCCATGCATATCAAACCATAAAAGTTCCGACTGCTTTTTAAAAGTTTTTATATAAAAATGTTCAAGAATTACTGATTGTAAAAAAATGGTTCTGCATTATAGCACACTGAAATGAGTTATTTCCGTACTAACTATGAAAATCATACACGTATAAAAATGACCATTTGCGATAAGAAATTTCCACAAATGGCGTTGAAATGTTGTGTGTTATCATGATATGAAACTCATACAAAACAGAACTAGAATAAATGTAAAAACTGGGAAAACATCGAGAATGTGGAGCAGCACAAACGATATTTTTTACTCCTGATAACAAACGCTTTGAATCAAAGTTCACTTATATTCCATTTGAAGAATTGTTTTGAAAAAAAAAATCACTAGCCACATATGAAATTTTTAGTGATTTCAATCAAATGGTCATAAATTCATGATCAGATAAATATCAGTATTTATCAGAACAAAATAAAAACGTTCGTAATGACATGAAAAAAGTTTTTAAATAGAATTTAGAAAAAAAACGAATTGCAAGTTATAATACACACACATACAATCGGTAAAAATTACAAAATAAAATAGAGTTTGAATTGTGGATTTTTTTTCTGATGAATTATGATTACGCATTTTACTTCACAATTCCCCTCTTCATTTTACACTGTTATACGAATATTAATGAAATGCCATAATTATTAAATAAGAAATCTTTGAATTTAACATATGATTACTTTTTATAGCCAATCAAGGCACACATATTTTTTTGTGACATAGCAATCTTTGAATAAAAGTTCAAATATTAGAGATTCGAATTGAGTAAATTTTATGCTCATCAATGATAATTGCTAATTCCATATCAAGTAGATACAAAAATTTTGAAACCGATACATGCCTTAGAAACCACCGCAACAACACACAATTGATGACATATAAAAACCAACACTACGAAAGGTAGGTTTAATATGTGACGATTGAAAAACCTCCGAAATATTCACACAGAAATGCAGGGGAAATGGGCTAAATGTATGTTAAAAATGAAAAGAAAACTTTCGTTGAAATGTTATCTGGCTGCGTAAGATTTCTTTAAAAAAAAGTCGATTTGAAGTCAAACCGAATGACTGTGAACTTTAAGAGCCATCAACTTACATAGCTTCATCTTTATCCCCTCTTAGTATCATACCTAGTCAACCTTTGAATTTATAGTTAACAGTAGATTGTGAAATTTACAACAATTCCATACAAAATCCTAATGAAATTAATCGATTTTGTAATTGTCTTTTCTACGATTTTTGTACAGAAAGCGATTTTTTTAAACTGATAAAAACAATGTGGAAATTTTTTAGCTAGAGGTCCTTCCACGGAACACGATACTATTGGTTCGAATCGTAAATTCAGTAAGTATTTTATACCAACTACAAAAACCAAATGACCTGAAATTTTGGCTACTTTTTTTCTGAATGAGTAAAGAAAATTATTTAAAGGTCAAAGTAAAGAAATTTTTTTTTACAAATCATGTGTTTTGTCAAAACAGCAAAATTTCGCCCCCTCTCGTTCACCAACATTTAACTAAGTAAATTTACGTGCGGCAAAAAAGGATTTTAATCAATAGACATAAAGCAAACTTCAACCAATTTTCAAAAAAAAAAAATTGGCACTTTTCCAAGCATATCTCTCTAAACTCTATATTGATTTATGAATTGGCCTGAAATCTATAATAGAAATTATAAAAATATTTGCAAAAACCACACTATGTAAATGGTTTGAAAATGGAACAGAATAGGACGAATCAGATTATAGATTCAATAAACGAGTATAGTGACATACAAAAAATTCCAAACATGTGAGCCAATTAAAATCAACCAAGGTCAAATTTTTCACTTTATCGATTGTGAAATTTCTCAACACTTCAGATGAGCACATTTATACAAAAAGTGAATCCTTTGAACGAACATTCAGACGTCGAAATTCGCATTACACTATAGTGACCGTGCCCAATGATAACTTATTACTAGTTTTTCGTGTTTAACATAAACTTCCCATTAGTGTAGTGAAAAACGAATCGCGATCTAACCTGAAACTTGCTGTCATTTCGGCATTATGTGGTAGTAATAAAATGAAATTTAGAAAAAAAAAACAAACGACAAAAAAGTCAAAGTGAAATGAATGTAAAAAAGCTCACATATGTAGCACTACACCCCTCATTTCATGCATTCGATTCGATTGCCATGACTGCTAGTATTGGATCATCGCTATATCATAGCAGTAATCTCCATAAAGTCGTTTGTAGTTAGTTGTAAAAAGTCTTTGGCTCTGTCTTGGCTTTGTAGAATATTTAAGTAAGCTTTAGCTTTGAGTCTAAAGACCGTTTTCCGTTGATTGGAGGTTTTTTTTATGGAGCGGTTTCGATTTAATATTGTACAACGCGAGTTCGTAGACGAAATAATTTTTTGCCTTTATACAAAAACTTTAACATGTTATTTTGAAACACGAAAAAAAAACTTTACGTATCTCGTTTTGGCTTTTTGACTTTCAAGCTCTATGAAATGTTTTCGCAAACCATGAATTGGGACTTCACAGAAATACAAAATTTTAAATATCCACCAGAATACAGTGAAAGTGATTTAAAATGGACTCTTTAATATGGACACAGGGCGACCTTAACGAAAATCTCAATCTGAACAATTAACAATTAATTTAATCAGCAATTCATTATCCAATTAACTTTTACTTCACTAGTTTATTCAGAAAATTTATTTGAAATTTTGATTTTTTTTTTTAATTTTGATTTTAATATTTTATTTCAAACCTTTTTAAATAAAACAGGTCGACAAAAATAGACTGTTTCTTAGATACGCTCAATATTAGTTATTTTTGGGTAATTTAGGATCATCGCTTCCGAATTCGGTATTACCATGACATTTTACATTTAATCGCTTAAGATACTAGACTTTAAAGTCCCTTAAGGCAAATTTCCAAAAGTATGTCTAAAAACTTAATTTTTAACTCTAAAATTTAAAGTCTTCCGTATAATCCTTTTTTTCTTTTTTGCAAAAATGTTGCTCCAAATTCTTTGATATTGTGTTTAAAAGACCTGCAGAGTTATAAAATTTGGAAAGGTAAATTTCACGAGTATATTTTCGTTTCTTTGATTATTCAGTTTTTTTTAATTTAAGGATTCTAATGATAGCTTCTTGGTAATGGCATATAAAATTTTGAGCGTTGGTCTGCAATAACAGACTTTGCAAATTTTCCTATAGTGCTCAGCTAATAAAATTCTAATTGAAACACCCCAATATCTTCATCATTTGTAGTGAGTCGTGATAACCAGTTTCTATGGTATTTCCACAATTCATTTTTATAAATATCATTCCAATATTTTCCCAATTCAACGGGGTTTTCAAGTAATGTAAAGAACATCGAATCTGATTATAAAATCTTATGCCGGCCATCATTTAAATCGACATTTATTATGCAGTCATATTAACGAAAAATTACAGCGGCGAGGGGCTATGGATTGGCTCTACTGTGATGTTGATGATGATGAGCCGAAAGTCAAGCGAAATGAGGCACAAGTCAGTCACAAGGCCTTTTCTATCTCTCTACGACTATCTATGCCTAGCTCTGCTCGTAATTCCATAGAGCCCCAGTGCCACAGTCCGTAACTATGTCAACCTGTGGTTAAGGCCACCATCTTGTCGGTTAGCAGTTCAACAGTGACAAACCAAACCAAATCGAGCCGATTACGATTTTGATGTCAATATCGATATCAACTCGCGATATACAATCACACATATGAGAACGAGTATAGCGACCCGATATAACCGAAACCGAACCAAAGTCAACAACTATTATTAACGTGTCGTGTTTGGCCAACAACAACAACAAAAGCAACAATGGCCATATGTCCAATGACAAGTGCTCACACTGTTTGTTGTGTCGTCGTCGCTGATTCGCCAGTGTGCTGGTTCGGCGGTTTAATAGGAAACTCATAGTGACATTAAGTAAAAAATACAAATTTTAACACTATTGAGACTTTTTTTTCTCTTTTGCTGTTTTGATCATGTTCACTGTTGTTTTTCGTATTTTTACATTTGGAAGAATGTCGAACAGCATTAAACACTTAACACGAAATATTAATAATGGATTCTCTATCAGTTGATGGAACATCATCATAGCAAAACGTTTGTAATTTTTTTGAGTTTGCGTTTGAGTTCGACACGAATACGATTTTGTGTGACCGTCGACGCGACCAAAAACCATCCGACGTGTCAATTTGGTGCTTCTGTTGCAATCGGTGGTAATCGGCGGTATTCGGGTGTAATCGATGCTAGTGTTGTCGTTCTGTTTCACACATTGTGAGTCTATATAGTTTGTCACTGCGGCTGTTGGTCCGGCCCGTTGTTCGAAAAAGCTCAACATCATCAATATTACCAAACGGCGCGCTCTATATGTACCACATTTGTTGTTGTTCATCGTTATTTAATTTTTTCGGGGTTTTCTTCGTTTTTGTTTTTGTTGATTCATAAATTTTTTTTTTCTGTTTCTGTAAAGTTTTGTTGTTTTTTGCCGTGTATTGTGGGCTAGTGGCTGACTTGTGGATCATTTTAGTAAAGCCTCTGAAACTTCATCGCCGAAACGAACAATCCGCGCGAACTTCATTCCATTCGTTGCCAGTAGTTAGTTAATTTTAGTTTATAGACTTCACGTTATCGATAATAATTATTATTTTATTGCTATCAATCGGGTTCAGTTTCATGTATAAAAATTTATTTAAACTAAAAAAACTAATAAAAAATATTTAATCCATTTTTACTCTCTTGTGAAATCGGTTCGATCGGTACTGTTTTCAAAGTTATATATTTTTACTGTATTTTCATTTAATTTATTCTCGCTCAAATTGTGTGCTACATCGTGTCAACGGAATAATCATCAAATTGTTTAAACAAAAACATCGTAGGTGCAAATATTGTAATGTATTTCCCCATACTTGTCAATGTTTTCGCAGTTTGCCTCAAGTTTTTAACGTGTCAGTGATTTTTTTCATTTCTGCTTGTATTTTATCAGTAAAACGATTTTTTTTTCTACGTTATTAAAAAATTTCATAATGGCTTTAATGATAATTGTTTGAAAAATGTGTTGTCGTTATTGTCGCGACGTTGTGTTACCATGATAAGCATTTCGATGAAAAAAAAAATATTAAAGAAAATTAAAAATGTTGGGAAAAAGTTAGTCTAAAGTGAATAACAAGTACAAGTGACCTAAAATAATGATGAAAATTGAGAGAAAAAAGTGTTTGAAATTGATTTTTAACGTTTGCGCTTAGCAAGGACATTTACTTCTATTACTATGTTAACACATACCCACATAAAAAATATGGTCAACCACAGTGGCCGTAGTAATCATATGTGCGTGCGTGCAAATTAAAATAATCCAAAACATTAATACATACCCACCATACACCTACATACATCATTCAACGTGGAATTTCACATAAATTCTTTAGTACAGAATTATATATGCATATCCCAAACGTACATATTCTTACTCAATGTTTATAAAAAAAGACAATTACTTATTTTCTATATACTTTCCACTTATTCATGTGAAGAAGCACATTCTCTGGCATACCGTATTAGACACCCTCCAACCCGCTGCCTCTTCAACGAACAACTGTCGTATTCTTTACTCAAATGCTAGAAATATAGTCATGATATAATAGACTTTAGTACGTACTTCACCCTGTTTGGCCATAGTGTCACTTTTTTTCTTTATCATTTCATATATAGATTGTGTCTAGATAGATAGATGCTTTTAACTAGCCTGCATGGCTACAAATCAATTCGTTGCGAAATATAAATTGTTTACAACTTTGTTAAAAGTTATTACGTTTTTGAAAAACGTTTCTCTTCAGAATATCAATTAAACATAAATTTGAATTATTTTTCGGGAGAGTATAATTTTTTCTTATTCAATATACTTTAGAATCCTCCCAGAGCCCGTGCAAGGTGTGTTCAACTCGCCTACGTTGTAGAAAGTCGCCCAAAACTTTTAGACGAGGCCAACAAAATTTTTGAAACTTATTAAATCCAATTCCAAAAACCTTAAACCGATTGAGTTTTTCTTAAACTATCCCCGTCGAATAGATAAATGATTGCAATCCTTTTAAAAAGCCCTTTCTTTATCCTCTTTCTTCTTTAGTATATCTACAATTTTACACGGATTGTGAACTTATAGATAGACCCGCAACATTTGTACGATTTTCGCCCGGACAACAGCAAAAACCTATGCTATCAATTTAGAATTATACCCATTTACCTTCAGATGATGAAAACATTTGTTGTTTTTTTTAATATTTTTAATTAAAAAAAAAATAGAGAGACATATTTTAGCCCAGTAATAATAAACAAGACAAGGAAGGCTAGTCAAATATTTTCACCACTGGCTAACTATATATACTTTGCCTGTGCACGATCGATGCGCATCGATTCAAAATTATGCGATAGTTGAATAATCTTTATTGGCGGATGAGCGAACATCGCCATTTGGTGACGCCGGTAAAATCTTCCAGCAGTTCGTGATGTAATTGAATACCTGTTTTTCAATAAGATACGTTGCCTAGCTCACCCGTCACTTTTCCCACCTATGCATAAAAGTTTTTTTTTTGGTAATTTTCTGCTAGCTCGATCTTTAAAAATCATAGTGCATCACGATTTGTCTTCTCTTGGATTGGAGGAGTTATCAATCCATCCCATCCTTATAACATAAATTGGTAAAATTGATTTTTTCGATTATGAAATCTTTTTCTACTTAATTTCGTTAAATATTTCGATTTCGAAATTAGTCATCCATAAATGTATTGCGTGATCTTTTGTATAAGCGAAGATGAAATTTCGTTCGATTATACTAGATGAAAATCTGTGGCTCGCATAATTTATCTGTTTTATTGATATAATCAGTTCACCCTCTCACTTGTGCTTAAAAAATTTTTGGAATTAAATTTGATCATTTTTTTAAAATTTTGTTGATTTAGATGGGAAAACAACAAAGATTTACAATATCTGATTTAATAATTATACCTTGTTAGTAACAGAAAAAGGTTCAAAGTGGACGCCACGACCACATGCTTAATTAATCAATACGAAAATAAGGCGGGACGCCCTCTTTGAGTTCTCTTGTGTTACTTTCGAAATCATTATGCTAAATTTCTTTTATTAAATTCTAGGGAAACAAATTCCATTATTCACTTTACTTATAATATTCTAGATTTTTTTTTTTAATTTTGCCATTTTAATTTTTAAACAAAAAGCAGACCGCTTGCCATTTTCATTTTCTTAGTACCTTCTCCAAAACGAATACACATTTCGTTGCTAATCATATCAGCCGTAATTAAAGATTTTTTTACATACTTTTAACAACATTATTCGTATCTGGATTCATCATCTAAGAAATCATAGAGTATTTCAAACCATGACAAAACGATTTCGAACAATACTACTCTTTACATTACCCAGAAAAGGCACAACAGTATCACGTATTACAATAAAAACTTTTAATTTGCTTTCAAATTACATTTAACTGTTTAACACTTTGTATAATTTTTGTTTTCTGCGATCTCTCCTTAATTTCGATGTGCCTAATACGGCCTCATTCAAATTCTAAATAAACATTAAACAAGAATAATACAAAAGAATTTTGAGTTTATCATCAGAAAAATATTTCAGATATCATCGTACATTCCCTACAACATAACAGTTTGTAAATAATCCAACAGCTGCTTGATAATAATAACAATAATAATACTATAGGATACGAATGAAAATTAAAGGAACGTTAAAAATACAAATAAAACGCATACTTGTCGCATCTCGCAAAAGTTTTTTTTCAAAACATTTCTACATAGTATTTCACGCAAAACAATATTATTCTATTTAAAAAAGACTCAAAGACGCATAGAACACTATAGAAAAACAAAATTCATGTGAACTAAAAAATTATCGCTGTTTAATAAAACAATAATTCAAATGTTAAATAGCCAACAACAGCAACAGCAACAAGATCATCGTCATCTGCAACAGCTACAAGTTGACCATCAGCAACAACAGCAGAACCACTATCAACATCAACAGATAATCTGTGGATTGGAACCGCAAGATTTAACAGTGTCGACTAGCATTGCTAGCAGTATTGCAGGCATCGGCAGTATTGGTGGGGGTGGTAGCGGAAACAAGAGCGGAAGTGATCATCACTTGGAATTTTTAAGTAACGCGAACAAAATTTCGTCCTTAGTGATATCGCCTGGCGCAGCAGATGTCGGGGTCCGTCAAATGCGGAATCTGAGCGATCAGGTCCATGCGGCTGCGGTGGGTGGTGGGGGAGGAATCGGAATCGGTGGCAATAGCGCTACGAGCGGCAACAACCCCAACAGCAGCAATAGTGGAGCAAAGCTCAATAGCAGCGGAAGTTCATTCTTTACATTTAACGAGCTCTCCAAGGCACTGCAGCAACAGGACCAGCAAATGAATGCTGTTGCAGCATCGGCGATCTCGCCGTCATCAACATCGTCCATAGTTTTTAATTCGTCAACGTCACCGACCGGTGGCGTCGGCGGCATCCTTAGCGCAAATAGCAATATGACCAGTAATTCGTCCTCTTCGTCTGTGATCAACTCGAATCGGATTGCATCGGTTTCACCGCCAACTTCGTCTCATTCCTCGAATAGCCTCAATTTAGGAAATTCCGGCAGCGACTCGCCGGGAACTGTTCACGATCATCACAGCTATCATCGTCATCACGGTATGCAGCAGCACTACCAGCATCTACCTATCCTGGGCAACCTGGGCAACAATTTCGGTCTCGGAAGTGTCCGCAACAATTCATCTGGCAGTTTATCCGGTAATAACAACAATCCACTCCAGCAACACAGTCAAATGCAGAGATCCTTCTCATCTACATCATCATCAATTGCATCTCCTCCGTCCTCAATATCTCAATCGCAACAGCAGCAGCAACATCATCCCTTTCAACAACAACAACACCAGCAGCAGCCACCCCATCACCATCACCACCACCATCACAATCAACAGCAACACCACCACCATCATCACCAGCCGTATCAACCACAAAATTCCCCGTCGTCTGCCTCCAAGTCTTGCTGGTGCTTTGGTGAGTTTTGCAAAATTGTCTCACATAAAATCAGTCAAACCATCAAAAAAAAAAAAGAAACTAAAATTAGAAAATTGCAAGCCAATTCCATCGTAACCCTCATATGTAGGACCAGCACCACTTTTAACTATTTTGTTAAGCTGCATATGTTTTAACAACAACAAAATTTTTCATTTAGTTATGTACACTCACAATCTGCAATCCACACAATCTAATCTGTTTCGGAGTGTATTTTAGGGGAAAAAAATCCCAATTCACTCAAAATTGACTCAACTGATAAATCCTTACCTGCTTACATCAATTATCCGTAAGTCCCTAGAAAAGTTTTTAGGGAATTTCTGACAGGTTTTTCTGTAGCTCATGCCGTTGTGCCATGTTTTGTAACACCTCATACGTGACAAGCTAGATTGGCTCTACTTGTTAAGGATAGCCCAAAAAAAATGTTTTTTTTCCCAAAAATTCCATATAATTGGATTTTTTTTGACATTTAACAATTTTAGGGTCCTTTGACATCGCTGATTTCGAATCTGATAGAATTTTGGCTGAATTCGCCCTTGTTTTTAGATTTCGTGAAAATAAAAAATGATTGAAACCCCATATCTTTTGACAAATCCCAAAACCTACAGCAAATTCAAACAAACTATTTCCAGATTGAGATACAGTGATGTCAAATTACCCTAAAATCACTCTCATATTCGTCTCAACAACAAAAAAAAATTCACCATTATATGATTTTTTTTCTTTTTGCCAAATCTCAAAAACTAGAGCGATATTGAATTATCCTGAAATGATTAAAATATCCCGAACAAAAACAATTTCCATTTAGATGGAATTTTTACGAAAAAAAAATCTTTTTTTTTAGTTTTCTTTAGCAATTTGGCCAATCTATTCGTATTCAGCGTCGTTAAATTATCCAAAAACGGTTGTAATTTTCTTCGCGACGAAATAACTGTTGGCCTGTGTTATCATTATTACAAATTGACTTATTCCACTTTTAAATAAAACATTCCTGCAAATCGACTTCTTTTGCTTAATTTATGATATTGTGTACCACTGACTGTGTAGTTTTAGTCAGATATGTTTATAATCTGACTAAAACTACCATTAAATCATTTTTCCCAAATATGGAGTGATGCCACTTTCAAAAAAAGGGCTTAAATACCTCTGCATGAGAACATTTTACTTCATCTCCCCAGGATACACTCTTCTTGCGCATCCTGTTCTGCTGCAGTTGGACCCGGCCTGGCCTAGATCCAAATTTCAATTCTAACCGGAATTCCTAAGTTTCGATCCGCCTGGGAAAGTTGACCCATTTTCATTTGGTAGCATTTCACTTAATGTCTTCATAGCCTTCAGATTTTGTTTGCTATTGCATCCAAATAATGATAGCCTTGAATATACGTTTCCGAATCCTGTCTCCGTTTCTTATTTAAAACTCGCTATAATCGCTCGGCAATCAAGGGGCGCACCGATAATAACACTGTAGAACTTTTTTTTGAATTCTGTTATTGTCATTCTGTTAATGGATTCTGAAATATAATTTTGAGCTAAAAAAAATTGCCAAACAATGTATATGTCTCCTTCGTCAAGTTTTTTAGTAATTGATGCTCAAAGTTTTCAAGGATTTATCATTCGAAAATTCACAGAAATCTCTATTTTCGTGACCTTGAAATTAAAAACTGTCCAAAATTAATACACATCAAATGAAAGCTTCTAAAATTGCCTTCAACATGCATTTAACATCAGACCTCTATCTCATTCCTTGCATGAGATATGAGTTATAATTTTTTTTGTGTTTGTACTTTGGCAGAAAATCGTGATTTTCTAAGAATTTCAATGTGCTATAATTCTGAAACTACTGCACTTTTAAGAAGCTTTCATGAAATGAACCAAATTTGAAAGAAATCCAATACAACATTTTTTTACTTGTTATCCTGGCGTGTATTCACATATGAAAGCCTATACAAATTGACTTTTTTTTAGTGAATGTTACGAGTAAAAATGCAAGGACATATTTTATAGTAAATTAAATGTATTACAATTTCTTATTACTGTATTTTTACGTGAGTCGAGCCATTTAGGAGTTATAAGGCAATTGAGTCGAAAAAGGGAGCATTATCGTTTTGGTCTTTTTTGAAAATAGTATTTTTAAATGATAGTAGGGCATATTGCCTTTAAAAAATTGACGCCGTGGACATATACATTGTTCGGTAATATTTTTCTCTTCAAAGCTATCTTTCAGAATCCATTAACGGAATGTCAATAACAAAAACACTGTTCTACAGTGTAAATGAAGTAGAATTTTGAGAAAAATAGTAATTTTTAATGTTTAAAAGTTGAATGGAAAGAGATTTTTGTTTTTATATCCGTTTTAGCATCGTAATAATTCAGATGGACCTCTACACAAAGAAAAAAGAACAAATTTATCAATCAATAAAGTTATTATGCTTTGAACAAATAAAATTGGTAAAAGTTTTTATCTTAATGCTTAGCAAAATAATATCATTAAACATCATCATTAGGTCATGAATTTTAATCAACTAGAATTAATTTTCAATATTCTAATTAATAATTCATAATATTGATAAATAGATAATAAACATTAGATATAAATAAATATTACAGTAATGCGACTTAACAGTTGCGAAAATATTCTACTTTACATGATTCAATTCGATTAAATGTCACAATGTCGAACTTATTGTTGCCTGGTAAATAATTTTTATTGATACTTTATTTTTTTTTAAATTATTATTGATAAATGCCTTTATTGTAACTTAAATTCCATTTAGAATATCATTTTAACTTTCAGCTTATCAATGTTAATCTTTTACATATATATATTTTTGGTAACATATTTTACGTCGCATGTTTTAATTTCTAAAAAAAACTCTTTGATATGTATTGGGACTTTAATCGATCCCAATAGCTTGATGTGCAAAAACCTCTTAAAATCTTTTCAAGGTTTTCTATACAAAAAGAGCAACAGAATAGAAAACAATTTTATTGTTATCAGTTTTTAGACAAACCCGCATTAATACAATAATATTTACACCTCGAAGAAACGGCTCGTTATTGAGTTTGTGTTCAATTTATTATTAGAAACCCTAAAAAGTGGTCTTTAAACGAACCCCATGACTTCGTAATTCGAATACAGATTTCTTGTTGCTTTTTGTAGTAATCGAAGAAACTCTGTAATTTAATATGATTTATAACTAGTTGGTAACATAATTACGGATGGATTACAAAGGCGTTGCACTTCGTTAGACCACAATTTGTCAACCATGATGCACTAGAAATAAATCACTTGGGAGAAAATATCTAATATAATTAATATTAATACATAGAAATGTATGTATTAATATCAATTAGCAATAATCAAGGTGTACAGGATATCGTAATGCATATGTTATACATATATTGCAAGACAAATTTCATTACAGTCAATTTTCCAACTAAAGAAATTATTTTTAAACAACTTTAAATATGCCATTTCATAAAAAACATAACCCATGAAAGATACAATCTTCGACGTAATATCTTCCACATGAGTGGAATTATTACAACTTTAATTCAAAATGCAAACATTCTGACCAAAAAGTTTTTACTCTTTTAGTTTTTACTCTCTGATAGTTTCAAGAAATTTGAATTCTTTATTAGAACTACAAATTCAGTTTTATTATTAAAATAACAAAAACAGCTAAACCGAATTGCCTTTCAATTTAATACAGTATTGTTTTCTAATTATTATCATAACTATTTAAACAGATATCTACATGTCTCAAAATAGACTACAATGAAAATCTGATTAATACATATACAGACGTGTTGACATGTTACGATATTTGTTAAATCTGACGTCATCACACGCAAATAACGTTTTCCTGTCCACTTCCTATCCTTTACAACTAGTACAACTATTACTTTCATTTCTTTGACTTTGATCCCCTTTTCGACATTTTCGCATCATCATCCGGTTAATGGTTTTCGCAATATTTAACTCTCCCACACATTTGAAAAAAGAACATGACTGAATTTTCAACGGACTGTTATCTTGTGTAAAACAGGAAAATTGAAGCATAACATAAACTTCAAAGTTTTGGTATGACTTGGCGCTTCTTTTTTTCATATTGTATCCAGTTTTTGTTTCTTATTGCTTTTTTATGTCGGTTTGGTGATGTGTCTGAGCCAACTTAAAATTTATATTTGGTATATCATGTCATGATAGTTGAAACCAACTACTCATTCAACTGAACTATGTGTACATGACATTCATTGGTAGCTGGCCTGGGAATGCATGATCATACTTTAATGACGTAACGAAAAAAATATGTTTTGTACTTGTCTCACATACAACATACAACATGGAGCCACGTGTTATTTACTGTCAAAAATTGCCGCGAAAACGGGTAAACCGACAATTAATCCCAATATACTATGAAACACACATGGAGCACCAATAGCTGTAATGTCGGCCGCTCAGACTTATGTATTATTGATGTTATTTGCGCCGTGATGTGAGTAAATGATGACATAACTACCGCTAATTATCTCTTTGGTTTTGAGCTTTATGGGATTTGTATTTTATTTTTTGCTTCTTATTCTTTGTTTACACCATGAAACACCCCCAATTGGAGATCAGCATAGAAAGAAATAAGCCATACTCGCTCAACGCTAACGAGTTACAAAAACCAAAACCAACTGATCGACATTGATCAATTTTCATTTCTTCAAATTGCCAAGTGTTTACCTTCTTCATCAAAAAATGTAATTCTCTGTTTTTTTTCACTCTGCAGATAGTTGGCTGAAAAGTCTGTTGAACGGGATGCGTTTAGCACTGCACATTCCTGGCTGCTATCCTATATCATCAGTCGAAATCTTGATGTTTTTTTGTTCTTCAGATTTTTGCTTAGAATACAATTAGAAGAAAAGTTACCCAAACGAATTCCGATAGAATTGCAATCATGCTATTTAATTAAAATATCTAATAATCACTGCGATCGAGTTTAGAAAAAAAGTTTGATCTAAAAGTATTTGCTTAAAAACGTGTGAGTAATACTAGGAAATATTTGCTGGAGATATTGAGAAGTAAATGCTAAAATGTCAATACATACTAGCTAGTATTTAACTTGCTCGAAATAAGCATTGTTCGTGAAGTATGTATTTTAAGTGCTCATAGTTAAATACCCAAAAATAATCTTTCATAATACGAAACAAAAGTTTGTTCGTTAAACATTTTTTGCAAAGAAATTAAATAAAAATTTAATGAAAAAAATTTAAAAAATCGCAAATTTCGCGAATATATGAAAAAAAAGTGACGATATGTCAACCGCTAACGTCACTGTTGCTCCTTTAGGTGTAAGTCATTCCGTGGACGAAATTTTCCCATCCATAAATTATTTTTTTGATCCGGTTTTTACGAAAAAAAAATTGGCTACACAAGAAAACTATCTGTCTAAAACTGATCAGAAACTTTATTACTACTTGGTAGCGATTTGAGCTGATATTTTATTCTGATTTTTTTAAAACGCAAATACATCAATTTCCATGGCTTCTTTAAAACCAAAAAGAGTCGGTCAGAGATTTTCCATATCCATTACATAATCGAAACATACTTCCAAACTCCAATAAATCAATCCATTGGCCTTTTCATCGGTTTGTTTTAGAAGTAGATGGCGCTCAAAGGAACAACAAAAAAATTGAAAAAACGGGAACTTTTCGTCATCGAAAAGCACTTTTTTGTCCATTTTTTTAAAAATTTCTTCTATAGATTTGATGTTTCTGTTCATCACGATAAGATTTGTTGCTGTTTTTGTTAACGTGGCCCAGTGATGGGTTTTTTTTTCTATAAAAAACATTTATTATCGTATATGTGTATTGCCATTATGTCGGACTTTTATGTAGCTCTTGACTCTTGATTACTAAAAAAACTTACTTAAGCCCAATCGGACGGCAAGAAGATCGGCGTGTTTACCTCTCTATAAAGCCGTTGTGTAATTTTCAAATTTTCATTTAAAAAATAATTTGGTGCTAGTGGGACTTTATAGCAACTCACATCAATTCGCCCATGTTTGGCATACATTCTCCGTTCATCCGAACAGTTTCGAAATTTTGCTAATGATCTGCTACCTAATATGTGGTTTTTTTATTACACGAACCCAAATCATTCACTCAAACATACAACTTTTTCCTAACCAAAAGATTCACTTTTTTCGGATTTAAAATTCAACCTGCGAAATTTAAACCAATCGAAGTGCAGAAAAAGGTCAAAACGCTTGTTAGAAAGGCGCACATAACACCTTGACATATGATAGAAATTTCGATCGTCAAAGTGAATGGATTCAGTCGGATGCTCAAATAAGTGTGACACCGTTTGTTGGCGATGTAAGCTTTATCGCTTTTAATCTGTTTTGTTAACCAAAGTTAATATTTTTGATAATAAACTTAACATAAATCTGTAGCTCTGAGATCACAATTTGTTAAAATTGAATTTCAAAACCGGCATACATTGTGACCAAAAATAAGACATCGTTTTGATTGATTTTTTCCCCTTCGTACACGTTTAAAACTTATAAAAAAAATGCGAATTTACTAAATTTTGCGGCGACACGAAGTTACCGCAATTTCAGCACTGTTACGACTAATTATGAAACCCCCAAAATTCATATTGTAATTTCTGGAGAAATCGGTTAAAAAATTTAAATTTATTCACTTCGAATGGGAAAGTGCGTTTCGTTATTCAGCCACATGTCCATGTAAAATTTCTGGTCAATTGGTTGAGTTGTTTCAAAGGGTATTGGATATTTATTGATGGAAAACTCTTCGAAACATGCCTACGAAATTTATTTAAATTAAAACATTCTAGTTGTTGATACAAATAGTAAACTACAAATTGATATATAATCGATACGCATTGGGGCGCGGAAATTTTTCTCTCTAAATTCATTTCTGGGCTTTTCTCTATTGTGAAAACAAAATCATTATCGTTGTGTCACAAAAGTATTTCAAAACAATTATCATGCTTTTTCCAGAATCCAAATATATTCTACGTTTTCATTTCGAAAATTCTTTTGAAATATTTTTATCATTTTTTCATATCAAATAATTGAGGAAATTTCCGCAAGGTAATTTTTTTTTGGTAAAAAAAACTGAAATAATAATTATTTAATTCCGGGCCATTAGGTAAAATTCATATTTTAAATAAAAACAATAACATTGTGATAACTTTGTGCTCGCAGCAGTTAGCCGCAATTTCCGTTCAAGCAATTAACCACGGTGTCTGTTTATCATACGTAAACGATTACGTAAATGAAAACTGTACTAATATTCATATATGTTGGTATAAATACTCTATTTGTCCATCAATGTATATTCATATAGCGAACATGCGAACTCTGAAATCGTTACTTGCTTAGGCTTGACATCCATCATTTAACCTGTGATGGTGTCTAGTCTAATGGTGGTCAATTAGAACCGCCGTCCACGCGCTACATACGCCTCACATGACCGTAAAATTTCCATGACAAATGTACCAGACCAAGGCTGGCCAAGGTATTTAAATCCACAAAATCTAAACGGGAAAAATGTCTACTGGAGTGTAAACGTAAAACCTCAGCGTTTAATTCGCCGCCTTTTAACGATAATTCACCTGATGAGCTCCTATCCTGGTCAAACAGCACAATTACTAAGGTATAAAACGCCAGGATCGCGTCCTAATGTCGTTTCCGACTCCTGCCATGCATACCGAAAAATACACCGAACCTCCTCACCGCACTTGAACCTTTACGAATCTCTATTCGACCATTAAAAACTCATTGCGGGTGAAATTTAATTTGCTTACCTGTGCAAAAAGTTCTGTTGCTTTGAGACCAGTTCTCACTAACAGTGGTCATCTATAAAACTTACTTTCGTTTTGTTTACTTTCAACTTTGATTTTTGTTTTATTATTTGCACTTTTCCGCTTTATTTCAGCGAGTTGACCTTATTTTCTGATTTTTCTGCTTGATTCACATTTTTCCTGCTATGACAACACCCTATTTCAGGAACTGTTTTTTTTTAATGCCCACATAAATTTGTAAATGTATTTAAATTGTTTGTGAAGTGAAAAACAAAAGTCCTTGAAGTCAAGAAGTCAAGACTGTTGCCCCTGAATAATACCCACGAAGGATAAACTTTTAAAATGAAAACAGAAAAAAAAAGTTTGATAAAACACAAATCAGGAAATCAAAGAAAATTCCTCGAATTTTTACACTCTGATGGACCCTTTTTACTTGATTGGTTCTCAACAACTCGCCCCATCTGGTATTTACATTTCCGATAAGGCCAATATTGTAATTTACATGTCAATTAATATTTGAGCGTGAAATATTTGTTTGATACTACATTTCAAATTTAACTTTTAAATTGCTATTTTTATGGTTTTCTGAGTTCATCCCTTGTCGTTTTACTTTCAACCTACACAAATTCGATTCAATCAGGTTGACCACGAAGTCGGAAAATCGATAGAAGCTGCTTTCGGACTTTCGGATAACTGTTTCGTTCTACTTTGTTA
Organism: Chrysopilus asiliformis; assembly: GCA_964034945.1. Taxonomy (NCBI): domain Eukaryota; kingdom Metazoa; phylum Arthropoda; class Insecta; order Diptera; family Rhagionidae; genus Chrysopilus; species Chrysopilus asiliformis. The sequence goes on from OZ035961.1 coordinate 289,756, forward strand.
TAACAACACTAGAATGTAGACCCGTCGTTGTATGGCTAAAGTATTTTGTATACCAAAAAACATTTTTAGAAATAACTTTCTTAATTATTTTTTTTTTCATTTTTATAGAAGAGTGAGAGAGAATAGAAATGGTGCTATTGAACTATAGCGTATAGAGAAAATATGTAGAATTTCATTTTTAGCATTTGTGTCTAAAAAAAATCAAAATTTCAAGATTTTTTTTTTATTTTTAACAAATACTTCTTCTTGTTTTTTGTTTAGTCCAACATTTTATTCTAAAAGTTACAAACAAATACCGTTCAGTAATTTCAGGATACAAATAAAATTAATTCTCGTCCAAACGTCCTGGAAAAAATCTTAAACCTCTTTTTTACCATTAAAATGAGTGCACCAACTGCTAAAATAATTAATCAGAGAGGTGAAATATGGCAAAAAAAAAATAATCAATCTTTATTCATTAAATATACAAAATTGTTGTCGTTATTACTGCCATTAGATAGACTGGAATGAGGAAGTCGAACAGAATTTAATAAACATTCATTATGACATGAACCCATCCTCAAACCAAACAAAACGAAATAATGTACTATGGTAGTAATAGTAAGTACCATTAGAAAATTCGTAAAATGTAAAGACACAGCAACGTCCTTGACATGCTCTGCTTGACACAAACAATCAATCAAAAATTCCCATTCCTTTAGAAAATGTTGCATGTCTTCCTTTCTGTTTTATTTGTCTCCACTCGACAGCAAATGACTGTATGAATATTTCTTATGGATCCAACCAGGAGTACTATACCGCATAATCTAATCCATTAGTCAATTTGACATTTACACCTTTGAAAAATTCTTTTCACGGCATTGGAAATCTTTATATCGGAATCTCACCCCCAGCATGAATTGTCAGGAAAATCAACAAAAGACGCACAAAACGAAGAGAAAAATATAAGAGTTATCCTTTATGTTTCCTCTAGATAAGATCATGTTTTTGTGCTCACCAAAACCCCGCACAAAAAAGAACCTTCGGTTATGTGTGTTTGACACAGAAAAAGCCGATTTCCTTTACACGTTACACCAACACCACAAACCGCTACGTTATAATATCCAAGCATGCCTAAGGATTTTATTTGAATGCCCAAAAACGGTTAGAGCGGAAGAAAAGTAAAAGGAATGAAAAATATGAAACAGCTGAGACTCTTCTGTGTAGAATATAGCGATACATGCACGTATATACAAAAACAAACCACACCTATAGCTACTTAAAACTTTGGCTACACTTTAGCTTTACACAATTCATATTGATACGGATGTCCTACATATCTACAATAGCCTTTTCTATTCTACATGCAAAAAAAAAACTTTCAATTTTCCTTCCCTTCATTTTTTCATATACAGCACTTTTACCGGTTCCTGATTTCCCACAAAGAAGCCATGCCAACCACCCCATCAGCTGGTTGGGGTAGAACGTTGCCAGCACAATACAACATTGCGAGAGTTTTGCTTACGAAATCGCATGCTCAAATTTTGTTGCAAGCAATTTTTTGCGCAATTTTTATGGGCATACACGCAAGTTCCACCGTCAGAGCAAGAAATGTGGGATGTCTGGGTTGGGGTTCGAGCCAGAGCAACGAAATAGGGAATTTCGAAAAAAAAAAATATAAACCACATATGGGAAGTTGCCAAGCCCTCACATATATAGTTTTTAAAACACCTACTCTCGACACAATGCGCTATTTTTACAGTGAAAAAATTCTACTTGAATTCAATTTTTGCATTTTGTTTTTTCCTTCGCTCTAATTCCAACGGCTTTTCATATTCTTTGACTAAATTTAACTCTAAGAATTCTTTTTCACATAAAAATCTCGTAGGATTTTCATTATTATTGCAAAAAATATTTAAATTAATATCATTAATATTACAACAAAAATGCATATTTTTAACTGACTTTATTAATTTTTTCCTTTTTTTATTTTCAGGTGAGTAAATTTGGATATTGTTAGCGAAAGCCAAAATTCATTTTGGCAATATAGAATATTTGTGACATTTTAAAGGACAGTAAGCCTATTTTTCATTTTACTATATTAATATTTTTTACACTTGAAGCTAGAAAGAAGCGTTTAGAATTACCTAAATACAGTTGCACATCGCTCGATAGCCACGAATTCCTGGATATATTGGCTTTTTTTTCTAGGATTCGTATTACTTTCTGAATAAAAGAGTTATCAATACATCAGTTGTTTTGTTAAAAAAAGTTATTTTTGGTTCAAGATAATTTCATGAAACACATAATTTAATATAAAGAATAAATATGATTAAAACATAGAATAGAAATCAATTCATTTGGACATCTCCTAATCCGTCCTTATTCTTATTCGTACAAACGAAGAGGTGCTCCGCAGCAATTTATTAAGAAATAGACCGTTTCTTGTCGCTAAATTTTTAAACGCAAAATCGGTTTAGAAATCGTTTTCCTTTTTTTAAATTTTAATTGTCATAAAGTTCTAAAACTGCAAACAGTTGTCAGAATTAATAATTAGAAAATGTTTTTTATAAAAATTAATTGTAGGCGAAAAACTTTTGATTTCAATTTTCTAATATTGTTATTAAAAAAAGTCTTCTCCACGGAGAAAAGAGGAAGAATTCCCGTATTTTATGAAAATGGTCATATCTCTAACTTTATTTCGATCCAGCTTCACAGTTGAGATAAATTATTTTTGCATTAATGGGGAACACTTATGCTTTTGTCGAAGATTTAGAAAAATATATTTTTATGACAACGAACGTCACAAATAGCAAAGCGACATTTTCATTGAAAGAAGTTATTTTTTTTTTTAAGATTATTGCTGCAGAAAGATTTCAATTGGACACGAAACAATGTTGGTAATCGCTTTAAAATCATGTGAAAAACTTGCACAACACTGCAGCAATATCGATTCACAGCTAAAACCAAAAGTCACACATATCACATGTACTCGTGCGTATTTATATGTTTTATAATAGATACAGCCGCTGCAAAGCATCTTATTACCCCGATTTACCTATTTTCTTAGATATAGAAATAAAAAGAATAATTCAACTTGTCTTATACACAAATACAACAATCTATGCTTGTGTATTGAATTTTTACATATCACCGCGACATCTTTAAAACGCTACATGCATTTTCTGCATTTAGCGATTCAAAATTCAACTTGAGAATGAATGAGAAGCCCCCTGAGACTGGGACTTGTATGACGTGATACAGTTTTCCAATCATCTATCAGATACGATGGCACTATAAACAGATGTATTTGTATAGTTTTATTGTTGCATAAAGTGCACTCTAGTTGACCATGACACAAATAAAATTGTCTCGGATCAGAAAAAGTTTTCTAGTTGCTTTTCTTGTGTCTCGTTTCGCTTGGGGCGTATTTGAGTCTAATATGAGAACATTTATACTAGTGAAATACTTATAGTAGAGTATGCGGCTTTTCCAAAAGATGAAAATCATTACCTAGTATAGAGCAGAGCACATCTCAGCTTTTCATCTTTTTTGTATGATAAGTAGGGCTACCATAAAACAGAATAGTTTATCAAAAGAGGATTAAAGTGTCTGCCGTTTGATTTCTATAGAGTCTAGATTTATGCTATGAAAAGTAAAATTGAAAAGAAAACCCGGCCGGTTTTGAAATGAAAAGAAAATCTATAGCCATATACAGAGTTTTAACAAGTGTTTTATATAATTCTCATGAAAGTCGAAAATAAAACAACCCGCAATCTCGCCAACAGCTCTAATACAGTCATTTTTAAAATCGTTCAATATGACGAAGGAATTATTTGCTACCTTGTTTACATGCCAAAAGTCAAAGAGAAACGTTTCTTTTTTAGTCAATTTGCTTTAAGGGAGTAAATTTGCAAACTCGAGACAAAGATTGTTATAAGACGCTTCAAATAATTTTCACGTATATCATAATTCGTTAACGGTATAGAAGACAAAATTGTAGGAATCGTTATTCTCTTCAATGCGCCTCATTCATTGAACTACCGGAAACCCGTTAGTTTTCGAAATAGTTGCAAAAAACTGATTTATTTAAATAATGGTATATCTCGATAACCCGGAGTTTTAGTAAAATAAAAAAAAGTCTAGAAAATTTCGTTGTCCCAACTTTTCTACCGAAAAATTCGCTACTTCCGGTTAACGGATTTCGACGATAGGATCGTCCCATTCCCGGACCAAACATCCCTGTAAAATGTCATGGCTCTAGCTCTAGTAGTTTTTATAAAAAGCACGCAAATTTAATACGAATTCTAAGCTAATACATATTTCACTTTCTAAAGTAATTCCAAATTAATGTGATATTTCTATTTGATACAACGATCATGTACGCCGCACGTTTTACAAAAAAAAATGATTTCCAAGACACCAGCAATGTAAATCACTTCATAAAATTGCAAATATGATTGTCTGATGTTAGCACAAAAATAGGAAGCTGTTGTTCATCTTTTTTTTGGCTTCTTGTTTGCTTCATCAAATCGTTCTATAAAATAAACAAGAAAAGACAACGCTATCATAGATTTAAAACAAAAAAAAGTGTAATTCACTCTGATCCTCCTTCATCGAGAAGGCTATAAAGTCACAGCTATTCAGGGAACGTCAGTCAGTCTAAAGACCTTCCAACAAAACTGTGTGAATCTAATCAACCCCTCGGAGGCCACCCACCATTCCTTAATCCAACTCTACGAGTATTTGCCTATGTCAATCGATTTTCTGTCGAATTTAAATTCTGTGAATGCCATTAAAAACACAGTTCTAAGCATTATAGATACTCAAACAAAAACCAAAAGAAAAACAGAAAAAAACCTCCGATATTGAAAAAAAAACAACAGAGGCCGAAATAAAATCATACAGTGGCCTCCAATTTTTGAGCCTTAAGCAGTACCAATCACTGTGCGAACGTATTTCTCCTGATATTCCCAAAACATCCAGCAGACAGTGTTCCATTTGAAAGATAAAAAAACCATAACTTCCTTCTGCACTCCGTTTCCGCTCTCATCAGGGAGATATTTATGAAGATCCTGCGCCATAACAAATTAAGGTATTTGCCATTTCACAGCCTCGTCGAGTTTTAATAACATCGTCGTTTGGTGCGTTATACTATATTCATACTATCATGTGATCCTGGAAGTAGGTTCATATAACAACAGTGAAAATTATCCTCTCGAGGCGACAGTAATCCTTCCTTGGTTAAGTACCTAATGTCACCTTTAATTATGTTCGGACGGATGACTTGATAAGCTTAAGTTAGTCAAAAATTATTTTTTAATAACATTGAAATTTCCTTCCAATTAATTATATAATGGTTATACAAGATTTTGTTAGTAATATTCGACACCTACTCTGACTTGAATTATGCAAGCGAAAAGGATTTCTCCAATCATCTCGAAAACGGATAGTTGTATTGAAAAAGTTTTACATTAAAATCATGTTTGAAATATAATTTCACATATGTAACTTTTCCATACATCTTTATAACGACAATTAATTTTTTTTTTATCACACCCTAATTTTCTATTTCCCTTCTTAATTTTAAGGGATCGACAAAAATTCTTGACAGCGGTGAACCAAATTTAAAATTACGTCACTGCACTATCCTTATTGCAAGAAACACCGAAATGTTTTATGTCAAAATTCTTTTTAAAATTGGGTACTTGAATGTTCTATACATAAAATTTAAGTTTTCTAAGTTAGTTTGAATCTTTTCTAAGTTAGTTTGAAATTACTCTTTGACTATTTTGAGATATGTATTATGTAGAGTATCAATTATTCCCGGCTAAAAATTATCTCCTAGTTCCCACCTGGAATCTTTTCATCTATTGATATAAAGAATATTTACGACCTTCTCTCCATATGTCGTCATATCATCTGCATATGATCCACAACCGATTTTTTCCTGTAAACGGGCAACACTTGAAAGGATCACAATTCCTGACGAGAAAAAAAATATTGTACGATTTTGTTGGGCACCACATTCTATCGATCCACCGACAAGCAAACAAACTGAAAAAAGGACGAATAAGAAACTTAGCAAATGTCAGGACAAGACCCAATTTAACTTGTGTCGCATTCATTCAGTTTATATATTGTTTTTGGAATCGTGTCAAAAATAGAGCAGTGCTGCATCGAAAAGTACACAAACAAAATATGTCGCTCCAGTGATATAACATAACTTCAAAGGCATGGGCGCACGAAAGAATTTTTCCAATGGAGGACCAAAAGTTTTGTCAGGGTAAAAGATATCATGCATTGGGCTGTGAATGCTTTTAAAGGAGTTTAAACATCTGTATAAAAAAATAACAATTCAATTTAGAACATACTAAAATTAAGAGGTAACAAAAATTCACTTGGCTTCGAAAAAAAGTATTGTAGAAAGTTGGTTTATTTTCGTGTCGCGTCGCTTTAGCGCACACTGATTAGCGCAACATTGTATTTTCAGCCCGACGTAATTTCACTTTTCACTGTAATTTCACTTTTTTCAAGGAATATAAAAAGCAATATAAATAACCAATAGTAATTTTCAAAATTCAGGGGGTAAGAGCGGCCTCTCCTTGCCCATATGTGCGGACGCCCTTGTTGGAAGGTGTATCTCATATACGACTATTTGTAATGAAACCTTTTTGTTATTGCGTATGTTGTAAGACTTAAAAGCTTTTAAATTATACTGCATATCACTTGATTTTCTTATCTACATGCATAAAAATTCAATTATTGTGCATTCACCCATATTTTCGTGACATTTTTACACTCTTATGAAAACTATACATTTCTTCAAATCTGAATTTGATTTCAAAACGAACGGTTTGTTTTCTGTCCATACAGAAATAAAAACTTTGATTTCAATGTAAGTTGAGAGAAAATCACTACCTTTTAATATATAAATTTTTTGTCCCGCCATTTTGGTATTTTCATATACACTTGGGAGACCCGCTCCGTCCTTTGAGTGTTTATAGCAAACCATGTGAATGAAATACATTATGAAAGTCAGTCTGTCTGCTCTGGTGGTACAAAAATTATTTCTATCCTGCAATGTGCATCAGGAAGATTCTTTAGTATAGAGATGGGAACAACAGAGCTAAATTTTTCATGTTGTTCTGGGGCGACATCATAAAGGATATTCAGTTATTATTAGAAGTTTTAGCGGAAAATCCTTAAACTGAAATGAGAAGATTTATTGTTATGATTCTATGTTGTGCCCAACTCATATACCTACCAATAGGAGCAAGGCATGATTGTGCATAAATACATAGATTTTAAATTAAAAAGAAAGTAGAACAAATAATAAAATAAAATTTAAACGAAGCTACAGACTTTATAGGTTGTGTCTGTTTATTTGAAGCAAATATTTAGAAGCCGTCATCGAAAATTTTACTCATGGCAAATACAAATGTGAATAATATTTGGGAGTGAAAATGTTCAATATTTAAAACATTTTTTGCAAAGAAATACTCATGAAATATACACTTTGGAAATGCATCTTTCGCAGCAAACTTTGTAGCCTTTAGTAATTTACAATCAATTGCGTAACTACTGGACCCCCGTTAAAAACATTTGTGGTGCCAAAAATCAAAACCCTTCTGAAATCTTTCGGCGAACGAAAATTAAAAAAACTTCTTAGGGGCCCAAAATTTGAAGACTATTTCAGGGAACTGCTTTATTTAAATATTTAAATGTTCTCGACATTGCGTCTTACTGATATTAATGAAATTCTACACAACGTAAAGAATATTTCTAGAGATATCTTTATTCAAATTTTTCATTTTCTTTCGCGGTGCATAAGTGTATCTTGCATTTAGGGAAAGGAGAGGAATCGAAGGTAGTGTGATGGGGGTAACAACGGCATAAATTATGCGGAAGAGGCAAAAATTGTCACTACGAATTTTATAGACTTTCTCTATTTAAAAAAAAAAGATCTTCAAACATTATATATTTTGTACAAATTTATTAAATTAATTAATTTTTATTTTCTTTTTTCATTTTAGGTAAGTCTGACATTTCACACAAAATGGTGACGAAGGATACTAACGCATCACATGGTATGCAAAAATTACATTCAAGCCCTAATATTTTGTACAACAATAAGTTTGAACCTAAATTTTAAATCATTTTCTTTAAAAAAAATGTTAAGGACAAAATGTGTAGTGTCGAAAATTTTCCTTACAAGTAATTGAAATAGAAACTAAAAACGATGAACTAAAATATCGTAAGATACATGTATTTTGGACTACCAACTCACAATATAACGAGAACAGCATAATAAATCAAAGACTTTAGCTGCTAAAGCACATCCTTAAGCATAATGCTTCATTAACACTACTAGTTACTGGCCGGTAACTGATATCATTGTATTGGCAGATATGTGTGCGTTTACTTACTTGCCGTGAAATCGGATATCGGTTTAGTTGCCCGGACAGTAGCTACAAATAAATTTTCATCAATCAGTAATGTAAATGAGCTTTAGGAAAAAATCACAAAATGGCATTGTAAATGGTAGAGCATTAAATTTGTGATTTCTTATTTGATTCCATCGTGTGTCATTGGGCCGAGTGAATAAAAATCAAGTCAATGCTTTAAGTTTTAAGCAATAATAAAATCATTTACTGGAAGCAAAAGTTGAATTTAAAATGATTTGCTTAAAAAATGTGAATAAAAAATGCTAATCCTTAAAAGTTTATGCCGGAAAAATGGAAAAGCAAATGGTATTAATGTCAGTACACATACTAGCTAGTATTTACCCACTCTGTCACTTAGCTCGCTATTCCGAAATTAGTAGCAGTAATTGTCTAAACTGCTGTTGATGGATCGCAATACCTCACAATTGTTGCAATCTTATCCATGAATAAATGGTTGCAAAATTTCAATTTGTGGTTGCCAAAGCTCGAATGAAACTATTGCACAATTAAAGAAATTCCAAAAACTAGTATATTGAAATAATTGCTTTTAAGACGTTTCATTTTACAGCTTGGTATTAAGATTTTATCCTATTGTAAATTATTGGTTCTATTATGTTTAATTCATAACTGTAAATTTAGTATAAACGTAAGCAGCATGAATTTAATGTGCTTAATTTACGTTTTCAGGAAGGGAAATGTAGATCATTTAAGTATCAAGAAATAGAAACGCAAATAGACAAAAAAGTCCTTCGCGTCTCGTCTATAAAAAGCGTACATATGAATAATTTATTTTAGGAAGTTTAACTCCGAGAAAAGTTTACCTACCTACGCCTAATTCCAAAAGCGATTTCGGTTTAGAAATTTGCGTATCTAAAGGAATGAAAATTCGTTCGTGGAAAATAATTTCCTTCTGCTCCGCTGATTTTTCCAGGTTTTTGTTATTTCACTTGTATTAAATTAAAAAATTTTACCATCAGCGGTTGCCGTCGCTCAGTTTACTAGCTTCGTTTCAACTCCTTTGTTGTTTGTTTTCGCCTTCTAAACAAGTTGTTCAGTTTCCTTGAAAGTTTCACAAAAAAGTCGACGGCTTTGCTTTAGATATCAGGAAGTGATTCTTGGACACATAAATCCCAATAGTTCTGATGTGCAAAATATTTCGGTTGAAATATTTCCGGTTAAAATCTCTGTCTTATACAAAAAAAATACTTTAAAAGTTTCTATCTTTTCTGCAGATTAGCAGAACTATGCAAATAATAAGTCAATTCAATTTTAAAATAAACAGCTAACAATTTCTTTAAAATATTTTTCAAATTGACAGAAAGAAGTTAGGGTTCTCAAAAACCCATTTAAGAAAAAAAGGTCAAATTATTTCAACTATTTTTAATTTACAACTAGATACTACCTAAAGATATTATAAACGACGAAATCTAACCCCAAACTTCATTTCCATCCCCCTTCATCGATCGGTTTGAACAATATCAAACTAATTTCAATATTAAGTGACAAGAAATCTTGCAAAACTGTTTTTTGAATTCACAATTTTTAATTTTGCAGAAACGTTTTACATGCCCTGCGAAAACTACAAATTCTCAACTAAAGTTCTGACAATGTTTTAGTGAAGCGCAAGGTCGCAATTAAATTTTTCTCCTGTTTTGTCTAATTACGATTTTTTTATTTCAAAAACTAATTAGCTTTTATGAAGGCCAAACAAAGTGAAAATAAAATTGTCTATACGATGCTAATATTATGTTTTTTGCAAGATGTGTGCCGTACGAAACTTGACTACTAATTAGAATGTGAAGTCAACCTACGAAAAGTTTTTTATGACATCTTCCAGAGGCATACAAAAACTAAAAGTATACAACAACAAGAAATCTTGTTTACCACATGCTAAATGCGACCTGTATGCATTTAAATATGTTATGAATTTTTCTAACACAAAAAAATTAGACATTTAGCATCTTGAAAATTGTTTTTTAGCGAGTAGTATTTTATCATAACAAAGAATATTTAATTTTTGTTGCATGTTTTATAAAACAGGAGGCCAAGATGCCACCAGATTTTTTTCATGTTTCTGCGTTATTCTAAATTAAAACTAAAATCAGAATAACATTAAAAAGTGGCTGGAAGGTGCCAAATTGTTATTTTAATTCAGCAAGTGTAAACGTTGAACGTTTCATAATGTGTCGTACCGTACATAGCTTAGTAAACAGAAATATTTCTACATTTGCACGGTTATCAATGTTTTATATTTCTACATTTGTACGGAGAAAATAGCTGTTTTGTAAATTTTAAATAAGAAATGCCTATAGTGCTGTTCTTAAAATACGTCACACTAATTTTGGAGTTTCTGGGAGCCCCCTTTCCTTCTCGTCCATCTTTTTTGCAATTTTTTGAATGAAATTTAGTGCCGCCGTCACATTACTGGACATCCCCTTTCTACCACTATGAATTTGACGTATTTTATGGACAGTCTCTTCCAACTAAGGAATTTTATTCAACAGAACCATTTAGCACTTATAAATCAAGAAAATGTGGCACGATAAAAATTTGGAGGATATAATTTTCCAATGAACAATTTCCTCGTACAATTACGATAACAAATTTAATCTATCAAAAATTTAATTTACTATAAAAAACGAAGATAAAAAAAATAATTATTTAAAAATCGAAAAAAACTCAAGTTTTTATTATCAATTTATATTAAAAGAAAAATTTTCAATTTCCATCGATAGTATCTAATATTGCTTAGAAAATTGATTTCCCTAAAATAGAAAATCGATAAGACTCTTACCCGCCATGTAATTACAAGTTGATGGTATTTTAGTCTTCCCTTCAGGTTTTTCACGTCTTATTTCCGAAACGGACCGAAGACCAAAAATCGTACGCACTTTTTTCTTCTCCTATTCTCATGTTTCTGTGCCTTCTTCGATCATGCAACCGTTAGACCATAAGTTTCCATTTTTTATGTTTAACCAGCAACTTTGCCTCTAATTTTCATTTCCCGAAAGTAAATTTTTTCCGGTTTCATTTTCTAAGCAACCAAACTCCCACTCATTTAGGATTCCAGTATAGAAATGACATTGTAGAAACTTGTAGATATCCCATACATTACCTGGGTTGCTATTTTTTTTCTTTTCGCCTATCTCAATTACTACAAGTGTTCTAACACTCTTAGGAAACAATCCTGGTTTGAGGATATTTAATGTCAGGTTATTAGATAGGGAGGAAATTTTTCACTCGATCGCATTATAATTCATAATTTATTTATTAACATTAGCAAACTAATTACATCGTTTTCTAAGAGTAATTTATAACGCGTGCGTGTGAAACGATTTATTTGTGTTGGTATATTTTATGATTTTTTATACCTTTAGCTCGATTAAACAAATTACGGGTTTTGTTTTCATCATGATATCCTAATTCGTCCTTCACTGTCACCGAATTCTAAACATACTCAAAGTGTCCTTGAAAATTAATTAGATTTTCCGCAAACAAGATCTTAAACGATCCGTTTGGTTGATGATAAAAAATATTTAATGATAAAGAGCGAAAATTTTATCACTTAACTTTTTCTATTCTTGTATTTTTCACAAAGACTTTTGTTGTTTTTGTCAGATTCATCAGCAACAATCTAAGCCAAAATTTACTTTTATCAGCAAAAATGGGCAGGGGCGTTTTACTAATCTGAAAGATGAACAAAAGTTTAAATAAAAATTGTTCAGAATCTAATCTCAACCTACTATAATAAACCATTATAAATTTAGCATGCATAAAACCTAAAATTTCTTAAATTAACTGAACCCAGAATTTTAAATATGCGTTCAATAAAGAAAAAAAAACCCCATTAAAATAAAAGGAATGAGTTTCATTAATCGATCCATTTTGTGGGTAATAAACTCAATCAAATAAGACCGAAATAACTTAATTTAAGATTAAATGTTATCCCTAGATAAATGACAACCATACCTTAATAAATAAACTGATATTTCTAGGCCACCAAAGTTTTCTTTTCATCCAAATTCGACTAGAAAAAATTCTGGGTAAACATTGCGTGAATGCGTGTATAACCAACAGTGGATGCCTTGACGAAAGTGCCGATGCACACCCTTAACGGAGCCCTTTAAGCTCACTAAGGGGATTATACGTGAAGGTCTTATGAACACATGAAAGGAGAGCACTAAATTTTTCTGTACTTCCCAATAGAAACAGTTGCTATCGCGAGTAAAGCAAATTTCCGACTAGGTCCGGAAAGTTTTATTTCAAGAATATTTCCAAAAGTTGTTTTTATTTCTCTTTTTTGATATCTAGCTGCTCAATTGAAGTCACTTAAAATACAATTAAGGATCATCAAAATAATGAACAGCGATTTTTCTATGTCTTCGAAAATATTCAATGACTGCACGTACGTATTTTCTTTTCGTTTTCTTACCAAAAACTTTCATACGTTGGTCTCTATTCCCCAACCAGATCCCATTCTTCAACCTACTTTTGATTAACGTTGTTCTTTTTTCCTCTACTTTTGTTTCATGGACGCAAAAAAAATTTTTTTTGACATCATTCATAAAGTGTTTTATTAGGTTGCACAGAGTAGAGTAGTAGTGTTGGACCTTCTAATGAAATTGTGCTTAATTCCACTCAATCATCGGAAGACAGGCTAAATCCAAAAATAGTCACACAGCATCACAGAAATAAACTGGAAGTTGTAACTTAACTTAGAGAATACCGAATTAAGTGTGTTGATTTAAAAACAATAAGAAAAAACTTATTATTTTGCTAGAAAAACTGTGATTTCTAACAAAGCGTGATGTAGGCAATATATATACAAGCCAAGTAATTTCAGTGCCAACTGCCAAAGTGTGAAGGGGAAGCAACACTTTTGTCCCTTTGACTCCTTCAATCATTCTTATTTCTTGTATCGGCCCTAACTTTTAACCTTGGACAAAACCTGTATTTGACGCCCCCTCCCTTTCTAAAAAATTACGTCAAAAGGTTTTTTCTCAAGTTTGGCCATGTATTAAAATCTAGTTTTAGACTACAAATCAATATTTCCAATTTTCATGTGTAACCTTTTGACATATTCGAAAATCAATACTCTTTCAATTTAATAAGTTAGATTTTAATTGAACTCACATTCGAAGTTTAGCCGGAAATACTTTTTAATTGGAATCATAAATGAAAGAAAACATAATCACGAAACACATACAAAAAAGAGATATTTTGGTATATACCGAAAACACGAACACAGTATTTGTTTTGGCATAAAATGGTTTCTCTCTTTATTTCTGTATCACAACTACAGTCCTTTTGACCTCATTTGTAATCTAAACAATCGTGCCAGGGTGACCCCATAAGAGTTATCTACTAAAAATGATTATACGAGTATGGCTAGGGAAAATAGAACTACTAAATCTAAATATGGGTGGATCGTTTTCTATAACGAATAAAAGTTGAAAAAACGATGAAAAAGGATCGAAATAAGTTTTCCTTCCGCCGAAAGCCCTTATACCACAAAACGCCCTATAGTTCGTATTCAGATAGAGAGCCTATAGATATTACGTCCATTTTACATGCCGCAGAAATTAAAAACAAAGATTCCTAATGAAAATTCAAAGATAAAAATCAATATCTATATCTAAACTCAATTTTCATAAACTTTCAAACTAAAAAACTGACTTTGAAAGTTTAGATCCAACAAATTAATGAGTTGTTAACAGCTGATAAGAAAGGTGTGCAAATTTTGCAAATTCAGACGCGGATATTTGAAAATTCAACAACACGCGCCTCATTTTTGACTATGAACGAAAACGATGCCGATAAAAATTTGACCGGGTGATTAACTAAACATGATGTCGGGCTAAATTTTCGAAATTCATCACTATCAGATTACGTGTATGAGAACTGCTATGGAAAAGATATACAATAAACACTCATATGAAAAAGGTTGAAAATACAGCACATCTCTATGCTTTATTATGAATGTCCCAGCATGTATGTAGATATTAAATTGACTCCGTCGGCAAAATGTTATCGAAAGCCCTGGCAACTACGTATTCATATTTGTCCAGCCCGAGGGTGAGCTCTATGCCTAACTGTGGCAAACAAACACAAATCACCCACTCAGGACTTCAAGGTATCATCATCTTCAAGCAAATCTCAGTGGATCTTATCTTATTGGGTCCCAAAAATGTCTCCCGTTCTTGTGGTAGATATTCCAACGATACCTCAGCACAGTAGATAGAGTTTAACATTAAAGTTGAACTCTCTTATTTTCAGTTAATATCTTAGCTTTCAATTATGGCTTTTCCTTTACCTATTTCACCTCATTCATATAATTGAGGAAATGGTGCTGGTAAAACCTTAATACGAGTCTTAGATATGTGGTCAAGGCGAACTGTCTCTTATGACAAAGAATCGATACACCAACATGAATATTAGATCCAGGTGGTTTTGCCTTTTTGAGCATGTTTATTTGAGCATGTTTAAGCGTTCCTGTTATGAAATAAACAACACCAGCAGAAGCAAATAATAATCACGAAACCGATCATATATATTGGTATGGTGGTCACTTCCAAAGGTAGACCAGTCTCGAAACTGGTTTCGTTCTATTTCATCTGTCAATTGACGTTCGCGTTTACACATGATTACATCATAATCCCCTGAATATGCCCATAGAATCCCATTATTTTTATTATGAATTTTATTTTTTCATGTACCTACACTGTTGGAAATAACCGCAGGGATTTACCAAACAATTTTTTTTTTGTTGAATTGTTTTTCAAAGTTTATTACACTTTGTATCAGAAAGTAAAAATGTATATAGGTAGTAATTAATATTTAAAAAGATTGCGCCGCAGTCAAAATTTTTTTTAAAAAATTGCTTTAGGAAGAAATTTATTAACGAAAAATTGCGCCGCAGCCAAAAATTTAATTAAAAAAATACACAGATCTCCATGAGAAGCGTATCTCCATGTTTTGTCCATTGTAAGGTTCGAATTTGACGCAGCGAAGTTCCAAATGTAGGGCATTAAAATTAAACAAACAACCGACTGAGACGAAAAATTATTAGACTGTGATCCTTATCACGGTACAGAAAAACCGATCACTTAGTTTAAGTTATTTAAAATTTCCACCTCACACAAATGTCGCCTAAAACACCGCTTCAACCACCCTTAAATGCTAAACAGTTATTAAAGTGAGTTTACCAAACCATAGATCAAAATTTTGATCATGTTGCGAAGTCGCCTGTTTGAATCGGTGTTGGCGCTCCCCTTTCCCCTCAGCACAGCGCTAGCTGTATCAGACAGATAAAAAGGTTTTTTTTCAAAAACGTTTGGTTCCATTTAATGTTTGTTAAATATAACAGCTTTCCCAAGCAGCATTTATGTAAAAAGTGACATTAACTGTTGAAATATGTTTTCACGAATGACGTAAATGATATTTGGGCTAGTTAATAAAGTTCAATTTTTCCTTTATTAATTTTTTAATTGTGTTTTTTTAAATGTTCGATACATACTGGCAGACATGACCAACTTAGAACTTATAATCAATAAAAGTCAAAGGATTTTTCAATTGTATTTCTTCTTATCACCTTACATCTTATTAGTAAAACACCCCACTGAGTCAGAATTTCCTATCAACCATATAATATGGCGTATATGGAATGTAATCTATCCCACAAATATGGTATCTAGTTTGCCTTGCGTTCTAGATATTCATTTGATCAATTTGCAATGAATTATTGGAAAAAAATAAATTGAAAACCATGTTTCTCTGCCCCATGCCAGCATGTATGCTTCTATAAAATAAAAGAGTTGGGTTAAATTTTATCTCTTTTTTTAAATTTATGTTTGTGAACGTATTTTTCTAGTTTTCCGCTAGAGTAAGATTATATCGCTTTAGTCGGCCACTCTATCAGAAATTGTTTCAATTAAAAATGATATCGAGAACATCAACGGAAATCAAACCGTCAACATTTCAATTATAAATTTGCTATTTCATCAATTATTGCTTCTTCAGACATCAAATAATAACAAAGCAGGCACTTCCCATGGTAAGTACAAAAGCTACTTATTTTTAGAGGGAACTATTTTTTATGCAACTATGTTTTTTAATAATTTATGTGATTAACAAGGCCAAAATCATATGAATCACACATGCGATTTTAATTTCCTCAACATATACAGAGATTTTGTCATAAATGGAAGCTATGCCAAATTTTATAAAAAAAAAATCCCAAGAAAATTGAAAAAAAATATACTCCAACTCAAAAAAATACTCCAATATCTGAAAGGGTAAAAGGGAAATGTTCTCCCAAATCAAGTGTCTTCTTAACCACCTCATACATATAATATTTATTAAAAATTTTTAAACAAACTGCATTTGTGTTTATTAAAAATTTTTCTAAGTAAAATATTTTCCAGTATACGTGTTGGTTAATATCAAATACGCATTTTTAATTCAAAACTGCCTACTGTTCTCCTCAAAAGAAATACCTTGAGGTTTACCCATTCCTCCAACCTGTCTTATTGCCATCGGCATTTTAGAATAAATATCGTGCAATGGTAAAACAATATACTACTTTGTGCATGCTGATATCAAAAGCCCCGAAAGAAATTCAAGTGCAGTTTCAGGTTAAGCTTTAGGCTAAGGCCTACATCAAACTTAGGAGTTTTTTCTTACTCTTGCCTTATTGCACTGATCAAGAATTAAAATCCAATTCCGAGTCAAAGGAAAATCATTTCAACGCGAATTCAGCATAAACGCTAAGAAATCTTAACAGTAAACTTAGGCTGGGAATAAATAAGGGGACGGGGAACACGCTGCTTTGGCAGTAGGTGGACAATGTGAAGCTATTCTGGGGCGATACCTTGGCAAGCATAAAAACTGATGCTTTGGCGAGCATAAAAACTCGGCCATAAGGTCGAGGTCAATATAGCCAAGAGTTTTGCTTTCTGTTCAAATTTTGTTCCGACTCTAAGTTCCACATTTAAACCTGGTTTTTAAATTCTCACACTACCACCAATGCAGTTTTTGAGTATTTCTTTTCGTGTTAAGTTGATTTTTAACTTTTCTCGAATTGTGTATTTGCTTTCTGAAACGTGTTTTGTTTTCTTTTTTTATTTTTGTGATGGTCGACTCAATATACACCTACCTATATTAAACTCAATAATACCAATTGAGCAATTTAATCATATTATTCAATCTCAATAATGATATTATATTTTTATACTCTATATGATATATCATATAAAAGTATATTAGGTTAAATATACCGTTTGTAACGCTTCGGACACAAAAATGAACTACACCAGGATGATAAAAGATTTTGATTTCTGCATGTCCGTTCGCTTGTCCGTCTGTGAACACCATAACATTCGAAAGGATTGAGCTAGACTTGAAATTTGGTATAGTTACCTTTATCGTAAATGGCTAGGCTAAGTTCTTGAACGGGAAAAAAGGGACCATTACTTCCTCCTCCCCAATACAAACGGAACAGTTTTTTGGAATTTTCTCGAAAACAGTCAGTCAATTTGAAAAATTTGTAAAAGCAAAATGTGTTTAGAATAGAATTTCACATAACCGTTCCATACCTCAAAATCCAATCGGACCACTCAATTCCCCCTCTCCTATACAAATGCATTTTTTAAAATAAACATTTTGTTTGTCATCATATATAGTATTTGACGATGGGCCCCTAGCAATTGTTGCTTTTCTTATGTTTTAAACAAGCTGTTAGTTATTCTTGTGTTTAATTGGATCAGAATTTTTGTAATTACTTATGCTAGTTGTGCCTGAGTTTATTATCAACTAGCCTACTGACTACTGGACATCAGTGCTGAAAACAAATATTGTATATCCATGACTCACAATCCATTTAAATATTTCTATAAAAAATGGGAAATTGTAAAAAATTTCCAAAAAATTGCTAATTAGTTTAAACATTTGTTATAAAACATTTTTTTTAAATCGAATATGATTGCAACTGTTTTACTGCACTTGGACGAAATTGGGTTATCTATCGACTTAACAGCAATAGATTTCTAGCATTTACCAGCTGAGGTGTACATAATCGAAATTTAGATCGCCAAAATCATCTTTATTCCACCGCACTTCTGACCCTCGAATAGTTGCACTATTTTTAGGCTATCAAAACGACATACCTACATAAATATTCGATTTTTCGCTGCATCCGCACATTTATGAACGAGGAGATTGACATAAATAAAATTACCAAATTGGATTACCAGTAGTCATCGTAGTTTTGCTATTTTGGCGACAAATCTTTCTAAATTCGTTGAACAAGGCAGGGAGATTGCTCAATTGGGCGAAAATTGCGAATACAGTGTAACTCGCTTATAACGGACTCTGTTGTAATGTACTTTCGCTTATAATGTAACCCATCTAAAGTCCCGATAATTATTTCTTCATGTAAATCGTATTTCTATAACAGATTACTGTTATAACGTACGAGTTTTCAGTCCCACATGAGATCCATTATAACCGAGTTACACTATATAATGATTCGCGAGAAGTAACGATAATAAAACTATTGGGTTTCGAGGTCTATAGGAGAATTAGACGCGAGGGTTGTTTTCTGTTATGACAATGCGACGTTGACACAATTTTATGAAATTATAGTTTTTAATGTTTTTACATAGTCTTATATGAGTAATTATTGTGACAGTATGTTCCCTTGCTTGTAGGCCAACATAAACTATCTAGAAACGATTCTCTATGGCTGTTTCCTCTATACATATTCGGATATTTGCTGACACAATTATGTATATGTATGTTGAAATGTTCAGATGGTCCAATATATCCACCATTAAGCATTGTGAAATCGATGACCAAGCAGAGCTATGGTGTGCAGACCAGAGCAGATGCATAAAAGTGCACTCCGACTGTTGTGCATAAGTTTGGCCGTGATTTATGCAATGCTGCAATGCGATGTTAGGCATGTTCATTTTTCGAGTGCAATAATCATTTTTTATGCACTTACACGTCGCTAACCTAATTTCCAAGCAAAACACATTTAATTACTAATTACTCTTGGCCACACGAGTGTCATATGGCCATGATCGGGGAATTTCTGCATCTGATTTTTGTCATTCAACGGAATTATGAGAAGATTTGGCATTATTATATAGCAGTATAAAAACTTTTTTATCCCTGCATCGAAATTTAGTTGTGTCTTTAGTTCATACAAGCCAAGAAAACTATTTCCTCAATTCGAAATAGAATACTTCTAATCTGTTAATGACGAGGACATTTTATCCACTAATATAACTTACTAGCGTTTTACTCGTACAACGCAATACCCGAACATTTTTGGTAGCAAACAATTTAAGATGTAAACAAAATTTATTATTCTTTTTCGTTCCATTAAAATCATCTCTACCTCAGATTGACCAAATACTTTGATTTTATTCAAGGCTAGGTATTACTAAACTATATCAGTTTTTTTTTTTAAAATAGTCAACACCGAGTTTGCAATTTAAAATATGACAATTCACCCCCCATTCAAATCTCAATCTAGGTATATAGAACTTTTTTACGAAAAAAAACATCATGAAATTAAAAAAAAAAACCAAACCAAAAAAATGTTTTTTTTCTGGATTTTATGTAAAATTTTAAAACGTAAAATTTTTTTAAAATGAATGACCAACTGTTTTGTAAAGTTTTCTATTCGTGGCACGAATTTCACTCAAGTGCGGTACCTGGTGTATTGAGTTTATCATAAAACATTCGCTCATTTGATATTAATATGTCCGTTGACAATTTTATATTAAAAATTTATTTCTCACGTACATTAATCGGTCACGTTTTATACATAACTATGATTGTTTAGCGTAATATTGCTATGAGAATGGATCAAGATCAATGTCAGTCGATTAAATATACCTATTAAACATAAATTATCCCTTCCATACTTCCTGATGTAATTTCCTTGCATCCAATAGATAGCATACGAGTAAACGAATAATTGACAT
This sequence comes from Chrysopilus asiliformis, assembly GCA_964034945.1. NCBI lineage: Eukaryota > Metazoa > Arthropoda > Insecta > Diptera > Rhagionidae > Chrysopilus > Chrysopilus asiliformis. The sequence continues at coordinate 310,175 of OZ035961.1, forward strand.
TAATTGGCATTAATTATTTTATATAAATCGAATACAGTTAACACGTGAACACTCAGGAATCCCCATAACGTGTATCGTTGGATTATACCACTCTTATTTTAGGAAAAACAATATTTTATAAATAAATATTCGTATGTAATAACAAGCTTGAAAACACCGATTGACCTAAATTGGGTTTTATGATTTTTTTTTTCAAAAATAATTACTCATATCGAATACGTAAAGAAATGTTTAAAATATGACTTTACAGAACTTCTCCATAAATAATATTTCAATCAGATATAAAATATTCCAAAGTAATGACATCTAAAATTGAAAATGTGCAAAAACCACCATTTAATCATTGTGTTTTTCCTTTCACCAGACATTTAAAAAAAAAATAAGAATATAACATTTGAAATTAAGAGATTCCTAATTTACATGCCTTTATAGATTTTCTAAACACCAAATTCCAATTACAGAAATTCAATTTGGGATCTTATCGTTATTTTACAAAAAAAAATAAAAATACGACTACTAAAAATACGGAAGGAAAATGAGAATAGCAAAGAAAGCCTTGTATATAAATATTTCAATCATACATAATCGAAATATGTTGATGGGGGAAGTGATCGTTTTTTTCCTCCGAAATTTCTCATTCATGCATGTATTAATGTCATTTCCAAACAATGGATTCCGATTTCAGCAATTTCATACATTACGCTATTTCTAAAATTGGCTCAATCGGAAATGGGGACTTTAAAGGAAGTTGAGCACCATTCCTCATCCTGAAACATTACGTAGAGTTCCATCAACAAATATTTAGCCTGTCATGTATTCCGCATAACGAATCATACCCTTTTAAAACTGCCACTCACCTGTATTTTAGCAAACCGAAAAATTGCCGATTGATGGAGTAGAATCATATCCAGCAAGTTAGCTCGTTTTGACGGGTGATTTCTCACATATAAGAATGTTTATACGTACGTTTAGCTCACAGCACTAGTTGATTTAGTCGATTTGAACAACGTATCGAGTCAATATTTTCAAATTGCGTCACACACAATATCTTCTCACGTGTTTACCATCCAACATACATGTGCATATCTTATCATACTGACATTTCGCACGAAAAAAATCTTTAATAATCTTAAAATGATTATTGAGATGTCATGTAAATTTTTAGCAATTACAACAACCCATTTAAATGTTTTGTATTTTACCCTTTTATGTAATTAAAGTCGTAAATAAGGTAGGGTGACAATTTTTATTCTCTGTTAATCCGTGACAGGATGATTGTAAGAGTGGAGAAGGAGGCGGTGAGGACAACGAACTTTTGCATACAAAAACCTGAAATTTTTTCATCTTCTTCGAAATTTTTTTGATTAAAACAAAGCCTAATTGGATAATCAAACGAAGGGGATATTAAAATATTGTTTCTTTCATCTAGAAAACAAAAAATGACTTGGATTTCGGTCAATTTTAATTTTTATGTTTCGTTTACGTTTCTTTGGCATCTTAACATGACTTTTCCGAACAAAAACTTTTCCTATACACCCTCGTTCAAAGTTTAAATCAACGCCATTTCAATTAAATCTACTTTATTCGAGTGTCTATCTGGAACATCGTTAAACGATGGCTTCCGTAGGCAATAATAATTTGCATTAAAGACGAATCTAACGAGGTCTAGTTCCAATAGAGAAATGCGGAAATGTATATAAAATAAATACGAAGGGGGATGGAAGTTATAAATCAGCGTTGAAATTACACAAGAGGGTTGGTTGTTACAAATATAATGTACCACAGTTTCTATTTTTATTACAAAACAAATCGTTTCTCATCTGCCCTTTGTAAATTTTTGAATATATGATTATAATGATTTTTTTTTTCTTTTTTATAGCGAACAGTGATACAACATATCACTTTAAAACCCTTGTGCCCGCCGTTGCGGCCGGGGCAATAATCGGAAAGGGTGGCGAAACAATCGCATCACTGCAAAGGGACACTGGGGCACGAGTTAAAATGTCAAAGTCACATGATTTTTATCCAGGTAACCTAATTTACTAATTTCTATAGACTATTCCTAATAAATTAGAGCTATTATGACATATATTATGAGTGATCTTTAAAGGCGACCAAACAAATTTAGACATTATTCCTTCTACAAAAGATTCTGATTTCTTTTGTTTATACAAATAAAATCCTTTGTAGAGGCAAAGACATTGGAATTTCTTTTAGTTGTCTTTAAAAATCGCGCATTACGACAACGAAACACATTCAATATGACATATAGATCTGATTTAATATTGTTTTCAAAATGCCTTAAATGTAAAGTTTAAAATTTTGAATTGTAATTTCAGGCACATCAGAACGCGTATGTTTAATAACGGGCTCAGTTGATGCAATAATATGTGTGCTAGAATTTATAATGGAGAAAATTCGTGAAAAGCCCGATTTAACAACAAAAATAACGGACATCGAAGCAAAACAATCGCAAGATCGTGATAAACAGGTTAAGATTTTAGTACCAAATTCAACGGCTGGTATGATAATTGGTAAAGCGGGTGCCTATATTAAGCAAATTAAGGAGGACAGTGGTTCCTATGTACAAATATCACAGAAACCAAAAGACATAACACTACAAGAGCGTTGCATAACGATTATCGGCGAGAAGGATAATAATAAGATCGCATGTAAAATGATTCTGTCGAAAATTGTCGAGGATCCGCAATCGGGAACATGCCTAAATGTTTCATATGCGGACATCAATGGGCCAGTGGCAAATTACAATCCAACTGGATCGCCGTATGCTAGCAATCAAGCCGCAATTAGTTCCAGTACAGCATCATTGAACACAGCATTGGGTAACTCGGTTGGCGGAGCTGGCCTCCTAGTCAACGGTACCGGACTGAATTTGTCATTGAATTTGGGTGCACCAAATCCTGCGCCAAATCCTGCTATCGCTTCACAAATTTTAGATCACATTAAGGTAAATCTCACTATAGCGATGTATAATTTTCTAGTTGTTCATATTTACCTCCGATGGTTCCATTTTAAAGTGAAACAACTAGATTTGTGACAAACTACTGCTCTTACCACTGGGCTCCTACCTTTAAAAGTCATGTGTCAACATTTGAGTTTCATCGGCCTAGGGGTTTTCGAGTTAGAGCTTTTAAAAGCGAATAATAAAAGGTTCTAACCAAAATTTAAACCCATTTTTAACCAAAATTTAAACCCACTCTAACTCGAGAACAACTCGACCGATTGACCTCAACTTATGTCTTCTATGGAAGGGAACCCAAGTGAATTGACACAAATCAAAAATATTTACATTTGTTCTCCTGACATGACCGAAAGCTACCAACATATCCTCTAATATTTAAGAAAGCACAACTTGTAGCGCCTTGAAATGGAACTGTCGAATTGGTGTTTTTTTCTCGCGGTAAAAAATTATTAATTTCGCTTTGTTCCTTTTTGATTTGGAATCAATCTACGTTGCCGTGTGGATGTGGATTCGAAAAGGTTGGCATGCGAGGGTCTGGCTATGGGGAATCGGCAACTTCAGAAGTCTGTTCGGCGCTCGGGATTCTGGCTAAATACGGAGTACTAGGGGTAGGTGTTGGTCTGCCACACACAAATGGAGCACATTCAGCTCCGGTTAGTTATCTTGGTGTATCCGCTCTAGAACAATCAGCTGCTGCAGCTACAGCGGCAAGCGGCGTTTTTGGTGCCCTCGGCCAGGTCAACCTGGAACAGTATATTAATCAATCTACGGCTGCCCCCCGCACTCTAGATGCGACGGCACAATTCGACGCGTTCCGCCATCCTGGACCACAGGCAGCTACACCAATTTCAATAAACAACAATAGTTTCGGTTTAACGGCAGCAACAACAGGTGCTACTGCATTGAGCGCGATGGGAGCACTTAGCAAAAGTCCAACACCAGGAGACTTAGGTGCCAAGGAAACGAAAAATGTCGAAATCGGCGAGGGTATTGTTGGCGCTATTTTAGGTACACCCCATTGTTACTTTTATCCATATTAAATAATATACGATAGTTTGCAAATTCTATACACAAAAAAAAAAGAATCTGATATGTGGAAAAAACACTTTGCTTTCTTCTGTGTAGTCACCACGATCGATTTTTTCCAAAATTTTTACAAATCCTTACAATGAACTCTTAGAAATGCCATAAAAACTTCCCAGCACTAAAAAAAAGTTGTGATTAACTTACAATTTTACAAAAAACACTTTAATTCGCAGAACATATTATAAATTTCGATTACAATACGTTCACAAAACATTTCACCGAAGAAAGTAACTTAGTAAAACACAATCAGAATAATTTTATTTTTCCCAAATGCTTTTTGGTTTATATTTTATTTGTATTTTGTTTTTAGTTGCTATATTTTTTATTAAATTTTAATTGTATTTCTATTTTGTTTTTTGTTTAAATATTCAAAGAAAATTGTTTTAACAAAGTTTCCAATGACAAGATTGAAATTTTCTGTACTTTTAAAAATGGTGTCTTATAAAAAAATTATGTGTTTTAAAATGTTTTTTTTTTTTGGAGATATCAACTAAATATGTATTTGGTACTTTTTGCGGTCCATTCCACAAATGAAATGAGTTTATGAAAAAAATGTATTTTATGTGGCAATAAATTTCTTTTTTATTGTAAATAGATGGCGAATAATTTATTATGTGTATTTAAGGTTCAAAATATATATATATATATATATATTTAAATATACCAATTTATAAGGACAAACGGGTAATAACTCCATTTTACAATATTTTAATAAAATAATCAGAAATATCTCAAAAATTTAGTATTTTAATTTCACTGTATCGTCATATAATTTATTTTCATATTCACAAATGAAAAGATTTTGCGTAGTTTTATTGATTTTTTCAAATTTTTCTTTTAAAATTTTATTTTTAAATAACTAACAGGTAGGTTTGCTTAAAAAAACTAATCGATTAAATAAACGCACAGCAATAAAAAAAAGCGTCTACATTTTATACTATTTTCCCTCGTTGAGCATGAAGTGATGTGGAAATGTTCAACGTAATGGTGGTGGTTCAATAGATAGTCATTGAAAGATGTTTTGAAAAGATATTCAGACTTTCAAAAATTTCATTCCGACCTTACAGCATTTATATATTGATTCTTATGCAACTCTATACAATAACGCTGTAAAATTGGAATAAGGACATTTTTATTAAAGTAGTATGCTCTCACCATAAAAAAGGATATATTAGTAATTTTATGTTCAAAATCAATTGCTAGGAACAAGAAAACAAAATAATCTTAAAGGTATGATTAATATTTCAGTTCTAATCTCACAATCAATTAGATTTTTGTGCATGCATGTAACTGTATTTCGTGAAATTCTCTGAATCAATCAAACAATAGGATAAAATCAAATTTTTCGGTACAGCATAGCAAAGGTCAAAAGAATTTTTTCTCCCGATTTTACATTTGTACAAAGAAACCTATATAAACCGGAGTCGCAATTGTCTCTGTTTAATTTAGGTTCCTGCACTTTGAAATATGTTCATCGCGTGCAAGTCTTCGGCTCAGACAGGTTTCACTGTACTTCATTTCTACTCCGATTTATCAATTTTACACTTCTTTCAATACACAAGAATGATTCAGTTTTTTTAGGTTTTTTTTTGGAATTTTTCAAGTGAAAGAGAAGGTTTTGGCATATTCTGAATTAAAATCTGAATTTTATCTAAACTGTAAGCGAAGATTATGACATTTTTCATAAAATTAGAGTAAACTTTAACAAATAATAGTAAGTTTAAATGTCAGATATATGACTTCTTTGTTCTTAGGTTACACTCGAGTTAGCTAATCTCCAGTTATCCAGATAAAAGATAACAGAAGATTAGCTAACCGCAGTATATCAGAACCTCAAGCATTATAGATTTATTTGTAATTTCTGTATGATTTCATTCCCTGTTTTTAAGTTTTCGTGGCTGCATAGTTTTTTAATCAATGGGTGTGAGTATTCAGTTGTCAGGTTTCTTGAAAATCAAATATATTAAAATTCGTGTTTTTAAGTTTTGCACGTATATTGATAAACCCGAGTATGTAGAGTCTACATTGTAAAATTTCAGCTTCAATCTCCGTGTTTACAGACGTTTTACTTTCAGCGTTAAATTTAAGAGATGTTCCAAAAACTCAATAATTGTTTTACTTTGACCAATTGATAAATGACAAAATATACAAATGTTAAGCAGTGTAACCATCTTCATAGAGAAAGTACCACCGTTTTATCATTTCAATCTTTGTAATCGTTATCACATAAAATACATTTTTATCAATGGCGTTTTTTTCTTTCGTTACAAACACATATCTGTTTATATTTCCATATCTTTATGTAAATAAATTTCATCTGGCAAAATTCATTTCAAAAAAAAAATTCAGAAAATTATTAAAATGTTTTCCAAAAAGCAACAGAGCTAAATGTAACCATTTTTTTATATTAATAACCAATCGAACAAAGATTTAGGTAAAGTAACAAATAAATAACTTGTTAGTTTAACCACAGCTCATAGAAAACCAGTGCTAAAAAATTATCGTTATTTTTTTTAATATTATGTTTTTTTTTTTTTCAATTCTGCTTACCAAATATTTTAGTTTAATGAACAGAACACAATTTTTTTCTTTTAAAATTCCATTAGGCGAATTTGTTTTCCTAAAGTTGATATTTAAGAGAAAATTAATTTTATGAATTATTAGATGGAATAAAAACAAACAAAAAACCGATATTAAAAATAAATTCCAGGTCCAAATGGTCGTAGTTTAATTGAAATACAACATGTATCTGGCGCTAATATTCAAATATCAAAAAAAGGCATATTCGCTCCTGGCACTAGAAATCGAATTGTTACAATAAGCGGTCAACCAAACGCCATTGCAATGGCACACTTTTTAATTGAAACGAAAATCAACGAGGAGGAGGCAAAGAGGGCGCGTCAAAATCCGGTTGCAAATGTTATCCAGTAAAATTAATTAAACAAGAAATTAAAATAATAAAAACAGAAAAAAAACGCATATACCTATATAAATATATTCAACAAAAGTTATATATACAATATACAAATAAATATGAAAAATTTTAACAATAAAAAGTTTAAAATAATAATGAAGATGATAATAATAATATTATTATAACAAAAAGTATATAAATAAAAGATATATTAAATTTTAACTAAAGTCTTTAAGAAAAAAAATGAGAAAAAAAGTAATTTTGTTAAAATTTATATAATAATAAACAGTTACATATATAGTGGGGTATAAAGATTTAGCAAATATTATTAATGAAAAGGTAATTTTATTAAAACAATGAAATTAATAAAATTGTTAATTATTTTTAGTTATATACAATAAAATTATTATGTGAAAGAGGTTATATAAATGGGAAACATAACAAAAAAAAAGATAATGAAATAAAACATTTAGCCATGTGTTTAGGAAGAATTTCGTTTTTCTTCAATTTATTGACTAGTTTTTGTTTTTACATAGTTTAAATATTGTATATGAAAAGTAAATTTACTTTTTGTTTATTTTTTCAAAGAAAATTTTGAAGAAAAAGTAAAATATTTACTAAAGACAAGACGGGGGGAATGTTTGCAATTGTGTATCAATTTTTTAAAGTTTTTTTTTAATTGTTTTATTGTTTTCATAATTATGATAGATAGATTTATATAAACATATATATATATATAAAAATAAATTTATATTTTTATTTAAAGGTTTTCATTAATTATTTTTATATTGAAATGTTTTTATTATAAATTCGAGCATTGAGCGTTTTCAGTGAATTAATTGCTATCTATCTTAAATCGCTCCCGAAGCTGAAATTCTTTTCTTTTTTTTAAATAACAAAAATAATAAAAAACTCCGTCAATTCTTCTTATCTACAAATTTTTTTAGATCAAAATAAAATGAAAAATCTTCAACTTCGAGCCAATCTGGGTATCTCTAATCAGTTTAAAGGTAAAATAACCATTTCAAATGCTTTAAGCGATGGCGATTTTGCTAACTTCAATTTCAAATTTAATGATTTTTCTTTATTTTTATCGCTCTGCTCTTTGCACTTTAAATTATATTTTACTATTAAATTGATTATATAAAATGATTATTAACTATTTTTGTTCTATGGACAATGATAAAACTATTTAGTGATATAAATAACGAAATGAAATCTCTTTTAATACAATGCTATATTATTTTGCCAATTGAGTTAGCCAAAATACTTTCATAAAACTTTTCTTAGAGACTAATTTTTATTCACATAATAGAGAATTATGACAATTACGAAGAAGAGATTTGATTACCTTCTTAATTCCCAATATTCTACTAAAAGAATTTTTGAAACGAATGCAGAAAGTAATTGTCATTTTTTTTTTTGGTAGATAGACTCCAACTCTCGCCCTTGCACGTGTTGATTTAATTCGGATATGACAAAACATTTTTTTTTTCAATAATTTTAAATTCAACGGAAATTCATTAAAGAATCAATTAGGTGAACCTACAATAATAATTGATGTATTTCTTAAATTTTCGTGGAAATTTCAATCGTGATTTTTGTTTAAAATACTTTCATGGATGCGTGGTTTAAATAATAAATAAAAATAAAAATGTAGATAACGGGAATTCTTAGTGTATAAAAGGCAACTATTAAACACATGAAATAAAATAATTGTTATTAGATTTTAATTGGATTTTAGATATCTTTAAATTTAAATAGGTCATTTAAAAATTATATCTATGGCAGACAATATCTCAAATAATGATCATTGACATGATTTCGGAAATTCCAAAACAAAATTTTTAAATGCATTAACTCCAAAGTACTATAAATTGATTTGTATCTAAAAAAAAATACATCAATTTCTAACACAATGATCATTATTTGTTTTAATTGTTTACCTTGAATCTTAGTATTTTTTACCTAGATTCAGTACGTGTTATAACGTATTTGCGATTTACATTATTTCGACCTAATTAATTAAACGAATGAATAATAAAATAGTGAATAACTTAAATCTTGCCTTAAGAAAATCTATATTGGAAATATGTAATTTTGGGATAATTTTATACAATCTTATTCAAAATTGAAATTTTGGTCAAATTTTCGTATGTACTTTATATGGTCGCAAAAATGTAAATCAAAAATGTTAATATGAATTTTGTCTCCGACTGTGATCAATTGATGAAAGAATCGCCAAGCATCATATGCGAAAAAAAGTATTTAATCGTTAAATTACTCGAAGTATAGGGCAAACAAGGTAGTAATGTGGTACATTAAAAATTGATTAATATACTTGCTAAAAAAATTTATTCTTTTAAATAATACACGGTTTTCAACACATTCTAAATTCTTTACTAACAACGGTTTTGTCTTTGTAGTTATTTTAAATGTACATTATAACAATATCTCTGGTTTTTCCTTTAAAAAATGTCAAAAGAATGAGAAAAGGATCTTTTACATGTTTCATTTGTTTACTACCCGTATTAACCTACGATACTACCACAAAAAGCATACAATTAACTAAGTAATAATTTTTGAAAACAGTAGCAATGATATCTATCAAATAATATGTAATAATGATGCATCACATTATGTTTTAATTTAAAAACGGTGAATAGAATTAAAATATACCGAAAAATTTATTACGATATAGATTTTAGTGAACCTTAATTTCTATGCCAGGAGTTGTTACTTTATATTTTGTTAATTTTTTATTGTTTTGTTTTAACGATTTTTTGAATTGGTTTTTTACACCACCAAATGTTTTTGTTTGTTTTTAAAATCTGCAATTATGGGTTTTTTAGATGAAAAAAAATAATTAAAGAATGTATAGAATGAAAATGCCTTGCTCCTTGTTATTGCTCAATTTTGACTTTTAAAAACGTTTTTTATACCGAATCAAGAAAAAAATTGTTTTTTTTACTTTACGGTTATACGATTTTTTTTTCGTGTTTGCAAAGCAAAAAACGTATATAAGTGAGAAAAGACAAAAGAAATATAGAATGATTTTAAATATAAATTTGATATGAAAATTTTTAGGCGATATAAAATGTACCTAAATTGTTTGTAAGATGATAATGTAGAAAATAATGGTTAAAGTATATAAATAATATATTTTATTAGTGCATATATGTATGTAGTAGGGTTCAATCATAAATAATTTCATACACTTGATCCATACCTCAGAAGTCATTTCAAAATTCACTCTGCTCTTAAATTCCTCCCCCTCCTCACTAAAAGCTCCTTTTACGACAAACTAAATTATAGATTACACATTTTTTTCATTTTCTTTGTGTTTCTCCCCCTTTTTTAAAAAATCTCATCAAACTTTTCTATAATTTTAATAACGTTCAAAAATCAAATCACTGAAAACGCTCACAAATCGCCATCATTGAACACGCTTCTTTGATCCTTCGCATCATTTTTTTTCGATAATAATCAAATTGTATGTAATTATCATTTATATATATTTTTTTATATTTTTAATTATATTTGTTGTTATTAGTTTGAATAATCAATTTTTAGCTGTTTAAGTTCGGTTTTTATATTATTTTCAAGTTGTCCTTGCAGGATAAAAATCAAACAAAACTTTGTAGTATACCATAATTATTTATATTCATTAAAAACCACAGAATGTTATAGTAAAAATAAACAAAAATCCTGCAATAGCGGAAATTTACATGATACAAAAAAAATCTACACTTTAGCAAGTTCTGTTTAATAGAATCTTTTCCCATATTATTTTTTTTGTGAATTTTATCGATTTTCGATATCAATCCATTCTAATAGAAAACCATTACAGTCAAAAAATATCTTGTAAATTCTCGCTTTATTAAAAAAAAAATATAGATTGAACTCAGGCTTCCTAAAAAATAGTTACCATTTTGTTATTTGATTAAAATATTTTAATTTTCTTACGTTTATAACCATATTTAACAACAATTACGTTTTATTATATTTTTTTAGTTTCATAAACATCAAATTAAATAGATCGATCAGTCAATGAATCATTTTCATTCAAGATTTTTATAATTCCATTTATTAAATATTTGGCTATAAATTGTTACAAAGAATAAGTAACATTTATAATTGTAGTTAGGAAAATGAATTGCTATTGTTTGTTAAACAATGAAGGTAGAAAAATTGATCATGCAGGAATAAATAATCACATTAAAATAATTTTTTTTAAAAACAGTAACATTTGAAGAATTTCTTTTAAAAAACACACAAATGTATTTCCCATATTTCCCATCATTACAATATGTAAAGTAATTTATTTAAAAAAAATAACTATTGTGCATAAACAGTTTGCAACATCACAACGCCATTCGTATTAAAATATTCGTCCTTTTAGTAAAATTCAACTTTTTTACGTAAAAGCTATGAGTTGAAATGTGCCTTGTGCTTTTTCAGTAAAACTGATTATAAAAAATATTCAACACTTCCAATATTTCCATTATTTTCGAAAAGATTTCATGTTTCTTCGCTGTGATATCAGTTAATCGAAGTCAAAACTATAACGGGTAGTTATCAGAAGCTGACATTATAAATTTTACACATACCTTTCTGAAAATCTAAATCAGTACTTTTTAACTAAATGATATTCGTTTTTTTTTACATTTAAATTTTTATAAATGGACCAAAGTTTCAATTTCATCACATCTTTTTCTGAATCTATTAAATAAGGGAGAAAATCTGCTCTTTATTTCGATGCACTAGTTTTAACAATGAATATCAGTCATTTATTCGTTAACTGTAGCCAAATTTAAATAGGCTTCTATGATAATTTTGTTATAATTTATATTTACGGGTAAGAAAAATCTACAATAAACTCTTGTGATCATTATTTAAATATTATAACAAATATTTCTTTAATGAAACACTTTTCTAATAATAAGAAGAAAATTCTATCCTGCAAGGTTCAACGAAAGGAGAAGAAACTGTAAGCAAATCAATGAAAATTAGTCCACATAATTTTTATGCCACTAGTTATTAGCTTTGTCTTTCACGAAAATAAACAAAAAAAAATAAAAATATTATCTACCTATATTACAAGAAAAGACGTGGTTATTTTTTAAATATATGATATTTTTTAATGTATTTTTTTATTTTTTTTTAAATATTTCTTTGTTTTGATTTAGTGTTTTTCTTGTTAAATACATAATATGTTTATTTTTTTATTTAAAGTTTTTGAAAAAAACGGAAAATATTTCAAGTAAGAAGGAAAATGTTACAAAAATATTTTTAAAAAAAATGAAAAAAAGGATGGAACAATGTTTATTAAACACAAAATCTATTTTAAATATTTGTCAATAAATTTATTAAAATCGTGGGGATATTAATAGTTTAGATGATTAAGAAATAATATAAGAAAAAAGAGTAAACAAAGGAATAAAATACAAATGTAAAATAAAAAAATTGTTATCACCATTAATTAAAAAGTGAAACTGACCTTTAAATATATATATATAAAATGAATTGTGAAAATTATTTAAAATAATAAAAAAAAAATATATATATATATATATATAAAGTCTATATAAAATGATTTTTTGTTTTTGCCTTACAAAATTTTAATAGTGTTAAAATCCGAATGATAAAAAAAATATTTACATAGATAAAATATATGAATAAATAGTAAAAGAAAGGAAAAAAAATCTTTTATGGTTAATTAGTTTAGATAAGAAAAATTCTACAAAAATAAATATAAAATAAATGAATTTTAGTCGATTGGAAATTGTTAATTATTAAATAATAATACATATAAATAAATTTTTTGAAATGAAAACAGATTTCATAGAAAAACTTGAAGGTATAAAATTAAACTGAACTTTATATTCACTTACTCATATAGGTAAAAATTATAAAAGAAATAATCATAATAAATGATAAAACGAGAACTAAAAAATGTATCTGCTATTGCTGAAACTGCTAGATGCAGATTCGTTACATTTGTTTTTCGGTTCTCCTGGTTTTATTATAAAATGTTTTCAAATTGCTGCATTTTCCAAAAAATAACATTTAAAGAATTGTCGATACTAGAACAATAATAAATTAGCGGTGCTTATCCTACAAATTTTCAGAACATTTCCATGTCTTTCGATGAAAAAATAAATAAATATTGCATAATTTAGTATATTCATTCGTTCTTTTAGGAATTTCTTACAATATTTCAATATATGACAAGTCAATTAATGTAGTTTAGGTATTTTCTGCTTTATAATATCGAATTTAGATCAATCAACATTTCTTTGTCAATTGTTCTGATCAAAATAATTCATACATTAATTTTTCAGATATTATTATTTTACTGAGAATGCATATTCAAAAACATTTCATGTTTTACACTTTTTTACGTTTCCATACAAAATCCGTTGCTAGACATGATTGCAAACCACATTCAAACATATTCTTGTATATAATAATAAAGTCAATTATTTCAGTTCAACGAAATTTTAAAAACAGAAAAAACACACAACTTGGAAGTTTTTCTACATATTTAGTTCTCCATTAAAAACAAAATAATGGACTGCCCAAAGTAATTTTATCTTTCTTCACGAAAACTACACCAATTTTAAAATGAATGTAGGAATTTTAAACTCGCTTGCTGATTTTCTTAACAATATCTTTTCCTCGGACGTAATTATTTCGACTTGAAATTTTAGTTTAGAGTAGGAATATTATTACCGATACTTTATTTGATCCTGTCGGATACCAAAAACTTAACAATAAACAAAACTTAAAATTTCAATAGGTTAAAGATTAATCTTGGTGAATTATAAGAGAAAACCTCAAGTTATTTGAGGGGATAGTTTAAAAATCACGAAATACGTAATATAATATAAAGTCTAGTTTCATTAAATTTCTTATAACATGTGTTGCTGTGAATAAAAATATATAATGATAACGAAATAAGATTTTCAGGATTTCATAAGTAAATATTTTGTCCTTTTAACAATAACTACAAAAATCAATGAAATTGTAAGTATTTTCAACCTCAATACATTTATTCTTCACATTTTTCATACGATTCACAATATCTCCTCTCAGTTTCGACAATTCTTTTCATAGTAAACATTTGTCCATTTAGCTACTAAACATCACATACGTGTTAAAATATGAATTTCTCAAGATTAAAATTTTAGATTCTGCAAATGAAGGAAAAACTTCGAAAAATATTAGCACAATCAGCAAATTTTAAAATAGGTAAAAAATATGTATTTATATTTAAATATCTACATCGCGATGTGTGTATGTGTGTTTAATAGCTATTTAAGATTTACATTCAGATTTTAAAAATATTACTTCAATAATTCATATTCACACTTTGTAATGTAATCAAATTAATTAGAAAATCAGAAATTTACATTTAAAATGCACTTGGTGTTCATTCGATTTTACATTCCTGCACAAGTTTTGGAAAATAAAAATCTACTACAAAATCGTTTTGCAGATAAAAGAAAAAGAATACACTTTTGAGCATTTTAAACAGGATTTACATGAATGCATAATGTACATATAATATGATTTTTTTCTCATTTTCGTTCATTTAAAAAACCATAGAAGATTTCTAAATTATGTAATTTAATTATCAACACAAAATTTATACAGTAAATCATTTCATTTGTTTGTCATCATTCTCAACAAAACAATCATTAAAAAAACATGATGGCGAAAAAAAATTAAATTGCATTTGCGTACATTTTTGAAAGAAACTTAATGAAAATTTTGTAGAAGAACCCGATTGTACTTTCATGTTAGAATCATTAAATTCGCTGTTGTTGTTCATCATTAAATCATGTTAAATAAAATGTTAAAAAATAAGTAATAAACCCTATACCGTTTAATTATTATTACATCATCCAATTAATCCGTTCGTTTTATTCCACTTCTATATTTTTTACTTGCTTTTTTTACGAAAACCCTACATTGAATCATCATTATCTCATCAAAGCAACAGGAGTTTATTAAAAATTGAACTAAACTGAAGGATCATTTTTTAACAGATCAAATTTATCAGGTAAGTATGTTGGAATTAAAATAAAAAGGGAAAAAATACCTATGGAAATTTTCATAGCTGTAAGCAGCTCTAGCTCTATAATGACTCGATCGATTGTTCTGAAATGTTTAAACAAATGAGTAAACGACATCCTTTTTTCATTTCAATTCGCAAAAAAAACTTTTAGGGGCAGCAAATTAGAGATGATTTACTAAATTTCAAGGCTATTAAAACTTTTGATTGGTCTCAAGATATTTGCTCGTACAAAGTCAAATATTGTTTCACTTCCATGGTCGATTACTTGTATAAAAATTACACAATGGCATTCCAAAGAGTGTTCTTCGCTACATCATTGGCCTTCATGCATTCAAAAACGTTACATAAGATGCGAATTTAATCATTTAAGCAACGGATTTTGCTACCAATTAATGTTTTTATATATTCTATTTGATATTGATTAACTTTTCTGCTTTAACATCACTTTTTTTTATAGGAAATAAAAATTAAAGATATTATTGATAAACATACAAACTTAAACTTTGGTTAAATGAAACAAATTTTTCAAACATCAACGAATATTACTATTAACCTTTCAAGAAAAAAATCAAAATATATTAATTCAAACTCGTCGAATAGTTACAATTAGTCGAAAATCACAATAAACAAAAATATGTGAACATCTTTCTAATACTAAAATACAAAATTAAATACAAACTTTTACTAATAAATATTTCAAAACCATAAAACTATTCAAGAAGAAAAATGTCATTTTTTGCTAGTAGAAGAAAATATTGCCATGCAATAAAAAAGTATAAAATCTTTGTATTTTTTATTCTCTGGGTCTCTTATTCGCAAATTTCAAAAAAAAATACATTTTTGATAAAAATCATAGTATAGGTAAACAAAGAAATTAGATAAAAATTTTCATTATTGTTGAATCATTGTTGGTTAGTACATATAAAAATAATAATAACACAGCTCTGTTAATTCTAAAAATCAATTGAGTAGTTGGCTTTTAAAATATAAACCTACAGCATAACATTTTCTCGCAAAAAAAAACAATCCAATTTAAAAACCAAGATACACATCTAACAATTTTTGAATTTCTAAAAGTTTATTATGTTTGTTTAAGCACAGGCTGTAGCCATATAACCTACTCTTTAACATCATGAAAAAATACTTACACAACTTATTAAAACACAAATCAAAATCTTAACCTGTAAGTCCTACAGGTTTTATTCACCAAAAAATTCGATTTTGTAGATCTACAACGATGTGTAATTAAGAGTTAATGGTTTTTTAAAGTAAACATGCCCATTGGTTGGCACTCTTTAGAAATAATCACATGAACAATGTTACAATAAATAAAAAATTTAAAAAAAAATTACTATTATCTGACTGTGATAAACATAAAAAAAATTCGACGCGAATGAAAACATCTCATAGACCCGGTTTTTACATAACACTTTGTAAATCTCATTAATAGATAACAAATCTGTTTGCATAGGAATGCGATGTTTGGTTGAAGTTTCAACCGATTGTTCGTAAAAATTTCGATAAAAAAAAGTTAATAAAAACATTTTGGAAGCGAAAAAATAACAGTTTCGGTCGATTTTTGTCACCAAAATTAAGTGTTCGTCCAGCTTGTAGTGTTACGCTATTCATAGTCTAGTACTGATTCTCAAAAATAGTATGTTTTAATAAAAAAAAAACAACCCAAACTGTTATTGTGCTTTGGTCATCGAACACATTTTTTGATCAATTCATTAATTCTTAATAATAATAATTTTCAAACAAAGAGAACAAGTTTGGGAAACATCTGTACTGTTTTCTTCTACCTATAGATAGAACTGTAGAAAATTTATTGAAATCCAATACCAAACATTCAAAAATCCTAAATTACAATAAATAAAAATATGAGTTTTTATATTTACCCGATGTTTATCCGATCGGTTAAAAATGCGATTCGCGAGGAAAACTCAAGAATTTAGAAGATAAAATTATTAAGTCCTTTACTGAAGGAAAATAAAACTTTGGCTCTAATGATACTTGAAATTAGAAGTATCTATTTAATGTACAAACCAACAGATTGGTCCGAGAAACGAGATAATAAACATGCAATTCGTCATCATATAATATAACGAAGATATGTTGATTTTCATTCGTACTCAATTAATATTGTATTTTCTTATTAAAAATAAAAACATATTAGAAAAACCAAATCGTTGTTTTAATTGAGACAATGCGTTACATTTGTTTGATTTAATTAGACGAAAGAAGTTGATGACCGCTATTTAAGCATTCAAAAATTATGCATTTAACCGCTTTGCGGCAGGGTCAAAAGGGAACTCCAAAATGATGGTAAGGTTTGGAAAAATATTTTTTAAACTATATTTAGAAGATTTTTTTTTAATTTTGCTTTAGAACTTTCGATTTGTGGAAAATTTTTGAACTTTCTTTTGAACTTTCTTTTGAACTTTCTATTTGTGGAAACAACAAAAAATAACCATTAGAGGTATTACCTAATGAAATAAGCCTTTGATATTGTACTGGAATACTGAGTAGAAAAGTATATTACCTCCAATTAGAATTGCAATTTAGGTCAGTTAGAACAGTATTTCTGCAGATTAGAACAATCTGTAAACATTTTTTTACATTTAATCTTTATTAATTGATTTCAGCTCTTTTGGTAATTATTTGTGACAAGTATTTAAATTTTTAAAGTTGTTTCGCATTTGTTTTTTAGTTTGGCGACCGTTTGTTTGTTTCAATATCAAGTCTATAATGTCTGGCTGTGAAATTAAAGTCAAACGATCTTTATCGACGAGTTGTAGATATTTATAGTAAATGGGCAGTGTCAGTCTCAAAAACATTGTTAATTCTGATTGTTTTACGATTTTTTGGTTTACTTTCTAAATGTTGGCAATCGTGTTCGCCGATTAGGCCCTTGAATACGACAGAAGGTATCTTTTTTTTATGTTTTTGAACTATATAGAACAACGTTTTCCATACAAACCGACCGCTACACCGGCCGCTGCGGTTTATATGGAAAACGTTGCCCTATGTTGCTCAAGAATATTAAAAATACGCGCCTAGAGGCGAAACGAAAAAAGTCACGATGCACATCACATTGAATTTAAGCATCGTCAATACAATATTACACAAGACAGGTTACTAGTAACGAAGTTTCGATGGGAAGTGATTTGTCATTTTATTTAGTTGAGCAAAAGGAATATGTATTGTAATCTCCCTACAGATGGTTCAATTCGGCATGCTTCATTCGACAACAACAACAAAAACTAGTGGGAATGCGACGGAACAGCTGGGAGAAAGGAAAAGCAATTTTGTTTCTCTCAAAATTTATTCAAAGAAATCGAAGTTGGAAAACGTCAAAGAATTTAAAAACAGTTAAATTGAAGTGCTGCTGGGAAACAAGAACTCGAAAGTACTCTTCTTCAGGCAGGAAGCAGAAACAGAACAGCCAGAAATTGGGGGAAACAAACGCAAGGAACCATTTCCTAATCTCGTTTCTTTTCTTTGTCGATGGACGAAGACGAAATTTCTTCTGCGGAATACAAATCTTGTAAAATATGTTCGGTAGCGCAGAGAAACTTCTATTGCCAGAATTGCGTCCAAACTGGTGACTTCGTACATTCCAGCAAGCAGGACTCTTCGGAGCGGTAAGTATCAAAACAAAAAAAAACTATCCGCAGGAGATGGATAATTATGATTGCCTTTCCATCTGCGAAATAAGTTTGAAATTTATAGCTTTCCCCAACATATTCCCTAACCGATTCAAAAATACGGACAGAGGTGATCTTCCTGGAAATAACACCATACCCTAATAAACTGATTGATAAAGTTGTGAGACGAATTCCAAGCAGGTCAACTTTTCGTCTCCGTCTACCTGATGCTTGGTAGAAGGAATTAAGGGTCTAATACACTTTCTTCTTTACATTTTAGGTTTGCGGACAAACAACTAAGATACCACAACTTGAAGGCGAATCTGCGAAAATGCAATGAACAATGCATTAAGCTATTGCAGCAAAAGAAGCTGTTTGAGAACATAAAGACGGAGGTAAAGCGCAAAAGGGACAAGACCACTTTACTGCGTCGTTTGATACACGAGACTAAAGCGAGCCTCGATGAGAAGACAAAGAGTCGAGATGAGCTGCTAACGAATAACCGCCTGAGACAAACTATTCTGCCGAAGTACGAGGACAAAGTCAAGAAGCTTGAGGACTATGTCAGCGATCGCGCTCAACAGAATACTCAGCTAGCGGATAAGAAGCTGGATCTGCTCAACCAGACAAAGCAAACTATCCGGACGGATTCTCAGAGGCTAATCACTTACATTTTTCCAATATCGCAAACACACCCGAAGCCAGAACAGCCTGATCCCACGGAAATACTCGATACGGTCAGTGCTTTGGCTGATGCGACTCGAACATCGTATATACGAGGAAGATGGGTGTACCAGGATAGCTGCAATTCGGAAATTCAGCACACAATCGTTGCTCCATCTCTACCAGCCAACGGTGACTACACAGCTTACTCAGACTGGGTAACGCACAACAAAGACGGTCTCCCGGCCTCCGCATCGAGTGAAACTCTGCCCAGCATGAATCCAGCTTACCGTATAAGCGCCGCCCTTACCTATACCACTCAGCTGATTAATCTGTTGAGTTTCTATTTGGACGTTAAGCTTCCGTACAAGCTAGCTTATGGGTAAATTCATTCAATTTCATTCAAGGATTTACTCATTACACTGTATCTACTGTTTTAGGGATTTCTGCAAAAAGGAAATGAGCGAGCAACAGTTCTCCCGAAAGGTGGCCAGATTGAATGCTAACATTTTGTACCTGTGCTATACCCAGCGGGTAAAACTGACTCTCCTCAATCCGAGCCACACTTTGGAGAATCTTTCGTACATCCTCAACACAGGTGCTAGCGATCTTGGTCGAGTCGGTCCGGTCGACGTATCCGACGCTCCCCTTAACCGCTCTGAGGAATTTCAAACAATCCGAGATCTGGAACCAACAACGGACACCGAATCTGATGGTAAACAATTTTTATCCCAATCGAATTCCCTTTAATTATTGTATGATTTCAGATGATAATTCATTTCGACAAGAATGGGAGTCAGTACCTCATCTATCATCGCTTGATGTTAATCCACCATTGCCGACTTCAAATCCACAGGCCGCCGCCAGTATGGCTGGTGGCCTAGTAACTAGTGCCGCTGCAAGTATTGCATCAATTTGGCGTGGCTGGACAACGGGTAGATAAGTTCGACATCGTTATTAAAATTTTATGCAAGATTTAATCCCTTTTTTTTAAATTGAAGTAAAATCATTAACAAAGACATTCAAGTAATCGTATTTAATATTGAATTTCGTAAGTTTATAAAGTGATTCAAATGAAATTTTAAAGTAAAAAAAGAACGACAAAACTTCAACTAAGATCTAACTTTATAATGTAAATAGCATTATTCAAACAAAACTTTATTTTTTAAACAATAGAATTATAACAATTAGGATGTTGCACTTAAAATTACAAAAAAAAAATAAAAGATATTTTTTGATCGATACATATGGTTTTGTTCTTACACCCAAATTGAAATATAGGTACTTTTTGGAAGCGATATTCCTCCGCATTCCTTCAACGCAATTTTGTGTGATGAGTGAAATTTAAAAGCCACAAATAAATAAAGTAGCGTGTTTTGTTTGTACAAAACTAGTGTTTAGTCTCACCAAATTTAATTTTTCGCCCCTAAAAAAATCCCTAAGGAAGTTTGCATAAATTCACTTACATGTATAAGAGATACGCATTTTGTACTTTTTGTCCTCCCTAAAACTATGCAAATTTTCCTTTATTTGCTTTTTTTTATGGAAAGAGTTGTTCGATTTCAATCAAATAAAAGCTAAAGGTCTTTTTTCATCAAGTAGTTAGTTAAATTATTAATTAGGCAACGCCCTGACATATTGAGAAGTCCTGTTAGACTAAAGCCACTGAATGAAAGTTTTTGAGCTGAGTGAAAGGATATGGAAAAATTAGTATATTTGGAGCATGTTTGGAAATATTCGGAATTTTCTTCAGAACACTATTTAATATAATTGTTATATACTTGAAAAAAACCTAACACAACAACAAAGCCCAGAAAAATAGATAATGTGTATTACATAATTACGCAACTGTATTTATTTATTTATTAAGTTCAGTACCTCGGTTCTATTTAAAGTTTTTTGTTCGTAATTGAATACTTTTATATCAAAATAAAGATAAATTTATCTAATTACATGAATAGCCATAAATAATCAAATATTGCCCTGCGATTTCGGCTATTTTTTGAAAAGATTTTATTGTGTTTATCAAAAAGGTAAGATAACTAAGAGCCTTTTAAAATTATCGTCGCATTAAAAATTTAAAAAAAACGAGTTTTAAATGTTGTAAATTATTTGAAAAGTGGCACTCCGAAATTGAGAGTACAATATCATATTGTACAATTTTTAGAGGTACTTCATAAAGTGCAGTTGACCTCGAACCCAGCTAGGAGCTACCCTAATGAAGTAGACTTTAAGTGGACTTTCAAAACTCGGGATTTTACATGAAATTCGAGGCTGTGTGAAGACAGCACAAGTAACAAATTAAAGGTTTAACAAAAAATAACAAATTAGGTACAACTTTTTTATTATTTCATATTTCAGATGAGTTCCGATTATACACCTGTCCATTGAACGCGGAAAAGTTCCTTTTTTAGCCACGGCGCCACTTACGTACGAGGAAAAGTTCCCTTTTTAGCCACGAAGCACTTATTTTTCCATACTCACCTCGTTTTGAGTCTTTGCTATGACATCTAGCAAATTCACCACGGATACTTTATTATACTTTTTTTGTACCAATATGTTTGAATTTTTAAATATTTCACCTCAAATTACTTAAATAAGTCTAAATTATATAAAAAATTGTAACTTTATTTCAAATAAATTAACAAAGAACAAAAAACATTTTTTATTTGATAAATGTATATGTTTGACATTCAAAAAAAATTTAATATCTCTCGATTGGCACTTTTTCTCGGAAATCGATCAAACGATGTATTTTTTTAAGAAATAAGTTTTTTGGACGTACAAAAAAGAATTGTAATATTTTCAAATATAGTTCCCATGCTGCCATTATGGAGGGACTTTTAAAATTCCCCTCTTGACAACTACTTGACACACCTAAAGAAATTCCCGCCAAAATGAAAATTAATTAAATTTGCAATATTCCAAATTTTGAAAGCAGGAAAATGCTTCGTTTTTATGCGTACCTATTTTGCAGGTATTTTCTCGTAAAACAGGTAATGGATCTATGAAGAAAACAGCCTGGGAACGACGAAAATCAGCGAAAATCTGACGGTTGCCACAGAAGGAGAAATTTCATTTTTCATTTTCCTGTTTTCTTCCAATTTAATGGATAAAATTACATAATAATTGGCATTTTCAAAGCGATTTTGCATTTTCTAATCAAATCCCACAATTTGAAATAAAAATCTTACGAAAAACTATAAAAACTTATTGAATGAAATCAAGTTTACATTCGAAGTCCATTTGCTTATTTTCCCATGTGAAAATTTCTTCGATTTTTTTAACAAAATTTTTTGATTTTCCAAACGACTTTAGCTAGAGATCTGAAATTTTGCACAAATGTAAGTAATGTAAAGAGAAAGTATTGGTAAAAAAATGGGGAAAATCGGATAACTCCTTCCCCCCTTCCCGCTGAAAATTGAAGTTTTTGGCGATTTCCTCGAAAACGGTTTACCACATCAAAAAAGTTTCAAAGAAAAAAGTGTTTAGAATACAATTTTACATAATTCACCCATATATCATAAATTCAACCGACCGACATTTATGATGTTTCATGTCGCTCAAAGATTTTCGATTTTCTTCGGAGAATTTTTCCATTGCAGATTTGCCTGAAATAAATTTTTTTCAAAAATTCATATCTTTTGACTTGTTCATCGTAGATACACACTATTTACAGCAAAATGTAGGAAAATTGTCTGAAATTTTCAAAAAAAGTATCGTGAGAAAAAAATTTCATACAAATTTTTTCACGGCGAGGAATAGATGCGGTAAATTCGAGAGAACTCCTTTTTTGGTTACTTGTTTTAATGCAACTTTTTACTATTAGATGCTAAATACAATTCTCTGCAACTTTTTTGAAGACATAAAGGTGGTATTTCAAACAGTTTTCGTGTTATGAACTGAAAACTAACCCGTAGTGGCAGAAATTTAATTGAAAAATTAAAAAAGGGGAGAAAGAGTGGTCAGATTGAATTTTCACGTATGACCGAATTATGTAAGATTACATTGTAAACACTTTTTTCTTTGAAACTTTTTTGATGTGGTAAACCGTTTTCGAGGAAATCGCCAAAAACTTCAATTTTCAGCGGGAAGGGGGGAAGGAATTATCCGATTTTCCCCATTTTTTTACCAATACTTTCTCTTTACATTACTTACATTTGTGCAAAATTTCAGATCTCTAGCTAAAGTCGTTTGGAAAATCAAAAAATTTTCTTAAAAAAATCGAAGAAATTTTCACATGGGAAAATAAGCAAATGGACTTCGAATGTAAACTTGATTTCATTCAATAAGTTTTTATAGTTTTTCGTAAGATTTTTATTTCAAATTGTGGGATTTGATTAGAAAATGCAAAATCGCTTTGAAAATGCCAATTATTATGTAATTTTATCCATTAAATTGGAAGAAAACAGGAAAATGAAAAATGAAATTTCTCCTTCTGTGGCAACCGTCAGATTTTCGCTGATTTTCGTCGTTCCCAGGCTGTTTTCTTCATAGATCCATTACCTGTTTTACGAGAAAATACCTGCAAAATAGGTACGCATAAAAACGAAGCATTTTCCTGCTTTCAAAATTTGGAATATTGCAAATTTAATTAATTTTCATTTTGGCGGGAATTTCTTTAGGTGTGTCAAGTAGTTGTCAAGAGGGGAATTTTAAAAGTCCCTCCATAATGGCAGCATGGGAACTATATTTGAAAATATTACAATTCTTTTTTGTACGTCCAAAAAATTTATTTCTTAAAAAAAGACATCGTTTCATCGATTTCCGAGAAAAATTGCCAATCGCAAGATTTTCCACTTTTTGTAAAATGCGTGCTGGCACCTTTAGCGGTCGATTTCTCCTGACCGGAAGCGATTTTTTTCGGTCTGAAAACGGTTTTGGAAAGAGGGGACACTTACCTCGAACTACGAGTTAGTTTTCGGTTCATAACACGAAAACTGTTTGAAATACCACCTTTATGTCTTCAAAAAAGTTGCAGAGAATTGTATTTAGCATCTAATAGTAAAAAGTTGCATTAAAACAAGTAACCAAAAAAGGAGTTCTCTCGAATTTACCGCATCTATTCCTCGCCGTGAAAAAATTTGTATGAATTTTTTTCTCACGATACTTTTTTTGAAAATTTCAGACAATTTTCCTACATTTTGCTGTAAATTTTTGAAAAAAATTATTTCAGGCAAATCTGCAATGGAAAAATTCTCCGAAGAAAATCGAAAATCTTTGAGCGACATGAAACATCATAAATGTCGGTCGGTTGAATTTATGATATATGGGTGAATTATGTAAAATTGTATTCTAAACACTTTTTTCTTTGAAACTTTTTTGATGTGGTAAACCGTTTTCGAGGAAATCGCCAAAAACTTCAATTTTCAGCGGGAAGGGGGGAAGGAGTTATCCGATTTTCCCCATTTTTTTACCAATACTTTCTCTTTACATTACTTACATTTGTGCAAAATTTCAGATCTCTAGCTAAAGTCGTTTGGAAAATCAAAAAATTTTCTTAAAAAAATCGAAGAAATTTTCACATGGGAAAATAAGCAAATGGACTTCGAATGTAAACTTGATTTCATTCAATAAGTTTTTATAGTTTTTCGTAAGATTTTTATTTCAAATTGTGGGATTTGATTAGAAAATGCAAAATCGCTTTGAAAATGCCAATTATTATGTAATTTTATCCATTAAATTGGAAGAAAACAGGAAAATGAAAAATGAAATTTCTCCTTCTGTGGCAACCGTCAGATTTTCGCTGATTTTCGTCGTTCCCAGGCTGTTTTCTTCATAGATCCATTACCTGTTTTACGAGAAAATACCTGCAAAATAGGTACGCATAAAAACGAAGCATTTTCCTGCTTTCAAAATTTGGAATATTGCAAATTTAATTAATTTTCATTTTGGCGGGAATTTCTTTAGGTGTGTCAAGTAGTTGTCAAGAGGGGAATTTTAAAAGTCCCTCCATAATGGCAGCATGGGAACTATATTTGAAAATATTACAATTCTTTTTTGTACGTCCAAAAAATTTATTTCTTAAAAAAAGACATCGTTTCATCGATTTCCGAGAAAAATTGCCAATCGCAAGATTTTCCACTTTTTGTAAAATGCGTGCTGGCACCTTTAGCGGTCGATTTCTCCTGACCGGAAGCGATTTTTTTCGGTCTGAAAACGGTTTTGGAAAGAGGGGACACTTACCTCGAACTACGAGTTAGTTTTCGGTTCATAACACGAAAACTGTTTGAAATACCACCTTTATGTCTTCAAAAAAGTTGCAGAGAATTGTATTTAGCATCTAATAGTAAAAAGTTGCATTAAAACAAGTAACCAAAAAAGGAGTTCTCTCGAATTTACCGCATCTATTCCTCGCCGTGAAAAAATTTGTATGAAATTTTTTTCTCACGATACTTTTTTTGAAAATTTCAGACAATTTTCCTACATTTTGCTGTAAATAGTGTGTATCTACGATGAACAAGTCAAAAGATATGAATTTTTGAAAAAAATTTATTTCAGGCAAATCTGCAATGGAAAAATTCTCCGAAGAAAATCGAAAATCTTTGAGCGACATGAAACATCATAAATGTCGGTCGGTTGAATTTATGATATATGGGTGAATTATGTAAAATTGTATTCTAAACACTTTTTTCTTTGAAACTTTTTTGATGTGGTAAACCGTTTTCGAGGAAATCGCCAAAAACTTCAATTTTCAGCGGGAAGGGGGGAAGGAGTTATCCGATTTTCCCCATTTTTTTACCAATACTTTCTCTTTACATTACTTACATTTGTGCAAAATTTCAGATCTCTAGCTAAAGTCGTTTGGAAAATCAAAAAATTTTGTTAAAAAAATCGAAGAAATTTTCACATGGGAAAATAAGCAAATGGACTTCGAATGTAAACTTGATTTCATTCAATAAGTTTTTATAGTTTTTCGTAAGATTTTTATTTCAAATTGTGGGATTTGATTAGAAAATGCAAAATCGCTTTGAAAATGCCAATTATTATGTAATTTTATCCATTAAATTGGAAGAAAACAGGAAAATGAAAAATGAAATTTCTCCTTCTGTGGCAACCGTCAGATTTTCGCTGATTTTCGTCGTTCCCAGGCTGTTTTCTTCATAGACCCATTACCTGTTTTACGAGAAAATACCTGCAAAATAGGTACGCATAAAAACGAAGCATTTTCCTGCTTTCAAAATTTGGAATATTGCAAATTTAATTAATTTTCATTTTGGCGGGAATTTCTTTAGGTGTGTCAAGTAGTTGTCAAGAGGGGAATTTTAAAAGTCCCTCCATAATGGCAGCATGGGAACTATATTTGAAAATATTACAATTCTTTTTTGTACGTCCAAAAAATTTATTTCTTAAAAAAAGACATCGTTTCATCGATTTCCGAGAAAAATTGCCAATCGCAAGATTTTCCACTTTTTGTAAAATGCGTGCTGGCACCTTTAGCGGTCGATTTCTCCTGACCGGAAGCGATTTTTTTCGGTCTGAAAACGGTTTTGGAAAGAGGGGACACTTACCTCGAACTACGAGTTAGTTTTCGGTTCATAACACGAAAACTGTTTGAAATACCACCTTTATGTCTTCAAAAAAGTTGCAGAGAATTGTATTTAGCATCTAATAGTAAAAAGTTGCATTAAAACAAGTAACCAAAAAAGGAGTTCTCTCGAATTTACCGCATCTATTCCTCGCCGTGAAAAAATTTGTATGAAATTTTTTTCTCACGATACTTTTTTTGAAAATTTCAGACAATTTTCCTACATTTTGCTGTAAGTAGTGTGTATCTACGATGAACAAGTCAAAAGATATGAATTTTTGAAAAAAATTATTTCAGGCAAATCTGCAATGGAAAAATTCTCCGAAGAAAATCGAAAATCTTTGAGCGACATGAAACATCATAAATGTCGGTCGGTTGAATTTATGATATATGGGTGAATTATGTAAAATTGTATTCTAAACACTTTTTTCTTTGAAACTTTTTTGATGTGGTAAACCGTTTTCGAGGAAATCGCCAAAAACTTCAATTTTCAGCGGGAAGGGGGGAAGGAGTTATCCGATTTTCCCCATTTTTTTACCAATACTTTCTCTTTACATTACTTATATTTGTGCAAAATTTCAGATCTCTAGCTAAAGTCGTTTGGAAAATCAAAAAATTTTGTTAAAAAAATCGAAGAAATTTTCACATGGGAAAATAAGCAAATGGACTTCGAATGTAAACTTGATTTCATTCAATAAGTTTTTATAGTTTTTCCTAAGATTTTTATTTCAAATTGTGGGATTTGATTAGAAAATGCAAAATCGCTTTGAAAATGCCAATTATTATGTAATTTTATCCATTAAATTGGAAGAAAACAGGAAAATGAAAAATGAAATTTCTCCTTCTGTGGCAACCGTCAGATTTTCGCTGATTTTCGTCGTTCCCAAGCTGTTTTCTTCATAGATCCATTACCTGTTTTACGAGAAAATACCTGAAAAATAGGTACGCATAAAAACGAAGCATTTTCCTGCTTTCAAAATTTGGAATATTGCAAATTTAATTAATTTTCATTTTGGCGGGAATTTCTTTAGGTGTGTCAAGTAGTTGTCAAGAGGGGAATTTTAAAAGTCCCTCCATAATGGCAGCATGGGAACTATATTTGAAAATATTACAATTCTTTTTTGTACGTCCAAAAAACTTATTTCTTAAAAAAATACATCGTTTGATCGATTTCCGAGAAAAAGTGCCAATCGAGAGATATTAAATTTTTTTTGAATGTCAAACATATACATTTATCAAATAAAAAATGTTTTTTGTTCTTTGTTAATTTATTTGAAATAAAGTTACAATTTTTTATATAATTTAGACTTATTTAAGTAATTTGAGGTGAAATATTTAAAAATTCAAACATATTGGTACAAAAAAAGTATAATAAAGTATCCGTGGTGAATTTGCTAGATGTCATAGCAAAGACTCAAAACGAGGTGAGTATGGAAAAATAAGTGCTGGAAAATAAGTGCAGAAATTCACTTAAAAATTACACAGCCGAAATTCGATTACCCTTGAGTTTTCCGCTACAGTCAATCGCTGAATTTTCTACTAGTTTTACAGTGTTTTAGTGCAAAGTTAATGTAAATGGCCGTGACAGGTGTTGAACTGTTCAGGTGAAAATGTTTTTCGCAACAACCAAAACATTTGGGAAGTGTTTTTTCAAATTGACTGCCTACGCTTGAATTGGGAAAACTAGAACAAAGATCCACGCAACTGTATTTGTAAAACATTTGGGGAATCGGCGAAAGAAACTGCGACAACATATGCCAAGTTTTCCTGTGGAAATCGCCTGAAATCAGTGCGAGGCGAAGGGGCTTCACAACGTTTCAGCCATCCAACAATATTCGATAATTGCACAAAGCAAAACTCAGTACCCCGAATAGTACGAAGGACGAACAGTGGAAAAAAACAGGAAAGTCTCGAAAAGTGAAACTTTTAATTATGTCGATCCCACCTCTACTATGCAGCACTCCGCCTCCCCTGAGCGACAGCGATGACAAAGATGACGACGACTTTGGGGGCTTTGAGTCAGCTGCTGAATTCGCCCAATTCGATGGTAAGGAAAGAAATCTCATTAGCTCTGTAGTGGCTGCTAGAAAAACTCATTTTTTTGGTCAGATTCTTGGTCAGGAGCAGTAAAACTAGGTCAAGATTTTCATATAATTTGATAAGACCTTTATTGCTTCTACCTTGGCGTTTATTTTGCGAAGAAAGCAGTTTTTTTTTCTATGTACCCACATTCAGTAAATGCATATCTTATCTAATAATGTTCAAAATTAAAAGCGCTTGTTTGTCGCCCATTGGTAAACAAAGTGTAATTCCATTTGTTGGGTAAATTTGCCACATCCACGGCAGATGGAAGATAATTTTAGAAAATCTAAATGCAAAAACGAAATTGAAAGTATTTGATTCTCATAAAATCCCATTGCAGAAACATCCTTACCTGCAACTCCACTGCATAAAACTAAAACTAAGGAAGATACTCCCGATCTACCCGTTCCAAGTGATGTGGAGTTTCAAATATATTCAACAACGGCTAATATCCCTCCTGCCCCGCCACATAGTAAAACCGAGTCAACTTGTGTACTTGCGAATGACAAAAATACAATACAAATATGTGACGAAACGCCAACAGAAACGCTCGAAGAAGTCACAGAGGTTGATCATAGTCCAGAAAGTCCCATAGACATATTATCTCAAGGTACAACAGCTGATGCAGAAGTAAAGGAGGGAGCGGAGAAATTGCCAACTGATGACCAAATGTGTATCTTAGCGGAAGACGACGATCTAACGAAATCTCCAAAGAGCCAAAATCCATCAGTGAAATCATCGCGTGCTGCTAGTCCACAATCCCTGGAACTCTCAACTGGGAATTTATCAATTGACGATGATGAAGGAGATATTGATGACGCTAGCATTGTTGATTTTCAAGTAGCCGAACAGAAATACGATGACAATACGAGTTTACCGTCCTTTGATTCTATTAGCGTATCGAAGAGTACGACTCCAATACCTGGAAATGATAAACCCCCACCCCACGAAAGTCCAACTGATGAATTTAAAAATCTTAGCGATAAATCAATTTCTAGTGCCTTCCAATCCCCAGACAATGAAGTTGCTACCAATGATGATGATATAACAAAATTTGAGCCTCCTGAAGAAAGATTTATGGGACTTGTCGCAGAATCCTGTGAACCAATGGGTGCTAGTGAACATGAAGCGAACGAATTTGCAAAGGTTACGATATCAGAGCTTATACCAAACTGCCCGCAGACGAAAGCAAAAGA
This sequence comes from Chrysopilus asiliformis, assembly GCA_964034945.1. Lineage (NCBI taxonomy): Eukaryota > Metazoa > Arthropoda > Insecta > Diptera > Rhagionidae > Chrysopilus > Chrysopilus asiliformis. The sequence goes on from OZ035961.1 coordinate 340,357, forward strand.
TTTCCATTTAGATCCTGACGAACAGAACAAAACCTTTCAAACTCTTGACCCTACAGAAGATTCCTTTGCAGCCCCGATCCCCCAAGAACTATCCGCAGGCACTACCACGGAAGCGACGGAGAGCTTTGATGCTGACTTCAGTCAATTCGAAGCATTTAACGCGGCACATCCAAAACAAGACGACTTTCAGTTGAAAAGCCAAACCGCGCTCAATGAAGAATTTCCCAAAAATACAATCACTGAGTTGGGAAATAATCAAAATGACAAGGGAAAAGAAGTCGACGATGATTTTGAAGATTTCCAAGATTTTGCTTCGTCTATTGAAAACGCTGTAGTTGAGGATGACGATGAGTTTGGTGATTTTAGTGATTTTAAGGATGCATCGCCGCTCGATTCGAGCATTTCTAGCTTCACGCAAACAGCGCTTAAATTTTCCAGCATAGATGAACGTTTGAAACCGGTTTTGGAGATGATGTTCCCAATTGAAAATGACACAACCACCGCAGCCGATCAACAAAGTATTTTACAAGACTTTAGAGATAATGTGGTCGGGAATCTAAAAGATTTGGAAAGTGCTAAAGCCTTGGACTATCAATGGTCGAGTTCGAGTATAAAACATTCCTTAATTACCGCTCTAGGGATAGATTCCAGGAATATTGTGAGTAAAAATGTTTTTTTTTTAATGAATAACAACGCAATGTCAATTTTTGTTCTTTTCGCTATAGCTATACGGCGAGAAATGGAACAGTTCAATGCCTCGATTTGCTGCTAATTTAGGTTTTAATCCACTGGAGCCACTGAAACCAACACCGCTTACATCGTCCAGTGGACCATCGTGTGGACAAGGTAGCAACACCCAGAGAACATCTGGGAAGCCAACTTCGGGTAATGAAGTTCCAGCGGTTCAATTCGATTGGAACACATCCGGTCTAGTCAATCCGTTAGATGGTATGCTCAATAAATTTGATTTTTTTCCAACATTTGTTTGTGAAAGAGAAGAATATTTTTTTCTTTCTTTCGGTTTTATTTATAATGAATTTTTGATTTGGAATTCTCGCTTTTAATTTTCTATGATTTGAAACAAAATTTTGAGTCGAAGTGTGAGTTTTTCACGTTTTTTTTTGATTTCACTTTTATAGCATTCTTCACAATGGCTTAATCTATATAACGCATTTATAGATTCAATGCACTTAACTGCCACGCTGAAAAATGCTTTTTATAAATTTTAATTACTTAATATATTTTTTTGATAAAAGAAAACTAAAATATATTAAATGCACATTCTGTTCTTCTAAATAAAACACGATAAATTTTTTTTTACATACCACAATCATACATTACTAACAATCCCTCCTATGCATTTCTCATTTAATGCTGCTTTTATTTTGTTTTGTTACTTTGTCTTTTTGTTCTTGTTTTCTTTAAAATAGTTTCAGTATTTGCATTTCTTTTATTATCTTATAATAAGTTGATAGCGCAACCTGGCTTATTCTTATATCAGTTCACAAAAATTCAGAAAAACATTAAAATATAACACATTGGGGTTAGTTTTGGGATGATTGAACATCGTGGATTTGAAACCTAACGATCGGCTCTAGTTTTTTTTATAAAGAGGTTTGTTTATAACTTGCTTCAAATAACTAAGAGTATTTATGGGTTAGCTTGGATATTTGAAAAACTAGGGCTCACTCAGCTGAACCAATGACAAATTTGGCACCAGGGACAAAAAATTATCCGAAAATTACTCGAATTATCGCGTGTGGCAAACTATAAAAGCTTCTTTTTGTAATAAAAGTCAACGAAATTTTTATTTGTTTAAAGGGTTAAGAGTTCTGTGGCTATTATACACTATGTTTGACTTGATCCTCAACGAATCCAGTGGCTTGATTACTGATTAACTGTCGACGCAGATTGTCAGCCTAGTTCTGGGTAGTTGTCTCGTCATAATCAAGCTTGCAGCTGCTCTTATCTCATAATTTTCACCCTGAAATACACTGCAATCGTCAGGCAGTTGGTAACTCTCTCAGATATCAAGATTCTAACACTCCCGCTGCTATACTTTTTTCAGTTTTGTATACGTCCATGTATACCGCGACTTCTTGCTCGTTGATGTCCCAAAGCCTGCTTTCTGGAATCAGAATTGAGAAGTTCATATACAAATATCCGTAGAGTTCGCCATTCCTCATACATCCCTTATAACACGTTGACTGCACAACCAATTTTGCAACTGTTTAAAGGAAATGCCAATACATGTAGACCAGTAGAATGAATGTATGTACGTAGAATGTATACATGTAGTATAAAGACTCGGTTGTCGAAAATGATAGCCGATAAAACATATTAAGAAAATAAAGCCAAAAAATAAATTTCTTACAATCAATAAATAATCGGATATATATTTGTGGGTACCTTCTTGATTTTTTGACCATATATTGTTGGAAAACCTTCCAGAATACGGAAAATTGAAGAATTATGACAAAATTCCGATTTCTTATTGGTATCAGTGTAAACAATCGCTGGAAGTTTTTAATGGTTTAACGGAACAGAAGTCAGCATGGGATATGATATGGGTAACAAGGAGAGGGCCTTTTTTACCCATGGTCTAAAATCCCCTTCTAGATGCCAGTAAGCTCTCCTAAAAGTTTCGTCCAAATCGGTTTAGTGGGTCTCGAGTTTTAAGCGAACAGACAATTAGACACACAAACTTTTTATTTTCTGTGGATGAATTCACATTCGAAAAATATGATTTGCTCTAATGCTACATTTACACGAATGACAAATTTGTCATTTTTTTCTTGTCATTATGTTAATTCCCGTGTAAATGGCATAATTTTTGTAATTTTTTCTGTCAGAAAATGTCAATCTCTCATAAAAGAATGAACTTGTCCATTCTTTTATGCCAGATTGTCATTCGTGCAAACGCAATATTAGTTATGACAACTTTAGTATTCAACTTTTGTCATAACTAATATTGCATTTGTACGAATGACAATCTGGCATAAAAGAATGGACAAGTTCATTCTTTTATGAGAGATTGACATTTTCTGACAGAAAAAATTACAAAAATTATGCCATTTACACGGGAATTAACATAATGACAAGAAAAAAATGACAAATTTGTCATTCGTGTAAATGTAGCATAAGTATGTCTTTAGTTAAAACATGAAGATCGTCATTAGATCCAGTCAATACCAAATGTTTGTTGATGCGAATTTAATACTCGGCTTGAGTACGTTTTCGATAGAGATCTGTGGTTCGACCGCCAAAATTTCACGATCCTTCCAAACTCGTTATCACCAATTGTCACTGTATTTATAACACTTTCCTCAATTGGTTTTTTAAATATATAATTTGTAGGATAAATTTTTTCTTTTTGGTAACTATTTATGATGTTAATGATTGGCATTCCTTTCAAAATCAATTTGTGGCAAGCATTTTTATTAGTTCTGCATGCAGACATTTTCAATTTAACAATAAGTATTGCTAAATGTGCAACAACTAACAAAAAGCAATAGCTTTTCTGGTGTCATCCTAGCTTTCTATCCTTCCATGAACTATATTTGCTGTTAAAACATTCTCATATTTTAACTAAATAACAAGATGTAAATTAACAAATTTAACAACGTTTTTTTGGTTTTTTTTCTGAAAAAAAAAAAAAAGATTTTTCGATAAAGATTCATAAATTAGTATTATTGTCTATTGAATCTATATTTCCAAATCTATTTACTTTTTTGTATATTCATAATTTTCCTAAATGTGTTTAAATTAATTATAATTTAGTATTTTATGGCTTAATTTTTCAATGTTATTTCGACTTATGATTAATTTGTATTATTTATGTTTTCAGTTCAGTTTAGTTTTTATATACGTATGTTTTCTTTCTCTCTCATATAATTGTGTCCAGCATCACACGCACACACTTTACTATTGGACCTAGACCAACTAGTGGTGGTGGCTAATCTTGATAAAATAAACCTTGATTCCTCCTCTCCATGTTCATCTGCCGCGTTGACATCTCCTATTGCTACTGTTGGTGATTGCGCTAATTTATCTGCCGCTACTACTATCGTAACTACTACTACTACTACTATAAATGCTGAACGACTTTATAACACTACAACATATGATGTTCCTGCTCCTGCTCCTGGTACTAATAACGCTTACAATCCTTTCAATCTAACAACAACAAATATCCACGCTGATCTACAATCGGCGGCACATCAACTCCAAATGGATGCAATTTTTGAACCCTTCTACTCAACGGCAACAATTTGTTCCTCAAATTTAAATAATACCACGCATCATATCATGTGTAAAATGTCCAAAACACAAAACCATAATGAAAACAATGATAATAATAAATCCGCATTCGATACTAATGTTAATAATTGCGATGCTGATGATGACTATTGCAATGATATTGACGATGACGATGATGATCCTGACATGGATACGATTGATGGCGGTGGTATTTGTAATTCAAATGATTGTATTGGTGGTGGTGGCGGCGGTGATGGTGTTGGTTGTATTGATAACACACTATACAATTTAAATTTAAAATCATTTAATTGCACAACCTCTAATAATGTAATTGCAATTCCCACTTATGCTACAAATTTTAACGTTGGAATTGCTAACGAATCAAACATGTTCGACTATTATTTGGATTGTAGTAAGTTATTAACTTTATTGTGTTTTAAATGTTTAATTAGACTTTCTTTAAATGTACTAATGTAATTATACGTTTATAATAAAATTCTCACTCGTTGAAACAGCTAAACATATCACTTTCCTGGAATCATCCAATAATTACCGGTAAATAAAAATCTTTTTTTTTTTTTGCAATACGAATATTTAGAATTCTTCATCGCTTCATGAAGCAGTATTTCTAGGGATTCCGTCAAAGTCTAGAAAATCTAAGTGAATTCAGTCCCTATGAAATTGTTAAATAGAAGTGATGAATTATTGCCTCCGTTTCACTCCTGCATTGTGGCCCTTTGTCTCTTGTGACACCCGTGATTGCGGAGCGCGTGTTTTCTTTTTCTCATCTACATCAATTACTTAGTGGCAGATCTATGCCTAGGCACAATAACGCGCACATAAAATCTCCGATTTTGGGGACTTCAAGCTATCGAGGTTCATTTTTTATTGAAAAAAAAACCTCGACCTATCAAGGTATTTGAGTTATCGAGGCCGCACTGTACATTTTCATTCTGTTTTGTAAAATGCGTTATACTTATTTTATACTAGGCCCTATTCCAGGATCCGATACGAATGATTCGGATCGTAAACTCAATGTTGTTGTTGGTATAAAACACGAACAACAACATTGGGTTTACGATCCGAATCATTCGTATCGGATCCTGGAATAGGGCCTACTAATTTTTGTACTGTCCTTTTCTCACGTTTTTCCCATTTTTTTCGTGGAGTTTTATTCCGCTGCGACACTATGTAAAAAAAAAGTATTTCACTCTACCAGATCTCCAAAAGTATTAGTTGTAGTATTTAATAATAAAATCAAGGAAACACCAAAAGCTCTAAAAGTTCCCAAGCCCATGTCCATCGCCCATACAATTTAAACCTTTATTTTAAAATTAAAAACGAACAGTTTTATACATGATATCCCTTTATACCGGTTGCTTACATGAGATTATGCACAAATGCTTTTATCATATGAAAATCTTCAAGAAAAATATGTTTGGCTGTTTAGTAAAAGAGAATTTACGCATTAAAAAAAAACCCTTTAAATCCTTCCAACTTTAATAAAATATCTAATTCTAGGGATTAAAGAAATCTTACACGAGAGAAAGATTGAAGAGGTTCACACGTCGCGGCTTGGCGACATTAATCAACTCGACGACATACAACAAACAGAAGAAATGACAATCGCCAACGAGGAAAAGGATTCAGCAGGGAGCAACTTATCAGCAAAGGACAGCGGCACATATTTACCAGGCACCAACAATGATTTAATTAGTGATTACCATTTAAAACGGGATCACATCGACAATCTGAGGCACGCGCCAACAACTTTTGTGGTTCCCCTCAAAGAGACACACATTTTTACACCGGACAAAAGCGAGAATACAATTTCCAGATGTGTTAAATCGTCTGACAACAAATGCCCAATTGATTTCGACTATGAGATGGCAGCTGCGGGGATTATAATCGACGAGCAGGTGGTAAAGAAAGAATACCGTGATATTGAATACAATCCAGACAAATTCAGCATGAATGATGTGTCGAACGTTGACGACTATTTGCCGTATGTTACTAATGTTACTAAGCATTCCACTAAAATGGAGGGTGTTTTGGACATGAAACATGACGGTGCCAACGTCGCAAATGACTGGCACCTGAAGGATTTTAAGGCGAAAGATGCACTTGCCGGCAGTTTGGATAGTTTTTCTGAATTTCAGACCGCTCCCGTGAATTTCTTAACCACTGCAGATATGGAAAAAGAACTTGAAACCAAAACAGAACGGAGCAGAATTATAAAAAGCAGCACTTTGGACGAGTTGCCAAAACAATCATCTGCAGAACACGACCCAACGACAATCATGGACGATGAATTCTGTGAATTTCAGTCCGTTCCTCCCATCGCAGCTCCCACATCAGGACTGACCGCCGGAAAGGAAAATCGAATTCGTTCAAACCTCGAAGACAAGCCACGCAGTCGTACTGGAACCCCGACGGAGATGATCCTGAGTCCTGCTGTTCTCCTACCGCAGTCGATACAAATCGAACCCAGTCCACAGATAAATTGGCCAGAGCCCGGAATCGATCCCGATGAGTTGGCGCGTCTCGAACAGCTCTTTCCCCAACCAAAAAATAATCAACAATCGCATAGTGTGACTGCGAATGCGGATAAAAAATCAACGGATCATTCAAGAATCACCAGAAACGCAAGCAATCCGCCAGCATCACGAGACGACGAGGACTGGTCAGATTTTATATCGGTGCCTGCACCCTCAACCGCTTCCGTTAAGCCAACAACAAACTCCGCTAGCTCAACAAAGCCCAACAAAACTATTTGCTCAGATGACGACGATTGGTCAGATTTTGTGTCGAGTGCACCACCTCAGCTGCCGTCGAATAACTTTCGGTCCTGGAATTTAACTCAAATGCCTCCGCCTAATTTTAATTCGTGGCATCAGCCAAATGCATACGGTAGCAACGTTGGCCACATCCTCAATGCAACAACAAATGTCGCCGCACCGACAACGTTGTTCTGTCAGCATCACAACAACAATAACAACATAAATCACAGCACATCGAAAACTATGCTCCAGCAAAACATTTTCAATGGATATTCTTCGACCGGAATGATGCAATCGCATGTTAATAGCCACCACCAACAGATTCAGTATCCACAGCAGCAGCATTCCGTGTTCTCGATGGGCGGCCAGCAAAATCATTTTGCCCAGCATCAAATGCAGCAGCAGCCGCAACGAAATCAAGCCGTATTGAAGAGTCAATTAAATAAGGCGCCAAGTATTGCTCTAATACCTGACCTCGGATTCGTGTCGCCTCGAACGTTTATTAATGTACCAAAAAACACTTACAATAAAAAATGATTGTTACAGTATGATCAGCCCAGGAGTGATATTATTATGTAGAATTCGATTATTCGACTGATTTACAAACACTTGTTCACATCACAGTAAATCATTCGATGGTAAAATGAAAATTTGTTTTCCTGTTTTTTTTTTTTTCATTAATGTTGATGTTCCAAAAGAGGAAATCATTCGGGATCTGATCATACTTCCCACTGAATGTTTATATATTTAAAGTTGTCTACTTATGGTTAGAAATAACGAATTTTCTTTAAAATTTTATTTACCTCTTTAATTATTATTTATTATTTATTCCAATTAATTTCAATATCAGTCAATGCTGTTGGAGTCGTTCATTTGTCTAGCGAGATAACGCAACGTTTCGCTGGTTGAGACGACCATAAATTATAATTTTAATTATCTTACATTCTTTTTCTTTTTTAATCGAATGAAGAATTTAATTTTTTTTTCAAAATTTATGAAATCGTGCGGGTGTTGCTAAAAATGTGGATAAAACTTTTTATAGTCTTCACAAGATAGTTTTGAGAAATTATTCAACATTCGCATAAGATCTATCAATTTTTATCATTTTGACACCACGATTTTTTTTAAAACTACTTGAATTGTCCGTCAAAATACAACAAATATATACGAAAAATTTGCTGAACCCATATTAGGACTTAAAAAAGAACTTTGTCAATGTATTCAAATTATTTTTTTTAGTAGTACGTATTATTTTTATTCGTGTTATGTTTATCCGTCCATTGTCCATTTTAGTCAGTTCTTGACCAAAAAAGAATTTCGTGTCACATAAAAAAAGCTTACTCCAGGTCGAGATGTAATGATACCTTCTTCTGTTTTTTAAATAATAGGAAAACATCAATTATATAGTATAGCTGATAATACTTAAAGCAGTTAGAAGTATATATATATATGCAATATTTAATAATTGAAATTGGCCCAATATAAAATTGAGCCAATAGAAAATTTTTAGTTGTTGAGAAGATGATTTTGTTGCTGTTTTTCGTTCATTGAATAACATATTTGTCAGTGTAATAACATTATTTCTGTACATAATAATTTTCAATTGTATTATAATGGTGTAAATTAATTTTTAGATGAATAAACAAATAATAGTGAAAAGTCAATAAAACCTACAAAAATAATTTACATTCCATATAATTGCTTTTTGATTTAATTTTTTTTAAATTTTAGGTCTCTCCTATCTAATCTTTTGACAAAGAATAAAATTATTGAAATGATTGTAGCGTTGTTATGCGCCAAGGGGCATGTTTTTAGACTCAAGAAATTGTGCGTCACTTAAAATCTTAAAAATTACTGGCGTTGCTGTAAAGTACATATATTTTTATACCCGTATGGTGAAACCAAAGGGTATATTAACTTTGCCTTACCGTTTGTAACGCCAAGATCCCGTCACCATACACAAAAATGAATTACACCAGTGTGTTTAGAATGATAAAAATAATTAATTTCTGCATGTCCGTCCGTCTGTCTGTCTGTGGCGCGGATTGCGGGCGCACGGATTGAGCTAGAGACTTGAAATTTTGCGCAGATCCGTTTTTCGTAAAATGCGAGGCTAAGTTCGTTAATGGGCAAAAATGGACCATTAGAGGGGTACCCCCCATACGAACGAAAACGGTTTTTGTGAATATCTCAAAAACGGTGCATCTTATCAAAAAAGTGCAAGAACAAAAGTTATTTAGGATATGATTCTACATAAAACTCCCATACATCAAAATCCGATTGGAATAAATTTTAAAAATTCTTATTGGAAAGTTTGACTTCAAAGTGGAATTTTGGTACAACTGTTCGAATTTTGATACGAATATCACCATACGGGTCTCCAATGATTGCCAGATTGGCAATTATAGCTTTTGTTATGTTTTTTACTCTGTTTTCTAAGGGATCATTTACACCTGACACTATATTTTTATTATGCCCCAAATTTTTTTCTGCGACACTAAATTTACGTCTCACAATCGTTTGCACAATGACACAAAATTCAGAAATTCGTGAAAGACGCCAAAACTCGAGTTTTTCATATAAAGAATAAATTCAAATTTCGACAACTTTTGCTAATTGATTGTGTGCTGCGATTCGCACAGAAATTCAAGAATATTCTGAACAAAATTACGCATAGAAATTCATAAGTGTAAACGGGACCTAATAATGGAACTTATATTACAGTCGAACCTCGATAATTCGGATCTGAATGGGGAAAAAACTTCGTGCGACTGTAAAATTAAGAAAGAGTCAAAAATTGTATTGGTTTTAAAAATGAACGTCTACTCTTGAATTACTTATCCAGTCCACAATTATATTGATAGATGTTAGACATGTTCAGCTTTAAATATTTTTCGTGATTTTCTCGAAAATGCAGGACTCGATCGTTTTGAAACCAACTGCAAGTAACGCCAACTACGAATATACTCGTTTTAATTTTTTATATTTTACGGAAAATTGGTGTTAGTAAATAGCGGAATCGATTTGACAGTGAACGTGTTAAATAAGAAAACTAATCAACATATCAAAGAATAAAAATTATTCGTGCTGGAGAAGGCCACAACTTTTAGGTATCCGTATTCGTAGTTTTATTGTTATTATTTACAGTCAACAATTAATCAAGTCCAGTATAAGCTAATGAATTCGTTTTTAAAATAAAAAGAAAAAAAAACAAAGGAAAGTTGGATACTCATTTAAGCCATTTAATAGTGATCAGAAATCTTTACTGTTACTATAATGTTCAAGGATTAACGAATTAATTAAACTATCTTTGGCAAAAAATGTCTTCAAAATGTTAATCTGGAGTGTGAATCTTCTAAACTAAACTAACTAGTTGCCCCAGTTTGGGATACGGATAGATCTCATATAAGATAGACGCTCTACTTGATCTTAATTTTAATATGGATGGAAGTCATATATAAATTGGAATAAAACAAGCAATTTTATGCTAAAATATAACATTTTACTGACCGCCATCCGTCAGTTGCATTTTTTCATAAAAAGGATCACGTCGTTATCTTCGCAGTATCTTTCTATCTGAATTTTTAAATTTCAGAATGTTAAACAATACGCGGAAGTGGGTCATAAGAAGTCGGATAAGACTAGAACTCAAACTTAAGTTAATAGAAAGTGTATAAAAAGAGTCTAGTTAAAATTTTGTAAACTTTAATATAGCGTTAACAAATCCTTTTCAGTCGGAAATATAATGAAAAACAATTAAAGTCAAAATCCATACCTCACAATAATAATAAAAATTGTGTTATTAACATGAATTTAATCTTTATTTTTTATAGAATAAAAACATCAATCTGCTGTGTAATTAAGTAAAAATTATTTATATTATGTACCTAAATATTTTAATCATGCGTTCATTTTAATAATTAAATTCGTTTTACAAATAACATCTCATTACTTTTGTATAATTTATTTCGTGTTAATTATCGTTAATTGCCCTTTCAATTTTCAGTGTGAGATAAAATTGATTCAAAGAATATCCAATAGTAATCCACACTTTAATTACCATAAATTATTAAAATATACCGTCGAATTTGTGGATTTTCGTATAGACAATTTCATAAATGTAGAGAGTGGGTAAAAGTCGTATTGGTTGTACAAAGTCTTCTAAATATTTAGTAATACATAATTTGTTTCATTTATTTGAAATGTAAAATAGTTGTTTTTATTCTATTGCATTGCTTCATAATTTTACGTTTACTATATTTATGATAGTCTCTGTTAATGTGTTAGATCTCCCCAATTTTTGCTTCTGTAATAATATTTAAATTTAAAAAACTATATCACATTTAGGTAATGAATTAATCCAGCTCATCGGTAATATCATTCAAATATTCTTTTTCAAACGTTTATATTATTTTAGAGACAGAGACATTTTCAGAAAATATTTAGGTTTGGTTTTTCAATTAGTTTCCGACTTGTTCCCGCCCTAACTCCCTCACCCAGACGCCAATAGAAGCAATTTTTTTTCGAACTTAAAATTTAAATTGTTTCTGGAAACTAGCAAAATGGGTATTCTTATATTTTTAAATATGAAACTAATAGAAAAACCCAAACAGAATTTTGAATATTTATTCTTAGTTTAAAATCGATAAAATTTTGCAGTTTTACTAAAATCGATGGCCGATATGATTTTAAGATTCCACCAAATGAAAAGTCGATAGAAAATTAGGTAACAAAAATAGTATTGACACCATTTTATTGATAAATAAATACACCCTATCTAAAAATTATATCGTCTTCGAGATTTGGTGGTGGGGACCCTTAAGAACAGCCCCCTCTTGAAAACGGGTTTTCAATTTTTTTGTCTCTTGAAAAATGTTAAAATTTGCGATAGCAAAAGAAAAGTTTTAATTTTTAGGAGGCCACAATCACGTTTTAAAACGTGATTTAGATTTCGATATCCGACCGCAGGGAAATTTTAATTTTCTTGTATCTCACTCCTTGCAATTAGTTTAAATCGTAAATCTTTCAAATGCATAGATCTTTTTGCTTGTTGAACATTGAAAACCATTCATGCCATCAACTTTCTTACATTTGAGGGGTTTCAAATTTCACTTTGCTGCATTTTCCTTTTGTTAAAAAGTTAACGATTAAAATGTCACTGCTGGAAATTAAATTGTATAAAAATTTGTGGGTCAATTTGCCCATAAATCCAATTGAAAATATTATAAAAACTGCGAAAAATCAAATCATTATTTAGGCACATAGTAAGAGAATAACTTAAAATGGAGGCTAGGATTGAATGATATTGTAAGAAAAAATAAAAAAAACCAAAAAATATTTACGAAGTATTACTCATTTGATTCTTAATAATGTTTTTTTTTATTACATTACACTGTTTAAACGTTCTTATCCCAGAAACTTAACTAAAAATCAAAATGAAAATCGATACAAAAGAAAAAAAAAACTATCAAAACCAAACTGTACTAAATCTAAGTTGGTAAGTTGGTAGTCTTTCTATGTTTATTTGTTTGTTTTTCTCTTGTTTTAAGTTTGGTAAAATAATTACAAAAATAAATTAAAACACCTTACAATTAATTGCTTATAATCTTTTTTTTTTCTTTTCCTCGGACAATATTTCTATTTTTTTATCTCAACTTTTCCTAGAACTTTTATTAAATGTTTTAGATTAGATTAAAAAAAATACTTAAAGTCATAAAAAATAATAGAATATATATATATATGTATAAGTAAAACGTCCCCCATTTCACAATTTAAAATCAATCTCACGAAAAAGCTGTTGTTCTGTAGCCTTTCTTTTCTAAAAATTTGTTGTTTTTTTTTACCTTAACAATATTTTTTTTGAAACACAGATATAACATAATTGATTTGTTCCATTTATTTTTTTTTGTTTTGTTTTAAAAACACTCTTTTATTCATCATTTGATTTGGGCGATTGGTTTTGATTCGATGAACCTTGCTGTTGCTGTTGTTGAACAGCTGAAGATGACGCTACTGCTGATGATGAAGATGCTGTCGGTGTATTTACATTATTAACATTATCCGTTGAACCCTCTCTCGTGTTTGTTGCTACTTCGGTGTCTTCGATTAACTCTAATAAAGCTTCAATGTAACTCTCTATCGTCTTCAGAAACCGTTTTTCCTTTTCCCGTTCATCAGCCAATTTAATTTCAGCTAATAAACTTGACGCATTTTTCGATTTATCAACGTCCATTTCTTCGTCTTCTTCGTGTTCATCGTCGGCATCATTGCTCTCATCGTGGGGTTTCGATTTCTCCGACGATTCGCTTAATGTTGACGATGTATTATTGGTCACCGACACGGCACTGTCGTCTAATGGCGGCGACGTGGTCGACTGAGATGGTTGTTCACAGGATGCTGCGGACGTGGATGTCGCCGAGGCGTTCAATTTACGTCTTTTTGGTGGAGATTCTTCTATGAAATAGATTTGTTTTCCGATTTATTAATGATAAAAGGATAAAATCTAAAAAGTTGCGTGAAATCTCGCTTTCCGAAATAAATAAACAATTCAACAAAACTCAAATTGTATTTAGAAAAATCCGTTTCGCTTCTTTTTCCCTTCTAAGACCCCCTCCCCCGAGGGTACCAATTTTGCAATTCTTTACAACTCACCATCGTTATTGATTTCCTCTCGATTTTTGGTAAGTGTGGCTTTCAAAGCAGTTCTTAGCTGAGCACGGACGGATGACGGTATACCAGTTGTTTGAGCTATAACATGAATTGCATGTAAATCGCCAAAGAGTTCTTCTAGATCGTCCTTCGCATGTAATGTATAACTAATCGAATAAATAAGACGCGCTATCGCTAAACGGGAATTTATCTGCAATACAGAAATCCGCATCAATTAGTATTTGTTTCTTTCCAAAGAAGTTTCAAAGGAAACAAATAATCATTTACCTTAGGGTAATATATTTCTAGGAAACTCCTTATAACAGGATCATTTAAGGAAATTCGTTCATCTCTCAAGAGAATGTCTACATATTCAACTAAAGGTGGACTGTTGAAGAGGAGATCGGAATACCTGAAACACGCGCACATACAAAAAAAAATTGAATTATCAAACAATATTCTCCGTAGAGTTAGTCATACTTATTTGTGCTTTTATTGTTATAAATTCCGACCCAGAATTTCGGAAATAAATTAAAATGTAGTGGTGCCGCTTCTATGGCTGCTAGCGTACTCAATTTCACCAAAGATTCATTCAATTGGTTCGTGTTGACAGCCATACGCATCATCACATCGAGAAAGTCGTGATATGGCCTATAGAATGAGTCCAAATGTACATCGTACTCCTTATCGACGCTTCGCTGCATTATTTGATTCTGCGGAATACTCATCTGGACCATGGGTCGCGGTGGTCTCGGTGTGCTGCTTTTAGATATCGAGGGCCACGGGATTTTTGTGCCACGACGCGGAAAGTATGGTCCCAGCGGGCCAATGGAATTGGGCGCATTTTGAGCTGATAGATGGCAGTGTGTCAGTAATGGTGCCAGGATATTTGTCACTTCGAGATTTGGATTGCGGACCATTTCCTTGAGAACGTCTATGGTGAGATTTCGCATTTCCGGTGGGTTGTACGTATTCAAAAGTGTCGCTAGCCGTTTCACAGCTTCTGGTAAGCCCTTTATTGCCGGATTTGTACTCGATGTGGTCGGCGATTGTTGCCGTTTCTTTTGTTCGATTCTAGAACTTAATCGTAGTGTGTTGACCAATAGAACCAATTCGGTGAGTAGTTCTTGCAGATCACCAGAAACATGACACGCAGTCGCCTCGTGATACATGGAATGTAATGTGTGAAGGGCATCGAAACACATCTCAATGCCACCATTATAGACAACAAATAGACGATCTTCATCATTATCGACTGAAAAATATTTATTATGTATCAGTTTTTAGTTTAAAAAAAATTAATTTCCCTCACCTAAAATTCGAAGGGCTGCTATCAATGTACCCCATGAGACACGAGCATCCAAACCAGTCAAATACGCCGAAAGTGTTGTCCGTCGAAATGTCGAGACCTCTCTTTGTTCCGCTTCCGTAGCATCCGGATGCCGTGTGGCAAATAACGTCATCAGTCGAAATAACTCATCAACCGCCATTGCGTATTGTGTGGGATGTGGCGTGATATTCTTGAAGGCCCACTGCAGATTCTGATGGGCGGCTAATTGCCGGGTCAATGTCCTACTCTGTTGGCAGCATAGACGCAACAATCCATAGTAGGCCGGCAACATTGCCCGATTGTATGCGACTATTTCGGATTCATCGTGATCAGCGCTGGATTTTTTGTTTGGGACAAACAAAAATTCGGTTATAATAAACGACAAAAATAAACACTGCCTAATCTACCTAGTGCTGAGATGACGCCTATCTTACAAAATTAAAACTCAAACGCTAAATGTTAAAAAGTTGGGTATAAAAACGTAATGTACAGCACGAGGACACTCAAAAACTCGGCAACCAATTGAGATAGAAAATTGAAATTTAGCAGAAAACATAAAAAAAAAGTAAAACTCTAAAAGCGAAATGCACTGCAGGCGAAAACTTTCATCTTTCATAATAAAATAATACTTTTAATTTTTTGATTTAATAGTTATTTAATAAAACTAAATGTTTGCCGACACACCGGTTGGGAAACTGGGGACTTACTAATGGACATCAACTCACAGTATATAATTAAATGCAATATTCCTGGTGATGTCTGGACAATTGGCGATTAGTTGTGCGTTTTCAGGGCAATCGCTGGTGGCATGATGCCAAAATGCTAGAAGGGCGTGCTTGTTGTGATGTGCAGGTACACTTGGCTCTGATAGACGTGGATGAAACAATTCCCAAAGCGCTCTCATGTAAGAACCCAACTGGACATCGCACGAAAAAACACATTTTTTGTAGTTTTGATTCTCATAAATGAATTAAATTAAAACTTTACCATTAGTTTTTCAGTTTTCGAGACCATACAGTACGTGAGAAGTGTGAAATATGCTGTCAATTTCGCAGTCCCATGAACTGCAATGTCTGTATAAGCTCTCGCTGGCCGCAATAGACGAAGCAGTAGATTAAGTATTGTGTGCAGAATTATTTGCGCATCTCCACTTAATTCCCTATAAAAAATGTGTATGAAATTGTTTGGAAGTTTACAATCATATGCAATTGATTTACCTATGCGGTATATTAACGGGTAATTTGTGTAGTGAATGAGTTCTATAATTAGCTCTAAACGATTGGGAAGGCACTAATGACACCAGAAGATACGATGCAGCTGTAAAATACATTTGAAATTAATCAAAATTCATCGAAACCATTTCATCGGTTTTTTACCATTTCGAACTCTTGAATTATTGTGTGCCATTAAGAACTGTTCGACCCAACTCTCTGCAGATTGTAGGATCCAAGCGTGAGCGATTTTATTCCGCGGCGCTTGCACGGCTAACCAATCGAGGGCAGATTGTGGACAGTATTCGGCTGCATCCCAAACTCTCTGCAGGACAAGCTGTGAGAAGCATGGCAGACCGGATGGCCCACCCTGTGGCTCAGTCAGCAATGTTAAAAGTTTGAAAAATGGACCACACAATTCGGTGTGTTTGGTAACCGACGTGAAAAGCATTGTGATTATTTGATTCGCTAATCGTTCATCCCAACGGCACAATGCATGTATTAGATGTCGCGTTTGATGCGGATTTATGTTGTCTTTGATTTGCTGATACAAGAATGGGAAACCCTGAAAGCAAGCCGAATGTAAAAATCAAATTTAAATCAATGTTTTTTTGTCGTGAAATGTTTACCTTTCCACCAGCGATCGCATTGTAATCCTTTGAGGATAGATGCAAGCGAAAATCTGGTCCCCTGGAACGTTCTACAAGCGATGCGACCAACGCAATCATTTTATCCAATGAGGCTGGACGGGCTTTGTCAACTGATAATGCTTCATCGGAGGAATTATCATCATTATCGGAACCAGCATCCATCTAAAAGATAAAACGTCGCATTAAAATCTGACACCTTTAAAAAAAACGAATTAAAAAAAAATATTTACGCAGTCTTGCTGTTTGTTTCCTAAATAAAAATCAGCAACACTCCGGATTACGTTAATTCTCAGTAGGAATAACGTCTCCTCATCACCCATTCGCGAGAATTCATAGAGTAAACCAAAAAATTCAGACAAATGCCGCAAATGAGCTTTGGCGCCGTGTTCCATCAGTAAAATTAAAGATTTTATAAAACGAGTAATACAAGAGGCATTGCCAATAACATCCTTTCCCTCCTCATCCGTTTCCGTTTTCAAATACAGCGTGTAATGTGATTGCCTATTGGAAATAATTGTGGATAATAGAAATTTACTTGTATTTAATTTAAATGTGTTTCTTGTACCGTAATCGCTGTATAACGTGGATAACGAGCCTCTGGAACATTTGACGCACCATTTGATTCGGACACTGAATAAGAACCTGAACTGGCCACCATGGCTCTCTTGACATGTGAGTTAGAAACCATTCGCAGGCTTCTTGGCTAGCGTTGAATTGCTTCGTCAGTAGTTCAACCCACAGCACCATCGTTGGCTACAAAATAGTTAGAAATTTAGTTGATTTTACGAAGTACTGCGGCATCGAAATGCTGACAAAGTGTGTGATAAAACTTAATACATAGGAAAATGTGAACGAAAGTTTTAAGTCATCCTGAAAGAAAAATTTAAGTCCCTTCTACATATCTTCTAACACTAATCGACTATGATTGACCACCACTAAAACTCTGTCTCACTTTTTATCGCTCATTGCCTGTCTAAAACCCGAAATTTTGTTCACCGAAAACTAGTTTACGAACCGAAACGTTCAGAAACTGTGACGTTAACCGACAGCGACTCCACTGTATATTGATTTTCGTTTTTTTTTTTTCAAATTCCAGTCTACGATATAAAATATGTACAATATCGTAACTGAAAAATTAAAAAAATTTATATAAAATGGTAAGACCGAGATCAATCTTTTCTACAACGCTATTTTTACAACGCGACATTATATCAGGAACCTAGCTATCGCATTGTCTGTATTATCAACTCACTTTCTCCTTAGCATGGATAAATGTCTCTATGAAAAAAGAGACTGATAGCTGAGCGGCTATGCACGTAACGTCAGACTGCATGAGCAGCGTTTGTGGTATGTGACCACAGATTTGCCACATAAAACTGAAAATAATGATTAAGAAAACCAATTAATGTCGTTGTGCATTTTACAATTGATTAAAATTCATCTCACTTGAAATATGTATGTTCAAAAATGTTTTTGTCCTGTAGAAAATGTCTATTATCCTGCCATATCCACTCCTCCAATTCCTTACTTAGCAGTGATTTACAATCGAAATTCACCGATGAGGATGATGCGGCTGCTGCTGCTACAGATTTACTCGATGACGCGACCGGTGATAGTGTTGTTGTCGATGGTGACGAAGAAGATGATGATGATGATGATGTTGGTATCAATGCATTACTAATTATTAGGCTAGAATGTTGTTGTTGTTGTAGTTGTGGTGCTCTTATTGTGTTATTGCCCTTAACGTCTATATCACATTTATTATTTGAAATATTCACTCCTAGCTTATTATTCGTTAAGTTTTTATCGCTACTATTGACAGTTTCAGTCTCGTTTTGAATTTTATGTAAATCCTTGATGAGCTTATTGTTCTCGCTATCCGGGCAAGTACTATTCACATCCTCATGCACTAATAGTTTAGCCTCTTTATTAATAAAACTTGCGAATCTATCATTCACTGATAAATTGCTAGGGCCACCAATCGAGGAGAATTCACTACCATCGTTACGACTAGCACGTCGCTCATAGAATAGCATGTACGCTGAGTTTGTCTTCTCAAAACTAAGATCTAAATATTTCTCCGTGACGGAGTCATAAGTTTTACTCTAAAAAAAAATTTAATGTCAATCACCATAAAAAATCGAATTCGTAATTGAATTAATTTGAAAATTACTGTCATTTCACCACCAAAACACTCAGCCGCTATTTGCGATGGATCAAACAATTTCACTTCGGCGTCATTGAATAGAAACCAGCGTTCCTGTTGCAAATTCGGATATTCGTTACGCTCTTTTATGAAGCTGTAATAATGGCCACCGTCCGCTGTTCCAGTGTGGACTGTGACACCAACTAAATCGTACCTTAAAAAGAAATGACAGAAAAAAAATTGAAATTTTACCAACAAAAATTTCTGCGAAAACAAGAAAGTTTTACAGAGATTTTTACAAAAACAAAATAACCAATTTTTAGGGGCTGTCCATAAAATACGTATGTAATGCTAATTTTCGCCATGTCGAACTCCCTCCTAATTCCCCTGGTCTAGCTTTTTTGCTATGGAATTTAGTCATACTACCTCACATTCCCATTCAATAAATGGTATACACTGCTCTTCGTCAAAGGCCTGGTTTCTAATATTCTGACTAGTCTAAAATAAAAAGAAGTTCACTTACTCGCAACATTCACTATAGTCGTCGTCCTCTTCGGCCGCCTTAGCATCAAAATCGAGCGTATCCAACTTCACTTCAGTGCTACTATCTTCAGAGATTGAATCCTTTTTTTCACTCTCACTCGACTTGCGCGCGCTGTTCTTTCGTTCCCGTTTTTGTTTCTCCTCTGCATGTGAATAAAAACAGAAATTAAACTCAATTTGAAAAACCCAAACCGACAAACCCACCTAAATATTGATGGGGCATTAAAGTCTTCTCCACATAATCCGACATATCGAGCCTCATCGGGAATGAAAAGTGTGTGTTGACCTTCTCTTTGAGCATCGTGACCATATTGAAGGTGTATCGCATCGTATTGAAGCACAAAATCTGCGGCAATTTCTTGAAACACGCTCGCTTCTCTGCCCGAACTTTCCTTCCGCACTGCGAGCAAGTATACATGTTGTCCCCCTCGAGGGTGTCCTTAACGGTGACCTCATCAAGCGACTCTTGCAGATTTCGCATATCAGCCACCTGACATCGCACCGTGTAGAATTCCTCGGCCGTCCGACTCACATGGCCGCAGTCCAAGGACACAACGTTATTGCTGAGTGTTCCGCAGAACAGTCGCTTCACCAAGGTTTTCAATTCTGGCGTCATTTCCTCCAACTTGGACACCAGATCGATAAAAAACTCGGCCATGTCCTTCTGCTCGCCGGTATTCAGCGGCTGATGGTCCATTTGATAGACTCGGCAGAAAGATCTAGGATTGTAGGACTTTCGTTCCGACTCCATCAAATAAGCGAACATTCTCTGTAGTTCCTGAAGTGTAGTTGCATGCTTCTGAGCTGCCTGTGGCGGAACGCTGAGTATTGCTTCTCTCGCCTGGGGCATCATGTAAAGGTGTTGAATGCACGAAGCCATATAGCAAGTTGCTCCCAAATTGGTCAATCCAACGTATCCACATTCCGAGCGACCGTCATCCCGCGGCCAATAGTCCCAGGGGTAGGGAGCGTGTGGTCCGGGCCGATGTTGGTCAAGCAGCTTCTCATGCAGCAGAGTGTAGTTATTAGGGCAGTTTCTACACAACTCCACCAACAAATCATAGGCAGCGGCTCTCGAAGTCTGCGATTTGCATTTGGGCTTCTGACGATTCTGCGGCGATGGCAAATCGAACAGACAATTAAAGAGTTTCTCGATAAAACCCCTCGCCTCAAGACTAAATTTGAAGGGCGGATCGTACTTTACCAAATTCGCCATCAGGTTTATCAGCCCTACTAAACCATCGTCCTGATATCCATGGCGCGTCTCATAGAAATCCCGATCGAGAATATTCTTCGAGAGGCTGCAGCACAAGCTTTCAATGTCAATAGCACCGGATGAACAGTCCTCGAGACTCTCCTTCACCATGTCTGGAGTTAGAGTGTCGACTAAGCGCGCTAGCAGCCAGAAATAATCTCGACAGGCGGGTCCGAAGGGTTCTTTGCCTTCGTCCGGAGCCATATGATGATTGTGGCTCTGAAAGGTCATTTTCTCGGCGACCGGTAGAAATGAGACCAACTTCTGGAGTAGTGGTGCCATTAATTCGTGGCATGTTTTCGCATTGCCGAGGCAAATTCGGTAGAGTCCAGCGCAAATTTCCCTCCGGACAGCCGGCTCGGGATCGTCAAGAATGAATTTCTGTAGCCAACTCGAAATCTCCTGATCAGTCCATAGAATGTCACGAGCCTCCTTCGATGAATGAACGAAGCTAACTAAAATATTCATTACGAACTGCACAACTTGTGCACGGCCCCAGAATCCGGTCCGAAATTGAAGTTGCATAACGCCATTGATGTGCACTTCGTCATTTAAAATAGAAGCCAGACGTTTTAGTGTCGGCCTAACTTCCATCATTTCTATCATAAACGGATGGGATTTCGGTATCACCAGTAGAGTGTCATCTGGCTTCAGTTCTTCGAATCCTAGTAGGCACATAATTCGAAGTAAACTCGCTAAACAGTCGTGACGCCATTCGCTATAACTATCCGATGGATAATTGCTATTCTGCAGTACTCCCGACATCAGAATGTCAAATAAATGGCGCATTCCGCCCGAATTTATAAAAATGTCACTCCATTTTATGTTCAGTGCGTCTAAATCTTTTCTCTCTTCTAATAATACGGATTTCGCGGTCTCCTTCTCCTCGTCGTCGTTGGTGGGGCCGTCGCTCTCCTTAATACTACTTGTCTCAGTTGACTCTTTTGTTCGATTGTTCTCGTCCACCGGTTTATCCTCCGTCGAGGACTCTTCGGCCGCCTTTTTCTGTACATGTTTCTTCGATTGAAATGAACTGCTACCGCTCCCCTTCGACGATCCACCGCCACTGCATAATCGGTTACCACGCGTCTGAACTGTTTTGTAGGAATGCTCCTGCCCGCAGCAGTTCGATTGCTTCATTTTTGTTGATAGACTCTCGACAATATGCAGCGAGTACATGAATTTCTGTAGATTGTTCGGATCCAGAAGTTCAGAGATTTTCCGTTTGACTTGATCTCTCATCAGCTGCAATTCGTCTTCGATTTGCGTTTCGCTACCCAGCAACTCCCGGCTCAACGTCTTAAACGATTCAAGCAGATTCGGATTTGTCGGTAGCATCGCCAAAATATCCCAAACACGACGCGATAGCAGTTGCGCCTTGGTGTGTGGCTGCAAATATCCGAATTTCCCCTGCATTTTCATATCGCCGAGAGTCTGCATTAGACGAAAAAGCTCCTCGAAATATTTGGGCTGCAGCAGAAGAACAGTCGGAAGGCACTCTTTTGGTGGCGGTGGCTGCAATGACGGATGATCTGGTGGTTCTTTTCGTCGAGCGCCGCGTCCTCCCAGCGACACGTACACGATTTGGTTATCCTTGAAGCCAACATCGCCCAAACTTCTCTCGTCGTAGTCGGATGTCAGTTCTTGTCCCTGAGTGATGATTCTCAGTGGTCCTTCGCTCAACAGAAGTCCCAATACGGGAGCAGCTACTCCAGACGTCTTGGCGCCACCCTGCAATGCTTCCCACCACTTTGCTATTTCAGCCTTGAGGTCAGCAATTAAATCGCTTGCGTGTAAATGCAGAACGGATTTCTCCGACAATCCCGCCGGTTGCAGTATTATCCGAATGGGCGGTCCCATCCCTTCGTTTCTCAGATTACTGTGGGAGCCGATTCCCTTGCCTTCGAGAGCCCAGCGTCGTAAATGGTACGCATAACGTCTACGAAATGTCTCCAAGTGGGTATTTAGCAGCATTAAAGCTCGTTGGACACACATCAAAGCGTTCTCTTGATTCTCTAAGCTGTAAAGCAAACTACAATTTAAAATGAGAATGTACAAAAAATTTCTCACTTACTTTTTAAGATCTTCGGCCGCCTGTATCAAATGGTCCATACAGTGGGCGACGAATTCCTTTTCCAATTTCAATTGCTGTCCCATATAGTACGAGTTGATGTACTGAATAGCAGCCAGCGATACCTCTGTATTGTGTGCCCGCAATGCGATCTTCCACAGGTGATTCATTCCGACGATTATCGCGGATGTATCGGATTGGCGTTCGTAGTGTGCAATTGCAAGCCTGGCTAAACTGCACAACTGCTGGAAGAGGCCAAGAGCCACCATTGAGATTCCTTCAGGCCGGAGCTCTGGTAGTTTCTTCAGATATAAATGCTGTAACGTTTCAATGCCGAGCGCGTGTTGCTCCACCCCCTTTGCCTGAACTTGCAACCATGCGAACAGACAGTCAGCACATTCCGGATCGTTTGCCAACCATTCCCAAAGCGCGTCCACTTGTTCGAGGCTTAGTCTAAGTGAAATCAAACATTTTTCCAATCATATTTTAAACATTCGTCAATTAAATTTTACCTGAACGACTTCGGTGAGCCCAAAGTGCTGAATACCGAAGTGAGAAATTGTAGACGCACTTGAACTTGTGTGATATGTGAGTACATCGGAGTACCGCTCTGATTCAGTACCTGAATGTGGCTGTTGTCCTTAACCGAAGTCGCGTAGTACTTAAGATTTGTGAAGAAATGATGCATCATTTTGTGTTGGCGCTCCGCCCACAATGTCACCTGATGGGTATCGGTCGCTCTGAATTGCTGAAACGAGGCAAACAACTTGGGCAGGAGTCGCAAACTGACAATAACACTGCGATTGGAGGCTAAATTTTGCAGACAGCCCTCGATGAATTTCGTACGCAGTAAGCGATCGGTGCTGAAGCAGAGGAGCGTTCCGAGAGCCTTTTCAGCTTCAAGCGCTAGCGATTCGCCAAGTTGACCCTGGAAAATGGAAACTTTTTTTTAATAAAAGGTTTGTTTTTCACGCGTAAACGGATCAACCAATTTCGATGAAATTTTAAACACGGATCGAGTTACTTGCAGAAAAAAAGAAAAACGTTTTTCCTTCCCTCACCCCTCCTCTTTTGAAACGTTCAACTGATTGGGATGCAATTTTCTGTGTTGAATAAACGATCTTCCAGACAAGCGTCTGCCATTAATTTCAACCCCCTCCCCTGCCATTATCAAGACTTTTATTGAGTTTTGATAGCAAAATTTTGGACTTTTAATTTTTGTCAGACTTAAGACTACTAAACACCGCGTAGTTTTTAGGTAAATCGCGAAATATTCCAATTTTATTGAAAATCTCATTTTAAAAATCGTCTTTGTTGATCAGTTCCGGTTAACGGAATATAATTGGCATATTGAATGACCAAAATTTCATAATTAAGGCTCAAGTAATTTTTTTTAGTGTTGAATTTAAAAATATATTATATATATATTTGTTTTTTGAAGTGAACTAAAAATTTTCTGTTTTTTGGAAACTAATTTTTTTTAAATATTTTTATGTCGTCGCAGAGATATGATTATATCAAAATGCAATTAAATTTCCTCAAAAATTTCAAGAAAAAACATGAAGAAAAACATTTGTGGATTTTCTCGCGGGAAAATTGCATTTGGGAAATCTAATGTCGAACGTTTGAAATTTGTGCTCAAAGATTCTGTCAGGATAACGCCAAAATAGAGTCTGGAATTATGTCTTGTCCCAATTGATCGAAAATCTCTCTTTAACTTACGATTTTCTCATCCTGCAGCAGATCCCACAGCAAAGTATTCCCCGGCTGACAAACTTCCATAATTTTAAAAACATTAATTGGCTCTTCTTTGTTGACAACAATATCGGTTGATTTCATATGTGATGTAGATTTGTGGTCTACCACTGCATCCGCCCCATCGCGGACTCCAATCGGCCTCGATCTGGGAATCGAGAATTGAGCCAAGCAGTGCGCTCGACTTGCTAAATGCGCTAATTCTTCCTCGCATGGTGATTCATCGTCGTCGAAATCAGCCATGTTCTTCTCAGATTTATTACTCATTGGGGATGAATAGCTGCCATCATTTTCCCCGCCACTCAGCAGTTCGTTCAAATGGCTATCGGATATTGTACTAATAAACGGCCCTTCCCCATGAAGATGACTCAGTACGGACGACTGCATTTGAGTTTCACTGCAGTCGCTATCGTTTACGGCAAGATCTCCCTCGCTGGGCGATTCCACGCCCCAAATCGCTTCGACTAGCTCATGAGCGAGCCTTGTCAGAGGTAAATTGTTGTTCTTACGGCGTTTTCGGGTCTTTTTACGCACTCCCTCTGACTGGACAGCTTCATCTTCGGTGCTGGAGCCGTCCTCAATATTCGATATTCGACGGTTTTTGATTGTAATTCTGAAAAATTGTAACGTGAATTAAATCTACGAGAACTTAAGTGTTTCAAAGAAAATTTACCCTGGACTTTCCTTCAACTTAATGCAATCAAACTCTTCGGTGATGTTCATCTTTATTTTACTTGAATCTACAAACAGGAAAATTCAAATTAGATTAAAATAATAAAAAATATATTTACCCTCGATAGGATCACAGCAATCCTGTTTGTGTCTGGCTTGCTTACACGGTGGAGCCCCACAATCCGATCCACCTTCAATATCAATGGGGCTCTTTTGGCTCGCCGAGCTATCATCGTCCTGTTGTTCTTCTTCAGTGTTGCTACCATCGATGCTGACGCTATTCTCAGAGCTCGTCGCCATAGCAGTCTGTTGGACAATAGTTTCGGATGGGATTTCCATTTGTGAGCGATTACCATCTCGGGTCCAAATTAATTTCGTCAAAGCGGACGCTATGTAAATACTCTGCAATCAGAGACAAAAGTTTGCAAAACCTATCGCAATGTCTGTGAAATGGCTTACCTGTTCGGTATGCTCTTTCGGATCTAAATGACATAACAACGAGTACAAATGCATCGTTGGCCTCGGAGCCAAATTCTTAACCAACGAAGGTAGAATATCATAAATTGGCTTTGAGCAATGTTTGAGTTGTGCCGCTTGCCATATAAGATTTATGTGCTCCTCATTGATTTGATTCTCCACAGCGAGAAAATTTAATACTACATGCGATTGCTTAATAACCTCAACGTGTAAATTCGGTCCGAATAGATGCGAAACGATTTGATTCTCGGTCAGCCAATCGGCTAGCTTTTGGCCAACAATTTCAACTTCGCTAACCGTTTCCGTTGTGCAGATCTCATTAAAAAGATTGATGTGAGCATTGATTTGAGCCATTCCCGCCAATCGCATCGTCAAAGTGGTCGAATTGAAATACTTAAAGGCCAACGCTAGACCTTCAACGTCAAAATTTATGGTTGAGTCAAGAGGATCCCGAATTGCCGACCACATAAAATCTGCCATTGAACGTGTAGCCTGCGATCGAAGATCCTGATCGGATAATTTGCACATGTATTGAAGTACTTTTACACGCAACGGTATGAAGAGTTGCACAATGCAACGATAGTTTAGCCAAAGCTTTAAATTCGATACAACCGCCGCAATTGCATGGGCGGTGGTAACGGGCAGATTTGTGTAGTCAAAACAAGCGGTCATTGCTGCAAAACCGCCACTATTGCAGAACAGGGAGACGTTGCGGAGTAGAAATGCAGGGATCTCGTTGTCATGGAGGTCGCATATCACGCTTAGATTCTGGGCTTCTTCGGCAGTGATCTCATCGAGACGGGAGTGGACGCCGTGCTTGTAAGCAATGTAAAGGGGAAAATTCAAAAGAAATGCCTTCGAGACGAGAATCAGCAGTTTCTCCAGTTCCGGCAACGTCCATTTCTCCTCCTGAGCCTGTGACGAATTGCCTTCCTTATCACCACTTGCGTCCGATTCAGTTGTTGTTATTGTGCTTAACTCCGGCTTCTCGTCTGCATTTCCATCGTCATTATTACTATTGCTAGTGTTATTGTTGTTGCTATTACTATTATTACTGCTGCCACTGCATGTAGCACTACTGCCGTTACCGCTATCTAAGCTACTACTTCTACTACTGCTGCTATTATTGTTGTTATTATTACTATTCGCAGTATTATTAGCTGTTGTACTGCTACTACTATTTGCAGCACTGCCTGATGCTGTAGCACGTTCAGCCTTGTCTTCCTCGAGTAATTTCTTAATATTTTTTAAATTACAAACAGTTAAACATATCATTGACTGCACGATCAAATTAAAACGCTCAAAGTTCTTGACATCTCGATAACAGCACATACATTGCCTAAATTTTAATCGTTTAATACGGTTTCGTTTTAAAAAATCGATTTACCTTTGCTGCCATGATTGAATGTATGCGAAAGCGACCTCAATTTCACTCTTTAGTAATACTAGAGGCTTGGTATCATTGTTGCTAATCCTCGTTTCATCTAGAATTATTTACAGGAGGAAATTAAAATATCGTATCTTGTACAAATTTAATCGAAGTGTTTCAGAAAGAAAAACTTAAGGATGCAACGAAAATTCAGTTTACTTTAAGCTTTCACAACTAAACTAGCTAGCAACAATATTCGTTTTGGTTGTCTTTTTCTTTTGTAATTTTTTCATGAGCGACCAAATTACAGTACACTAAAAAAAGTGTGGTTTTCCGGGCTGTACGATTTAATCTTTTGCAGACAGATGTTAGATTGTGCAGATTTCTTGCAGGTCACTTCGTTCCGACTGTGATTTTTTTGAATCTCCGATTAGAAACAGTTTGGAAATCGATTTTCGCAAAAACATTCGATACAATCTAATCCAAATCAACGACTCTCAAAACCCTCCCATGTAGAAACAGATTGGGATAAAATACTTTAGGCCTGGCGACAGTTTAAACACGTACTAAAACGGTATCATGTAGAAAAACCCGTCGGCAGCCGATAGCGTGTATGGTCGACCTTAGATTTCCCGGCCGGTTGGTAAAAAAAATCAAAATTGTAAAATTCCTCCTCATAAGGTTGGGCATGTTTGTTTGGTATTAGGTATATTTGAAGACAACTTTGCACCAGCAAGGGAGTATTGTAGTGGCCGAAAAAAATTGTGGTCCGACAGTGCAAGGTCAGGATTATACGGTGGATTCCTCAAAACTTCCCAACCAAACTCTGTCAATTTTTGGCGAGTCAGCAGATTTATAAGTGGTTTAACGTTGTCGAGGTGGAGTACAACACCTTTCCTGTTGATCAATTCTGGCCATTTTTCCTCAAGCGGCCGCTTCAATCTCATTAATTGTTCGCAAAAGAGTGCAGAATCAATCGAATCAAGTGCAGAATCAACCAACCAAACATACTTCCTTGTCGACAGTCCTGACTTTGCCACTGTCTGTGCATATTCACGATCTTTTTCACATTATGTTGTCATGCGTGATCCATTTTTCATCGCCTGTTACCAACAGCTACAAAAATGACTCGATGCCATTGCCTTCCTTTAGTGAATCGCAGGTGGATGCGATCCATTAAACGTCGAGCTTTTTTTTGGTATCCACCTCTTTTCAAACGGTTTAACTCATTTTATGTTATAAATTGGACTACAACTTTCCTGAATTTCATAGTACCAAAGATAAATACTTAAGAAAAGAGGCGCTTAAATATAAATTTAGATGTTTTTCACCTCAAATAATACGGACTTAAAATGTAAGAAGTGTTTTGTATAAAATCTAAAGTTGCAAATAAATTATTTTATCGGTTTTTAGCTAACTAATTTAAAATGTTCTAAGTCAATGAATAGTAATTATTGATAAATTATGAATTAACTGTTGTTTTGTGTTTTTCCATAAACAATTTTATAAAACAAAGCCAGAGCTGCAGGAAGAAAAAACGAAGGAAAATTCCCCTTTGTATGCTTTGTTCGGTTAATATTTATAGCTGGATTAGGAGCTAACTTTGGATTTGATTTAAAGTAAATGATCAACTTTAAGATAATTAGGTTTAATAATAAGAATTTTACCAATGAGTTATGCGAAATTAGACTTTTTTCATATTTTATTTCAGCTTTATTTAAGGCATTAATATTTATATGTAGCTAAGACTTTTACTATTCCGAAATTAATTTATGAGATTGGTTTTAGTTGAAGCTAAGAATAGAGCTCCCACTAAAAATAAAGAATTCCAAGAGCAATGTGAAAAGGATCAAATGCTAAATAGATACATGCTAGGACAATTGGCTACCATTGGTACTAGACGCAAATTTCCTCTCTCCCTCAAAATTTCTGGACTTTTAAGTCGATTCCAACGGCTCATCAAACTACCAGACACAAGCTGAAAAAATTCTCGCTTCAATTTCAGAAAATATTTATGGATTTTCCATGGTAAACTCTTTTCGTTTACGAAACGTCAAAATGCCAGCCACAACCGAACAAAGGATCTGCTGCTTGGGCCTAGTGAAAATCTCGGAATCGCGTCTGCAAACTGGGAGATCAATGGAAATCACTTGGGCAGTGAAAAGAAGACACCTCGCCGTCTGGAATTGTCGGGGAAAGAAAAAATTAAGGCGATTTAGTTTCTTACATGACGATGACACCAACAGATGCAAGAAATCAGAGCATACGTCGCACATTATTGCAAAATCTGCTATTTCCCATAGATCACGGAGAGTATCCTTGGTACCATTCGTAGGCGCAGTAATTGATGACTATATTCTAACCAGTTTTACGTTGGCTCGGTTTAAAATTCACGGAAATTTTGCAAAAATTTTCTAACTTCACAAACTTTTCTTTGGCGTGAAGAAAACAGTGAGACACGTATTTCGACTCGAAAGTGTCGAAATTTGATTGGCGGGCTGGAGTGTCATGAATTTAATAAAGGCACTATTTAGACGATGAAATTTAGGTATGCGAATAGCCGAAATTTCGACACAACGAAAACAGTGTTGCCATCTCTTTCGAGTAACCGTTGAGTAAAGGCTTAACTATAATCGACATAAGAACGCATATGTAAATGTCAAATTCCCAACGAATGTTGACATACATAGCTGTCAACATAAAAGCTAACCATAATAGGCATAGACTGACATAAGTAAAGTTAAATTTTTCTCGATAGTAATTGGCAAAGTTGAAGGAAAAAATGAGTGAATTGAAAAAAATTAAAGAAATATTTGAAATTGTGAAGTGCTTAAAAGAATTAAGTGACCTGAAAGATGAACTGGATGGATACGGCAGAAAGAAGCGTTCATGTGATGTACGAGAAATCAATCGCGACAGGAAAACGCACGGATACTACGTAGTCACCTTCTTAAAAATAAATAGGCTTGATCCGGATCAATTTTTTATTCATACGAGAATGACCACAAATGTCTTTGACTATTTGTTGTCCTGCTTGAGTCCCTTTTTGGAAAAATTTTAGGTTATGTTCACTATTTACATATGCCAGTTCCATTTGTATCGAATTATTCATGCTTAACGAATGTTTAACGAAGGTTTGAAATTGGCAACACTCTTGACATATGCATATTGTGGGTATTAACACTGACTTTCTTATTCTGGAAATGACATATGCAGCTACATATGCGTTCTTATGTCGATTATAGTTAAGCCTTTAGGTCTTATAGGGGAGCTCCAGTCAGTTCACGGGACGACTGTAAAAGTTTTGCTTGAATAAAAAAAGAAAACAGTGTTGAATATCAATTAGTGAAAACCAAATTTTGACGGCCACCTCAAAACTCGTACTAAACAAATTTACGTGTTTGGATCCAATTTGTTATTTGACAGTCTGTAAGTTCTAATCATCTATAACTTTATGGACAAGTGCTGCGTAAAGTTACATTTTATTTCTCGTTACCGTTTGTGTTTATTTTGATGTTGTTTTCCTTTTTTAATCCAAAATGTTCCAAACAAAATTAAAAAAAAAACCTTTTTAAAATTTGGAACGTGTTGTAAAAATTGTGCGGAACATTTGGAAAATGTAAATTTAAAGTTCGCAAAAGGTTCGCAAAACGTTTAAAGATGTTTGACAAGTAAGGTTGATCGTTTAAATGGTCCCAAAAGTGAGTTCTTTAATTCTGATCGGAGTAATTGGAATGCTGTCAAAAATAAGAGGGCCACACGAAAAGCATAAGACGAAATAGAAGCGTTGACTATAGTGATTTGTGAGAAATTTTTTTTTCATTATTTAGTGCAAATATGCGAATTTCCTGAAAATTGCCGTGCTGGAATTTCAGAAACATTAGATTGTCTAGCGATAAAAAACCCACGACTCATGTAATATTTCTAAACGTGGAAAATGATGCGAATCAGAAGAAAATTCGCATTTATTCTGTGTGCGGTTTTCGTTTTGGTGTTTCTTTTCCTCTATTTATTGATAAACTACTCTGTGCCGGCGGCAGACAAACAGGTATTTTAGAAATTAATTGTATTTTGTTGCACTTTGCATAACTTTTTTGGCTAACAAATTTATGATTTGCGTGCAAAAATCCGTATCATTTGTTTTGTGATTGTTATTGGTTTTTAATTAAAGCAAAATTTACGTAATATTGAGAATAAATTAAAGCAGCTTGAAAATGGACTGCACCTCCACCACGAAGAAATGGGGCAAATAAAAAAGCAAATCGAAACTATTAGTGGAAAAACCGGCGATCAGCAACAACGGGAAAGGCAGCCCAACTCGAAACTAGTGCTCGACAAAAAGGATATGTACAAGGATCTAGTAATCAATGTCGACGATGCTCAGAAATGTGCAATTCTCACAGATTCTACACCTCGGACAGATATTCAGGTGAGTTTCTCTATATTACCCGAAATATTAACTAAACCATCGTAAAAATATTTTTTTTAGATGCTCGACATATACAACCAACTGCCATTTGATAATCCAGACGGAGGCGTATGGAAGCAAGGCTGGTCCATCAGATACGACTCTAAAGAATTCAATAAACATCATAAACTCAAAGTTTTCGTTGTGCCTCATTCCCACAATGATCCAGGTTTGATGCACTACGACAGAATTCTGGACTGCATTAACTTATTTGTATATTTTAGGCTGGATAAAAACGTTTGACGAGTATTATGAGCATGACACTAAACAAATTTTGTCAAATATGCTGCGGCATTTGGCGGAAAATCCCGAAATGACTTTCATTTGGGCGGAGATATGCTATTTCTCCCGCTGGTTTGAATCTCTCTCAAAGAATTCAACTAACGTTATTAAAAAGTATAGTTTTACCAATTACAATTCATCGCCTAATTGCTGTTTTTATTTTAGTTTACTTAAAAAGAAGCAATTGGAATTCGTAACGGGAGGTGAGAAAACTATCCAAATAATTTTTGAATTTTTCTAAATTAGTGTTGAATATTCAAAGAGGAATTAATTTCAATAATTGAGAGTCCAAGAAACAATAATTGCTATTAATTTTATTATAAAAACTAGATACAAAATTCATTAGTCTACGAACAAGAAAAAGGAAGCTGTCGGGAAGTATTACGTTAAATAAATTCTACTTTTAAGACCCAAACTGTTAGGCGTTAACAAGTAGCAAATGTCTATAAACAACGTCACGTAAATCTTTAGCTTTTCAAAAAAAAATGCCCTAATTTTTTGAGCAACATCCGAAAACTTCGTATCCGAATTTTGATCATATTTTCACATAAAAAAATTAAGTTTTGATTAACCGTTTCTCCAACAGGATGGGTGATGCCTGATGAGGCGAATTCCCACTGGGCAAGTGTTCTGATGCAACTGACGGAAGGACACGACTGGCTAAAAAGTCATTTGAATGTCACTCCAAGGTCGTCGTGGGCTATTGATCCATTTGGTCACAGTCCCGTTATGGCGTACATTCTAAAAAACTCTGGATTCGAGAATATGCTGATACAACGGACACATTATTCCATTAAAAAGCGATTAGCTAAGAAACAGGAGTTGGAATTCCGTTGGAGACAAATTTGGGGTGTGTAATTTAGAGTTTACGATTTTTTCAAAAATAATTGTATCAATTTCTTTAGATGGTACGGGTGAAACAGATTTATTAACCCACATGATGCCATTTTATTCGTACGACATACCTCATACGTGCGGACCAGATCCGAAAGTTTGCTGCCAATTTGATTTTAAACGATTAAGCGGATACGGATTATCATGTCCCTGGCGGGTTGCACCACAAATTATAGACGATAATAATGTCGCTAAAAGGTTTGAGAAATTCGAAATTTATTCGAAATTCCAAATTATTTGAATTCCAATTGCAGAGCTGAGTTAATATTGGATCAATGGCGAAAGAAATCTGCCCTGTATAAAACTCGATCGGTTCTAATACCTCTGGGGGACGACTTCCGATACAGTCAGAGTACTGAGTGGGAAGTACAGCGGAAAAATTACGAGAAGCTCTTCGACTACATGAACAATGAATCGGAATTGTTTGTGGAGGCGAAATTCGGAACTCTCCAAGAATATTTCGATTCCGTTCGTAATGAGAAGTCATTGCTGGATTTTCCATCGTTGAGTGGGGATTTCTTCACCTACGCCGATCGCGACGATCATTACTGGAGTGGATACTACACATCTAGACCGTATCACAAACGTATGGACAGAGTTTTGTTGCATTATATTCGATCAGCGGAAATGTTACACGCTTGGCAGAAGTGGGACGAGACAACATCAGAATTTGATCAACTGCTAACTAAGGCTAGGCGTGCGTTATCGCTGTTCCAACATCACGATGGAATTACGGGGACCGCGAAAAATCACGTCGTCATCGACTATGCAACTCAAATGCTGGACGCTGTGAAATCTTGTACGCATGTCATTCAGCAGGCTGTCTACAGACTCCTAACAAAATCAAATGTAATTTTTACCTTATTTCGTTGATGGCGCGGCGCTTCAAGAGTGGTTGATTTTCTAAAGCAAAACTTTTTTACAGATTTATTCCCCGGATTATAAATTCGTGTATTTTCATATGGATGACTCGCGCTGGCCAGGACCAAACAATAGTCGGCCAACGATTATTTTAGGTGCTGAACTTCCCACCAAGTACGTCGTTTTTCACAATTCTTTGCCACAATGGCGGGAAGAAATTGTTGAGCTGTACGTGTCGAAAGCATTTGTAAAAGTACGTATCTTTATTTATGTAAAACATTAACACATTGCCAACAAAAAATTATCAAGAGAGGTGCACCTAATGAGGAAGGATGCGTTGAGCCTTTTTCGAGAGTTACCGGGGAAACTAAATATTCCATATGATCCGAAACTATCCAAGGAAAAAAAATTAAAAATCCTATTAAGATTTCTAAATTATTAAAATTTTAAAAATGTTTTTTTTTGTGCTGAGTATAGTCAAATCCATTTCTTAGAAGACTCCCCTTACAATTTTATATATGTATAAATGTATAAATATATAACAAAACACACATTTTATTTATGAGTTCAGGTAACAACATTTGATAATGAGGTAGTTGCTGCTCAGATAACCCCTGTATGGTCGTGGTACAAAGGAACTACCAGCATAACAGCCCCCCAAGCAACGCCGACCAAATTTCGATTGCTTTTTAAAGTGAGAGTGCCACCACTTGGTCTTGCAACTTATATAATCCATTCAACGAATCAAGATGACACTGAATCGTTAGTGATGAGAATAATTTTCCAAATCCATAAGTTTTTATTACATGTTTCCGTATTAGGAAAACAACATTTGCAAAAATCTCGATCCTATCGACGACTCCATTCTCAGTAAGTATGGCTACTTATCCGGAACCTATAAAATTCGCCAAACCTCAGGAGAAATCTATTCGGATTGGCGAAGGGCCAACGGCAAGCTTCACTAAAAATGGTTTACTAAAATCCATCGCAATCGATGAGAATTCGGACAGTTTCCCAATTCATTTGGAGTTCTTAAAGTACGGAATACGTCGAGGTGGAGCCTTTAGCGGGGCGTATCTCTTCCTTCCGGATGGTCCAGCCACCCCACTGATGCTTGGCTCGCCGATAGTCCTGATTAGTGAAGGCGCACTCGAGTCAAGCGTAACCATCGGCCTGCCTTTTGCCAATCATCAAACCATCCTGCGAGGAGACGACATCGAAATACGAAATTTAGTGGACATTGGAAATTTAGGTAACACGGAGATTGCAATGCGAATTTCCAGCGGCATTAATAGCAATGATATTTTCTACACCGACCTGAATGGATTAAAGGTTTGTCTGTTTGTGTTAGAAATGCGAAACTTTTGCACGTTTTAACAATTTTCCGCCCTGTTAGATAATAAAGAGAAAACGCTTTCAAAAGATCCCACTGCAAGCAAATTACTATCCAATACCGTCGAGCATTTATATTGAGGACGAGGTTTTACGGTTAACTTTGCTGACCGCCCAGCCATTGGGTGGGTCCTCCCTGAAACCCGGCCAAGTCGAAATAATGCAAGATCGTCGATTAGACCACGACGATGACCGTGGACTCGGGCAAGGAGTTCTTGATAATCAGCCTGTTTTGCACATCTTCCGATTGCTTCTGGAGCGTCGAGAGAGTTGCACTAATAGACCAGTCGACTATCCTGGAGGATACTTGACGGTGAAGTCACACAATAGCCTTCAGACGCTACTTTATCCGATTGAGAAATTGGTATGGAATGAAAACGACTGGGTTGGGGTGCAGGGTTCCTTTGGCAGTGAACATGAACCTTTGGAAAGTGGTTTTGAAATAACCGCAATGCGTAATTTACCGCGTCTCAATGGTAAGGAGATCAACAGCATTGGTTTAGTGGTCCATCGGCCATATTTGGAAGAGTGCAGCATGGATGTTCACAGGGAAGGAGTTGTATGTTTTCATTCCTTTATTAGTAAATATTCTATTAATTGGTACATTTTTTAGGCAAATTTAAAACGTCTCCTGAATTCAAACGACGATAAAGAGAGTTTTGAGGCACCACTAACGCTGCTTAAAAAGGACAAATTGTTAACAACAGATGATATAAGTTTCTGTCCTATGGATATAAAAGCTTTTATAATGCAAAGATGACTGACTTAAGTTTATATCTTAGTTTACTACTATTGAATATTTGTGATATGTAAAATACTTTTTTGTTTCCTTAATTTTTTTAATTGCTAATAGCACGATGATATTAAACCTCAAACAGCTCTTTAAAGACAATTTTTTTATCATTTTAATTTTTTTCAGTTTTAGAAATTGACGAAATGTACTAAAAGCAAGAATTATTTGACTTGTGAAAAAGTATCACTATACGAAAGGAAATATAATTTATTTGATAATACAATTTACTGATGTTTTACTAAAAGTTAATTGATTTTATCTTGAATGATTTCGCTGGCGAGATAAATCCGACGGCTCTAAAACAATTAAAAATTAGAATTAAGTAAAACAATTAAAAATTAGAACGAAACTATTAGTTTATTCAGTTGATTTATTCAACGAGTGTATAAGATATTTGACTTTCTTAATATTCTGATCCATCAGAGCCCTATTTTGCTCGCAGCGTTTCAGGAAGTCTCTCTCAGTCGAAATGCTGTTCTCGAGGGAAGTTCGCAGCTTGCTAACCATATTCTGTTGTCCAACTAAAAAAGTCTCTAGTGTGCCGGAAACTCCTTGTTGTAGTTCGGTACCTGAAAATAATTTTTTAATTAAAATCAAGTAAAACGACGTAATTCTATTACTTTTTTGCACAGAAGTTTGGATATTTTCCTCCAGCTTTTGTTTGAAGGTATCTGAACGGCGTTTTTCTTCGCTACGAAGTTCTGCTTTTCTGGAACAAATACTTTCATCCAAGCCTGGTAAATTTATGATTCTTGGTGGCTCAATAATAGCTTCCGTTTCTTCATAATGACACAAATTCACCAGGATTTTTCTCGAGATTTTCCTTTCACCGGTTTTGGTAGTTTTACCAGAACGAGTTCCATTGGCAGCCATCATGTTTTGCAACTGTTCCTTTGTTTCCGGCTACTATCTAGATTGCTTTTGTTTTAAACCGTTAACGTGCAGTGAGTCACGTGTGAACTTTTTACGTTTCCAATTTTGTGATTTGAATTAGTAGAGTACCATGATTTGGACGGAAGTTCGTGTTTTTTTTTATTTTCAATCAATTTTTAAAAGTTGACTCAGAGCTTTTGAAGAAAAATACATAAAGATGGTTAATTTTTGGTAAGCACTAAAATTTTTAATAGAAGAAAAAATTAATATTTTTTCCTATCAACTTTATAGTCAATATTGTTTCCCCTATAAATTTTATTTTCCTGAATATATATTTTATTATTATATTAAGTTGTCTGTAGCAATAGATAAAACAAATAAATAAAACTTCTGTTTCTTTTCGGCAGTTGCAATTTCCTTAAAAATGATTTATTATATCAAAAACTTTAAATAAATTCAAACTCACTACAGAGAAAAAGTCTGACTTTATTTATTTATAAATTTGTCTATGGAATAGTACGGATTTCTACAAACAATTGATACAACTTTTCTGTATTTTAGAACTTATGTTATTTCTTTAGAATATGACTTCAGAAATAAATTTCTTACATTTTCTATAACTTTTGGGTTACATAATGAATTAATTAAGACTTCTTTTATGAAATCCAATGGTTTATTTTGGGATTTGACCAACCGATAGCGTTCATTGGATGCTTGCATTAACATTAAAAATTCTTCTGTAGAAATTTTCGTCACGGGAGTTACATTTAATTTCTTAGTAATATCAGTTAATTGTTCATTCGATAGAAATTGATAATCGTAAAGAGACTCAGTCAATTGCTGACTTAATGTTTGGTCCGCCAGATATTTTAGAATGGGAAGTAAATAATTTTCCTCATTACTGTCCACAGTCTAATAAAAATATTTAAATGTAGTCAAACAATCACAAAAAAATAATATTCATGTTGGTACCTCATTTGGATTCAAGATGTGAAATTTTTCAATATCGGTTGTATTTTTTGTAAATTTTTCTATCAAACATTTTACAATGCACTCGTCCAGTCGACTATTGACATCACATTTCTACAGCAATAAAAAAAACACTAAATTTAATGCATTTATAGTATAAAAAATACTCTACCAATGGTAACCAAGTGTTAATACTCAGGGAAACCTCCAAGGATTCGACATAATGCCACCAATGCTTCGGAACAATCAGAATATCGCCAGGATTTAGAATACATTTAAAGCAATTATCCTGAAATTCTACAACAATCGTTGAATTGAATAGATTTTTTCTAAAAATTACATCTTACTATCGAACTGGTCAAATGAATTGGGACTATAGAAGTTTTCTTTGCAGTAAACACTCGACTCTTCATAAGGTATTCTTGTAGGGGTCAGTTTAGCTTCCGGTGGAAAGAGAAGCCATAATTTGCTATACAAATAATGTTTTCCAAATCGAGAATTAAGAATTTGTTATAAAAGATAAGAGATTTACCTTCCATAAACCTGAACGACTATGTTGCAGCCGTATGTATCGAAATGGCAAGGAGTGTTTGCTCCTTTGGAACTAAGCCAAAACATAGATTCCTGACACTTTGTAGTGCCCAGGAATGCAAAATCAATCCCTTTTCTGCATGCTTCCGGTATGTCTTCAATGTTCTTGTAACCGTAAGCTATCCAGTTTTCCTCCAAAAAAGTTATTGTCTTTTGAGTGCAATTTCTTCCTACCAAATTGATTAAATTTAATTTTACTTTAGATCGATGTTTCTCAAATTGTGGAGTATCGTTGTGGTATTTTTGCGCTGCTTCAAATTCTATAAATTGTTCACCTTTGTCTGAAACAAAGGTTCCTTTTTATTAAAATTTTAACATTAACATTGTACTGAAATATTTCAAATTTCGAATTAGATTTATTGTTTAACAAATACGATAATTTCTGATCGTGCTTTATTTTTTACTAAAAGCTCAACATTTAATCTCAATAAAAAGCTAGTAATTTAAAGTGTTTGTTCATAATACCTGAAGAAATATTGTTGTTGAATAGTTCGCACCACTCAACAAAAGACATATTAAAGCAGCTCCAAGGAATATCGACATCCTTTATTAAATACGGAGTTTTTGCATTTAAAAGAAAATTTCTATACAATTCTGCTTTCTCCATTTGTACAAATTAAAAACTGTTAGGTTAGGTTGTTGTTGATCAAAACAAACCGCACAGGGTGTTTACGAAATTATATCATAAATGTTTGCTCTAACATTTTTAACGCGTTGTAGAATTAATCGACGGAAAAAAAATAAATTTTACCATTTTGTTTCCCATTGCGGTTTGTGCTCTTAACAGAGTTGCTGCTAAGCGGGTAATTCGCAGTACATATGTGACAAGAAAGGCAACGGGTTTTAGGATTTTGTTTTTAGCTGTTTGTGCTGCTAACCGGGTTCCTCTTAAGCGGGTGTCCGACTGTATTTTTTCATAATAAAAAATTTCTGCGGTTGAAAGAATGGTAAAGTTTAAAACTTTTTATTTTCTAAATTTTACAGTTCTGCAAAAACAAATCTTTGATTGCAACTTTGATAGAAAACTGCATAATTTCTTTGCAATCCTTTTTACAGAATGTTCACTCATCTCAAATACAAACACGATACCTGAAATTATTGTTTTTTTTAAATAGTTATTATATACAGTTTTTTTTAAATCCAATGTCTTCGAAATTAAATTAGTTTCAAACTTTACGTTATAACAATATTAAGTTTTCCCAAAAGATTTAAAACATAATAAAAAAAATTACCACCAAATATACATCCAATAAAAAGAGCTATAA
The DNA here is from genome assembly GCA_964034945.1 of Chrysopilus asiliformis. Lineage (NCBI taxonomy): Eukaryota > Metazoa > Arthropoda > Insecta > Diptera > Rhagionidae > Chrysopilus > Chrysopilus asiliformis. Next base: position 379,912 of record OZ035961.1, read on the forward strand.
AAGCCCCTTGAAGCATTCTTAAATTTATTGCCTGAATATTCACATCCGAATCTACATTTTGATGATTTAGTCGGTTTTCATAGTCGTTGAAATTCTTCTCATTTCCATCATTGAAAGCTGACATTTTATCGTATTCAGTGTCAGTGATTTTATCTAAAAGTCCACCTTCAAAAGCATGAATTAAACTAAATAAAATATTTGAAGGTAAATAATTAGAATTAACAATTTGATATTTTACACTTCATTTAGGCTGTTTAAAAACGGGGCACCAATTTGAACAGCAACTGCTGAATATTTGGAAAATAACTTGTAGCTCATTTGAAACTTTTTTAAACCTTAAAAAATATACTTTTTGCTGAAATTTTGATGTTATAGAGAAAATTTTTACCAAATCTTTTCATATTAAAGTAAAGGGTTTCTCGTCCCGCTAATATTACTTGATTTTGACCGTTAAGAATCATTCGAACGCCTTCTTCAACAGAATTAATTAAGTAGCTGTTTTTGTCAGATCCTTGTTGAAGCATCAATATATAAAGCCGTTTTAACTGTGTAGTGCTATTCTAAAAATTCAATGTTGAATATTTATTATATAAAAGACATGTGGCGTTCTTTTCGCTTAAAGCTTGAGAACCACCAAACCAATTTGAATAAAACTTTCAGGTGAGATTATTGGTATCAAGGAGCGAATATAAAGAAATTAGAATAAAAAAATCCTTACTTCAAGCATAGCCAGAGAGGAACCGTCCCTTTCTACAAAAAGTTTGTAATCATTATATTTCATGGCATATTCCAGTTTTGATAAAGTTTTAATTGGTGCTTCCCTGGCTGGTCGAGCGAATTGTGATGTTAATTGAGCTGAATATACATCGGCAAGAACATAAGTGGCGCCTAGCCAATAAAGAATAGTAAGAAATCGCGCTCGATATCCACAATAGATTTCCTTCGTTGCTGTGCATAAATAAAACAATGTAATTAAAAAATTTAGAAATAAAATAACATAACAATACACTGCTTTAAAAAAAGTGCGACGCAAAACCAAACGCATTTTTCGAAAAGTCTAGCTGGAAACGGTTTAATTGAAGAAAATTTTCGCTGTCTAACGGTAAAAGTTATTTCTCTAAGATATTCCACATGATATTTTTTTGTATTTGTTTTTCTAGGTATCGTGCATTTGATTGGATTCCATAAATATGGCAGTACGATTATATAATAAAAAATAGGCCCCGACAGCAAAATTGTCACCATTAAAAATGGCCAAACCGTCATTTTGAAAGGTCGCAAAACTGCCAAAGCTTCATTTAATCGTTTCGGGGCATGAGTGGAAAATGCTCCAGAATCTGATAAAGTAAAAAATGAAAATTCCACCGCCTTTCTTCTTTCCCAGCTTAATGTAACGTCTCCAAAAAGTAGCTCTGCTTGCTAAAATTGAAAAATTATGGATCAGCATCTTTCCGTTATAATTTTAAAATCAAACTATATTATTAAAACATATTATTGGCTTCCGGTTTTAAGTAATTTTCTTATGCTTCGGGACACCATTAAAGGCGACTGAAATTTTGAAGACATTTTTCGGACCCAATTTTTTCTAGTTTATTAAAAACAGTACCCGATTCTGAATCATGCCCAAACCTCCAGTGAAACTGATATTTCCCTCTACCCCTATTGATGCTCCCTGCGTTCGTTTTGGTGGGTCAATGTATTTGTATTTAAAGTTCATTTTCCATGATAGCAATTTCAGCAGTTGGTGATCTCTTCCGCCAACCACTTCAAACTTCTTCTGAGTTTCATCTTCGTCATCCGTATTGTTAAAATAATTAACAAAATGCCATGGTGGGGACTAGATAAGCATTAAAAAAAATTGGGGTTTTCAGAGTTTTACGTTGAATTGATTTTATAAATAATTTACATGAATTACAGGAATCCTAAATTCTCTGCCCTTCAGATCCTTGTAAACATCGGTCTGTAAAAAACATCATAGTGAAAATTTTACCGAAAACAATAAAATGAAAAAAAAATTAGTCTACTGACCGGCAATAATGGAGTTTTGTCTAAGCCAAAACTTTCACCGTCATACCAATTTACCATTTGCAAAGTATTTTTTCCACTTGCAGCAGTTGCTTGGTTGTAAAATACCCTCAAACTGGAAATCATCCCCTCAAATGATAATGCTAATGATATAAGTAAAAAATTTGCGTTACGCTTTTGGCCGTGGTCTAGTGACTATAACTAATCGAAGTGGTTCATCCAGACGTAAACTATTTCTTTTCGGTGGTTCATTGGCTCCCCAATAAAAGATGAACAAACTTAAACGATGTGCCAAATTTTTGTCATGAATTTGATCAATGATTTCGTACGGCTTTGAAAACAGCAAACTCGCCGTTTCAATAAATCGCAATAGATTTTTTTGAATAACTTCGAAATAATCTGAAATGTTATTAAATATACAAACTTTCAAATTCTCCTTATGAATTTTGAAAATAAAATCGTCGATGATGTCATTTCGAGAGTTATTCAGAGTAAATATTACAAGGAAATCTGATTGGAGTCCATTCACTATTTCAGACAATCCTAGATTAAACATCAAAATAATATATATATATGCAAATTGTAGTATTCAAAGATTACCCAAAGATACTGGTGAAATTTCCCTTTCGAATTTTTGATTATCCGCAACCACTACAAAAAAGACGGCGAAATAGAACGGAACTCTATAATGTAATAACTGCATTGCACAATTACTCACTTATAGTTCGTGGTAATGTTTTCCTTCCTTTTTATATTGCTTCAAAGTCAAGTACCTGTCATACCTCTCAAAAAACCTCATAAATAAAAAATCACTAGTTAATTGTTGAAAGTTCAAGAATTGATTGAAAGAAAAGCAGTTGAAATATGCATTTTAATTGCAAGATTTATTTAAAAAAGGAAGTTACATCAATTAGCTTATCAGGTTCTTTTTTTATTCATATTTATGTTTTTTTGTTTTTGTTTTTAATGTGTTAGGAGTATGGAGTATAATTAACTATACAGAAACAGCAATTATTATTTTTGCTTCATAATTATAAAATTGAAAGTGCTTTCCTATTAAGCAACAATAAATTTAGTCTTAATCCAATTTAAATGAAAATCTGCTCGGATGCTAGACTCTCCGTGAATGGCTTGACGACAGCACTTGTGGCGAAGCAGAAGATCAGACCGAACGTGATGGAGATTGGTAAGGCAGGAAGAGCTTTGCGGCAAATTGCCAGTAATAATAACGTCAAACATAGTCCTATTAGAATGGCAACGAAACAGGCAATCGTTGTATTCCAATCACCATAGCTGGATGCCTTACCAACCAATACTGAGTAGAAAATAAAATCTCCCAGGCCAAGTTTAATGCCTCCTGTTGGATTTTGAAGGTCCATTAAAAAACTACAATGAAATTAAATTTACGATATTCATACGCTCTTCCTGATCCGTCTGCTGTGCTGTTTGATCAGCAGGAGCAGCTGCTTCGTTTGTTGTGATGGTACGATATTCTGTTGAACGATTCGGATTCCCACTGTTGCTCGCTTGCACTTCAATTTGTCGCCTGGCTATCCTTTGATCGGCTGCTGTAGCCCATTCCTGAGTGAATCCAGCATCTACCTCTGAAATTTAATTGTTTTCCGTTGTTTAAGTTCTTTAACTAAAAACTAAGTCTCGATAGAATTAAAAAATATATATATTGAAAATTAATTCGCAAAAGTTTAAAGTTGTAGCGAAAAGCACCCTCCACCAATAGCTCGTGTAACTAGACATGTTTAGTCGCATCAGCCGAAAGCCAATATATTTTAGAAAAATTGTTAAGTACCATTAAGTGGCGAATTAAAGCTCACAAGTGGCGTACCTTCAGCGTTTACGGCTGGATTTTGCCTGGATGGTCCACTGGGATTACTACGACGATGTTCTTCACGACGAGGTGGTGGCGACGGTCCGTCCTCCATGTGATTTGTCCCCATATAGGAATACATAATAGTCGCTATGATTTTTTGTGTGAAAAAATTAACAACATTCATTGAAAAAGTGTAAAAACTTTGGCATACATGAATAAATCAGCGCTGGGAATATTTGTTCGTTGCGCTCCTGTGCGGTTTCCACCAGAATTCTTAACGGACCCTTCGGCGCAAGTACCGCAACCAAATCTGCAGGTATTTATTCATTTCACAGAATATTTTTTCTTGATATAGAAATATGTTACTCACCCCATATTGATATCACAGCCAACACAGCCCATGCTGTCCATTCGGGCAAGTATTTGATAAAAACCAAAGCCATTAGAGCAGCAACAAATATCAAATAGGCCTGCTGAAGTCTCAACGGGCCCTGCCAGTGAATTGACATCATTCCAGCAACACCGAAATTCCACATTATGAGGACAGCTGTAGGGTAGTCCATTGGAATGTTGTATGCTCGGAGGAGCTCTCTAAAATGACAAATCACGATTAACAGTAGCGATTCTGCCACATTAAGTGATTCCACTTACTCGAGATACAGATAGCTAAAAATGAATAGCAGCATAAAGGAAGATAGGATCAACCAGCCATGGATTGTTTTGTAGCATCGTTTCTTGTACAGAACGATTAAAAGTATTGTCATAAGTACAATAACCGCCATCAGGATCATTGAGTTGGCCAGCGCATTCCAAATTTTCGTACCTGCATCTGGAGACGATTCATGGAATGGTGTGTAGAGCCTGAAAAGCGGAAATTCTTACTTAATTTGTGTGATATCGAATACGGACGATGCCTACAAATAAACATCTTTTGTAGAGTAGAAGCTGACGGCGCTAATTGTGGCGACAACGACCAGCATGCAGAGTGAGACTGGGGCGAAGAGCTTAATAACGTGTTGGGCCCCATATTTCAGTCCTTCCTCTTCTTCGTTCCACGTTTCGGGGTCCGAAGGTCCTTCGCCGCGACCTCCCCCACCCGCAGCCGAGTCCTCATTGCCCGATGCTCTGGCTGACCGACCTGGATGAGTACGGGAGTTTTCCGCGATTCTTTCCCTTACACTGCCGGACTCCGCAGAATTAGATGCATTGTTATCCATTGTCTACATTGAGTTGCATTGTAATTTATCGATATACGAGAAAGTTTAAATGAACTTACGCCGTAGGAACCATCATTTCCTGGTTTTGAACGCCTTTTGCGACCGCCCTCCGTTGCTTTGTCCGGATGTCTCAAGTGTGAATCACCAACGTGTCCATCCATTAAGGCGGTGTTTTCGTCAGCCGTGTTTTCGTCTACAGTAACGGAGCTTGTACGAGATAAACGACTCGATGACCAATCATTCATACAAAGGTCTTTAATTTCTCAAACTCAAAAAGGGAAAAATCAACAATCAAATTTGATAACTTTCTAAGAGAGTCAGAGTGCCGGGATTTTCGACGTCAAAAATTTTACCCACCGATAATTACCCGTTTTTGATATTTTAAATTGTTTTTTCTTTTCATAATTTTTAGAAAATATTTCAGGCGAAGCTTTTATTAGTTGCTTTTGTTTATTTTATTTTTTGATTTGCTAGCAGTCGATTTTTAAGGACTTTCGATAAATACGTAAAATCAGGTTAGGTTGTATTAGATTCGTGTGTCTCTGACAGCATCGGATATTTTTTTTACATAATTTTGACACTTTTCAGGTAAGTGGACAGTTTTTAAAATATTTTTTGTTTACTGACCATATCCGGTATGTAGTATTTAATAGTCGCAAATAAAATAAATCATTATTTTGCAATGATTGCGGCATTGGGAAAAATTTGCTCCCTGTTTACTACCACCGTTCTTTGGAAATTTCAAAAATTCTAGTTGTATGTGAAACTACGATTCTGAAGGATTTTTCAAGTGAGTATAGTATATCCATTGTCTACATTGAGTTGCATTGTAATTTATCAGATATGCGAGAAAATGTAAATGAACTTACGCCGTAGGAAGCATAATTTCCTCATTAAAAACTTTGTCAGCTGTTTCTTTTTTTCTTTTCATTTTGAATTAGTTTTGTAGATTCCGGTATACACTCTTTGTTTGTGTACTATCTGTATTCTACCCAAATATTAAACGGAAAATTCTCATTTTGTTCCTTAATTTTATCGTCCTTCGACCCTTTCGGGTAGCTTCACACTCGTACGGCTACTTTTCTAAGCCCCCTTCAGAGCATACAAATAATTTCAGGGATTCCTTTACCCAGCGATCAAATAAACTTTGGAACAACCTTCCAGTTAATGGAATTCGCCATTCTCCATATATTTTCTAATACTCGGTAATTAAAGGCCGTTTGCTAATCAACGTTTGTATCTAAACCAATTTTTCACATTCATTTAGAACATATTAAAGCTGTTTACGAATGGCGTTATTCCAAATCAAATGGCTTCGGAGGCTGGTCCGGAAACATACAAACCCAATTCCACATGAAGAAGCGCACAACTGGAAGCGACGATTGAGCATTTTGTACATGTTACTCGGATGGAATGCGTTTGGTATGGTGTGCTACATGATTTATTCCGGCAAAAACGATTGGGCTAAATACTATGGATACAAGCAAGAGGATACACTAACTCCTGGTCAGTACATATAATTACTGTCATGGGTCATATTTAAAAGACAAGTTTTCTTGTGATAAAAATATTTTTTATCCTTCACAAAATTTTGTAACTTGTTTGTTATAATTTTATCCCGCATAAATACTTGCGTGTTTTTCTATCATCTTCAATATTTCATAGATCTGTAACTTTAAAAAAAATCCTATTTTGCAGGTGAAGAATATGCTAAAATGTTAAAAATCGACAAGGCGAAAATAGTGAGGTTCTCAGGCTTTCAAAAAGTTAGCGAAGTCGAATTAGATAATACCAAAGCACCGGCCAGTGATAGTTAGTATTTAAGTGTTTTGTATTGAAATTAATAAATCTGTTATTATAAATAGTGTTTAATTATTCTTGATTTCAAAGCATTTCCACTTAAAAACTTTATTTGCTAGGAAGGAACTATTAACAACGTATATCACAATATTGTATAATATTACTTATTAGTTAATTTTAACATTGTATTTTGTTTCCTTTTATTCTTAAATCAATAATTTTTTTCTCAAATTCATTATAAAATTAACAATAAGTGTTTTCCGTTACATCACCGTTGCTAGCCAATATATTGTACCAGGCGATAAATGATAGTTTCATAAAATTTTAATATCCAAATTGCAGAAAATATATATATTTTTGTTGTTCAATTGATTCAGTGTCCTAAGTGCTTCCCTAAACGTTGTTTGGTTTTATTTTAAACTTATGGCTAGTACAGTATTTTGAAACTAATTTATGAACAAATTCTAGAAAATTTACTTTTTAAATAAATAGAATAACATGTGATGCCACAAATATATAAAAATTGTAATTTTCTCCACTTGTGTTATTATTCTTTTTTTTCAACAAATTACTAAAGCACCAAAAGTAGTTCGGCATTTACTTAGTTTTTTTTATATCTTAAATTTATCAAATCATATTCAAAAACTATTTGTAAGGCACTATCTATGATATTTTAGTTGTTATCTTCCATTATATTTATCAAATATTCGTTGAGTATTTGTATGTTCCGGACATTCATTTATGTAAAAGTCTGAATCTAGAATTACAGCTAAAATATAAAATTAATTTCTTGCTTTATGAATTTCTGAAACTATTAATTGAATCGTTGACGATAGAATAGTTCAATTATGTGACAAGCACATATCAAAAAATAAATTAATTTAAAAAAATCCTAACGCTATGCAGTAGCGTAGCAGACCGGGGGCGAGGGGACACTAAAATTTGGCCCATGACAAAAAAATACACAAAATCTATTTTTTTACTGGGAAAACTTAAACGTTAATTTTTTTTAATATCCACCCCATTCCGCCCGCTCTTACATAAGAAAGAAACCAACTTGGATCCTTTTTAATGTAAATTACAATACAATAAATCAATCATGTTTTATTCCGGTAAAGTTTTCATTCGCATTTCTTGCAATCTTCGATTTAGTTCCAATGTCAAAGCACGTCTGCGAATGGAAAGTTTTTATAGAATTCTGCGTGAATCGATTAATATAAGTATTTTACCTATATTTTTCATAGTAGCCAACAATACTACCGAGTTCCTGTTTGTAGAGACGAATTAACATGCCATCGAAGCATTCAAGCTCTTGGAGATTAAACATTGGAAACTTCAGATCCTTGATGTCAGCTAAGAGAAGTGATTGAAATATAAAAAAGTAATCTTTGGAACACTAATTGATCATCAATTAATGTTACCATGAAAATACATGACCAGCCACTCCGGTATTTGTTCCAACAGATAAGGATTCGCTGGCACCAAGGCACTATGAGGACTAAATTGGGTTGGTTGTGGTTCTGGAAGAATCGCTTTTGGTGGCTCAGCCGACGTGTACAGATAGCAGGAGGTTAAGCAAGGATGGTTGCGTTGCGATTGTCGTGTTATATAGCTTTAGACAACGACAAAAAGAAAAATTTGGTAATTTGGAAGCTACGTTTTACAATGGTTTGCAAAATTTACTTGTAATAATAGATGCCATGTTGTGGTGAAACAATCCTCTCCCAGCCAATAGGCAGTCCTTCCCTTTCCAGCGGATGTGACCAGTGTGTGGTCTGGGCGTTGTGATCGATGTAATACTTCCTGCCGCGGAGAGTGTAGTAGACGGCCCAGCCGGGCGGAAGGGGCAGCTCTTCATCGAGGGATGTTTGTGAAGGCACTACATTTATACATTGAAAATGGAGCAAATGGTTTACGATTGTAAAAAAAATATGTAATTACCATGAGGTATCATTTGATGTCTTCCATTATGCACTAAATGTTCACCGAATGTCATTCCTATTGCCTCGTAATTTCTTAAATGTTGATAAATTGGAATTTTTGTTGACACTAAAGCGACATTCTGTCCTAAATTATGATAACCTAAGGGTCTATTATCGGCTTGTAAATTTGGATAAATAGTTTGATGTGAACTATGCGCCCCATATCCAATATCCCTGAAAAAAGGTCAACGTATTAATGGATTTACCATCATGAATAATAAGAGGAAAATTTACCGCGAGCTATTCTGAATACTTTGATAGGCCGATAGAAGACTTGAGTTTGTGTTGTAGTATATCGGAGATTCAGAACGATTCGATGCTGCGGCTGCGGCAGATACCTGAGACTGATTTTCGTAGATTGGGCAGTTTTCGGAACCGTAGCCACTAGATGTCTGAAAAAGAAAGGCGATTAAAAGTGGAATATTGTGAAATTCAGATACTACCGATGGCTGGTGATGGCCGTGTGTAATTTGGGGTCCCGGCGTCAGGTTCCGCGAGCTCTTCAGGGCATTGTACGTTGCGTACTGATCGTTGCCGTAGCAAGGATCAAAAGTGTGTGCATGGTTCTGGTTAATGGAAAAATTCCGATGGAAACTTTCGATCGACTGACTGTATGGACTGTAGGAGCGATCCTGATTGTGTCGCATTCGATCGATTTGATCGATGTTAACGTAATTGTTATTCGCTGATGCGAGCGGAGATTGCGAGGAAGGCCGACGATGCTTGTAGAGGTCCATAGATGATTTTATTCGCATGTTATTATGATGTTCCGACGAGTTGCCCAGTCGATAGGACAAATTTTGCACAGAAGAGAGATTCGGTGTGTATTTGCCATAGTGTCCAAGTCCTGTTGTCTTCGAAAGTGTTTTACTGCCGCCGAATTTATCCTTGCTAATCGAATCGGTTTTTTGCGACAATTGTTGACTATTTCTGCGGTTTTTATTTTTGTTTTTGTTGTCATCAAATGACCAGACATTAATCACTGCAAAGGAGAAAACGAAAGTTTTATGAATACTTACGGCATTCACATTTTTTTCATTCATGTCACTAAAAATCTGCGTCGGGGTATGTTTTCAACTTCAAATAACTCAGGCGACATTCTTTTAGAAGAAACGCCCCATCTCGTTGTGCATTGTCTACCCTAACAAAAGCTGATGATTTTTGCCCACTGGTCGAGGACGGAATGAGGTCCGGGAACTTCTTACCTGGAATCTCGGAAGGTGTATCCTTTTTCACGTATTTGCCAACTACGCCTTCTTTGAGTGACTTGTCTTTGCTCTTACGCGAAAGCATTTTCATTTGGAATTGTTTATTTTAGCTCGTTCTGCGGACTGAAATCATTTTCCGCACCAAAAAACAAAAGAAGACTACGGGGGAGCAGTCGAATTACATTAAATAAGACAGGATACAATTTACAGACAATTTGTTCCCGAAAATCACATTCTAAACGAGAAAGAAAATAGAAACGTCAAAAGCTTATTGCGGCACTTTTTAGCAAAAAACGTCCGTGTTTACCGCACCGACGGCGCGTTTTCTCATGCGCAGAAAAATTAGCCAAAGTCAGCCGAAAACGGGATTTTCGGAATTTGTGTTTGTTTTTTTGTGTTTATTTTCCTCACATTTCGATTTCTTTCGATTTCGTTATTAATGAGCAAAACTAAATGATGTAAAAAACAGGATTTAGTAAAATATTACTAAAAAAAATTTCGAATTCAAATTTTTGTAAACTTTCTGCCTCACTGTAGTTGGATTCTGATACACAAAATTCGAGCAGTGGCAGGATTCTCAAATTGTGAGGTTATGAAACAAGTTTGATTGCGGAAGTTGGAAATGTCTCTGATTTGGGGATTATCAAGGTAAATTGTAGGCACAGGACAACAAAAGGTAATAATTTATTCGATTTTAGAATATACCACAAGGTGTCAGCCATTGGAACTAGAAATATCTCGACTTCTTCGCAGTCATTCATTGCAATTACTCCCTCGCTCTATGCCGAGCCCCTAAAGAAAAAGAAGAAGTTGGACCCGCAAATTGTTAAACAAAGGTAAACCTCTATTTTTCATTCAACAAATTGTCAAGCTTTTCAATCCAAGGGAGGAGCGACGTAAGAAGAAACTGGAGAAACAAATTAGGAGGCTGGAAAAGAATGCTCGGCAGCTGAAACCAATCGACGAACTTGAGATACCTCTCAACTTGATTGACGAGAAAAAGTAAATAACATTCTTCCAGAATATGTTTTGATTTTTATCCACAAATTATATTTTCAGGATACGAACCAGAAATGCCGTAGTAACGGCGGAAGTCCAAGAGCAACGCGAACTTTTGCAGAAAGAGTGGGCAAGGTACAAACTGAAGGAAAAATTGGCGGATTTTCAGACAATTGATAGAGTAATGCAAGCTCAAGAAAAGGCTCTACAGGAACTTCGATTTGAATCCGAGGAGTTGTACCAAGAAGCTATACAACCGGACCTTAATTTGCTACCATTTACTTGCAAAGGGCCAGTTGCCACTCCTCCAATAAAATACTACGAAAGTCCTGATGGCGAATATATAGAAATCAACAAGAAATGGGATTAGCCGTAATTCCTAGAAAATAAGGAAAATTTTTAGTTTAAAAAAAACAATTTTGTTTAAAATTTTCTATTGAGTTAAAAATATTTGTATTTGAGTAAACAACAATTATGTTTTTTATTCATAAAAGAAACTTGGTAGATATAGCGGCAATAAATGGCTCGATTGCAAAAAAAAATGTGAGAAATTTCAATTATTTTTACAGTTATTGCGTTTGATGTTGGACGGAAGTAAAGGCCAATATAAATTTAATTTGCTCGTCATTTAAAAAATTTTTTTTTTTTTGGTTTTGACAACAGAAAATTTTTACCATGAAATTCTTAGAGCTTTAAAATTGAGTGAACGTTTTGGAGTAGAAATTAATTCGAAAGGGTTTCCTTTTTTCTAAATTAATACGAATTGATTATCCTCTTTAAAGAAGTGTTTTTTTACGCTCTCAGAAACTGAATGAATTGAACATTTTAAAATCAAGTCGAATTATTTTCACTTGATCAAATTCAATATTTCTGTAAAAACGTTACATGAAAACAATTTGATGGGTGGACATTCACGAGCGAAAAATGAATAATATTTGAATGTATAATTAAGAATATTTAATGCCGCTCTATAAAAGGGCTAAGAATTCATTCACAAAGTAGCATTATTCGAAAGTCCACTTAAGGATAAACTCATTTAAACCTCAACATAATGGCAGCATATTTCGTTTCTAAATTAAATTCAAATTCACTTTTAGTAAAGGTGGGCTTGTGTGCACTAATATTATTAATTGTTCCCGTAAAACCAAGTGTAACGGCACCGAATATGTAGGAATATCGTATTATATATGTATATTTTTTTAAATAATTGAACTTTCTTTTTCCTTAGAAAAGCGATGTTATGTAAATATTCACAACAGGATATGACGCATTGCATCCACGGAAGCTACAAAAATATTTGTGAGACCACAATCTGCTACAAAGTCCTTAAAAAATTTAAAAATTTTAAAAAATCTACAAAAAAGTTTCAATTATAGGGCTTGGGCCAATCTTGCGGAACGGATAGTACTGAAATTACATTTGGCCGTTGCCATCCGCAACTCTCCTGTTCATGTGGGATTTGTTCTGGTTGTCGTGGCGGATTTTGTGTGTCTTCAGAACTCTGCACTGGAAATTTTATTCACGATAAAAGAAAAAAACATCCTAGATCGATTTAATTACCTTGAATATTATTTTTGAAAATGTTATTGACAGACATTTATTTAATCGACACTATTATCACTTAATCAATAAACAAAATGTGATAAAATGCTTCAAACCAAATAACAAATAAAGTGATGTGCTAATATTAAAAACCAAAGTCTTAATAAAAATTATTTATTATTTCGTTTTACATATAAGTAATATAAAATATATTTTAAAATACTCTATAGATTTCAAGTTCTAGGGTAATTTCATAACTAGTTTTTACACTCCTTTGGTAGAACTATCCTCAAATTCAGTATATTTGTTGATTTTATACACAGAAAAAAATAATTGGTTTAACAAAAAAAAATTCGTAAATATTACTGAAGTTTTGTATTACTTCGTAATATTAACAAATTTTAGTAACTATACGAAAAAATATTTGTTAATATTACGAAGTATATACAAAACTTCAGTAATATTTACGAATTTTTTTTTGTTAAACCCATTTTGTAAATAATACAAAATTATTTTTTTCTGTGTATATAGGAAATTGAATTTGGCTCGAAAATTTAAAACCTTTATTAACCCAAAATCGAGATCAAGTATTTTTTTTCATATAATATATTCAGGTATATTATCGCCAAATCAAACAATAAAATCGAAATATAAAGATTTTCAATTTGTAAAAGATTTTCAAGTCGTTTTAGATTCAAACAACATTGGAGTTATAACCCATTTTGAAGTTAATGCTTTGCAAGAGACTCCTTGAAAGGATTTGATTCCTAGGATACACGTACATCCTTTTACAAGACCAATTCTGTTTTCCGCGCTATGGGCTGTTATTAATGCAATATTCTAGTTTAAGATTTGAAGAGTCCCTTTTTCATTATCCACAACATCAAAACACTCTACCTCGTTGTTTGTATTTCCCCCTTTCACAGTTTTTGTTGCGTCGTTATCTGAATCCAATGAAAAAATTTGAACAAAATGGATTTCTTCGTACATGTTGAAAACCCCTGCATATCAAACGTACGAGATAAGATATATAGGTATATACTCGTATATAGATTTTTGTGACGCATGTTTTTCGTCTACAGCTGTTTGTTGTTTCGTGTGAAAAACCAGTTTCTATTCCATTCTCCGGCCCCTTTCGACACAATACAAAAATGGCCTCTCGACACGCAGGTAAAAATTTAATGCAAGAGAAATACATATTTCTGATCGATGAGAAACTCAACGGTTTTTCGACGACTTCAGTGGGTATTTTTTTCTTTGAAATTCATGAAAATGTGCACGATGATGCTGGCTATGAAAAAAACCAGTTTATCTTCTATTCATTTGCCCTTCAAGAAAATTTTGATATACTTACGTTTGGCACTTTTAACTTTATTTCATTGCACATAAAAAAATTACGGAAGTTTTACACGATTTTCGATCTAGATTTCGATTTTGTGTTTAGCATGCAACAAATTTAAATTGATTTTGTAGCAATATTTTTTAAAAATGTTTTATATTCCTTCTTTACTGTTTTTAAAGAAGGAATATTCAGGTAAAAGTAAAGTGCAGGTAAACTTTCGTCGCCTGAATCTATAACTTAAAGGTTGTAAACAATTTATTAGGAATTAAATTAATGACTTTTGGCTCGTATAGTCTAGTCACAAGCTTACTGCAATAAAAGTATAGTTTATATAGAAATTTTTTGCATCTGTAATTATTATAAAGCAAGTCAAATCAAGGATTAGAATAAAAAAAACCTTTAAGATCAAAAAATAGTTTTTTTTTTTCGAGAATAAGATTTTACGTCGGATAATTGATTTAATATTTCAAAAAAAAAATAATATATCTACATGAATCTAAATTTAAAAGGCTTGAGCTCCTTAATATATATTCCCATTTCCACTTTTCTAAAAAAAACTGTCGTAATTTGTTTTTTATAGCCTTATCAATAAAAAGTGCTTTTGAATATATTTTTTTAAACACAAAAGTAGCAGTTTTTAGTAAAAACCTTAAAAGTTTAAATTCTTTTTTGATCTTAAGCCAGAGGCTGTGTTTACTAAATGTGGCATATCTTTAATGTAAATATTGGATATTTCAATTTTAACAACAAAATTTTACATTTGTATCCAGTTTTTTAACTTTTTGTTTAAAATTTCATTCTTATTTTTATTTAAAATTTTATTCTTGACTTTAAACCATAAAACCAGTACAATACATTTAATATCAAGTCTTAAATTTGTGTAAAACTAACGAATATTATTCATAAATTACATATTTTTCGTAATATTGAATCATAGTAGTTTATTTAAGTTTACATTTAAGTTTTTAAATTTCGCAGTTTCGAACACGCAGTAATTTCTCATACTTTTTTTGGGATCATGCAAAATGTCTTTAACTTTATTTGTCTCCATAGGTATCAAAAATATAATTTTTTAATAGACATTTAATAGAACATAAATATAATCTATTGCGTATGATTAATTACACGCGAATTTCATAAAAAACAAAAATGCTCATCTTGGATTGATAACGTAAAATATTTACATTTCTCAAAAAATTCGTTATCTTAAATTAAACGCAAGAAACTGTGGAAAAAAATTTTTTTTACGAGATAATATCAATTTTTTTGGGCAGAAACAATTGAAACCTCAATTATTTTATAACAAAAGAATAAGAAAATTGGGTTCTGGGATGCTGTGGCCTGGAAAATGCGCTGCAATTTGAGATTATGCCAATTTTAAGGGGTTTTATCGATTTCGTAAAGTTCCAGAAGACTGGAATTTGCCACAGAAAACAAAAAAGACGTTGATCAATACGCTGCTGGACAGCGCGATATCAAAAAAATCCGTAGATACTGAAGTTCCCAAAACGTAGTTCAACAGATTTTCTTTGTTTTTTTGGTCTATATTATATTAAATCTAAAACACTATATTCTAAGTATTAGCTAAATTTTCAGTATTTACTGTTGAATAGGGATTTTCCGTTAGGAAACATACTGGTAAACCAGCTCTATTTTCGGTCAAAAGGCGGAGGAATACTTGCTCCTAGAGGGGAAACAAGTATAAATAACGGTGAATCAAGGTGCCTAGCATTCAGTCGAGAAAGTTGTTCGCTCAGTGTATTTTGGTGCTTGGTTGCTGTGTCCGCCGTCAAACTAGTGCTACTTTGAGAGTTTGAAATCAATGTGATTGGTTCACAAAAAAAAAACCGGAAGCTGTTTCAAAAAATCCCAGTAGTGGCTACAGGAAAAAAAAACTTAACCGGAGCGGATATTGCAACCTGCAGGTGTGTGATTGCTTGGGATTGTTAAAAAAAAGATTTGTTTCAAGACTCAATATACAGAATTTGAGAAACGTTTAGGAAAAAGTTCAGAAAATATATCTATTAATATCTTCGAAGCTGAAAATTACGTAGAACTTTTTTTCTGTGCATTTGAAAAAATAAAAAAAAATTGTAATGGGTTCGTCAAGGCGAAATGCATACGAGTATCCTGAAAGTAATTTCCAAGGCAAAACGGAAACCCTCAATAATTGGATTAGGAATTTCCGTTTGAAGAAAATTTCATTGAAACGGCGAAATCGTGGCGATTTGCGGATGTCGGCCATTTTAACAATGGCGCTTCATACTGCTGAGGAAGAATTACGACGCAAGCAGCAGGAACGTGCCCAAAAATGGTCAATGTTACAAACAAAAATCTCTGCGAGTAACAATAGTTGGCAATCGTTAAATTTGTCGTCATGCGACAATGAAAATCACTTAAATAACAATAGTATTAGTAATAGGAATTCGTCAATTTGCAACGGCTATTACGTCATAGGGAGTGGTGATGATGACGTGGCCGAAGAAATTGAAAAGAGACAGCGTGATATTGAAAATTTATGGAACAGTGAATTGAGCGGATTAGATAGTTTTATAAATAGTTTGAGCCAAGTTAAAACTAGTATTGTACGATAGATTATTTCATATCAACAAAACCGCCGTCCTCTTTTAATTTTAATTCACAAAATCTAGCAATATCAAAAATTTAAATGATTTTATGTACATTTAAATCTATTAGAATACCAAAATTTTATCAAATTGTTTTCTATTTTTGTAAGAAAAAAAAGATAATTTTGCTGATAATGTTTTGCTATATACCTGTGATATTTGTGTTATTATGCAAGTTTTTCATTTACAGTACCAAAATGTGAAGAAGAGTGATGCATCTTTCTTGACCGGAACCGGGCTTGAGCTTGGCATGTGTCGTCAGTGAAAGTTCGTTCCACACAATTTTTATTTGAAAAATGTTGCAAAAAGTAATTGAATTATTTGGTTTGTAATCATATAACATACTAGTTTTAAGTTTAGTAATTTCTTTTAATTTGATATGAGAATAGCAAAACTCCATGATCTCTAAACGGCAAAAACAAAATGGAAAACATTTATCACCGGTCTGTTCTGTAAGTACCTTTTAAAAAACGACAAAACGAAATTTATTTTTATCTTCAAATCTTAACAATGCGAAGCGATATTACGTTTCTAAACAGTTCTTAATTCGTTGATTTTTCTGTCTTATAAAGACGTCAAAAAGTGCTTATTTTTATAATTCGAATGAGTCATAGATAGTAAATTAATTTACATTAACATTCAAAACATTTCTATTTTCATGATTATGTAAATTAAATTTTCAACTGACTAATAAGCATGTCAGTTCACTGTCAAAAGCAAGAAAAGCATTGGTCATAAATGTTTTCCGACAAAATTACTTGATTCATATTGAATCTCAAAGCTTTAAATTTCAATGTAAATAAAAAAAATATCAAAATATACGAAAATTTGAAAATTAAATCAATCTCGTGTCTTGTTATTTAAAAATTAAAGTTTTAAAATCAAGAATATCCAATAGAAAGAATTGTGAAAGAAATACTTTTGAGATATTGTTCGTCACTATGTTGGATATTCTGGGTTACTGAAAATGAATTTTCTCTAGAATTCTGAAGAAATCCATTTTCCAAGAGTTTTTTTTTCATTTTATTTTATTTTTTTAGTTTCTTTTCTTTTAATTTTCTTTACAAAATGCGATAAATTCTTATTTCAGTGTTCCACACAAATCATTTATTAGTCTTCCGGGATACACTACCAGAAATGGATGGATTGCGCGCATAGCAACCACTTCCATGATGTTGAAATTAAAAAACTTCATCTTCACTTCACAGCATCTACTTCTTCCAACCTTTTCTCGGCAATTTGAAATGATCACAATACTTACAATGTGTATTTTTAGTGTCCACCAGAGAGGAATCACTTGAAAGTGTTTTGTTTGGTGTGTGAACGGTTAGGCAGGAAATAGTTGTGCTTATGTGCAGTTAGGAAATGCAGCTCACAATACAGATAGGATGTGGTGTAAATTTAGCATATAACCTTGCCGAGTGCGTGAATAAGGACGGCATGCGTTGATTTTGAGTGTCACACAAAATCCAATTTAATTCTATTTTTTTTATGTTGATAACCAAAACAAGAAAAAATTGCCATAATGAATTTTACAGAAGAGAAATGTATCATGCGGTGACGTCTACATAGTCAGGTCAGAAGTCGGTCACTAATTCGACCTCGAATCATATCTCTGATGGTGGTGACTTGTGTAGGTTGTTTTATTAGTCATGTCTTTTAGTCGTCCCTCAAATCTGGTGATGCTGCATTTATTTCGATATATGAGTCAATTATTGTGAGGAACACTGCGGACAAAGCGATCTTCTTGCGTCTCACTAAGTTTCTAATTTCTTGTGCAAAAAGGTATGTGGTTACAAAAAATGATACGTAGTATGATTTGGTTCGATCGGTATGTTTGTTTTAAGAAGAGGTCATTTTTTTTTATCAATGCAAAAGGCGACCTCTTCTATTTTCTTAATCAATATCTTTTGTATTCTTAAAGGTTGTGAAAGTGCACAGTTCAGAAACAAAAAGTTTTTAAAATAGTTGTGTTACATGAAAATACTGCGAGTAAATTGGTTATTGTTCTTCCCCAAATCCATCTAAACGCTTCGGAAAAGAAACATCTGGCCAGTTAATTTTTTTTATAGGAAGCACGTTTCAATCGATGATCATCGTCCATATTCATAAGCAAAATCAGTCTGTACTACTGCTACGCGTTCCCATTATTTGTCCAAAAGCTTCTGTAAGTCATGATCAAATATTTCCAATGATTAATTTTATTTTATAGAAAAGCATAGCGTTATTATTGAAGAATCGGCGATCAGGAACTGTCTGTTCATCTGACAATATAAGAAATCTTCGGACGATAAGTAAATTTAAACCATTTCTATATCTTGCTTCAATTTGAATTTCAAAATATCGACAAAATATGAATTAAACTATTGTATAAAATATGCAATACTCTAAGTTTGCCTTTAAGTACTCAATATTATATTTTCAATAATCTTTTAATATATCGGTGAATATGCTCAATTGAGCTAGAATTGATGATCATATGATGTAGAAGTCCTATTATAATTGTTTTGTTATAACTAATTAGTGGTATATTCTTTTTGCCCAGCACATTTTTTTTTCAATTGTATGTATTATAAAAAAATACTTATATATTCTTTTATATCGGTTAACTAAGAAACTGTATTGTAATTTTCCAACTTACAACAGTTGTATATGTACGTGTAACTGCTTTTTGACAGCGTCTTTGGATTAATTTTGTTTACAAGTTGCTTTTGCAAATATTTTCAAACTTCATATTACATACTCATTATTAAATAAAAAGTGGGAATTGTAGAAAAAAAAATATTCGCATTTACAATGAAACACATTTTTCGCTTTTTGCGATACTTTCAAAAACATGAACTTGTTAAAAATTTTGGAATACGTTAATTGGAGGCTAAAGTTGAATAAAATTGCACATAATCCATCACAATACAAAAAAGCATGCTACTGTTTTATAAATTTCCTAATTATATATATAATTTTAGTCATTTGAATGGATTAAAACCAAAATACCGTTTATTAATGTCTTACATATTTACTTCATATTATAATTGTATTTAAATATTTTGCTTTATTATTATCGAATAATCTCTTACAATTTATTCTTATTTAAAGAATATGCAATTTGGAAAATTTATATGCTTTCATAAATATTCCTAAAATAATAATTCTTTGGGAAATAACTCGTACATTAAAAAGTAACTATTTTTGATATATCATAAAATTATTACAATCATGTATTTTTATTCTTCATGTTTTTATAAAACACTGATATTAATACATCACAGTAAAAACATTATATCTCCACTGTTTCTTAATTATGTGATGTGCAAACCTAATATTGTATTTTGATATATGGATATACCTTTTAATACAACAATTGCTGTTAGCGCTGAATGTTACTAAAATCTAAATAGTTTCAAATTAATTTGAATAGTCATACTTTGACGTGTATTTCATAGTCTAAAGTGTAGGCGTTACATTCAACAATTTTAGATACCTTATCATATTAAACAGATAAGCAAACTAAAACTGTACGATATCATCTTCACTTTAAACTTTCTGAAATGCCTAAATTGTTTAAGTTGTTACATATATTATATACTTACTAATTTATTAATTATGGTATCAAATTTATTTTATGTTTGGCTAGAAATCGATAAGCTGTAAGAATAGTGGTCACTGTATATTTTTATTCTTAAAAAAATCCTTACATATATTTTTATTAGACCTATAAATTTATATATATTACGTATTTGTATAAAGTAACCAACTTAATCAGTTGATGAAAATTAATGATCGTTATTCGATATTTGGAAAAAAACTAGAAACTTTTGATATTATGAAGCTTTAAAATTTGTCCATATATTTCTTCTTGTGAATTAAAATACTTTTGTTTGATGTTTCAAAACAACATTTTCAAACATTGTAAAAAAGACAACACAGAAAAGATATTCGAGAAAATAGAGCTAATTAAAATCATACTTTAGATGTGGAAAAAGCTTTACCCAAAAGATTTAAAATTCTAATATGTTTAAACTTAACTAATAAATGAGCTTAAAATTTGGGTTTCATAGTGAAAAATAGTACAATTTTGTTTGCTCCTATGCTCATACTATTTATTCTATATTAATTGTTTTTGCATTGGTAGTTGAGTTTCAAAGCAAGGTTTACAAAAAATACTGTGTAGCTATTTTGCTAACTGAAGCAAGCTTTTCCTAATTTTATTTTTGTGTCGAATGCTGATAGACGGGAAATAATTATTATTTTGGAGAAAGGATCATCATAATCTTCACACGACATACACTCGTATGCAACAAATTTATATGTACAAGACAACATTGATCTTCATATTGGGGCACCACATCTAATTAATAATTTATTTTTTAACTTTCCTCTTTTTTGTTTACGTTAACCAAGTTTTAGTGTGTATCAGATTTGTTTTGTAATGGATATTATAGGTCTTTTGCACAACAAGATAAAATGCCTGGCTTGCCTAATGATCGTGCCGAATGTCAATTGACGCCATTTAATTGAGTGACTTTTTATCTGTACCGGACTGGTACTGGATTGGTTTTGTAACGTGTTGGTTTCTAGATATTGAACATAAATGTCGGTAATTTCTCCTAACTTTCCTATATTTAAATTGGGTTTTTCCAAATATTTTCAGATTTCAAAAAAAGCTTGCAAAGTTTTGAGCTCTTACACTTTTGTTTTCTTTTTTAACTTAAAATCTTCCTCAATATATTATTCTGGATTACGGCAGATTTTTTTTTCTATAAATAATTAACACGGTAGGCAAAAATAGCTTTTATGTTCATAAACAAAGATTTTACTTTCAGTCCAAAGGTCCAAAATGACTCACATTTTTTTATGTGTTTGTTGAACGCACCATCAATTTAACGAAAGATTCGTATTTAGATATTTATTTGCTTATCTAGTTGAAAAACGATAACTTTGTGAAGGGATTTTTTTACATTAATATTTTTTTTTTTCGTAGCATTTTTTAACGAATTTAAAATGTATTGACACTATTTTGTAGATAAAATATTGGGACGCATTGTTGTAACTTCTGTCGTGTGCTACATTATTACCACGTTTGGTACTACATATAAATATAAATATTGAGCACGTTTTTAACTGTTGCCATAAAGTTTTGATGATAAGAAATTCAGAGTTCACTTAGAAGTGACACATCAAACCGAACTGTAAGAAAAAGTTTAGTCCATTAATTTTGATAATTTTATATGAATATTACTGCAATATGTTATTTATTTAAGCATAATCATGTTTTTATCTTATTACTGCTATCACAAAGTGCTGTGGCAAAAGAATATTTTTTTGTTTTTAGAATTTCTATTTTAATATCAATCCATAAATGACGGACTGTCTTATCGTTATGAATTACTAGTATTATCCTGAATTAGTCTGAGTACTTTGCGGATTGGGTTGCCAAGACGGTAAATGTTGTAAACATAATGAAAAAAATCGGTATTTTGTATCTTACAGAACACGGAAAAGTCCTAACTTGTAACGCTTTCGGTGAACAGAAATGGTTAAATTCGAAAACTTCATCAACAGACATGTTTATGAAATAACTTTTAGAAACACCTTACCTTTTTTCTAGCTATTACGTGCCCTGAAAAGACTGAAACGAAAAAAAAACAATTATCCAGAAACGGTAATAATTTGATGATCGTATACCAACGAAACTTTTTGCTTTTTACAGACTATAGTATCGAATTTGTATTATCATAACAACGAAAAATTGATTTGAGGTTACAAGGAACCTAGTAAAACGTATTCGAAATGATGAAAAAATCTTGGCTAATGGTAATTTATTCAGCAGAATATCCTTAATAGACCTTTTCTATTTTACGTTAGATGACGATCAAACAGTATGGCAGACAAAGAAATGCAAGCTGTAGTAAATTTATTCCACAAGTTTTATTTAGATCTCATAGTTTAGAAAATCCAACATTCAAAAATTAAATTAACTTTTTAGATCAATCCTTCGGAAAAAACATTCCTCGTCAGAATCTACTCTACTTATCTAATTTCAGACAGTAAAAGACGTTCCCGATGTATGTTTAAATGTTTCCAAGAAAATCTTCAAATATTGCGGATTGTAGAAGTCACCTTTTATATTCATATATCCTCATATCGAGAACATTTAAATTATTTATAAATATTATTGACGACTTGTATTTTTTGTAACAAAAAGTATTTACTTTGATCACTTGTGATCAAATAGCATTTTGTTTATACGCTATGTGATAACTTTGTAAATCTAAGCTAAGAAAAAATTAGTCTAACACTGGAGCAGTAGCGAACCCGTTAGGCACCAGAGAGAAGGCCGTCAGTTTCCTCTTCTATGTCGATATAATTTCTGATCTTGGACATCGAAAATCATCTGAAGGCGGTATATTCGAAGAACATAGCAACTTCAAGTGATTGTTTCCACCAATATGCACTACCTACACCTACACACAAATCTTCAAAATTCGCTGTGTCCAGCCAAAAACTCGGTAACAGTTTTCCTTAACCCGATAGCCAAAGTTGTTGGTATATTTCAGTTAGAACAAGAGCAAATCTAGCCCTACACTTTCACATTCGGAGCTGTTTAATTTGAGGCCATACTGGATATTATGCTAAAACGACGAAGAGATAGACAGCGCTTTATTGACATGATCGACATTATTTTCTTGGCACGGTTTGTGGCACAATAGTGGCACATGTGATGGTCCAATTCTGATGATAATCTGGTAGGCTGCCAAATAAGATATTTCGATAAAATTCTGTTTCTAGATAAAGGCTGAAGTTAATTATATGCAATGTACTGCGACCTGGACCAACGGGGAACTGAAAAAATAAAGTTCGCGTGTGTTGACTTGGGACATAGTCGAAACTACAAATTCCACGGAAAGAATTACAGAGTTCCGATCGGCGGAAAGAACTTCAGATCGACAACAAGATAAAAAAAAATTTAATCAAATCGAGCCAGTAGGCTCCCTCATAAATACTTTTCGGATTAACGTCTGTTTGCAGGAATCGAGCGACATAGTTTAATGACACTACGAGCTAATTGGCAGTTACCCATTTTGATGAACTGACGTTGATATTGTGCCGTAGCACGTTTCTTCTATACCATCAAACATTCGTGATTTCTCATCTTTCTGAAAAAGCTGAAAAAGGGGAATCAAACGGAGGAATAAGTGTTTAAGAATTTGTCTAGGCAGGGTAAAGTTCTTCCGATTCTTTGTCGAAAAACACTTTTTTTGTTTCAGACGACCCGATAACTATATGGGCGTGCAGAATGTCCTTTGCGGCGCAATTATTCGAGGATGATACTGGTTTTAAGGTTCCAGACGAAAGTGCTAGAATTTCGGGATGGCTTCGAAGTTGAAGAGTTGTCTACTAACCTGAGGGTCCAGGGAAATATTCTGGGGCGCGACGGTATTGCAGAACAGAACCGAACTTTGGTGTAATCAACAAGTAGTCGATCAGCCCTTTTCTCTTCTATAATTCCGGTCCAGTTGAAGACTGCAAACCTACCGCTGGCGACTCGATTGGTGTTCGGCTGTTTCCTGATGTCTACTCTGGTTATTTCGGGATTCACTTCAATTTTGAGAGTAATTTTTGGTCCAACATGGAAGGTCTTCTACCTGGTGCAAGTCCTTGTTACGGGAATGGGCGTGTAGCGGTGCTTCTGAAAGATTCCGGTCACTAAAAGTTCTACTAGTATAGTTTTCTGATTGGCGTCTCATTAAAGATGAGTATCAGAACTCAAACAGTTTAGTATCACTTTTAATTTTGATACCAACGTGCTTAAACGGCGGGGTCGGCGATGGATTTTGTTTGATTATTACCAATAAGATTTTTGACTGCGGCGGGGGAACCAAGTTTTGACTGCGGCGGGGGAACCAAGTTTTGACTGCGGCGGGGGAACCAAGTTTTGACTGCGGCGGGGGAACCAAGGTTAGACAGCGGCGAGGGAACCAAGTTTTGACTGCGGCGAGGGAACCAAGTTTTGACTGCGGCGAGGGAACGTGTTGACTGCGGCGTGGGAGGGGTGACAACTGCTGCGAGGAAATCAAGTGTTGACTGCGGCGTGGGATCCGGAGGTAACATCCCATCGGGGAAATGGCACTAGGTTCCGACGGCGCCGGTATACTGTATTTTAGGATAGCTTTCTAGAAGAACCATAATGGTCTCAACTACAAGTTCCTGCTTTTTTCATTCTGATGAGATGACGGAAAAATAGTTGACTATTTTTTCTTCTGATGCATCTAAGTACCGATGCCTGCTCTTTTTTGTCGGATGCTCACAATGTATCTTTGCGACTTTGACTGGATTGATGACAACTCGTTTACAATCACGTTTTTCTTTGTTATGGTTTTTTTATACGTTCCTGTTTCGTATATCACATCACTCCGCTAACGGAAGCTTTGCGCTTTTTCGGTAACAACCATTATTCAAGCATGGAAAAAGTACTTTCTGGCTGGTATTTTTAGTCACAGTTTCAACTCGACTGAGTCGCCATTGTTGCGCATTGTAACAGCGAAACTCCAAATATTTTCAATACCTTCTCCAATGCAGATTATATTGCAGTATCCAATAGATTTTTACTTGGAAGATTTTTTTTGGATGTGAGGCTTCTAATTTATTTCTTTGATGTCGACAACAATGTTTGCGGTCTACGAATCAAAATTCATATTTTAAAATGTCTGAGACCATTCAATTTTGCTGGCGTTTATTTAAAAATACTTGGAATTTTGGAACGGACAGTTCTGACCATCTGATTGAACAAAGAACGGACGGTTCTAGTCAATACTATTAAATACTTTACAACGGAACATCTTGATCATTGGGTTTACATATTCTGGAAGGACAGCTTAAATATTTGGTTTCAAATATTGTGGAACGGACGGTTCCATTTATTACGTGTTTTTTTAAACGGTCGGTTTAATTTACAACAAGACGACACTATGTATCAAGAATATCCATCAACACAATAGAAAAAAAAACAAAATCAATGCCAGATTTGAATCTCCATTAATACTATAGGAAAAGACAGACAAGAGCGACTGACAAAATAACTCGTTAAAATAATTCAATAGACATCTGTAGAGAGCATTATGGAGTTCAAACATCTTCTTATCTCCATTGACAACCTTTAGTTTGATGAAGAAAGACTATCAACTAGAAAAAACTAACACGACACATCAAAACAAACCGAAATTTGTGAGTCTGCAATTATTAATTCAATTGGAAAAAATCGCTTATTAGCTTATGATATTTGCAGATTAAATATTTTTTGTGGATGACTGCAAATCTTCAAATGTTTTCATCTATTTATATTTAATTACACTCGATATATACTGTTATTACACAAAAATTGAAATACAAATGGGATTAGGAATTGTTACTTAGTTTACAACACCCAAATAGAATATGAAAATCATTCTAGTCAAATAAAATATTTTCTTTCAAAAATCTGGGAATGTTTAGTCAAGATTTATTATGCTGTGAAGATGAAGAAATTTCGCAATAAATTGTCTCTTTTGAAACAATAATAATAAACTTTTTATTTTGAAAAACACTGTGTTTTTTTTTTGTACGTAGGAAAAAATATTTTCAGGTATATTTTTGTGGAGTTTTGGATTATGAACTTAATTCAATCTCAAAGAGTTGTGGAAAACTAGATATTTATACATACAGGTTTGGCTGTTATTTCAAAAACAGAAGATGATTTGGTTATAAGAATAATTAAGGTAAGCAAATGTATCACTTTTTATTCGAATGGGTATGATGCTGCATAATATTAAGCTGGAAGCCTATTATGGAATACGATCGTAATCGTAGCGACCGGAACTTGTGTATTGTTGTCAGTGTTTTATACTAACAACAAGAGACAATTTCTGATCCTAACGATTACGATCGTACTCTATAAAATTCCCCCTGTAGATGTGAAGGTTATTTTAATTATATTTATGAGCTTTACTATTTATTATGCTGACGCACAAGTGCCATTCTCGAACAGTTTTCTGTTCACCATCGATATTTTGATATCCTAGTGCAGGCCTGGCCAACCCAAATCGTTCCACGGGCCAATCTGATGATTCATTTTTTTTGGCGGGCCGCACATGAAAAAATAGAATAACCGCCGTTTCTTAGTAAAATTTTCAAATAATATTTTATGTTGTTTTTCACTTGGTTTTAAAAAAAAATTTAGAACAAAATGCAAAAAGTTGAGCATAACCTTACGACTCCATTGGGCTTTTAAAAATCATGATTTTTTTCCCCCACTCCATATTTTGGCGAATAAAGAAATCAGCGCGTGGGCATCTTCAGTCATGATTTTTCATATTTATCGTGTCTCCATAGCGTACTTAGAAATGTGAACTAGGAGGTAATCAGGGCAGCAAACTATAAATCAGCTAATTTGACTGAACAAATGTAAAAAAAAATCCTACTTTTCAGTAGCCGAAAAAATCATGACAGTAAAGTAGGTTACACATCTATCAGTTTTCGATCAGTCGCGACTGTTACGGCACTTGTCAGTTTTCCATAAGTTTTTTACATCTAGTTATGCGTTCACATCTATCAGTTGCAAGTGACAGTTTTTTGTGAAAAGTATCCATTCATTTTGATTGTAGAGTTCAAAAAATACCGGTGGATAATAAAGAGAGAGCGTGTGTATGCAATATTATTGCATCAAGTTCAAAAAAAAATATTTGGTTCTGTTATGATGCGATACGACTGAAGCGACTGACGCGAACGTTCACACCAATCAGTTGGCCATCCGTTTTAAAAAAAAAAACTGATTTTTCCACGAATTTTTTCGTAGTTGCCCATCAGTTGTCTGATTTTACGTTCACACCAATCAGTTTCCCATCAGTTTCCCAAAAACTGATGGAAAACTGATAGATGTGTAGCCTACTTAAGGAGATTTAAATCATGATGCAAGATTTTTTGAGTCTCCATTAGACTTTTTCGTGATTGGATTTAAATCCAATCTGGAAAAGAGTCTAATGGAGTCGTGGGGTAAGAAAAAAATATTTGCTAAAAAATATATATATAAATGGACTTATGTAAATGTAAATGTATATATACGAGTAGTACTTATGTAAAATAAAACATAACAAAAGCTAAAATTGCCAATCTGGCAATTATTGAAACCCCGTATGGTGATTTAAGTGAACGGCGAACAGTTATATCAAAATTCCACTTTGAAGTCAAACTGTCCAAGAAGATGTTTTAAAATTTATTCCAATCGGATTTTGAGGTATGGGAGTTTTATGTAGAATCATATCCTAAATAACTTTTGTTCTTGTACTTTTTAGATAAGAGGCACCGTTTTTGAGATATTCGCAAAAAACATTTTCATTTGTTATGGGGGGGTACCCCCTCTAATGGTCCGTTTTTGCCCATTAACGAACTTAGCCTGGCATTTTACGAAAAACGAATCTGCGTAAAATTTCAAGTGTATAGCTCCGCGCCACAGACGGACAAACGGACGGACATGCACAAATTAATTTATTTTATCATTCTAAACACATTGGCGTAATTCATTTTTGTGTGTAATGACGGGATCTTGGCGTTACAAACGATAAGGCAAAGTTAGTATATCCTTTGGTTTCACCATACGGGTATAAAAATTAAATTGTAAAATTGCATATAAACTTTATGAGCAGTTTTAGTATTTTGTATTTTATTAGTTACATATTTTTTTTTTGTAAAATTCAAATCATTTGGCGGGCCGCATTTTCAAACGTCTCAGGCCGCATACGGCCCGCGGGCCGCGGGTTGGCCACCGCTGTCCTAGTGCAAAGTGCCATACTTCAATGCATGAAATGGGATTCTGCGACCAAAAATCGCAGACCAATGTCTAAGAGTAGCCTAAGACTTCGTGCCTATTTGCCAGTATTTGTTTTTACACTCTATATATCATATTTAGTATATCGTTTGATGATTGAGGACACAAGAATGAACTACTTCAGGATGTTTGGGACGATAAAAGATTTTGATTTCTGCATATCCGTTTGTCTGTCCGTCCGTGAATACGATAACTTTCGAAAGGATTGAGCTAGAGGTTTGAAATTTTGTATAGTTGCGTTTTTAGTAAATAGTAAGGCTAAGTTCTTGAACGGACAAAATCGGACCATTATTTCTCCCCTCTCCCATACAAACGTCACAGTTTTTTAAAATTTTCTCTAAAACGGCGAGTCGTGGTGAAAAATTTATAAAGGTAAAATATGTTTAGTAAATGATTTTACATAACCATTCAATACATCAAAATCGAATCGGATCACTACTTTCTTTTTTTTTCATAATATTTTTGTCTGCCTTCATATAAAGTATTTAACGAATGGCCCCTGGCAATTGTAGCATTTCTTATTATGTTTAATATTAATGTGGGTGATAAATTTCGGGCTATGAATTCGACACTGACTCTTCTATGATAAAAAAAACTTCTGATTAATTAAAAATACTATATATATATATTAGATAAGACAAAGAAATGACTAAAGTGTAAAAAATAAGTTGTTTTTGTTTATTATTTCAAACAGCCTTATAGCTTATTCGCTTTGGTTCGTTTAGTATTAAACAGTGAACGAGACACTTAAAAACTGTCCAATAGAGCAATCATTTTATAAATGCTGATACATATTTGTAGTATAAAGTTCTAAACAAATCTTTAATGTGATTTGCATCATTTCCAAAACAACAATATGTCAGTAAGTGGATTCTTAATGTAAGATTATGTCCTATGGAGAAACGATTTTGCGGAGAAAACGATATTTTTTCAGAAAATCACATTTTTTAATGGGACAAATTCGGTTAATTTAAATTGATCAAAAAATCTTGAATTAGGGTATTAACAGTGAAAAAATCTCTAAACGTCTAATCTCAAATGTGTGCCTCCTTCGTCATGGTATTTGGGAACATCGAAAAATTAAAATTTCTCTTGAGGTTTTACCCAATGCCACGAATATTTCAAAAAGTTTGGAAAACGGTAGTTTTGAAGGTGCTTGTTTTATGCAAAATTATTTACCCTATTAATCACTCAAATTTTAAGGTTTTTCCCATAAGTCCTGCGAAGCCAATGTTGCGCTCATGTATGCGATTTGGTATGGCTTAAAAGAATACATAGAAAGATTGTTAAACGAATTTGGCGCGGATGTGGAGTTCTCCAGTGAACAGGGCATCTGTCCGTTACATTTGGCGTGTTCTCTGGGCGAAACTGAAATAACTCGAATCCTCTTGGATCATGGAGCAGATCCTGACCGTTGGGACAAGGAAAAAAGAGCCACACCTCTTCACTGTGCCGCGAGGTTTTTATTTTGCTAAACCTTTACAATATTAAACTAGAATTTGTATTTTAAAAATTTAGTGGCGGGTATTTAGCCTGTTTGCAAATGTTGTTGGATTTTGGCGCTTCTGTAAATATTGGTATATCACAAAAATCAGCACTTCATTATGCGATAGGGGGAAATTTTATTGAATGCGCTAAAATGTTGTTGGAAAGAAATGCAAATCCAAATCCGCCACAGGTGAAAAATGAAAAAAAAATATTAGATGCTCTTTTCAAATATTTTATGTTCGCATTTTTTTAAGTTATCCAAAGAAACTGCTCTACACACAGCTGCAAGTTTAGGATTTGCTAGAGCAGTTAAGCTGCTTGTGAATAAAGGAGCCCTCTTATTAGCATACATTGAACCGATAAAATTAACTGCTTTGCATTTGGGTAAGATGGGCAATTTACCATATTTTGAAGCGATTTCTTTCTCATAAATATTGTATAGAGGATAGATACCATATTTATAATTTCAGCCGTGATTAATAATAATGTTGAGTGTTTGGAAATTCTTCTGAAAGCCGGAAGTCCAGTTGACTTACGGAATGCCAGGGATCATACGGCGTTGCACTTAGCTTGTATGCGTGAATATAGAAACGTAAAAATTATTGAAATCCTGTTGAAATATGAAGCAGATCCAAATGCTGTTGAAGAAGCTGGCAGGACACCTTTGCATATGTCGGTCAGTGGAGATAATGAAGATTTTGAATGCGTTGATTTTCTTCTTAAAAATGGTGCTAATCCAAATATTATTGATTATCATGGTTATGCATCGATTCATATTGCAGCAATGAATGAGTTTGGAAAATGTGTTATGGGTTTAATAGGTAAGAAATAAGTTTTAAAAAAGATGGAACTGTAAATCGAATTCC
Organism: Chrysopilus asiliformis; assembly: GCA_964034945.1. Lineage (NCBI taxonomy): Eukaryota > Metazoa > Arthropoda > Insecta > Diptera > Rhagionidae > Chrysopilus > Chrysopilus asiliformis. The sequence goes on from OZ035961.1 coordinate 410,696, forward strand.
GAAAAACGTGATTTTTTTAGACTTCGGAGCAGATATCACAATTCAAACAAGTGGAGGATTGTGTGCTTTATCAATTATAGATCAACGTACACCGGAACTTATTCCAAAATTAGTTGCTAAATTAGATGCATCCATTGAAGTTGATGATCCAAAAATTGGCGACGTTGATTGCGAGATCAAATTGGATTTTAAAATATTGGCCCCTCGAGCGGAGCAGGGTGAATGTAAATTACTTTTGTCATTTATCCGATCTCGACAGGAGAAATTATTAACCCATCCGCTTAGCAAGGCATTCTTATATCTGAAATGGTCAAAAATGAGGAATTTGTTTTTGTTAAGCTTCTTTCTACAAATGATTTATGTGTTTAGCTACACGTTTTACATATATAAAGTTTACGCTAGGAAGGATGAAACTACTCCACCCGAAAATTATGTTAAATATGTTGGATATGTAATTATTGTGATTACCATAGCATTTATTCTAAAGGAGAGTTTTCAGGTAAATTGAATAAAATCTAGTAAATACTTTTACTAGAAATCTAGCAGGTTTTAGTATATAATTTATATGGAATCTAGATTTTTTACTAGATTTTATTCACTCGCTCTAATTATTTTAAATTTTTTACAATTTTTTCAAGATGATTCATGGAGTTCGGGCTTATTTCAAGAATTTGAAAGCATATTTACAGTGGGGTGTGATTACCACAATTCTAATATCTTTGGTGAATTAAATTGATGTAAATATTTTCCAATATGGTCAATATTAATCTAAATTTGCAGACATGCGACGGTATTTTAAACGAAAATTGGGAAAGTATTCCAGAATGGCGACGAGAAGTTGCTGGAGTCGCTATTTTTTTAGTTTGGTTGAAATTAACGATGAATATTGGAGAATTTCCGATTTTTGGACTATATGTTATCATGTTTACGAAAGGTGAATACGAAAATTCTTTTATTCAGTTTCTACTAACTTTAAATTCAAATTTTCCAGTCGCATTTAACTTTGTTGTATTCCTGGTGGCTTATTCTTGCCTTCTTTTATCATTCAGCTTCAGTTTTTCTATTTTACTACACAATGACGATTCATTCAAAACAATCCCCAAGTGAGTCTATACTTTAATGCAAAATTTTTTTCGCAGAAAATTTTTCTTAATTTTCACAATTTTTTCTAGGGCATTTATGAAGACATTTATTATGATGATTGGTGAATTTGATTTTGAAGATGCTAACAGCGATTCATATTCGATAGCAATGAAAATTTTGTATTTTTTCTTTATGATATTAATTACAATAATATTAGCTAATTTATTGGTTGGATTAGCTGTTAGTGACATTCAGGTACCAGTATAGATATATAGCCTTTTGTTTGCCAAAGATATTGCAATCTCTTTATGATGATTTAACATCGCTGATTTTAAAATTTGATTTTTTTTTATTTCTAAGTTTTAATTTTTTCAAACTTTTTTTATCAACATTGTCGAATGCGTTCTACAACATATATTTTTTCAAGAGAATCAAGAGATTAATTTTAAAATTTTCACTTCCGCCTCCCATTCTGCCTTATAAAGGGTTTATAGGTTCAATATTTTGCTCAAACGGTATTTACATCAATATCAACGTCTGGTAAACATTTCAGACTAAGAGACAAATGCAAAAATGATTCACAATTCATATAAGTCAGCTTTTTTCTCATTTATATTTAATTTGCAAGTAACAAAGTAACAACACCGACGGTTTTCTAATAAATAGTCACTTTCTAATAAATTTGCTAGAACAGGGCTCCTCAATTAAAATTTCTAACAATTTTTCCCGCGCTGTCGTTTTTGTTTTAATAAGAGTATTTCTAATTTTCAGGAGCTACAAGACTCCTCAGAATATGATCTTTTAATTCGCCAAACTCAACTCATATCTCGGGTTGAATTCTTTTGCTTATCATCAACTTTAAGGAACATCTGGCCAAGGCTTGTTGATTTCTTAAGACAAGTAGTGATGATTCGAAAATTTAAACCTGAAATGGAAATCACAATTCGACCAAACGATCGACGCGACGAAAAACTTTCGTCTAAAATAAAACTAGCGATTTACAAACTTGTGATCGAACGAAGTAATCAAAATCAAAGTGTGAGACTCAAAAATCGAACCAAAAATTGGGATTTTTTAAAAAACTGTATAAAACAGAAACACATTAATTCTGACGATTTAATTCAATCGGTGACTCAAACGGTATTAAATCTAGAGAATATTGTTGAGAATAATTCTTCGGGTGATGATTTGTCTAATAAGGAAGGAATTTCAAACCAAATTCATGAATTGGAGAAAAAAATTGATTCTATAACTGTGATGTTGCAAAATATACTTTTAGATAAATAAAGGGAGTGAGAAATTTCAAAATAGAGTAATTACAGTTTTTTTTCTAATGTTAGTTAAACATAATGTATTCTAAATTTATACGAAAAAAAATCACAAAAAATTAAATTTTTTCATGTTTTTCAAGTATGACATAATCGTTTTAATGAGTTATTAAAAGTCTACAAAAAAAATTGTCTTTTTCTTTTATGCTCGATTTTGATTTAACGCGGTAAATTTGATGTTACGCCACTGACTGAGTCCTCTTTTAAATTTACACTTCCAAGAAATTTAAAGATTACGATCCACTCTTGATAAAGTACAACTTTAAAATTATTAGGTATTATTTTTAAATAAAACGCATTTATAAGTCATCGTTTTATAAATACAACCAACTACATCCAATCATAGTTTTAATATCAACCGAGTTTTCATCTATAAATAAAAATATTTTTAGCGATTATAAAAATGATAAAAAATTAATGTAGGCTGACGACCAAATTTGCATTAAAAGCGCATATTCAAGTTAATCGTGGCAGTGGATAGGATTAACATTCTTTTTATTTAGTGGAAAGTGAGATACAGTTAACAATGGTAAAATCTTTTGAAATTTTATAAATGGTTTTTCCCAATTGAAGGCTTAGCGGTTTTCCCGCCACAACCATTACTTACTAATTTAAAAAAAACTCTGAAGTTGGTAGTTACATATTTTTAGACCAATCGGCTAGGTGGAATATGGAAGCCATTGGAAATTAATTTATTTCTAGAAGTTCTCCCAAATGCAGTTAATGTAATTAAAAAAATAGAAACGGCAGAATTCGAAGGTAGATATGTAGTTTCAGAATCTATCAAATAATTTTTGAGTGCAATTATTCAAAATCCCAGACTTGTGGCCTGCCTCGAGTGATGTTAATGTAGCTCTGATTTATTCAACATGGTATGGATATCAAGATTATGTGAAAATTTTACTCGATGACCTACTAGCGGCTGTGGATTTTTGCGACGATAAGGGTAGAAGTTCTTTGCATTTGTCCTGCTGTTTAGGTGAACTTGGGATAGCTCAGATTCTTCTGGAGCATGGGGCAGATCCGAATCGATGGGATAAGGAAAAAAGAGCCACCCCACTTCATTGTGCCGCTAGGTTGAAATTCAATAAACTTTCGAAAATGTTTTAAATATTTTCACTGTAAAAATTTAGTGGAGGTCATTTAAACTGTTTAATGGTTTTGCTAGACAATGGAGCTCTAGTAAATGTTGGTATAGCACAAAAATCCGCCCTTCATTATGCTGTAGAGGGCAATTTCTTGGACTGTGCTGAAGAACTGTTAAAAAGGGGGGCAGATCCTAATCCCCCACAAGTATGCTAGAACCTTTTTTTTTTTTTCTAAATTTCACGCATTTAAAAAAATATGTTTTGTGAAGCTTTTTGCAGAGACACCTCTTCATTCAGCTGCGAGCTTGGGATTCCCTGAAGCTATTCGGCTATTGATCGACAATGGAGGTAGTCTAAAAACTAGTTGCGGTCTACATAAATTTACTCCTCTTCATATGGGTATATTCAAAAAATCTATACAATTGAAAATAATTTTAAAAAAATGATGGAAACTGCTTTAGCTATTTTGAAGAACCAGTTGGAATGTGTAAAAATCCTCATAGACTTGGGAGCTGATATTGAAGACACGGATTCTGACAATCAAACGCCATTGCATTTGGCTTGTCTATCGGAGTTCTTTAACATTGAAATAATTAAAACATTAATAAAACGGGGTGTCGATTTAGATGCTGTAAATAGAGCTGGTAAAACTGCTTTACACTTGGCAATTGAAAGTAGAACAGCGGCTTTGAAACGTGTGAGTGTTCTATTATTAGCAGGTGCTAATCCGAATATAGTCGACAAACGAGGTCACTCTCCAATTTATGAAGCTGCGTTAAGTGAATTAGGAAAATGCGCAATGATCCTGATTGGTAAATTAATTGAGTTTTTTTTTTGAAAATATTTAATTCCGTAAACACTTTTTTACAGATCATGGTGCCGATATTACACTGCGAACACGTGGTAAATTGTCTTCGTTGTCTATTATATCGCAAAGGACGCCAGAGATGATTCCAAAATTACTTGCCAAATTGGACTCAGCAATTCAAGTCGATGGCAATAAAATTGGTGATACAAATTGCGAGATTAGTCTGAATTTTAAAATACTCACACCGAACCCTGAGCGTGCAGAGTGCACTTTATTGCTGGCTTTTATTGAATCTCGATTAAAAAACTTGGTAACGCATCCGCTTAGCGAGGCATTTCTCTATCTCAAGTGGATTCGAATAAGAAAATTTTTCTTAATGGAATTTCTGTTGCGTTTATGCTTTGTAATTCTTTTTACATTTTATGTATTTAAAATATACGTAAAAAGCTATGCTGAGCAAACATACAACACACCAGAAGAATACGTTATCATAATTGGTTACGTGATTATCGCGTTTAATATCCTCAGTGTGTTAAAGGAAATTTTTCAGGTTAGAAACAAGTTTAATATTTTTGTTATTTATTTGTGTCATCCAAATATTTCTAAAGATCTTTGTTCAAGTAATTTTAAAATAAAAAAAAATCTTGTTTTTAGATGGTCCATAGTATTTCTGCGTATCGATGGTACTGGGAAAACTATTTACAGTGGTTTTTGATTGTAACTGTTTTTTTATCCGTGGTAAAGTTAAAATCATTCTATGAAATCTATTTTAATGGTACAAATAATGCACTTTTAATATAAGTAGATTCATAGAGGATTCTTTGAATATGAGGAATATTTAATCCAGCCTTGGCAGCATCATACAGCGGGCGTTGCGATTTTTTTTGTTTGGATCGAATTAATGTTGTGTGTTGGGAAATTCCCACTGTTTGGAATATATATTCAAATGTTTACGAAAGGTAAATTTCTCTTTTACTAAATTGTGACTTTATTTGACAAGGTTTAATTTATAGTTGCATTTGATTTTATGATATTTTTCATTGGATTCTGCTGCCTTTTGCTAGCGTTTGGCTTTAGTTTTTGTATTTTAATGCAAAGTTATGGTGGTTTTGTATCCATACCAAGGTAACTACATTGTTGGTCAAGTACGTTCCATATCCCGGCCGGCAGTAGTGTGACCCTGAGTATGAAGCACTCTGCAAAAACGGTGAATATGTTCGGAAGAGCAAAATTCAGCGTAAATGTTCAGACGTCACACTACCGTAGACCCATCCTCGTCCCTGACAGTGTGATGTATTTTATGGGCAACTTCTAGCATTGAATAATTGTTTCATTCTGTTGTTTTTTTATCTATTTCGTTTAGATCAATAATGAAGATTATTGTGATGATGAGCGGTGAATTGAATTTTGAAGATATGTACATTAAACAAGATAGCGAATTTCCAATCACAAGTCATCTTATATTCCTTACATTCGTTGTATTGATTACAATCATTTTGGCAAATTTACTTGTAGGATTAGCTGTTAGCGATATACAGGTAGAATTGTTTATAATTATTACTCGTGTATTTATGAAACTATAAATATTTCTATTTGAAGGGCCTGCAAGCGTCAGCAGAATACAACCGTTTGATTCGACAAACTGAACTTATATCCCGTATTGAATATTTGTTTTTCTCTCCACTTCTCAATAAGATTTCTAAGAAGTTAATGCAGTTCCTACAAAGAAGATCAATGATTTATAATTCTAAATATCGTCTGCATTTGAAAATTCGACCCAATGACTATCGAGATAAAACATTACCAGACGAAATAAAATCAAAGATTTACCAACTCGTTACTGAACGCAGCAGCCTAAATAGTCCAGTCGGCTGTACCAAAGAAATTATCGAGGATAGTAAAGAATATCGCAGTAAAAAATTAAGAAACGAAGTTGATGTAAAAACTACCGATAGTAAAGATGGTTTGAAATTCGAAGACTTACTGTCGAAAGTTGTGAATTTGGATCGAAAAATGGAGGATATTAACAGTAATCTATCGAAGAAGTTGAATAACTTGACACAGATTATGGAAGCGGTGTATTCAAATTAAATACTTTTACTAAAAAAAACCAATAGGACGGCTGTGAATTTAAAATGTTTTAATTCACAAAAATCACATTTTTTATGACAATTTTTTCTATTTCAATATAAACAAAAATTTTATACAATTGTATCAAATACCAAATAAAAATTCACAGTAATTTTCTTCAATTGTGTTGGAATCACCTGAGTTATCCCATAGCAGTTTTCATAAAGATATTCTGTGAATAAATAAAGAAATTTTAAATAAACCTAATTTTTTTTTATTGTATTATAAACTCAAACCTTTAGTAGAGGGACATTTTGGGTGAATTGAAGACCCACACTTCTAAGCATGACAATCGGACTGAATGTTGTACTGTAGAGGCTTTGTAAACCATGAACTCCAATCATTACTGGTACATTTTTGATTAGTCGCTCCTTTTCGTATTTTAAAAGATAATGTATATCGCCTGGTAAATCAGGAAAGTTATTAAAAGTCTACAAAACATATCTTTTTTGAAATGTCCGTGTCTTTATCCCTAAACTATTGCCAGAAAATGATAAAAAATACAGTTTTATTGATTTCAACTTACAGGTAACGAAAATATAACAGAATGTTACATTATTTTTGTCGACATTTTCACAACCGAAAAGTTCCTTCTAAATATTGGCGCGCATTGTGATGGCACGCATGTAGTACTTAACACGTCCGCTGCAGGTAGTATTTTTTACGGAAATTGGCGGAAATTTCAGTCACAAACACATGCTTGCCGTTACAGTGCGCGCCTAAACTAATAAGTAAGTCATGTCTGTTTTAAAATTTCCACTAGGGACCTATTTCTAGTTTGGGACCTAACTGATTGTTATTAGAGCCAACTTAGCTAGTTAACAGGATTTTTTCGATAATCCGAATCGTACTATTTTAACAAAACCAACCTATGTTGCTTCCATTATAAGTGGCTGTTTCTAATACTTTCGTCAGGCACTTGACATCACCGAAACCCAAATTAACACCTTGACCAGCAAGCGGATGAATTCTATGCGCAGCATCTCTGAAATAATCATAATTTTATAATATTTTAAATAAATTTTATTTAAGAAAAAAATATCTTACCCTACGAGAGCAGCTCCTTTGCATACATATGAAGCAGCATGACTAAATCCTAATGGAAAACAGGCTCTAGATTTATCCTTGACGCTTTTTACTGCTGGCGGATACTGTCTTTGATTTTTCGATGGTGAAGGTAAGAATGCTTCTAGAGTTTTCATTGCGTTTGCCACTAAACTGTCTTTTGGATATTCCTTCCACTAATTCAAAGAAAATCACTGAAAAAATGTAAGTTGATTAACTGAAATTTGCTTACGTAGGCATCGTTTAGCGCATCTACAAATTCCTGAGGAGGCAAAGACTCGAGAAGTTTCGCATGCTCTCTAGTTGTACTCCAAACTAGTGAACTCAAATTATCGGTGAGTGGAAGTAGTGCCACTGGTCCAGTTGGTAGAAATCTCTGCCAGGCTACTGAGTTATCACCGGCCTATTTATGTACTCGATTAATTTTGATCAATTCTATTCATTAATAAATGCTCACATCGCTTAATTCTATTGTTGCAACTAACCCCATCTGATTGTAGTCCTTCCTAAATACGTCCACATTCATTTGTTTGCGCACCAAAGAATTAGCTCCATCGGCACCAATCTGATAAACGATTTTTGTAAGTGATGTTTTTCATATTTAAAAGTTTTTTTTATAATATCTCATAAATTTTTATTTAATAAAAATGTGAAAAAAGAAAATGTTTTGTAGCAAAAATTTAAAAAAAAAATTTAAGGATGTTCGAGTATTAACTAAAAAATAAGAAAAAGCTTTTATGTACTAAAAAGGGAAAATAATTTTTTGGACGTAATTTTTTATTTAATTAGAAGGACTAAAAATTAATAATCACGGTATCCTTACAGGACCCTCCTTTCCGCTTGCAGACTTCTTTATGTCAGAATCGGATTCAGGTACCCCAAAAAACTACAGATGAAAAAATTTGAGGAATAGGATAATGTAAGGATAACCTGATAATCCTTTTCCTCAAATTTTTCTTCCGTTATCCTTACAAGGACGAAGTAGTTAGTATTGTCACTGGAGCTACGTATGTGTTTCAAGTCAATCGGATGAGTGGAATCATCCAAAATTAATCACAAGATTTGACACTGTCAGACATAGTTTCTAATTGCTGCCAGAATAATATTTACCAAAATTCCAGAAATTTCTCATCAATTTGAAAATAATCGAAAAAACTTCCTAAAGCAATTTTAAAATTGAATAGGTACTCTGAAATCTTACAACCTGAGAAAAAAAATCATAAGAGAAGAATCCAAGATCGGAAGGAAAATCTAAACTAAAAAAGCCATAGTTTGATCTCATCTTTCACCATGATCGGTTCAGTTCCTTCTGTGTAATAAATTCACTCAACATCAAAAGTAAAATTTATCTGTTCTTAGAAATGGATTAAGATTTTGGTCGAAATTCGGTCACAAAATTTGTATTTTGATTGGAGCCAATCACTAGGTTATTAAAACTTCAAAAACATTTTTATTTAATAGAACGGAAATTAGCACTAAATCATATGAATCTTTGGGAATCGTGGAAAGTGTGTTTAATTACAGCGATCTGTTTTGTGTTGATATTATACTAAATATACTGAAATTTTAAGTACCATTATTAAAATCATTAAAGTGCGAATGATGTGATTAATTTAGAGTAATGCTGGAGCTTTGAAATCCGAAAGAAATGTATAAATAGCAATCGGTTGGCCGCAATTTATGAAAAGGAAGTGTGAAGAAAAAAAAACAAAACTAAATGAGAGTTCGAAATTCTCGGTTTGTGGAATCCGATTTCTTTGTTGTGGATTTTTCCTAGGATATTTAAGCGGTATGCGGTACTGTGATTTTGAGATTACTTTTTTGGCTATCTACCTCTCTGTTTTCTTTGTTTCACAAAAAAAAATTGGTCCTGTTACCTGTGCATGAAAAGCGAGAGATTTTTTCTTTATCTGTGAATTTCTCTAAATTTTTTTTAAACAAATATTAGCTAGGAATGTGCATGGCAATGTAATTTACTCAAGTTTCTACATGAAGAAATTCTTTTTTTTCATAGAATTTACCTACACACACATTATACGAAACGTAACACGTGTTTATTTATTGGCAAAATTAAATCAATATGATTGATGTTATCTCTATAAATCGTATGTAATTTAGCAAATTTTCTGCCCGTTAATTTTCTAAATGATTTGCTAATGGTCAAAATAGACCATCAATATATCGTTCGCTGCCAGTGTTGCGTATATATTTCCGTACCAGTTAAGTCAAGAAAAAAAAGCCAAATAGGAATGAATAGAATATTTAACACATTACAATATTTCTCACATTGTTTACATTTGTTAGTGTCGTATTAGATTAAGGAACAAATAGACATTTCATTCTGCAAGAGAGACTGACTCGCTATCGTGGAATTGAAATCTTCTTCGATTATTCGACTTTCATATTCTGTTGGATTTAGACATCGCACACCTGGAACTATTCAAATCAGCTCAGCTCGTATTAACGCAAGGCAGTTGAGACGTTCGCATGACTAAAATATTTTCTCAGATTGCAATTACGTGGAATTTGTGGGATATAGCCCGCCGACAAGAAAGAATCCAAAATAGAACTCAATTGTTTATATGAATTACAATTTTAGTGTAAATAATCCTATTAATTACGGATTGAGAATGTAAATAAAACGAGTGAATATTCAACATCACATCAGTAACAATAATGGAAAAAGTGCAGCTTAATTCGTTTGAGATATAATCAGCTTTTTTTTTACTTTGCGGCAGAAAGACGGTAAATTTTGATTCCTTAGGAAGTTTTTATAAATGGAATTCGATTGATGTGTAGAAAATTCTGATTTGTTGGGGATTATTAAAAGGAAATTAAAATGGAAAGTGTTCGATTTTCAATAATCGTAAGTAACAACATTTTGTTAATTTTTAGACTATCGGGTTAGCCCCGATCGGGGCCATATACATATTGCGTGGAGTCGCCAAAAACACAAAAAATATTCAAAACAAAAACCTGTGATTTTAATGAAAAAATGCCGCTAGTCTAAAGGTTAATTAATTTATTCTGGTTCACAAAATTTATGTTTTTGTTTTAGGAAAATGACTTACAGTGGAAAAAGAAAAATGAAACTGATGAAATCGAGAATGAAGATGAAGACGACCAACGGAGTATCTCAAGTGAAAGTAGCGGTGATGCGGTTCTAAGTAATCAAACACACACGATATTCCATCGACATCAGAAGGATCATGGAATTTGGGTAGCTGATGAGATCGAACGCGCTCTGAAGCAGTTGCCCAATTCGAGCAACATTATGAATATTATTAGTTGGGGAAATTTTAATGGTATAATGATTTCGATAAAAAAAAAATTTAGAAACACTTCAATTACCAAATTGACTGTTGATGATTGAAAATTGTGGAAATTTGTAATAATATCACAAGTTTTTCCCACAAAAATAGATCAACTCAAATCGTGGGGCTTAGGGGTGTCGAAACTTGCTATTTCTCCGCCATTTTTTCCACTAATTAACCCGGCAACGACTTTAATTATTTTTAAAATCCATCTAATTTCCTATTGTTAGAATTTGTTTCGGGATCTGTTGATGTCAATGTGGCACTACTTTACTCAGCATGGTATGGCTGCATTGAAAATATTTCAACTCTATTGGAAAATTACTTAGCTGATCCAAATTTTTCTGATGGGGCAGGAAGAACAGCTTTACATTTTGCCTGTTGTATTGGAGAAGCACAAATAGCTAAAGTTCTTCTAGATCATGGAGCTGATCCGAATCGTTGGGACAAGGAGGGGAAAACAACGCCATTACATTGTGCGGCTAGGTATGTATAAGAAATTCTGTTTCAAAAATTTAGTTCTTCGCATTATCAGACATTTTGAAACCAGAATCAATTTCAAATGTGCATATAACACCATTTGAACATAAAGCAAATTGCTGACGGGGATAACCATAAAATACTTCTCGCTTTTAGTGGAAAAGGGGAGTCTATGGTGATATCAAATTGCACACAAAAAAAAACTCGACAAAAAGGTTCGAAAAAGCTTTATCCGTTACGTATTTTATGTACAGCGCGAAGTTTTGTTTCGTCCTTAAATATTGATTTTTTAACCATAAAAACATCAAGACAATTTGTGTTCCACATTTTTTTTGAGTCGGATTTTATACCACTATCACTGAGTCGGATTTTATACCACTATCACTATTCACGCGAAATTCGTGAAGTACTTTATGGACAGGTACTAAAAGAAATTTTTTTATGTTCGTGAAAAGTTCGGGCAGCGTAGAATGCATTTTACTTCTGCTGAAGCGAAAGGCACAAATTAATGTTGGGATTGAGAAGAGATCAGCGTTGCATTTTGCAATTGACAAGAATTCTGTTGAATGTGTGGAGACACTACTGAAATACGGAGCAGATCCAAACACACCACAGGTAAACATTTTAATTCAATAGAGAAATCCAGGTGAATATAAAGAATTCTATTTTATTTCAAAAGGTATTTACAGAGACTCCATTGCACACGGCAGCAGCTCTCGGGTATAAAGAATGCGTTCAGTTACTTTTAAAATATGGAGCCGATGTGAGGTCCCAATTTGGCAAAAGAAAGCTAACCGCATTGCATTTGGGTAGGTTTCACACAGATAATAAAACATAAGAAAAGGTACATTTGTCAGGGACCAATCGCCAAATACTCTATATATGAGGGTAGACAAAATTTTTATTTAAAAAATCCTTTTGTATGGGAGAGTGGGAAGAAGTGGTCCGATTGGATTGTGATGTATGGAATGGCTATGTGAAATTATATTCTCAGCACTTTTGGCTTCCATAATTTTTTTGATACCATGCACCGTTTTCGAGAAAATCGCAAAAAAAAATAGGGGGAGGGGAAGGAATGATGCGATATTCAAGAATTTAGCCTCACTTTCACAAATAAATGATCTGTATATAATTGCAAGTCTCTAACTTAATTTCTTAGAGAGTTATCGTGTTCACGAACGGATGGACAGGCGCAAATCAAAATCTTGTGTCATCTCAAATACCCTGGTAGAGTTCATTTTTGTATAAAAAGGGTTTTAATTTTTAAGAGGCCCATAAAAATAGTTTGCAATTTCAAACTATTTTTATTGTGTTTAGTCAAGATTTTTAAGGATCTCAAACGTCTCTTTCAGCTGCCGAAGATGATTACGTGGAATGCGTTCAATTACTACTAGAGAACGGGGCCGAAGTGGACGCGAAAAACGCTGATAGCCAAACCTCTTTGCATTTGGCGTGTTTATCACAATGCATTGAAACATTGGAGCTTCTCATCAAACACAGGGCGAATGTGAATGCGATTTACAAGGATGGAAGGACAGCATTGCATGCGGCAATTGTTAAGCAATCAAGATGTTTCGAGTGTGTTCGAATTTTACTCAACGCTGGCGCGAATGTGAATAAAGCGGATAATTACGGATACACACCTCTGCATATATCCGCCCTCAATGAATTTAGCAATTGTGCCTACACTCTTATTGGTTTGAGATTAATATGGGTTTTAAATTTAGATTAATTAATCGGTCGCCATCTATTCACAGAGCATGGAGCAGACATTACAGCCCGTACTAATGGTGGGGTAACCGCTTTATCATTCATAGTTCGTCGAACGCCTGAAATCATTCCGAAATTAATCGCGAAATTAGACTCATCGATAAAAGTCAACGATCATGAGATCGGAGACGTTGACTGTGAGATAAAATTGGATTTTCGTTTGCTTGTTCCATGCATGGAGCGTGGCGAATCTGAATTGCTGCTTTCGTTTGTTGAAGTTGGCCAGAGAAGGATCCTAAAGCACCCTCTGTGCGAGACTTTTCTATTCCTAAAATGGAGGCGCATAAGGAAGTTTTTCTTGATGAGTCTTTTCTATCATGCCATCTTCGTTTTAATGTTTACTCTCTACATTCTGGGAGTATACGTGAAAATCTGCAATGGTGAGGATCAGAAGCAGTGCTTGGCGGCGAGCTACGTACCACTTGTTGGATATTTTGTTGTTATACTCAACACGACACTTCTTGGCAAGGAGATTTTTCAGGTAAATCGAAATGTCCGTCTATTCTCAGGGTTTTGCTGAAAACTGCAAAACCTCTCAAAGCAAATTTTACTGTTGCTCTGGTTATTTATTCCTTTTTGCTCGATACATTTTAAAAACAAGTTAAATCGTATAAAATATGGTTTTAAAAATTCACAATTTTATTAGATGTGCCATGGTCTATCAGGATATGCTCGCTACTGGGAAAATTGGCTTCAGTGGACAATTATACTTGCCGTTTTCCTATGTGTGGTAAGATTGCGACTTTGTTTGAGTACTTTTTGTAAGAAAAACTTTTTCTAGACACCAGAAACATTAATATCGGGTAATTTATTGGCTGTCCCTAATTGGCAACATCACATTGCAGGTTTAGCAATATTCTTCGTTTGGTTAGAGTTAATGATGCTTGTTGGACGATTTCCAATATTCGGTTTGTACGTCCAAATGTTTACAAAAGGTAAAAACTATTTCATTTTTTTACGAATTTTTGAAAATAAAAAAAAATGAATAATTTCAGTTGCTGTTAACTTTTCTAAATTTCTTCTTGCCTATTGCTGCCTTTTGATTGCTTTTGGTCTTAGTTTCTGCGTTTTGTTCACAAATTATGGGCCATTTCAAAGTATTCCTTGGTAAACACTATAAAAATCAAATCAGAGTAAAATCTAATTCGAATATGAAATGAAATCTAGGGGACTGATGAAAACTGTTATTATGATGTCTGGCGAGTTGGAGTTCGAGGACATTTTTTATGGAGATGAAGGGATTTTGTATCCCGTGACGAGTCATATTTTATTTTTGACGTTTGTTTTGCTGGTCACCGTTATTTTGACAAATCTTTTGGTTGGTTTAGCAGTTAGCGACATCCAGGTACACCTTCAATGGCAATATTTATTATTTAAAACGTTTTTCACTGAGAATTTCTAGGGACTTCAAGATTCTGCTGGTTTGGATCGTTTAATACGACAAGCCGAGTTAGTTTCGCGACTTGAAGGGTTGTTTTTCTCAAGGATTCTAGGGAAAGCACCACCAAAACTAGTATCGTTGTGTCAAAGAAGTGCTCTGCTACGAACATCCCAATATCAACTTCAATTCACAACTCGACCCAATGATCCGCGCGACAAACGATTGCCGGAAGACCTAAAAATTAATATTTACAAATTGGTAGCGGAGCGCCGAGATAGAAATCAAAGCATGAGAAGGAAGAAACGTGAGGAGAATTTAAGCATTTTCAAAACGAGCTGCGATCGGCCACACGAAGACGAAGTAGTTTTGAGGCCAAACTCAATTTCTAATCTTCGTAGTCGAGTCATATCGGAAACTCCGCAGAGCATCCAGAAACGCCGATTGCAAACAATCGTTGAGACGGAAAAGAGAGTCTCATTTGATCGGGAAAATGTCGCCCTGATAGCTGCACAAGTTGCCGAAACGGGTAGAAAATTCGACAAAATGAGCGACATATTAACAAAAAGGATGCATATAATGGCCGAGGAGTTGGTTCGGATAAAATTGCAGCTCGATAAGAAATCTAGTTAGTCTGAAATACTGTTACTTTCTGTGTATCTATTAACAAAATTAAATTAATTAACCAACCGTTTTTCCTCTATCATTTAATTCTTTGGAATAACTTACCAAGAGATCACAGGTGAATGTCTCACCGTTTGCCAGTTCCACAATATTCTTTGACGACCCATTCTGTAGCAGTTGCACATTCTGGACTCTTGATAGATTTTTAACTTGAACCGATGGCGAATTTTCCAATTGCTGGTAGACTGCGTGCAAAACCAGGTCATTTTCAATCATGTAGGCTACATCATCATTGAAGTTATCGTGGTTGAATTCAATGAAGGCATCCGAGCAGGCGTCCCAAACCTAGAAGCATTTTCCATTGACATTGTTTGTGGGCGGTAAATAAAGATTTCATACCTGCATTTGTTTGACGGGTTTGTATCTCTGTGAGGAAATGAATTCCCAAGCTCCAATTGCCTTCATCAAGTCAATAGTGCCATGGTTTAGAGCGGAGGCTCTGTTGCTGTATTCGCCGGTGCCGGAAAATCCCTTGAACTTTGGTGCTCCTTCTAGTAGGAGGACCTTTTTGTCGGCGAGAACTGAATTCTTTGCTATCATGAGGAAGTTTAATCGTCATCAACAGGAAAAGGATTTGTTAACAGTACTCACAAATTGCACAAGCCAAAGTCGTACCGACCAAACCTCCTCCACTTATAACAACATCAAAGTGTTCAGCCTTTTCTTCCTTGCCTGCGCTCAAAAAACGGATTCCGCTTAAAATCCTGGATAAATTCAAAAGCGAGTCTTGTCGCCTGCAGATTGCCACGAATCCCATTACCATACAGTTGAACTACGACGATTTATTTGCAATTGAAAAAACGCACAAAAATAATCCACCATGCACGAAAAACTGAGAGAAACGTCAAATGTCGTCACGACGATGCTGTCAGCTTGCTTTTTGGTAGAATTTTCTATTGGAATAATATGGAGGTTCCTGGAAGGATATGTTTTTTTCAAACGAATTCTTATTTAAATATTATTTTTTGATTGAATTTTAAAACGCGTAATAAAATATTACAAACAAATAATAAAATGTTAAACTCTTTATTACGAAGTATAATAAGATATTGTATTTTGCCTAAAAAACTAACAGTGAACTAACAGTTTTTCGCAAAAACAATTAAAGGAAGGATAAAAGACATTTAAATTCTCTATTTTTTTTCCTTTCACTGCAAAAAGATATATTTTACCGTTATCGAGATATTTCAGGATTTGTAAAAAAAATGGTAAGATTTTTATGTAAACTAATATTTTATTCGTCAGGTTACAAATTGCATAACAACGTAGTTTTTGTACAAAAAAGTCATGTGCTGTTATTTAAAAAAAAATAGGTGCTTCGGTTTTTGAAATTTGATAAAAATAGTAGTAATCAAATTAAATCACGTAACAAGTTACTATAGTGGCTTTACATAAAATACGTTATATATTTAGGGGATGGGAGCCTGTGGTGGTGTAATTACGGTAAAAAGTTCATTTAAGAAATTGTGAAAAAGCTAAACGAGGCTAAAAGGAGCATGAAATATTTTATGGACAGCCTCAAGTAAAAAACATATAATAAAATAAAAATTAATTTGCCACTGTAAGATTTAGATAAAAACTTTTTTATAAATAGCTTAGATGTGAGCAACTGAAAAACTAATTTTATTATTTTGCCGCTTATTGTTTATTTGAATATTCCCTTTGACCGTGATTTAAATTGTTTAATTTATTTTTCTTGTTGTAAAATTGAATTTCAATACAAACGTGTGGTAGATTTAAATGTTTTATCGAATTTATCTGTGACTGAACTGACTACCACAACAAATCAATGAGAACCTGTTCCCTACTTGAACTCTTCCAATTAATAATAAATAATAACTGTCATAAATTTCGGTATAAAATTTCTTCATTCAAGGATGTTTGAATGGGTGTAGAGCTAGATTTTTAGCATTACTTCAATTGGAACATAAATTACAATGTTTAGAATACGAGTTTGTTCGTTGAAATACTGAGATATCTATTTAGTGGTTTTTTTAAAAAAAAAAATTGTGTTATTATTATTCAAATGATTGCTTTGGGTTGATTATTCTTCATACCTTTTGGCGGAAATTGCATAGATTCAAAGCGATTGCATAGATGCGAGTTTAGTGAAGAGAGTCAACGACGATAGAAAAAATGTGGGCTTGTAGTAGAATTGATATTTTCAAGATCATTGCTTAAACAATAAAAGCGAATACTCTGATGTCTCATTCGACATAAAAAGCTGTGTAATCAGAAACTAATTTTTTTTCCACGGCGAGTATATAGAATTTCTTGTTTTGGAAATTAACTGCTTTTTGTTGAATTTAGTGATAAATTTAATTTGTTTTAAAAAAAATGTAAGTGACTAAGATTTATTTGATTTCCGTTTGGGGTGATATTCAAAATTCGTAGAACTAGACACGAGTTTAGTAATAAATTAAATAATTTCAACAAAAACTGTTTTAGTGGTAAAATAATGGAAGTGTTAATGGTCATTTTTTCAAAAAAAAATTATATCTAAAGTTCATGTAAATGGTAAAAATGATATTAAAGCTTACATCCAAATGATGTTTGGAAATTGCTGTTGATAAAAATTAAAACGCTCCAGTCATAAATTTATTTTACTTTTATTAAAATCAGATTGTTAATGCTCGAAAGAAGAGATTAAAGTTCGAAAAGCTTCTTATATTTTTACTGTCGTGATTTTTTGTGGATGATTTAAATTAAAATTTATGACACTAGTTTGGCAAGTGGTCGTATCAACTCGAATTAATTTGATTAATGACTAACATTTGGTTGGATATATTAGTGACTCTTTAATCGTTTATTTGTATGATAAATTTTTCTTTGTATGATAAAACAATAAAATATAAAAAGGATAGGTTGACGCAAAATATAAAAGTTTCGTGTAATATCAATAAAAAATAACTTATTCTTATTTTTATTATATTTCTAAGTGAGTATTGCGTTCCCCTTTAAAATACAATTGAATAATAATTTCTTTGAAAAAAAAACTTACTATAATTAAAAATGTCAGTTGCTCTCTGAATCAATTAAAAAATAGGCTTTGCTGTTTATCCAACGTATGAGATTAATCATTCTGTTATATGTTAAGATTTTAAATTAAAATTCCGATTATGTTTAAATGAGTATTTATATGGCGAGTGCCTACATGCCAAAGTACACGAGGTGGTTGGAATTAAAGTGAAGAGTAGATGGAAAGGAAAACAACAGAAAAATGTTTTGCATATTGTTTGAATTTTTTATTTCCGTTTTATTTTAATGCAATTGAATATTAAATATTTTAAAAATAAAAAAACCTAAAGTTAAAGCGCAATTTTTATAATTAATTTAAAAAAAATACGCTGTTCATAAAATAAGTTGTAGTAATTTTCGGACAGTATTTTTCTCTTTTTTCTGGGCACCTTTCTGCAGAAAATGTCAACCAAAATTGAGCTCGAATTTCAGGTGTTAGAGCGTTTTAACGTGAAAAAAGTTATGTCCCATTTTCAGCAACGAATAGTCAAATTGTTTTTGCTGAAAATCGGCTTAAAATATCACATGTAAGGACAAGCTGTAGAAAATTCTAATTTTTTGTAATTTTGTTCGTAAAAAAAGAAGATTCTGAGAAAAACAAAATCAGAATGGAAAATTTTAGGAAAAACTGAAATTTTGGTCGGGAAATTGCAGAAATTCACAGTGAAAGCACAAGCTTTTTTTTACAACACCTCGTCTCACTGCTATCTTTCAGATAGTGATTATTCTTATGACGCCATGCCAGTCTGTTAATTATAGCTTCGAAGTTGTCATGAATAAATAATTAATCTTGTTATTATTAAATAAAAAAAGCTTGAAAACAAAAAGAGCCTTAGAATGATTTACTTCCGAAATATTAAGAGTCTGGAATCGGCGCAATATCTGCCCAATTGGGATGACTATAGAACGTGATATGCGTATCTTTGATCTGCTAAAGTTACGGAAATTCTAAAGTGCTTAAGTCAAGTTAAAATTCCAATCGGGTATTTTCTTACGTGTGTGGCGTTGTAGTAAGTAGTGTATTCCATTAAATGAAGCTACCGAGTTGATCAGATACTTATAGATGGAATAATACTGGCCAATTTATGGTCGGTCAACTTGGAAGCTCGGATTGGCTGGCTAGAGGATCTTGATCTCTACTGCTGGTTTTGCTATTTATGTTTTTGTTGTTGTGTGATTTTTTAGTATAATGTTGTCTCTCAATGGCTTAGTGGCGATCGATGCAGTTCCAAGTATAAAATAAGTATTTCAGGTAGATTCGTTAGTCATTCAGCAGTTGTCCATCGACGGAGAGACTTGAAATCGCGAATAAAACATTTTTATTTCGTTAAGTGCTCCGGACATTTAAATATCGTGTATATAAACGCAAATTGATATACATAGTAAAGTTCATCGTAAGATCACCATTTTCAACACTAATTTGTCAATACACAGCATTCAGCACTAATTTGTCAGCAACGTTTTAATTGCACCGTTAACTTTCTCCAGGTACAATACACTGTATTTATTATTCAATTATGTTTAGATTTTGCAACCGTACTTGAAATTCTCAATTATAAATATTAAACCATTTAGAGTGGAGCAATGAAAAATTGTTGATTTTTCGGTAAAAACGGTTAACAAAAAACAGTACCCTTAGTACGTGTTTAAATTGTCTTAATAGTATGAAAGAAAGAACCTAATGACATTGATTTCGATCTCATTATCTGTATAAATTTATTCTATAATTTACCGAAATCAACTCGGAAATGATTGTTACCTTCTGTTATGGCGAGTGATTTGTCAATGTTGAATTTCAATGAGTTAAAATTGAGGAACTGAACTAGCGAGATAGAATATTGAGAAGTTGAGTAAATATAGTATGAAAATGTTCTGTCTGGGAAATGATTACCCGATAAAAAAATTTTCATGAAAAAATAAATACAATTGTGTGTCGAGTTTATGTAAAATCGTGGTTGTTAAAATGTTTTTATAATTTCTTGCTAACATGCGCACTGCATAAAAAAAAATGGAGAGTTTAATGCGTTTTCATGAGTTCTTGTCAAAGTATATTTAAATAAAAATGGAAAAAATATGAACCTGTTTTGGATTGGTCGATTAAAGTAGATATTTTCTCTCTTTCAAAAAATTCGATTTAAGTCGGAGTTGAAGATTGAGGTACCGACTGCACAGCCTTGTTTATATGTATCATCAAAAACTAAAACTTTTTGTTTCGAAGGCGACCGAAAATTTAAAATCCTTTTTTAAAAGACGAAAGATGAAAAACGATTGTTAGAGGTCCAAAAACTTGAGGGTCATTTTTGGGGTCGTTCTGCGAGGCTCTTAAATCCTCGGAAAGATAATTACGACGCTATATCTTTAATAAAAATTACATAAATTTGTCGTATTTTCCGGCATCTATATTAAACATTAAAGGATGAAAAGGAAAGGCAAAAATATTTTTCATAAACGTAACTGATTTATCTGAAGTGGATCTAAGCAGTACCCAAGCGAATTGCCGACTGTATTATTAAAGGTCACCACATAATAAAACATTTATCCCAGTAATAAGAGATTGCTTTAACGAACTCGTATGTAACTTTAATACCTGAATGCTAAATGTTAAATAATCGCCGATTTGCCATTATGACCCAATTTTAAGCAACAATATTTGTGTCTAACCAGTCTAACCGGCAAACAATCAACAAATCAATTATTGATCTTCACGGTCAATGCAAGAAATATCCCATAATGTAAAAAATTTTAGGCAATGAAACATCCATCAATCACCAGAACGAGTTGAAATTCATCTTCGAGAAATAAGACGACAATTGATCCAACAAGATTTTCTGCGATTTTCAGATGAAAGTCAAACAACTTTCGTTACTTAATCAATTTGCATCTGTATCTGTGGTGATCAACTCACCTTATGTCAACCGATCGTCTTATATTGGTCACCTCAGGTTTTTCTGATATGTCTGAGAAATTTGTTGAATGTTTTTTTGTCTACAACGTACTCGAAATGCCGACAACACCTAAAGCCTTGCGTTTAACGTGTAGTTTTTTTTAAAAGAAGGTATATATTTTTAAAGATGCTTAAATTTAAGCGATTACGTAATGTGCGACATCTATCAGATTCACTGTACTCTGTGCTGCCAATATCAGATTTTTACCCATCTTAATTGCAATACAAATAAACACAATTTTTTCTTAGAATTCTCAGAGATTTTTTTTTAAATTGATGTTATTTTGCTAAATTTAGCTGCACATAATTAAAGCAAAAATTTTGAAAATGGAACAAGTTTCTGTGCTTTATCATAAATTGAAATTAAAAACTAGTTTTATAAGATTTCTTCTTACTTGTTTGACATAGTCATATTTTTTAATTAAGGCTGTTGTTAATGCTGAATTATGACATCAAATTAAATTTTTTTCACGTAATTTTTGTTCATTTTAGATTTTAGCAACAAAGTGCAAAAATGCAATCACTGAAAAGTACTTTAGCCGTTTTTCTGCTAGTTGTCGTCGCAGTACATGCAACAGAAGTATCAAAATGTCGAGAAGGTGAGTTGTTAAGGTGTTACTCTAGAAACTTCATTAATTAACAATGTTTCAATTACTTGGAAAAATAATATACTAATATGTAGTTTTTAGCACAGCAGAAGTCAATTGAGTCAAATGTGTTGGTTTCGAGAAAATTGAGTTTGAACATTTTAAGTTTGCAATAAATGTATGTAATTCTGTAATTAGAATGTAGTTATAGTAACTCAAAACTACCAAAAAATGACATAGTTGATTTCTCCAGTAACCCGACGATATATAGTTTTATCTGTATATTTTTGGTTGTTCTGTTATCATTGACGTGGTAATTATTTTTAATTATGCTTATAGAATTTTTTAACGTGAGTTTTTACTTGAGACAAAAAGCTGTTTTATTTTAAAAACAAGAAAAACTGCGCACAAATGACTAAATAAAATAAATTCCTTTTAAACATCCTTGACTAGCATTAAAAACAATTAATTAGGTGGGTGTTATTTATGTCGGTCTCAAAAATTCCCGATAACCCGATAGTTCGAGTTTGCCCGATTACTGGAGGAAACTATTTTCTGCCTGCCTATTGCATTTGTATTGGAGTCTTTATAACAATAATGTGACGTAAATTTTCCCTTTTTCGGAATTTTTTTTGACTATCCTGGACAGTTGCAAACATCTCTCTGTAGAATATCATTTTTTGTAGTAAAAGTTTTTTTTATGTAATTGAAAATATTTTTTTTACTAGTCGGAATACCAATATTAACAAAAAAAAATTAATTTTCGTAGGTAGAGCCCGTAAGTTGGAATCAACAGAGGTTGAGATCCAAAATTGTAAGAAGGACGTTTGCCGATTACGCCGAAAAACCCAAGTTGGAATCAAGATGACTGTAGCACCTGAAAAGGATATCAAGGAACTTACAACAAATGTAGTTGCTGAGATTCACGGTGTCCCTCTGCCCTTCGTCGGCGTTGATGGAACGTCAGCTTGTGATAACATGTACACGGCAGATGGTAGCACTAAAGTGAAATGCCCTCTGAAGGCTGGTGAAAAATATATGTATAAGAATTCATTTGACATACTTGAATTTTATCCTCGAATTAGTCTACTGGTTAAATGGGCCCTGAATAATGGCCAAGAAGACGTTACCTGCTTTGAAGTTCCAGCGAAAATTGTTTAAAACAATTAATTTTAATTTTTTATCTTTTGTAAGCGATTGATTTGTTTGTATGTTTTTTTTAAATCTTTTTAAGATAACAAGTGGTTTTTTAAATTTTTTTATAATAAAAATTATGAAATTTCAATTATTTTGGCTGGGCTTTGTTCAATTAAAATGAAGGTTTTTGAAATTAGAAACAAAAGTTTATTAATTTAGGGCCCTATTTTGGATAGTCAAACTTTGGTCACGAAATTTTCGTATTTTCACGGTATAAATTACGGTCTGAATTGAGATTTGAAAAACTTTCCATTCCATTTATTATGGGAAATTATCATATATTGTGCCAGAATCGCTATACAGATTGTGAATTGTAATCGGTCACAACGCCAGAATAGGGGTGTAAGATTTTTTTTTATGAACAGATTTTTGCAACAATGGTTTTTACAATTCTTAGATATTTTTACTTTCTGTCAATCTGTCAGATATTTTAAAAACTAATACAACTAGAGCCATTAAAATTTAGAGGTATGTGTTTGGTCCTGGAATGGGACGATCGTATCAACTTTTGGTGGAAATCCCTTACCCTTCCGCACGTTGCTAACCGTCGGTCCTGCTATATACTCAAATATTGAAGGAATTTTAATAAGGTTATAATAACCCTCTCTCCTGCTATTTCTTTTAAGGACTACTATTTACTTACGAAAGTGATTTCAATACGATTTTAAGTGTTGGACAAAATAAAAATACACAAAAATAAAAAACAATAGGCAGATAGTATTTGGTTTAATATTTGTAGTGCATAAAACTAATTGCTGGGAAAAAATGATACCAGTGCCTTTAGATTAACGAAAAAACTTTTTAAAAAAAAGTAAAAAAAACCGACTTAAAAATGCACTAAAAAGGAAAAAATAATTTTTTTGGAAGTTGGTGCCAAAATAGAAACTTAACCCTAATCCGCATTCGCGGTGTCTTTGAGACACCGATGCAGTTTTGAGAGTGATTGTTACGAATGTTAAAAAAGTTGTTGCATGCATGCTCCTTGACTTTGTTTTTTTAAGCCAATACTATTTAAAAACGAAAAAAAAAAATTAATTTTTTTTACTACAACAATAATATTTCGCTTTTATGAAATTTACCCTTAATCCACGCAGGCGGTGTCTCAAAGACACCGTAACGGTTTTACCAGCAAAGAAAGGTTATTTTGGTATCACTTTGCTTCTATTTCGCAAAATATCGGACTGTAGTAGGCGATAATAACTGTAGCACTTCCCAAAAGAGAAAACGTTGCTTCCTGTGTCCCCATTTCTAAGGTCGCGCTTTGAAGCAGATAAGTGCAAATCCAAGAAAAATGTTTGTAACGAAAATTCTTAAAAATCAATTTTATGCTACAATTATAAAAAGTACGAATAATGTATATACAAATAAATAAATATTATTAACTGAATTAAAAAATGCAAACTCAAAAAAATTTTTTTTTATTAAATTATTCTATTTTTCCGGCATGGTGTCTTTCAGACACCGCCTGCGTGGATTAAGGACAAAATTAGCCTGAGCTGATTAGGGTTAAAGAGGACTTCTATTCATATTTCTTGAGTGTTACAAATAATTTTATTGTAACAAGAATTGTTAAGACAATCAAAAGCTTTTTACAGTTGTCGAGTACTTTTATGTACAATAGACTCGCGGTTAAAATATCACAATGACTATAATTTTTACATCCCGCGTTTCGTTTAATGCATTGCAAATATTCGATGTGATAAAAATAAATTTTTTATAGTGACAAGAATCGATATTCAAAATTTGGGGAATATAAAACCCATTCAATATGTATTTTAATACTTTTAGATTGTACAATAAAAGAGAGCAAATTGTTTGTTTCTATTTTGGCACCAACTTCCAAAAAAATTATTTTTTCCTTTTTAGTGCATTTTTAAGTCGGTTTTTTTTACTTTTTTTTAAAAAGTTTTTTATTTTATAATTTTTAGTGATTTTTGGTATATACATTATATAGATATATTTAATGTTAGGAAATGGGTAGAGCAAGTAAAGCCGCAGCCCGCGTGCGAAAACGGCGTTACGAATCGATAGCCTTCAACCCCCTTAGTGACACTGGAAAGTTTCATTAAGATCGGACCAGCCAATTCGAAGAAACCAGGCGAGGGGTATCGAGGGGAGGGAAAAGTCAGGTTTTGTAGTGGAAAATCAAACCCTTTAGCCTTCTTAGTAATACTGTAAAGCTTCATTAAGATCGGACCACCGAATTCGAAGATACCAGGCGAGGGGTGTCGAAGGGGAATTTTCTCAGAGGGGATACCTATCTAGATCGTATTTTTGTCCCCGAAAATCCCTAACACCCAAGTTTCATGAAAATCAACAAAATCCATGCAACGGCACCCAAGTACTGCGTGAACATACAGATATAAAATAAATAAATAAATAAATAAATAAAAAATAAATAAATAAATAAATAAAGTTGGACCAAAACGAATTGATAACCCAAGTACTGCGTGAACATACAGATATAAAATAAATAAATAAATAAATAAATAAAAAATAAATAAATAAATAAATAAAGTTGGACCAAAACGAATTGATAACCTCCTCCTTTTTTGGAAGTTAAAAAGCATAGGCTTATCTGCAACTATATAGCCAGAATACACTACGGAAAAATTATGTTTAGAGGCTTAAAATTTGGTTGCGTTCTTTCGAAAGAAGGATTGGTTAATGGACAAAATCGGAGTATTTAAGGGGATGTCTGCTTGCGCCGGACGATGTCCAAAGCCAGAAACTCGCTATATCTTCGAAAGACTACTGCCGAAAGTCCAAAAAATTATATTTCCAACAAAACTAAGGTATTTTCAAACCGCCCGGACTGTCCGATACTATAGAAGTTATTTTGGTTGGTTTAAATAATAATTCAAAGTTTTAAAAGTCAAATTGTTAAAAATAAATACAAGAATTTTTTGATGTCTGTGCCAAATTTGTTTTCATGGAAATATAACAGTATTAAATTCATGTAGTTTCAAAAATTTCAAGAAAAACTCAGGTGTCCAGCATTAGGGGACAATTGTTGTTGTTGCACAATTATCTTTGCTGATTCAATGTCTTATATTTTTAACTGTAAGTTCAGAGAAAACACTTGTTGCACAATAAATGTAAAAACGTTAAGTTTCCGGCGCTAATGAACAAATGGGAAAATTGTTCCCGATTTTCTTGAAAACAATGCGTCAAATTGAAATATTAAAAAAAAATGTATTTAAAATATGATTCTTGCATAATTCTTCTATACATCAAAAAACTTTTGAAAACAAAAAGATTTTCTTATATTCAAAAGTTTATTATTACCCTAGCCGGGTACAGCTAGTATAATAATATAATTGGCACGGCTGAGTTCGATCTGAGTTTAATAAATATTTTTTTAGAAAATCTCTTTCGATACGCTTTTTTTGAAGTTTCGCTTCGTTGGTTTCTTGCTCATTTCGAAGAATTTTCCAGCGAAATCAAAACTTTTTAGATTTGTTTATCAAGAAAAATATACAAAATTTACATGGTATCTGTTCATCACTTGTATTTATTTATTAATGCACCAACTTATAAATACTTTTTTTTTTAATATATTTATAACCATTGAAATGTTTTAAAAATTTGCAAAAGTTTACTTGAAAATATTGCTAAATATTTTAACTCAAGCGGTCAAATAATATTTTCAAATACAATTTTATTTAATCATAGAAAATTAGAAAAGTTTTATTTAATAATCATTAAATATTTTTGCGAGAATGGTTGTAGTAATGTTAATGTCTTGATTTAGGAATGTGAAGACACCTTTCCAATATCCTTCTTGCATGACTTTTGGAAATGTACTTTTGTCAATGTGGTAGTCACGGACATAATAATCACCCTTTGGAAACGGCGGTTTGAATACATCAAAATATGGAGCATTCGAATAATTTTTAATGTCATTCATAATATATTTCCCATAGTAATCATTCATAAAAGTTTCCAGATCACATTCGGGAACTCGAAATGGGTGAAGGGTGTATAAATTATTTCCAGTCGGACTTCGATAGAGTTTTAATTCAATCTGTTAAGAATAAAGCGCTAATATTCAGTTAATCAATTGAGATTCATGCTTACTCTAAGTGAATTATCCAAGTCTTTCACAATTTTTATGGTCCCATCAACACCGTATATTCCTTTCTTGATCCTTTTTGCACGTAATTGGACATCCACTAAATCTGGTGTTGCATTTTCAGTATTCACACTTATAAGATCGTAGTCCCATTTCTTGAAAATATATTTCAGTTAATTATTATTTTTTAAGTTTTATTTCTCTTACGGCGACTGTTAATGTAAAACATGCAGTCATTAAAAATGATATCCAGATATTTTTACACATTTCAGAAATTACTGAAATCCTTTTCTTGAGAACTTTTCGTCGTGTATCGATTCAAAACTGAAAGTGCACCACTATGTTAGCTGAATTTATAGGTTTATTTATTGCGTGATGTAACCCCAAGAGATCGTGCAATAATAAGGTTCATCTTTACAATATTCAATTATAATTTGTATATACATCAAATTAAGATAAATATAAATATTCTTATAATGTCGTTTTTTTGCAATTCGTTTTTTACAAATATAATATCGTTTTTTTTACGAACCATTGTTATTTTATAATTAATTAAGTTTCGTTTATAGAAAAGGCAATTTTACTTTATTTTTTGTATAAAAATTGTTATTGGACAAATAATTATTTTATAATTTTTTGTCCAATGAATCTACGTTATTTCAGAAAATGCAGTTGTTACAATTAATCGTTTACTGAAAGGAAAAAACCAATTAGTTATTAGAAAGAAAACATGCATAAATATGAATCTCAATTTCCCTCTATAACAGAGGAAAATAAAAATTCACTTGACATCTCTTAACTTGTTATACAGATTGTGAGATGTACCAAGTTCTTCTTAACTCAAGTTTATAAGTTAAGAGACGTAAATCTCTAACTTGGAATCAGTGGGTCAATTTTGATTATTTGTAAGGGATTGATGTTTAAAACCGTAGGTCAAAAAAAGTTAAAAATCGCTTTTGACAAAAAAATTACGAGTATCCATGTTTTGCATGTTTTTAATTATATGCAAAACCATGTTAACTGAGCAATGTTAAAATATTAATTAAGCAATTAAAATTATTGTTACCTTGTGATTTTTCGACATATAAAACGAAACATCTCTTGTGTTTTGATTCAATTCCAAAACAGTTGTTTAATTAAGATAGCCAGCTAAAATAAGTTCAACAACATGTTAATATGGCTTCTAGTTGGTTTAACTTCCTGCTTTATGGCCGAGGTGTGGTTACTGTATTATTGTAAAATTAAAAAAACAGCATTGATAAATATGTATGTATTTTAAGGCGAAATTCGAGATTTTTTATGAAAAAATCAATGTGGTGAAAAAATCAAGTGATTTATTTGATGCCGACTTATCTATTGCAAAATTCAATGAAACGGCTTTTTCGATAAATGGATTTCTGAACCAGAAAGCTGCAATTAAAGAAAATTTTTTAGTAGGTAAAACTTAAGGAATACCAAAAATATACGACACAATTAAAAAAAACTGTTTATGTTCTACAGATTCATGTAATTCTTTTTCGGGCATCTGAACAAGGTGGTGATGAGACTTATACTGAATATTTTAAATTTAACAAATGTTCAGTTTGTGATTTTATGAAAATCTTCTATAAAATGTTTCTATATTCGAGCTTTAAGGAATGCAGTAATGTACCGGATCCTGAATTATGCCCGATTCCGTCAAAAAAATATCTGTTGGAAAATTGTTCTTACGACGCGTCTGTATTAACAGCAGTTTTGGAGAAAGGATATTATCGGGGTGAAATTCATATCTACAGAGAAGATGAGGAGCAAGTTGTTTTTAATATTTATGGACATGTAACTGTGTAAGTTATATACTATATTAAGGCAACAACATTAAAATTTCAGAGATAACGGAATGTATAATAATTTTGTGAAAAATAATATAATTATTTAATCAATTACTTTAACTTGTTAAAAATAACTCAATACACATACTTAATCAATCAAAATTTTTGACTACAGGAACTGATAACTATAGACTTTCCAATGAAACATAAAAATAACCTCATTTAATTAACAATATTTTCGTTATTTTTAAAACAAAATAGGAATTTGGTATTGATAAAATGTAAAATTGTTGACCAGACAAACAAAATAATTGTCCAACCTGAATAAAATGTATTTCTAACTCATAATTCTGTTTTATTTTTTTGAAAGAATTATTTAATTAATCAAAATGTGATAAATATTTGAAGGAAAAACATTTAAAAGTGGAAAAATACTTATTGAAGAATGTCCGTCCGTTTCCAACATGATGCTTTAGGTGATTTAGGTAAAATGATAAATGATCCATTAGGTACGAATTAAAATTGAAGCCGATATTTTTTTCTATTTACTGATAAGGGAAATTAAATTTATAGCACGATATAAAATCGAATTGAATTTTATACGACCGCTATTGGTCTATGGATTTTCTCCTAGTTTCGATCTAGCATAACTAAGCCATTGGTTTGAAATTAAAAAAAATTGTATATTTTATTCGTAGTGATTTTTCGCGAAAGTTACCACAACGATTTTTTAAAACAATTTAAACAGTATTGAACTGAGAATAATTTAAACTTTTAGTTAGTTAAAGGTTTTGAATTTAAACTACTTAGTTAAAAAAGTGTTTTGTTACAATGGAGCAATTTGGGAAATTTTTTGGACTTGCAATTGTGTTTTCTATGATGCAATATTCCACTGGAGTACCGACGGAATTAACATTACGGAAAAGAAGCGGCACAGTTGCTTTCAGAGATTGTGGTAAGAAATTAATTTTTTTTTTGCATAAATTCGTTTATCGAGAAGCAATTATTATTTAAAATTAATGACCAATAATCCTTTAGTTAATCATGGGTGAACCCTTTTTTTTAAATTGTGAAAAAGTCGTAATTAGAAATAAACTGAAAAAACTAGCTTGTAATTAGACTTTGCGCTCTTGCCACGGTATGTATATGTTCCACCCGTCCTCAAAACTAAACTTTTCTCCCGAATTTTTCATTTATCAAACTTTATAAGAAACGATACATAAATATGTAAAAAAAAACTCTACTCTGCATGGGAGTTTCTGCAATTTACATCTTTATCGCCTGCGGCGCATTTATTCAATGTTTTTCCATGTATTTCAAAAGATTGAGTCTGCCAAATCATTATTAAGTAAATTTTAGCTTATGACTCTGTTTAAAAAATTTCGCCTGCGGTGCCCATTTCTAATTTGTTTTTCCTTAGTTTTTGTCCAAGTTTTGCTTTCTATATAAAACTTATTGTTTCGTTTCAGTTATCCCTCTACATCTTGATATTTCCTATACAATCTTTCCAAATCCCCATTGTTTCGATTAAAATTAATTTAATCGTATTCAATAGATCACCTTGAATTGAAATAGTTTCGAGAGAAATATGATTTTTTTCATATAAAATTGTCCGAATAAATTCAAATTTTCACAATTTTTGCTAAGTGATTTAATTCTGCAAAAGATGAATAAAATTTGCAGAAGAAATTCTGAATAAATTCGCGGAGAAATTCAACAAAAAATCGCAAGTCTAAACGGAGCCTAAGTTTGCAAAATCTGTGGATTTTCTTTTGTAAAATCACAATAAATTTACAACCAACAAAGTCATATAGTCCATTTCACCGTTCAAAAATTTTTAAACAACGCAATCAAAGCTTTCACACAGTTCTTGACCTCATAATTACACAGTAAAACGATAATTGATCTTTTTGATATTTTTGTTAAATAATCTTTAGACAAGAATTTATCAACGAGTCAATCAGATAATTAATGCCTTTTTAATCCCCCCGGTTAGTTTCGAGGTGATTTTAAGAATTTTTTTAAAAATAAAATCTACAATCACATTAGCTATTTTTAATAATTTTTAAAGGTGTCGTTTATATCCTTTTACAAAACTTTCAGAATTTTATGGTTATTTTTGTCACGAAGAACTATGAACTATGAATAATAAATTGAACCATTTTTATGATTTCCTTTGGATTGTTGTATACTTGAGTACATTATCTTAAATAGGCTTTCCATTTTATGGTTTCGCATTTCGTGAAAAATCATCAGCATACAAAAATGTTTTCCGATTAGGTATAAATTATTGACGTCATAAAATGTTCGCACCTTGATAGCTGGAGTATAAAGTTCAAATACAGAAAGTCAAAAAAATATCAGTTCACATCTCATCAGTTTCGAAGTAAACAAAATTTTTTATCAGCCCAATGGGTCTTTTACTAAAAGGTAGCAGCAATTAAATTACATTTTATGCAGTCTACTAAAACCTATGAAAACTCTGTATTAAATACTTATCAAAAAATTACACGATAATCACATAATCGTTTCTGATTTTTTTATAAATTGTAAATACATTTTATGAGCAACTTTTAATCATGTGGCGTTAATTTCTTTTGGTAATTGTTATTTTTAGAATTATTTTATGGAATTGCAATTATCAAAGGTGAAATGTGGGAAAATCACCAAATATGGGGGCCCCATAAAAATTTATTTATTTGATGTTTTCAATTCTTATTACAGAAAAAACAATCAGAGCTAAATCTGCCGGGGAGAAATTTTTACTGCCATTTGACGGATTAAAAATTGAACTAAATTAAAATCCAATAAGATTGTATATACCTATAAAATAAAGTTTCTAATTGTTTCTAGATACTTTTTGTTTATAAAATATGTTACATTTTTAGGGGAGGTAATAAAGTCCATGCAAAAAAACATGAAAAAGTATGATAAGGGGGCAAAGAAAAGTCAGCTCATAAGTGGCTTGAAAATTCAGCTCCTAAGACGACTGCGAAATAATCAAACAATAATTACAAACATATTTGCGCGAATAACGCGGTTTTGATATGTTTTCGTGCTATTCAAATGTTCATCGATAGAAATGACCTGAAATTGATAAAATTTTATTATTTTCGATAATAGGATTTTAAATTGTTCAGGTTTTTGCGAAGTAGCAATAAAAACGTAATGAAGTTAGTCATAAATTAGTTGATAAAGGAAAGGAAGAGTTGCTGATTAATTTTTTTCTTAGATATTCATGCGTAGATTATAATGTCAGGTTTATTATGAACGAATTAACCTTATTTATGAATATTTTAAAATGATAAAATTAGTACGCCAGAACCTATTTGGCAGGAAAGATTTTTTTTTAGTTTCTCATTTGTTAGGTTAAACCTTGACTTGACTAATAACTTTAATTACTGTTTAATGTTTGATAAGATACTGTTGCAGTGCTTTGATACTTTTCGTTAATAAGAACAAAAGGCTTTTAAATTTTGCTAATGTTTTAAATCATGATGTCAATAATGATGGCTAGAAAATCATGATGTTTTTGCCTTACAAAGATGATATAACCAAACAGCATTTATGTCAACCGTAACGTTGGTGTTTAACGTAGCGATTGACATAAATAAAACTAGGGTATGATTATTAAAAAAACGACAAATTCAATTTTTTTTTAAAGAAAATGAAAGTTTCAACCAACTTTAAATGCACTTTAATTGATATAATATTTGAAAAATTTACTAAATCCAATACCTTTTGTTACAGGTTCCACATATGACCTATACTTTATGACAATATCGAGTTGTTCACAGAAAACTCCTCCATGCAAGATACCAATCGGGAAATACATTTCAATTAAGGCAGAGTTTTTAACAGAAGGTAAGAGTTTACTTCAAATAATTATTGCTTCAAACAAGCAAACAATCGTATTTAAAATTTTTGTCGTCGTATATATCAAAACCGGGAATAAAAAATTAAGCGTCGTATATAAAAACGCCTTATATCGAGGTGACGTAAATCGATGTACGCCTATATCTTAATTTAATTGAATTAGCAAAATATGTTCTTAAAAACCGATTTTTTTTACTTAATTTTAGTGCATTTTTCGTCAATATTCATTATTTTGGTTTTTGTAGGAACATCGTTAACAACACTTCATCATGAGGCATATTGGGTAATAAAAAATGTTGAAACCAGGGTCACCGTTCTTCCAGAAAAGTGCTCTAACCCCGCAATGTGCCCTTATCGGACATCAGACGGGATAGGATTCTTTGTGAATATTTTTGTAAACGATACTTTACCAACGGTAAGCTTAATTTATTCTAAATTAATTTTTTTTAAATGATTTATAATTCCTTTTCTCATTATTCTAGTTGGGTGGTGAATTATACTGGAGAATTTATAATAATTTTGGGCAGCAAATTCTTTGTTACAGTGTCCCCATTGAGCTTATGTATAGAGAGGATTGGTGATCCAACATAAACTTTATAAAATCTTTGTTATTTTTAGTTATATTATACTTTTTATACCTATACTACAAAGAAATTTGAATGAAAACATAAAATGTAATGATGTTATTGACATTCTCAAATCTCAGATATTTTGAATAATTTTAAGTTTGTGATATAATAAATAATAATATAAAATTTTCAAAAAAATAGTTAAAAAAAAATTATACATTTATAACCAATAAATATTTTATACAGGTAAGATTGATTATAAATTACAATTAAACCCCGATTAGTCAAGCCTGAAGGAAACAGAAGAAAATCGAATCGATTTATCGAATATTTCGTGGTAATCGAGGATCATTTATGCTCTGGAATTCTACTTCAATAGTATTGAAAGAAATTCGAATTATCAAGGGATTCGGGACTATCGAAGTCAATCGATGTTCCAAATAGGAAGGAACACCGATAGGATCGACCTTTACCTGTACTAATTTCGAGGTGTCCCGTTTACAGAGTGTTCTAATTAGGATATTCTACTAAAGGATGAAATTTTTACTTACAATTAGTCTCTCATTACATATCGTTCAAAGTTGACAACTTATAGTAAAATTCCACTTCAACCCTTCGTTCCAAATCTTCAAATCCTTAATATTTTCGATTCTTTTCCAGTCTGCATTGTAAAAAATTCTTTTTGAACGAATAAAAAAATCTTCACATTAATTTATAATGCATTAATGGAGTACATAAACATAAACCGCTTATCACAATACGCCCGCCGTTACAACAGAATAATATAAAATCTTGCCGAATAGAATATAAATACTTGGGGTTGACCGCAACAAAATACTTGTATTTTGCATATAGTATTTACATGTGTGGACAGTATTATTGAAATTCTAGAATTCTGTTGGAGATGGGAATTTTAAAGAAACTGACTAATGGCTCACAACTTCATACCAAATAAAGTCTTTAATATGTTGGATTGACAAAAAGCCTTTGTAATGCTTTTACGATTCATTAAAAATTCAAAAGCGCGGGGATTATTCTCCATATTATATGGAAAGCATAGAAGGCATTCACCAAAAATTCTACAAATACTTCGTTTTAACAAAATAATCGAAAAACATGGTAAAAAACGACAACATCCCCAAAGGGATTCAAGATTATTTCCTTTTATTAACCCAAAAAGGAGGCTAGAATTGTACAATCGGATAAACATAGAGCATGGTCAATATCTATTAGATTGATAGTAAAAATATTAGAAATATGATTCCTTTAAGTTGGTGGACATGAAGGCGATGATCTAAAAATTCAAAGAAATAAAACTAAAAGACGATGACCGATGATAGCTTGGGATATATGTGTACAATTTCACATAGTCTGCAATATGTACAATTTCACATAGTCTGCGATTAGAGACGAATTTTCTTTGTTGTCCACCAAAGAGGATAATCCGCAATAATGAATCCGAATTCCCTGATGACCTCCAGAAGCCAAACATTCAATATGAGAAGAAAGCTGCTATCTACTTACTTGTGGTTGCTGTCGGTCTATGCTGTATGACTCCTGGCATCACGTAATCATTGCTATTATTCACAAGGGTGGCTTAATTCCCTTCATATTTATATTCCCGTGTCGCATGTTATTCTATTATGCCGCAAATTAAATCAATTGGAAAATAGTTTCACCATTTGTCGTCTGTTATGATTTTAATGAATCCTTAATATTTTCATAATTACGATAATAATTTATATCACTTTTATGTCTTTACAAATATTAAATGATGGTATTTTCATAAAATTTTTATACGGCAAATGGGATATAATATAGCAAAAAAAGATCGAAAAGTAATTTAGAGATATTCTAGCTAGATTTATGTTAAAAATTAACATCTTTAATAACCAGGGAGGTAGAATATCTCCAAACCTGGACATTTTTGTAGCAAAATTTTCCTCTTTACCTTACAGGACTTTTCTTAATATGACAGTCGGATATGACAATCGGATTCAGCGATCGCAAAAAACCCAGGAAGAGATTTTTTTCCCCGAAAATTTCGAGGAAAAGGAGAATCACGTTATCCTTACAAAACCTTCCATTATTTTTCCAAAGACGAAGTGGTGATACTGTCATCGGAACTACACAAGGTGGCAAAATTTCATTTTCCTAGGTTTGTCATTTTGGAAATAAAAGCTTCCAACGATTTAAAAAGATCTATATTACTTTAAGCAACTTAATACAAAATGGATCAAATTAAAATTATTTCGAAAAAATAAGCACGACTATAAAAAAATGTTCCAAAAGAAGTAACTTGAAAAATACTCACCCGATTGAGCTGAAATTTTGTCTCTCATCTTCTTCTTGAGAGGTGGAAAGGAAAAAGGAGTAACAATTTGTTACAAATTTTCATTGCCCGGTCGGAAAGTTTCTCTCTCTTTCGTACACGGTGATAAATGAATAGTACAGATCTTTATAAAAATTGTAATATTTCTGTAATGACACCAAAAAAAAAAAATAAATAAATAAAAAATCATATCAAAAAAATTGGAAGATCTTTCAACATTTTTAAAACAAATTTCCAATTTTCAAAACTTCAAGTCTCTAGCTTAATCCGTGCGCCCGCAATCCGGGCCACAGACAGACAGACAGACGGACAGACGGACAGACGGACAGACGGACAGACGGACAGACGGACAGACAGACAGACGGACGGACATGCAGAAATTAATTATTTTTATCATTCTAAACACACTGGTGTAATTCATTTTTATGTGTGATGACGGGATCTTGGCGTTACAAACGGTAAGGCAAAGTTAATATACCCTTTGGTTTCACCATACGGGTATAAAAATCCACTTTTTCAGCAAAGAATTTTGTTAATTTCAATTAAAAATTTTAAATTCTAGGTATTGTAATTTGAGAAAAAAAATATCAAATGTAAAAGAATCATACAAAATATCCAGAATTTTTAGCCTTCCGTCTTTTCTTTGGTTCGCATGGAATTTTTTATACCAAGTAAGCAATTTGGTGACATTTTATCGACCCAATTTCGTGTCAATTTCCCTTTGTGTCTGAATTCAATTTACCGAAGAAAAATTCTAAAATAGATTTTGATTGAGTTAATTTTTTTTTGTTGTGAATCACGGTATGTTGGTAGATTTATATGTGCACGTGTGTGATATGTTGCTACGAAAGGACGAAATTTCTTTGGTGAAGAGATCGAAAATTGTTCAAGTGCCTCCTTGTGAAAAGGTTTTGTTGAATATTAGATCCAATTGATGGCAACGAAATTGAATTTTTGTATGAATGTCCGAGAGGGTCACAGTGACGGAATTATTATGGAAGTGACATCATTTTGAATTAATTAGATACTAAATTAAAGGTCTGAGAAAATTTATCATTTAGTTTGTATGAGGCAAAAGAATTTAAATAGTGTTGTTAAGAATTGTGTAACATTTTAAATTCTTTTATTAGTTAAGGGATAACCACACGGTAGCGTAACGACAGAATTAACTCCTATAAAAAGAATCGCTAAAATGAGTGACGGAAACGTATTTTATGGTCAGCTTATCAACATTCGTAGAAAAAAACCTTTTCATTTTCATAAAATAGCTTAATCACAACTTGCGGCGGTTACTGTACTTTGAAGACCAAGCGGTATTTTGAAAACCCCTACGAGGCTGCAAAACTTACTATATTTATGCTATAACCCATTTAAGTTTTTATTTCATTTCAAAATTTTAAATATGAATTTGATTTTTTTATAGAACATGGAACACTTGATTCACCCATATTAAATTTTCATAAGAAATGGAGAAATACTAAAAAACAAGTGTGTTTCATTTATTTAAGTTAAATATTCACTCAAGTGTTGTTATTTTAACAATGTGGTTCCTTTTAACAATTTCCCACACATTTGTGAAACGAATGAGTGAATCTGAAAAGATCCTTTGGTTACACAACAAACGATGTTGTCTATATCTGACCACACCTGACCACAAATTGTTTTTTTTACTCTATTTCAGGTGAAAACTCTGAATTGTTTTTCTCTTAACTGAACTTGAAATAATTTAGCTTTTGGATTTACTGTTGAAAAATTCCCCAAATATTTATTTAAGCAGGAATACGATAAGATTTTCTTTGAAACTGCTCCATATATGAGAATAAAAGAAATAACTTAAGAAATAATCCTTCAAAATGTGGGATTATTTTTTTAGTTAGAGGAATCTAGTACAATAAATAAATTACTTCTTTCAACTGTGTGTTTGCTGTACTTGATTTTTTCTGATTGAATTGTAGCAAATTTTCCGTAGAAAAATCTCAAATATAAATTTAGAAAGGATGTTAAATATCCCCAAACAATGATGTTGATCAAAATGATGACATTATCCACTTCCCCTTATACTCAAAAAGTCGAATTAATAAATCTTTATAAATAATTGGTTTTGTTTCTTATTAAAATAATGTGCAACAAATATTAAAATATGCATAACATTTTCACACGTTCACTTATGTTGATTACAAAAATCATACACTAAACTCTTATATATCTCGAAATGTACGTTTATTGAATATACCATCATTTTTATATTCATACACAAAATATAGGGGAAATTCTGTTCGAAGGATTTTGAAAGGAAATCATTTTCCAGGTATTCAGTAACATTCAACCATCAGACACATCAGGATATTTTAGTGTACGAGTGTATATTCTATGTGATTACAAAGAGGTAAGCTCCGTGTACTGATGCCGCCCCCGGTTAATCAGATTATCACTGTGCCTGTGAAAACCGAATTACTTGTAAATATAAACTAGCGGAAAACAAAACCATCCCCCTTCAGATTCGTGTTCAGTCGTTATTCGGCTTAATCAAATGACATGGAAAATTATTTCCACCCTACGCTTTACAGATTTGTTTTTGTCGTATGAAAACTTTCCACGGCGTTGACTAGGAAAAAAGAAAATTGAATTTTAATATTTTCAAAGTTCATTTTTATCACTGCTTTAGTGAAAGATAATAAGTTATGTCGTTGAAAATAGTTTGTATAAACTTTGCTGAATTACTATTTATGATTACATTAGCGAAGCAACGAATTTTAAGATAATAGACTCATTAATTTTTGCACAAAACTTTCTTCAATACATTAAAGTAATATGCTAAATTTTTACCACGACTATTTGTAAGTTCGATTTTTCACTGATAATATTTAGAGAGTTCAATCACCCTAATGTATACGCACAACATAATTACTTTTATCAATTAAAACATAACCTTTGGTCCCATTCATAAGTTCAGATAATGTTCATAAAGATTTATATGCTCAATTTAAAATTGTTGAATGAGTTTTTATTTATTTTATCTGGGTTATTAAGTTCCACACAGAATTTATGTTTTAAATCCTTTACGCGTAGAATTATTAGTCATAGAGAGCAAAATTATATCCTTGGTGCATTATTCTAAAAGAATTTTCTCCTAATTACACTGAAGTATGTATTAATTAAAAGTACTTTACTGCTTCGAAACATGAAAAATTAATTTGTTTCGATTCACTTTTAAATTGAGGAATTATGCAAATAATTAAAAAAAATGCTATATGGAAATGAATTCCAGAAATAATTGTAAAGTGTTATTGCATAGAGAGAAATTAGTCGAGGTGCCTAAAGGTAGCTAATAACTACCGTTTTGTGTTTTAATATTTTTTTTAGATTTGATTGCATGTGACTTAAAAATGCATTTCTTCTAAAAAAAATCTATATAAACTTTTAATGCTAGACCTCCAGATAAAAACACATTGAGTGGGTTGTATTATTTGCTCTTTTTACACGAAAAGTATTTGAGTCGATTCCACACTAAGTTTACATTTGAATTTTAGGCGCCATACACAAGTAAATTTTTCAACGTACAAAGGAAACAAGTTTAATTAACAAGAAAGTTTTCAGTGGCGATACGTAAATATTTCAAAGTTGAAAGTATTAAGTACAATTTAAATGTTTTGGAAAAAAAAAATTAAAAAAAAATCAATGCCGAAAACTGTAATAATTGGTGTGCAAATGACGTCCATTTTAAAATATTTAAGAGCTGTACGAAAACAACGCAGTGCCCGAATCCAAACATGGGGTTGCTTCATGTAATTTATATTCGATCGACTGACTAGTAGAAGAAGATCTTTAGTCGATCAAAAATTATTACACAGGCCGACACTGAACACTATTTTTATGTATGTATATCTCATAGCTAACAATTGTATAATACGATGCGCCGCAGGCAAATTTATTCTTATAAATAGAAAAATGCGCTACATTTTTCAAAAGTTGGTGCCGCTGTATTAAATTGAAAGTCCTACAGTTTCCAAAGATTCTATGTTTTATCTTTTTCGAGATCTTAATTGCGAAGTTCCAAAAGTCTCAAAATGCCGCCTAAAGTTGACGCCTTTTTGCTACAAACCAACCTATATCTAATCAATTGGCTTGAAAATGTGCCTTCATATTTTTAGTATCTCTTTCCGCGTTCAGCAATCAAACATTTTGTTTCCTGAAATAATGATAAAATGGGCAGTAAAAATTATATTTGCGTCATCATTGCTAAATTTTATCAAGGTAACAGATCAATAATTATGTACATTCCCACTTGCTTATTAATTTTTATAAATCACCATTTCTCTTAATTCCTTCTTTATTTATCACCATTTCTCTTAATCCTTTCTTTATTTATCATTTTTGGTTTGAAAAAACTCGAAG
The DNA here is from genome assembly GCA_964034945.1 of Chrysopilus asiliformis. Classification (NCBI taxonomy): domain Eukaryota; kingdom Metazoa; phylum Arthropoda; class Insecta; order Diptera; family Rhagionidae; genus Chrysopilus; species Chrysopilus asiliformis. Next base: position 450,625 of record OZ035961.1, read on the forward strand.
GTGAACTCACATAAAAAAGCCTGGAAGTCTTCGGTTATCAATTTTCAAATTCACCCTCAAATTTTCCAAATTCTAGTCTCACGTGACAAAATGAATATGATTTCTTTTTAACGGGTTCAATAGTGCGAAAAATCAATTAGTATTTATTAATAATTCGAAATAATGACGCAAACGAAAAAAAAAAAACAAAAACCTGTTAGCGATTCACCTGGAAACAAAAAAAAGTCAGGTTAATTTTTCGATAAAGATTGTGAGTTTTAGGTTTACTCTTGAAATCCCCAAATTAAAGGGTGAAAAGTTCATAAAAGCATAAATGCTCCATTGTCGATATTATTCGTATAATAGAATTTTATGTAATATAAAACGATAATGGATTGTTTGGATGAAGCGGTTTTGATTTGTTTAATTTCATTTAGAAATTCAGACAGAAACTTTTCTGATGTGTATAAAGTGTTGGCATGTTTACACGTTCGGAAGAAGGTTAACTGAAAATATTTTACTGAATACCTTATACTACCTACTTGATAATTAATTTTGAAGGTGACGCTTCGGTAATTTCATATTTTCATGGAAATTTATGATTTTGATGAAAAAAGTGGTGAAAAGTTTTTAAGGAATCAAATACCAAGGGTAAATTTCAATTGTAAATATAGCAATATTTTCCTTTAAAATATTGATTTATTGATAACATTTAATGAGAAAAATCATACACTTTTTAACAAATTCGTATTGGTGTAATAACATTCATATAGCAAACCGCCTCAGATTTTTAAACAACCGTGCATTAAGGGGTTAAATATAGTCCTTTTTTCACTTGTTAGGATACATATTTATATTTATTTTTTTGTTGTTTGGTTGTTTTCTTACAAAATTTGCTTCCTCTAACCCTTTTATTCGCTACTTTTATACTCAGTGTTGAGATTTTAATTAAAATTACAGTTTTTGGAAGTATATAGTTGATGCTAGAGAATTAATTTAACTTTTTGGGTTTACATACCAAAACTCAAAAGGCTCTTATTTTGTTTTAGTAATTCATATTTTTTTTTACTTTTGAACATGCATACCACAAGTTTGAGCTTCAAATCTTCAATCTTCTATTTTGAAAAAAGTCTTCTAATTCACATATTTTATAATTATACACACACTTCAGATTATAGATAGGACTTTACGGAGATGAAATACATTAATAGAAGTTCATTTCAATTGAATGTTCATATACGCTTGGTTTGTTGCTTTGTTAAAGGATTTTCGTATTACGTATTAGAGAAATTTCCAATATCTATACAATATGAACCTTTAAATAACTTCAAATATAACACCACTATTGAAAAAAAAAATGTAGGTACTGTTCGTATTCCCAGAAGAATTTTCACGAATAGATATCTATCTATATCTATTGATTGAGAATTTGTCCCGTGTATTTATTATATTTTATCCGCTTGCCACACATACATATATTTCAAAAAGTATTTTCTTTGAGGGATTATCGATTGCGAAAATCAGATTTTGCAAGTGAACATGAAAAGCCTGCAACATCAACCGTCAACAAAATACACACATGTCGTTTTTGCAGAATATCTATATAGGTAAGTACTCCCAAATTGATATAGATATTGTATGCTGTCCTTACATTTGGTAGGATTCGATAAAAGTATAACGCAATTGCATAGCCCAGTATCAACAAACGATATCACAACTGTATACGAGTATGACATTATATTAGTCGTAGGTGTGGATCTATCCCATCCGCTCTGAGATCAAGCAAAAGAAATGTTCCTTGAAAGTCCTCTGCCAGTGCAAAGCCATGCCAAATAAGTCAACGCTTGTCAGTTTGGAATTTCAGTTCCTTGATATCTTAATATCCGTACCATATACTTTCATATGTATGTCGTGTTGAAACAAAGATTCCTTACATGTACCTAAATTCACTTCTAATTTCATATGTATATGAATGTATGTAATATCGGATACACGTGCAGAAAATTCAAAGAAAAAAAAATCCGTGAGGTTTATTCAGTCTGAGGTGATCTTATAGGCATCGACATCTATCAATGCGACAGGCATGTAAGCGAGAAAAATTTCTAAATGGAATTTACCTAATCTTTTTCTTTCGCCGTAACCAGGAATCAAGTGTTGAAAGAATTTTGCCCCATTCGCAGGCCAAAAGGATAATTCCAAGCTACTTTTCCTCACACTGAAGAAAATCAAATACAGTGGGTTGAGTTGGTTGGACCATGTTCTTCTATCGATGTTTCCCTTAAACCACCAAAGGCTGGTTCGGAAAAGGTAGAGGGTGAAAATAAGAAGGAGAATGTGACAAATTACGCGCACTCCAGGATTTAATGGATGTCGTCCTTCCTCTGGTATGATGGGAATTTTCTGCGCTTTTACATTCTTAACGGCTCAACTTTTGATGTAAGGCACAATCGGAGGAAAGCCGGTCGCTAGGTCGAATAGAAATTTCTGATAAGTCCCCTACAATATGAACAGATTTTCTTATTGAAAAAAGATTTGATTGTGTCAGGACTTCGTTGTAACAGTTGAGGTAGTTTCCTCAATTTTCTATGGGATTGCGGTGGCGGACATCAAGGATTGAGTGATTGTCGGAATCCAGTGGATTTGCTTCCGATTTTTTTATTGTTATTTAATTTGATTTGATCTAAATTCGATTTATCGAGGACAGTTTGGGCATTTACTAGGAAAATTCAGTTGCCAGAGTGAATGTCTATTAATTTAGTTTACGTTATTTCGCCTGACATAGAAATTAGTTAATGATTTATTGGAAAAAGATTTTATTGTTTAATTAATCATGATAACAGGTGTTTTTGGAGAGGAAATTCGTGTCCATTTTCATAAAATTTTCATGTCCCCCGTTAGGTGCTCTTTATAAATATCTTCTGAAGTAAAAAAAAATTAAATAATTAAAAAAATCTACAATCATTCATTCTGATAGAGTACCAACAGTGTTTATTGAATCTTGAAATAAATCTTAAGTGCTTGCATTTGTACCTTTAATCCCGACTTGTTAACATAAAAAAGCTAAAACAATTGCAAGCACTTGCTTAAGATGCCCAGGTGTGTCGCGTTTTCTATCAAAGTTATCTCAAGTATTGTCGGTTATCACAGGTCACGGAAAACTGTCGCTAACATTGTCTTAAATTCACTTATCAAATTATTTAATTGCTTATAAGTTGCGAACACCTGTTACAGATACGAGCTGTTTATTGATTTAAAAAAAATCAATTGATAAGATTAAAAAAAATTGAGATTTTAGTATAAAAAAGACGTAGAACCGGTATAAATCACTAATTTATTTTCGTGAGTTATTCAACGAGGTGTTTCAGTTCAGTAATATTTTCTGAAAATGTTCAAATATCTTTTAATTGCAACATTATTGGCAGTGGTCGCTGCAACAAAAATTGAGAAATGTAAAGTTTAACTTTTTTCATATTTTTGATAGTACGTGTTAATAGTGATTTTTTTCTAACAAAATAGGCAGCAAAGGGCAACCACTCCCTCGCGATGTTCGAGTTCAGGGATGTAGTCAACCCCCGTGCGAGGTTTACAAAGGCAAGAATGCTGTTTTTGATGTCGATTTCACTGTTCGTAAGTATTATTTTTTCTTGCTAAATTTAAATTTTAAACTAATTTAAACAATGTCTAAACACTTTTATTTACTAAAATAGCGAAAGAGGCAAACAATCTTCAAACTAAGGTGATGGCAACAGCTTTCGGAATTACGATTCCTTACGATTTGCCCGAAGATGTTAAAAAGTCCTGTGATCACCTTGCTAATGGAGCATATTGTCCTTTGGACGCTGGAGAAGACGTCACCTATAATTTCAATTTCCCAGTTGGAAAAGCTTATCCAGAAATCCGAGTGACTCTAGAAGTTTCCGTTGTTGACGACAAAAGCAACGACATGTTCTGCTTTAAACTTGATATTCAAGTGAAATCCTAAATGCTTGTTAACGAATAATAGGAAACTAAATAAAATACCATGACTCATGAAAGCTTTCATACCAATTTTATTTGAGATTTTACACCTGGGGCCTTTTATAGCTCGTATATTTGATTTTTTACATCCACACAATCGATAAATATCAAACGGTGTACACAATAGATACCAAAGTTTAGAGTGCAGTTTGGTTTATAGGTTACAGAGTTTAGTTTAGAGAGTTTATAATTTAGAGAATTACGTTTGGAGAGTTTAGTCGCTAAATGGAAAATTCTGGACATATTCTCCTGCCCATATGTAAGTGTGCCTATGAACATGATAACTCTACAAGCAATTGAGTCAGAGACTTAACATTTGGATCAGATGAGTTTTTTGTAACAAATCAGTTTTTTTAAATAAAAAAGTTTCGTGCTTTTTCAAAAGTTTTTATAATTTCACAGAATTCTTTCAAACATTAAAAATGAATTGGACCACTGCTCTATGGAAATGGTAAAGTTTTTGGCAAATATCACAAAACCGGATCAACATTTTATTTAAAATTTCGATATGTGAGATATTTTAAATATTCTATCGGCAAGCGTAGTTGTTTTTATGTAAAAATACGATGATTTTTTTACAGTGATTTATTTCCGTCTACCTGCAATTAAACTTCCTCAATCTCAGTGTAAAAACTTTTACACAATTACTGTCACTCGCATACTTCATTATGACGCTAAAAAATGATAAACACACCACCCTAGGAGTCACGAAAACTTCTACAATATCAAAATCGTGACGGATCTCCTTTATAATGCGAGAAGTGTTAACAGTCAACTCCTGGTTAAGAATGATTAAAATAAAATTTGAATTCATCCATCATCCCTGCTCAAACTCACAGCATGACCACAGGATGAAGCTCATTACATTTTCTCCTTATTTATATTAAGCTTCAATTAGTCTCACGTTTTGCTTACAACGATCCTGAAACTCCTTTGTTGTACACGATGGAAATTTTCCCCATTCTTCGATGTTTCACGTTTAAAAAAATATATCTTTTCATATCGGAAATTGCTATAAGAATTTTTTAATGAGAAAAACTTTACTTGATGCTTCTTATATCCAACTTATATCCAACTTGAACCCGAGGACGACCTACTTTAAAATTGAACATTGAGTCTTAATTTCCTTGGGCGCCCCTTAATCCCGCTAGTGAGTCGATTGTAGGATGTGCCTTTACATAGTGTTGTCTATTTGCGCACTAATTGAATGAAAAATTCTTCTGTTCCATGAAAATTGAATGTTGAAAATTGCATTCTTTGGACGTTTTGAATCTCTGATTTAATTAGTTGTACGGCTGAATGCCGGAGTTAATTACGTCATTTAATTTTTGTTATTCACAACATAGCAGAATGTTAATAACTATAGAGAAAGCAAAAAGTTTGCAGGACATGCCAAACAAGGATAACAAGCAAACAACCGAAACACACCCCGGAAAATTGTTTCAGAAAGGGTGACACGAGATCCAGCGACGTATATCTGTTCAATTTTATCACTAGGACCTTTTAAGTTGGACATAAAGCGGCAAATATTATTCCACAGCTATTTAAAGTGGTGGTTGTTGGATCAGGAAGGGTTGTTGTTCGGTGTGGTGATTTCATTGTGACCCTTTAGCCTATACGGTTTGAAAGGATTCACACACGTTTAACAGAGTATGCTCAAGTGAGCATAATGACCCTTAATGAAAGTAGAATTTGTTTCAAATTGAACATAAAATAAATATCAAATATTAATTGATCAAAATAGTTGAATTAAAAATTGTAAAACATTCTTTTTACTTTATTATAAAAACTCAATGCAAAAGTCTAAGTGTAGATTTGATTCTAATTTTTCAGTCAAAATCCTCACTTTGTACTCTTACTTTGTTTCACTAAATACTTAACAAGCCATTTTAAAATCTCATCGTGTGATTTTTAGTCTAGTTGTTAAATAGAAAATCGTATGGCAAAAACTAAAAAAATAAATTTGTCGATTAAAAATACTCCATTAATAAAATTAAAAAAAAAGCTAATGGCCTGACCTACGAGTTTCACCCTAAATGATTTTATGCGGCGAAAACAGAAGTTAATTGAAAATTAATATGTTGCCAATTAATTTTTTTATTAAATGCCTTTCTGTCATTTTGCCATTCTAGTGTATAAATGCGACCACTCAACTAAAAGATAAGAGGCATTTAGCTTCTTTTACGAAAATCTTGCGTTTGATAGAATAATTTAGGGGGAGTATTTTATTCTAGAAACTGTGTCGATCGACTTTGCGTTAGCATCTAAGGTGATATAAAATTATTCTATCTCAATTGAGCAAGGGATATCAGAAGGGATTCCTCCGATTATGCTTAATTTATATGCATAGCCAATCTGTTTGAGTTTTATCGAATTTTTACGGTACTTGATTTTAAGTATAAAAATATGATGGAACAAAATCTACATATCCACTACGTTGATGTTGGGTTCAGTTGGCATTGTAGGATGGAAGGGCGAATAAATTTTTGAAGGACGTTTATGTTGTTGAGAGAAAAATGTCCTTTTTGCCAGATTTTTAGGGTGTAATAGGGTTTGTTTCCCATGTGCTAAGTGATTTTCAATATGCTATTAAATTTTATACATTTTAGAGTATTTTATATGCTAATTTATCATAACGGTAAATATACATTTCAAATAGGGAAAACCGGTTACGTTCTTATTTAAGAAAATTGGATTTTTTCGGTGTAAAATCTTTCACATTATGATTGAATTTTACAAATTTTAATTTTTTTTTTAAATTGTGGTTAAATTAGTTAAGGATTTTCAAAAATCTGGTTGTTATATTATTAAAACTGTATTTCTTTTTTCTATCAGTTCACGTTTGTTTAACTCTAGAAAACCAGATGAGGTATATTTGGCGCTTTTTGAAGTTTGAACTCCTTCAAAATCTACAAATCATGACATATTTTTATGAAATCCTCTGACTTTTCATCATTTTTTATTCTCATCATGATCCCACACTTTAGGGAAAAAAAAAATTAATATCTTGGGAAATTTTTTATGTTTTATCTCTGAAGCGAAAATTTTATCCCAATTAATTGGTGTAATATACGATGAAAACGAGGTATATTACACCAATTAATGTATAATTATTGATATACATATATAAACATCAACTGATTACTGAATGAAAATAAAAACTTTATTATTATAAATTCATTAGGTTTTTAATACATAGATTGTTTAATAAAGCAATTATCTATATAAAGGCCAAATACCGATGACTTACTCATTACAGTATCTCCCGAACCATTAAACTGATTGCCATGAAATTTTGTACACAGATTCGTCTTATCTCATAGGTGCTCTCTAAGAAACGGTTTTTCAAAACTCGAAATGGAAGGTCCTGTAAGGATAACGCAGGTATCCCTCCTTTCGAGGCCGCTGATCACGAATCTGATGTTAGAATTTCAAAATTCGAAACTGAAAATCCTGAAGGCATAGGGATTTTTAAAAAAAAGTTTTTATGTGATTTCTTAGTATTTTGGAGCAAAAAAACTGATGGATATATAGTACAACATTTATTTATTATTTTAAACAATAAAAGACACATATCCTTTAATGAATGTTTTATGTAATAAACAATGTAAACAATAAAAAACAATTTAAGAGTAGTTAAGAATAAGAGGCTATCCATAAAATAGGTGACACTTTTAGGGACGGGGGTATGAGGTAGTGTGACGACAGTACTAAATTCACGCAAAATTTGCAAAAAAAGCGTGACGAAGGGGGGATGGAGTTCGAAAAGTCGAAGATTGTGGATAACCCCTACTGAGAAAATAGATATTTAACAAATTGCGTTTCTTTAATATTTATTTTTATATTCAACAATTCCTTTTTTTAATAAAAAGTAACAGAAAGCAAATTTGCAGTGTGCACTTTACAAAATGAAGTAAAATCTATAAAAATAAAACTAGACTGAGTTCTTAGCAAAGGACATTATCCAGTGCTGTGTCAGACATTTTAAATCCACAAAGAGGATTTTGTGTACGAGTATAAAAGCCATCTAGAAGAAAATATTAAAGAAAAAAAAAATAGAGAAATAGACAAAAGCTTTTGCGTCTAGTCTTAAATGGGGGTGGTTATTCCATTTCACTCATAACATTCACCTGTGTAATTTGGTCACATTTATTTCCCACGTTGATGGCGGGTGGTTCAACTATTGTCAAACACCTGAGAAAATCAATTCCTTTGTGCAGTAGTTGAATATCGTTTGTGAACATGTGAACAAAATGCAGTGCTTTCTAGTATTCTCGATTTATTTTTACCTTTCCATAATCTAATTCTACGATATTTTGACATAACTTGTTCAAAGTCTTTTATATGAAGAATATTTTTCTCAAATGTAATCCTCTCAGAAAGGTTTTCAAATTTTTCACCACAAAATTCTTTGAAATTTTTCTTTTATTGTAAATAATATCGCCTAATTTTTATATAAATTTTTTTGATTAGAAATTAAAATAACAACAAGATGTTTTTATAATTTATTTTATAAGGGAATTAATTATGATAAATATTTTTAATCATAATTAATTCCGTTATAATTTGTTCAAAATTCTAAATTCCGATAAAATACAATCCCAGACCCTTAACCTCCATTTAAAACTATTCAATATTTAAATTTTTTTAAATAACAAAATCTTTGGTTTCCCTTGGGTGGGTGGATAAAATTTGTTTCTCTGGCCGCATACCTACAATCAGTCTATTGGCGTTGGTTAAACCGAGAAATATTTTTGGATCCTTGTATTTACCTATTCAGAAAATGCCTTTTTATACATGATACAATCCGACCACATAGAATTTAGCAAATGGGATGAATGGGTAATAGTAATAAAAATAAAAGACCAATCCAGATGCTGCTACAAAAAAGGCGTTCCTATCGCAATTCCAGGATACAACTTGTTGCATAGTACGCGGCATTCGTTGCATACTTGTAGGCGGTGCCGAATCTGCGCAATGCCTTCGAATCTTGAATCTCTTTCTATACACACAGACACACTAATGGCAAAGAAAGATGATAAAGCGAATTCAAACCACCTCATAATGCCTCGAAAGATTGGTTGAAGGACTTTACTACCCCCAGCTCAGGCCCATCAGTTCTTCATAAATCACGACCTTCCCCGCATTTCTGTTTCAATTCACGCATTAGACAGAGCAGGACGAACACCGTTGGAACGATGCGATCAAACAAAACCAAAGGAAAATATTTTCACTCGAAGAAAGGAAAATTCTTTCGGTGTCCTGGCCAGGTGGGTGCCATCAGTATTCCTGTAGCGGTTAATCGTGACATGCCTTGAATCCGCATTTTCCGATACGATCCGGTGGAAAAAGCAAACCGTTAGATTGAAAATTGATACACATCAGTTGAGTCGTATAGTGGGTTTAGAATGTATAACTGCCTCCAATTTTCATGGATTCACTTTTCTTGAAAAGTCATTTGACGCGATTCGCCTGGAATTTTGTTCAACCCTTGAAGTTTACCAAAGGAATATTCATGAAGTTTTTGTTATTAACAAGTTTAAAAAATATATAAAAATTTAAAAGGTGCAAAATTTTAAGTTGTGTAGTGAAAGAAACGGTATTTTAGCTTTAATGTTTTTTAGCTACATTAAATTAATTTCTGAAGCTTATGAGTGTTTAATATTCAAAGTAAAAAAAAATTGAAATAGCCAACGATATAAGGATTACTTCAAACTTGATAGTTATAAATATTTTTTGGTGAGCAAATTATTAATTACTAAATAATACATTATAAATATTGTGACTAAGCATTTGTGTGAAAAATTTGGTCATAAATCACCAACTGATATTCAATGTGTTGGTCTGACTAAAATTAATTTTATTATATTCTACCATCGACTAGAGCAATCCGGTACTTGAATTGAAATGATTTGGGAAAAATAAAAATATTCCAAATTACTAAAAAGCCCGCAAATTTAATAATAATAATTTTCTGTGGCCAAAAAACAAAATAAGGACATAAATAGTTATTAGTACAAAAATTCTCAGAGAAAAAGGAATTTTTTTCCGCAACATTTAAAAAGGATTAATAAAACAAAAGATTTTTTCTTTCCTCTTCTATAGAGGGCAAGTATTATATTCATGACGGAGACCGTCATCGAGAACCGGGGCAGAAAGAAAGTTTCTAATCACTACGAAATCCGTTTCAGGCCAAATTATAAGGATCTGTCTGTCGGTCTGTCCGTTGTACCCATCTTAAATATCTCGAGAACGCGTTGACCTAGTGACTTGAAATTTTTTATTCAAGTCGCTAGGTCAACGCGTTCGCGAGATATTTAAGATAGGTACAACAAAATTTAAAAGATATATTTTTTTGTTTTTTGAAAATCTCGAAAACTATGCACTTTTGTAAAAAAATCCGTATTACCAAATTTATAGGAAATAAACTTTTCTACATTTTTTGCTTCAACGGTTTATACGTATTTATGCTAAACGGTTTATGCTAATGATTCTCAACAGATTTAAAAAAGTTTTTTTTTTAAATTTTTCGGTTTTTTTTTGGAAAATTGTCGAAAACTATGTTTTATTAAGAAAAAAAAAATCATAGACAAAGGAAAGGATTTATTAAACAACTTTTATTTTTTACATATTTTTCCGAACCTAAATATTGCAGAGGAAAGTTTTGTGTTGATCACAACTGATATATTTTTTTTAAATGGCTTGGTTTTGGTTCACTAAAATTCCAATGGTTTGGTGATTTTTGGTTCTTACACAAGATTGGAATGTTTTCCGTACTAGATTAACATAAAAAAGTGTTGCACCAATGCTATCAGAAACTTGAAATTTAACCGAAGCATTTTTTCAAAAGCCATTCATAAATCCAACCATGTTAAATGTTTCTTATGCAAAAAACCCAATCAAATTATTTTCCCAAATTGTAACGGTAACATTATCAAATCTAATAATGTAATTACCCTTTCATGCCCGACTTTTTCCATGCATTTAGAAAAAAAAATTATCTATGATTGCTCTTTAGTCCAGGTACCATGTAAAATTTGAAATTTTCACTTTTCTATGAAAAACTTTCATTTGTTTCAACTTTCAGCTATGGATCGGATGTTATCATTTGATTCTACGCCAGTATTACCACATTTGCCCCAAATGAGGCCAAGACCACTGCCCATTGTTTCTCCGCTCGATTTATCTTTAAGGTCATCAGCAGCTCCAATGACACCGCCATCGACCCCTTCTCCACCCCGCAAGCGAATGCGAAATTTTGACGAAACTTCCCTCTGGCGACCATCGTCTTTTGGATATTTCGACAATTCACCATTTTTGAGTTGGACGAGCGACACTTTGAAATCTACATCGACAGCTACGTGTAATGAAATAAATAAGGATTGCATCAGCGCTGCTACTTCCAGGGATAAAATCTCGAAAACTCCGGTAATAGAAGAAAGCATCGTTTTAACAGAGGATGAGTCGACGAACGGAAGTGAAGATGACGAGTTTGTCGATATTCTAAGCAATGATGACGACGACCCTTCGACAGTGCATCTGCAATCCGAAAAACTTCTGGAAAATTCCACGTCAAAAGAAACGATCGAGAGTCGTCCGGAGGCTTTAACTCGCAATAAGTTGGTCTATGAAAACGATGAACTGCACTCACAGGCAATCGAAGGATTCGCCAAATTATTCGACAGAAATTTCGGCAACGACGAATCATCTGGTGACAAAGTTTCAAAGCAATCTACAGACAGCTCTACCGAAACACCTGGCGGGACGCTTATGAAGCAAATTTCAAAAAACAAATACGAGAAGAAGAGGATCAAAGTTCGCAAACAAATTTTGGATGAGGATAATACAAGTCCGGTGTCTGGAACAATTATTCGGAAACTTCGGGAAGATGAGGAGTTGGTAGTACGCAAGGGTGACATTGATCCAGCATTTAATGTGGTCGAGATTACGGAAGAAGCGAAAGCTATCCTTGCTAGTATCGATAACAAAATTGGATCGTATATTTGCCAATTGTGTCGAACTCTGTACGATGACGCCTTCCAGCTTGCGCAGCATAGATGCGCTAGGATCGTTCATATCGAATACAGATGTTCAGAATGTGACAAGGTAAAGATATATTGGACACCTAAAAGAATTTCAAATTGGTTACAGAAATTTTAAATTTTCAGGTATTTAACTGTCCGGCAAATTTAGCATCACATCGAAGGTGGCACAAACCCAAGAACGGTGTATCCGCTGGGTCCGCTAAGAAAGTTTCAACGGATGTCGCGGCTGCTAAACTGGGGGATGGAGGCCACACAAATCAGGACGATGTAGAATCAGAAGGAACATATATCTGTAACGAATGTGGAAAGGCATTTAGAAGGTATTTCTATGGAAATTGTTGTTGCTAAGTGAAAACATACTCTCATACCTAATTTTAGACACGCTTACTTGAAAAAACATTTGGCATCTCATCAAATGCTTGAGGAGATTCGATCTGGTGAAGGACTAAAGCAGTCTCCGATCAAATTTCCTAGTTATCACTTCACCCATCAATCGAGCCATGGTGGTTCCCATAACCCGCATCGATTCTACCACCAGAGTAACATCAGGTTCCCCACATTTCTTCCTCCCTTTGATCAGCGTCGTTTACATCTCAGCGATTTCTATTTCCCCCAGCATCCTGATCGATTGTCTGCTTTCCAGTATGTCCAGAACAATGGGATCAGGAGACTTCCGTTGCCTAGATTTGAGGATTTACCAGCAATGCTGCCAAGTGTTAGCCAAATCGCTGTAAAATGACAACCGATCCTGAGACCTGTCCCGAGATTAGCGGCCGGAAGTTCTAGGGATAATCTATCGTCTTCATCGACGACGGTTTCTATGCAAGGAAGTAATGAAAGACATTGGCCCAGTGCTGAATATAGAAACCATTGAAAATACTCAGATTAAAAAAAACTAATTATCTACGTTTTTAATGTGATAAAATTTATTTAGAACTAAAAGATATTTTATCGATTGATTGACCAGATTGTGTGCTTGTTTCTATATATCTATAAGAGTTAATCTAAATAAAATATCTCAAAAAGTTGTTTCAAATTTATTTTTTTGTTTTTTTTTGAAATGTGTACAAAATAATAGAGAATTTTGAGAAATTTAAATATAATTCGCGTATAACTGCTTATGTTAAATTTGGGATTTCTTCATGGAACCATTCTGGGGCTACAGGCCTGTGATTGACAAGATAAACAATGAAATAACGGTTTTTAGGGTATCTTTTAAAAAAAATTGTAGAAGGTTCAAAAACAATGTGAAAAATTCTATGCATGGCAAGATTTGTAAGAAATTATTCCTCATGGCTTTGGATCCCAGCAAAAACATGAGATAAAAGTTCAGCTCAATTGATTTTTCTTTTTTAAATTTTCTTGATAACGGCTCGAGAAAAAATTCAATCACCAGTAATAGTAAATTTTATTATATTTAATTTATTCCGAAAAATAATTTTGTTTTTGTCGTGAATAATACTATTGAATGCACAACACTTGTTTAATAAATAAATTAGCAATGCTAACTACATGGTGTTGATTTGACAAAGTGATAATTAGCTTTCATGCAGTTTATTAAATCTACTTGTCACGTGGTTATTACTACATTAAATATTTCTGCTTAATACCATTTAATTTACTTTGTAGACAGAACCATTTAACATTTTTCATTTCTCCCGGATAATTTCACTGTGAGAATTAATACATCAATTTAGACATGTCGCAATTCCACTAAAATGCATATTAATTGCAGTCCTTTAAATTGCAAAGGAGGCGCAATACAGAAACGAGAAAAAAATTTCTTGTTCATTTTCTTTGTTCAAGAAGGGGGAGAATAAATAGCTTATAAATATTTGATGACATGACCATATAATGTCGTTTTGTGTAATATTCAGGAGTAAAAAATATGTTAAAACCATGCGGTGGAACATTTCACTCCCACTATTTTTTTTCTTCGAAGAATTTTCTGGATATGACATGTGCTTTGACTTCGTAAATGATACCTTGAATCGATGACATATTCTTTAGTCGCGTAAGGACATAAAACAATTTCCTTGACCGGAAATAATTGAAAAAAAAAAAACAAAAAAAATGACAAAGGACTCTTGTTAAAAAATAGATATGTGAAATAGGTTGACATACAATTTTAAGAAAGATACTTTCTCTGTAATTTCTTTTTGAATTTTTCATCACAATATTAAGAAAATCCTATGGAATAGTGCATTATAATAAGCATTGGATATTATGTGGGATTGAAGGACTTTTTCGCATGATTTAAATATACTTGTTGCGTTTTTTAGAATACGCATTTTGCACGTTTATGTTAGCCTAGTTTTGTTGTTTTAAAAGATCTTGGTACTTTATTGATCACGCTTACTGCAAGTCTTTAAAACAGTAAAGACTTCTACCGGAGCAAATTTCTGGAAGAGTGTGTCATAATATAAAACGGTCGTGCCCCATTAATTTAGTGTCACAGAATCAAATTCGTCAAATATGCAAAAATCTTCTTTTAATCAAGGAACAAAATATCAAGGAAGATAATGTAGACAATCCATAAAATAAAAGAACGTTTTTCTTTTCAAAATCACTAAAATGTAATCATAAAGAAGTTACAACTGCAATGGAGCAGTTGTCCGAGGAGGTCGTGCCCCATTAATTTAGTATCACAGAATAAAATTCGACAAATATGCAAAAATCTTCTTTTAATCAAGAAACAAAATTTCAAGGAAGATAATGTAGACAATCCATAAAATAAAAGAACGTTTTTCTTTTCAAAATCACCGTTATCGAAAATATTGCTAAGAGACTGTTTGATTTGCATGGGGAAGGGAAGGAATGACATGATTTATCAAATTCTGAAACTTTTTTTTTTTCGAAAAACGCATTTGTACAAAAACTTTTTTATTGACAAAAAGCGCACACCGATTTTTTTTTAATAAAAATGTATAAATTAAATTTTTCACCCTGTATAAACCTGGGAATCAAATGTTTTCAAAATGGAAATCAAATGTTTCAAAATCGAAATTAACATTTGCGAGGATTTGCACATTTTGAAAAAGCTCTCTCCGTTTTAATCGGACGGAAAAATGCGCCATCTGTTGAGGTAATCCGACCAGTTACCACGTGGTCTTTTGCTTCGTTTGGCTTTTCATGATTTTTTTTAAAGAACTATTCCTTGTATGGCGGCAAATTCAAATTCGCGAGGACTTTTGAAGATGGACGGAATTACAACTTTTCTAAAGATAAAAAATTGGAATGTAAAAAGTGTCGTCGCAACTTAAGGACAATAAATCTGTAGGAAAGTGTGAAATCTCTAGAGTCTCGAAAAGAATTTGGTAGAAGTGATAAAAATTTAGTAATAGAAAATGAAAATCGCACCGGCTCTGAGGAAAGTTTCGTCGTTCGTTTAGCAAATAAAAATCTGAATGGTTTCGTTTTGGCGGGAAGCCTATTTTTTCTACTTTCTTGTTGTTATGAATTTGCAATATTTTTTTTTTTAAATATCGCATCAGAGTACGGTTTTTTGAAAAACGTTTTGATTCAATCGCTGCAATAGCTTTTCCCATTTAGGGTTAATAGCTTAATTTTGTTTTAAATATAGATTTAACATTCGTATAAAAACTTTTTTAGATTTTTGATGTGGAAAGAAAGCTTTTAACAGTGATTTTTGACGTGAAATGTACGCTTTAATAAAACTGCATTTATTTGAATTTAAAATATTAGTTATCATTAAAAAATAACAAAAAAAGGAGAAAGTAATATTTTGAACACTTCAATGACATGCACATTTTTCTTCAGCTCATCCTTCTACCACATCATCATCACCATTATTGGCATCCATTGCTTCGTGATGTTTTGCTTTGAATGAATTTCCCCGCCCGGAACCGCAATTGGAAAATTTATTCTAGAGGCCAAGGTCAAAAACTATTCACAGTATTCACACAGTGGCAAATAAAACAGTCGGGGAATATTTTCAAACTTTTTTTTGAATAATTTTCGATGTATTGAATTGGGGAGCTGTGTTCTAACGCTTTGGCGTTATGTATTAACATCAATCAAATTTCTGTTTCTGGAGATATATTTCCGACATTCTGCGTTTGTATTGGGAGGGTTGTGAATTGAAAGCCAGAAGAATACAAATGCGCATGCATTCATTCTGAGTAGATAAGAGTACTATGTGAGTAGTACCTGTTACATTTCCACAATATTTAAATTTATGTAAGAGCTTTTGTAACTTCACGTTAACAATTTGCGAGAAAGGGCAATTCACAAAAAACTTTCATATTTTTGTGAGGTTTCAACAAGATTTACAAATAATATCAACGAAAATTTATTGAGATCAATTTGGTTCAACTGTATGGATTTTTTTTTGGCAAAAACGAGTTCTAAATATTTTGTATGTTCGTAAATTTTACGAATAATGGATCATTGCTTAGAACCTCTGCCGTATTTCAATTCTCATCACCCTGAAATTCATTACACGTAACCGTTTTTGAATTTTAAGAAAACAAATGAACCCAAAAAAACGTAAAAATCCCAAATTACAGTAAAAATTTACTGATACACACAAGTCTCATGAGAAAATTAATGTGGAAATGCATTAAATCGTAAAGCTGATGAAGCAAATAAGCTCAGTATTACTCGTATTTTCTTTCAATTTTTCAATTACATAAAAGCCCAACGGTCAGTAATTATGAAACATTTGAAACGTGCCAGTAATTGACGACGTTATTAGTTTTTGTTTCTTAATGTGGGTAATATAATTAAATTAATTCAAGTGGTTTTTTAAAATAGTTGTAGATTTGCTTTTATTGGCGTCGTGTAACCCGTGTATACAATAACAATATACACGTAAATCGAAGCGACGTGTTGTTATCATTCATGAAGGGTAGTTGGTAGCTGTGCTTCTCTGATCCTTACATTATTTGGATCTAGCCGGCAAGTTTAGTGGTTTTCGTAAGTAAAAAACAAGCTTTACACAAATACATGAAAACTGTGCTTGCTTTTCGAGGTGCACTCGGCGTGGACAATTTCAACGTGGGAAAAGCTTAGCCACCCATTCATATTTCGAGCAAACTAAAAAAGGCATCCAACCAAAAAATGTTTTGTTTATCCGTTTGTGTGATGCGCCACATTTATCCGGTAGCTTTCCCATTTCCAGTGGGGTCGTCATGTTTTTCAGTCACTTAAACTGAAAGCTTAGCACGGGTTTTGTCCACTCGTTTTTTAGTTTTATTTTTAAAAATATCTCTTTATTACTATTGATATAATAGGGAGGCGCAAGCGCCTAATCCTTTTTTTTAAAAAAAATATTTACATTTATATCGTTTTTATTTTTCCAATTTCAGAGCTTTTATTATTTTATTTTGTTCTAGTTATTTTTATGTTATAAACAGTGTTTTCCAACATGTACATGTTACATACATTTGTTAATAAAACAAATTGGGAATCGACATTTTACATTAGATATTCTCTGTTGTTGGAATTTTAAAACAACCATTCGACCATATTCATATACATAAGTTGGAAAATAGTAGAGATTAGTTTTTGTGTTGGCCTTCATAATTCAGCCCCAATGGAGTATGTAACATCTGAAAAACTTTTACTGGACTTCTTATATACCAGTATGTCCGTCTATAGCTGGAGCTATTCCATCAGTATGTATGTTAACTGTTAACCCTATATAGATTGAATGTATTTGTACAAAATAAGAAAATGACTGTGCCTATGTATGTGTTTTTTTCGGGTAGCTAAGCGCTATATGAAATTTCCAAATGACGTTGAGGAAAATTCAATGTCGCACATCATCGTACCATATCGTTGTGAAAATCTCATCAAGCTGGACGCTTATTAGATTAACACTAAAATACTTAAAAAAACCTTTTGTTTTTATTAATATTAACTGTTTTTGATGTTACCAAAGGAAACTCGCTGTATTTCACTACAATCCATATAACAAAAAATAAACAAAAACGCTAAAAAAATGTTTTTGAAATTTCAAACTGTAATATTTGAAAAACGAATCGATTGTTTAAATAATTTAATTAATCACTATTACGACCATAGAATCTTCAAAGCGAATCAATTGTTTGAAATGTAAGTAAAATTATGTAATAGGAAGATTTTTAAGAAAAATTCAGGCTGGTTTTTACTTTTCTTATTCGATATTTCCTAATGCGCAATTTGTTAATAAATGGTGTGGTGAGGTGCAGTTTGAATTATTTTCGATAAATGTTATTAAAAAGCATAATAATACTTTAAATATTAAGTAAAACATAAAAAATGTGCAGAAAATTACACAAAATCGAAAATTTATTAAAACGAGTCGCATTGTTTTGGTTTTTAAATTTTTTTCAAAATGGCGTCATCCGAACATATGATCACACCACAACAAACGAAAGAGACAAAAACTCTTGTTTATATGGGCGTCTCATTTCTAGACTATTCTATAAATATGGAAAAAAGGCAATATTCAAGTTTTAAAATCGGTTTTAAAATTCAATTTTTAATGTTTATTTCGAATTTCTTACAATAAGGACAAACAATTAGGTCAAAATTTTGAGTGTTTGTATAATTTATGTTCCCTATTGTTAAAGTGAAAGCAACATTATTTCAATAAACATCAGGATGGGATGGGCAAAATATTTCACAACTGCGTAAATTTATTAAATAAGAAAATTTTCACAACTTATCTCTGATATTAGTAAATTTAATTTTTTGTGAACAATATTAGTAAATTTAATTTTTTTTGCTTAAATACTAAAGCTTTGATTCTGCTGAAGAAAACTTGCAAAAGACTGTAAAATCGAGTTTTTTTTGAACACCTACAAGGCGAATTTTATGTGTTTTTACTTGCAAAACAACTCGCCCAACAAGGCATAATATTAAATACCAAGATTTTCAACTTCACAAATGGGCCTTTTTTGGTGATATCAAACTTTTTTTTCACAAATCACAACAGCAGAATTCAGTTGCATATAATTCTAAATATTTTACTCAAACGAGTTCTCAGATTAACACATTCGTCCATAATGTAGCATTAATGTAAGAATCAGTCTTCCTAAATCCGATTTTTTTTCCTGACCTTTATTTATAGACTCAGTACATACTCCCCCAAATTAATTTTCTAACCAAAATTCGAACTTCGAGGCTTCTGTCGTTTCTTAATGGGTTAAATGGCTTAATACTGTTTAAGAAAAATAAACTTTACTTAACTCAAAATAAGGTTTCCAAACAAATAAAATTCAAAAGAAAACTTTATGCTTTTCGCTGAAATTTATTTTTCTTAAGTTTTTTTTTTGTTTTGTTTTGAGTTTTTGACTCGTGCTAAAAATCAATAAGCAGGAAATCAAACGCAATATTTTATATATAATACTTGTATTTTGATTTCTACTTCGTCTCTTATCTTTAGACATATCGCATCCGTCAATGTATCGCCAATAAAATTAAGTGTATCCGATTGTAGATATTTTCCATTGCTATTTATGGTTTTATAGATTTTCTATAAAATCCCATTCAATCAAATACAAATATAAAAAGTTGGGAACAACCATGAGGTTTCCTTTTTCAAAAAAATCAAATACTCTGAGAATTTCTGACTTTTTGTACACACAGAGAAAAACAAAATAGTAAATCTAACTATTTTATAATGGGGAATCGGGATCATAACTAAAGTAGTTAATTTAAATTACAAAATGGTTAATTTCAATTATAAAAATAGTCAATTAACCACCAAATAGAAAATTTTAATTATAGTCCCGATTTCCCATTATAAAATACAGTCAAAGTCCTCTAACTCGAAATTCCTTTAACTCGAAATTCCTCTAACTCGAAACGGTTTTGATGACAGCAGACAGTTCGAGTTAGAGGACTTTGACTGTAGTTAGATTTACTATTATTCCTCTGCGTGTATACCACTCTTGATGTCATCACTATTTTTAATCTTGAAATGAAAAAAAGATTTGTTGGAGTATTTAGAGCGATCTTCAGACTCGTTTTCAGACAAACTATTAAAAATATTCCATTAGTTTCAGAAAAACATAACAATATAATAGCTAAAGTTTTCATTCTCTTCGCCAAAAGAACAAAAAAATTCTTTTAAAGAACTTTTTAAAATTATAATTAAAAACTTATTAAAATTTAAAAACGTTTAAAAATTCTACACTGTGATAAAATTCAAGGACAGGTTTTGTACAAATTCAAAATATCTTCTGGACTAGAATGCCAAACCAATTCCCAGTTTGTCAATCACTATGAGAAATTAAGTAAGAAAAAAATTCTATTGAAGTTCAGGATTTTTACTCAAAAAAGAGTTCGGTGAGCAAAAAAAAAACGAAAAATATGCAACTAACCTTTTGGATAGTGGAACAAGTTTGCAAGTCATAGAAGTTTAAAGATTGGCCTTGATCTCGAACCAAAATTTAAGAATTTATTAACCGGGCTCACATTTTTTTCTAATAACAAAATTACTTACCACTTATCCAACTTTTTGTGACTATTCAAAAATCAAGTAATTTTTCAAATTCGTTTTTGTGGAAGTTATTAGCAAGTGTAACGTTTTACAAAAAAAAAACTCCCAGGTAGATAATTTTACTTTAATAGTGAAATTGAGTGAATGAAAAAAGAAAAACAAGATATAGTTCTGGTTGTTGACCGTGGAGAATTTATCAGGTTTTTATACTCTATATGATAAAAATGCAATTTTTTTCCAATATAATATTTGTGGCACTTATTTGTAATATATTATTTGTAAATCAAAATAATAAATTGCTCAAATAATAAATTGTTAAGATTGACAAAAACGTATGATTCTCGGTTACTTTGTCCATCTGTGGATACATAATGAAGCATTGCCAAATTATGCCCGACTCAAAAAATTTTTCATAAAAAAGGCCGCATTTAGTAAAAGCCTGAGTTCCTTCTAATGAAAACGGTTCATCTTATTGAAAAATGCATGGAGAAAAAAGTATTTTGAGCACGATTTTAGATAATTTTTTCATACATCTTAACACAATTAAACTTTCTAAAAACACTTCTTTCTTATTTGAAATAAAATTTTGGTTTTTACGCTCCTGCTCTTAAGATTCTTACATTTGCGCATTGTTTTCACGTTCTTCGAGAACAGAACTTTAATTCTGTATCAATTATTTGATTCTATGACATAAAAATAGCTCAATTTAAGTCAGAAACAATATCTTTAATGTGAAACGTTTATGTTTATGTACCTTAAAATAAAACCGAGTTTTTGCTTGTGTCACCATCATAACGAATGGAGAATCCAAGAATCCGAGATGATGCTTTGCTAAAGATAAAAACGTGACTCTGTAATTTGAATGTTTGTCGTTGACAGATGAGATCTGAAGGGTTGGAGCGATTCTTTTGCCCGATTGCTCTGCGAAATGTCCTTCGAGAACGTGTATATCCACTCATATTATACCTAATCTTCGCGTCGGAATCATGTGATTGTTATACAAAACGATGCACACACTCTGGCACACAAATCAATCTTTAGTTCACCCTGACCTTGTTCTCTGCTTGCATTCGTGAGTTTGCGTCATCGGGAATATCTTAACAACCAGCTATCGGCTTCAAACCAACTGCCCTGGCGAGAAAAGCCCAGAATCCTTCTTAAAAAAATCGATAAGGGATGCTATTTAGTACTGCTTGCTTATTGAGCTCAAGCATAAGAGATGATGATTTGGCGGCCCACACTTTAACTAACATCAAGGCCTCAGCCAGTAAAAGCCTCTTAATCGTTTCAAAACAAAAGCATTAAATAATATAAAACTTTTAGGGAAAATTTTCTCCAACATGAAGCAGAAAAAAAAAATCTCATGGTCGTCCTTAACACAACATAACATCCTTGATCCGAAAATATTCCTAAACGAAAACGAGAAATCATCACTAAATCCTATTGCAACTCAGACCAATCGTGCTTTTTTTGAAAGGACATTCGAGTACATACCCTACCCCAAAGAAACAAATAAACAAATTTCCCCTTCAAAATTTTACTACGTCTTAGCTTTCCCGTTGACAGAGTTACAAACAGAAGCAGGGCCAAACGTAAAATGTTACAGAGTAAGACAACTGTTGGTTTAACAAAAATGTTTTGTATCTCTTTCAGTTAAATATAGACCGTGGACATGTTGTTTCCATCATCAAGGATACTAACTGCTATCATGCTTGGTTCATAGTTGAAGCGATTTCACAACATGAGTGGGTGGAAAAGGACCTACATTAGGTTATCATATTACAACGCACGTAGACAGCATAACGGGTAAGAACTTAAAAATTAATTGCTATTAAAATTCAAATCATCTAGCCTTATATAGCTTACGGTATAAAATAAATAATAGTAGATCAAATTAAACTGAAATGACATTTTTAAAATAGCTCGAAATAATTAATCAAAGGAATATGATTTTGTCATTTACATTTTCTCACTTAAAATGCGTGGTTTAAAGATTTAACATTTTAAGAATTTAAGATTTTGTTACCGTCCGCGGTAGTGTGGTGGGCAGTCCCAAACTGCATACAAAAAATAGAATTTATCCGTGCGCCATTTTCAAAACATTACCAGTAGCGGATTTTTTATAAGGAGTTTTCCAATGATCTTAAAATCTTCCAACCATGGACCATGGTCCGAGAAGAAAATGGCCGACTTTTTTTATAACTCAAAATTTGAAAAGACAGAATCGCTGGTGACCCCTGGTTTGGAGAAAACGAGTTAAGTGGAAAATTCAAATAACATTTTAAATATTCCTCGTCATCGAGCTGTAGTGAAGATAATTTTAGAACTTTTGATTTGAAATTTTACAGAAAAGTTCTTAAAAACTTGTACAATGAAGTGCCGTGAGAAACTTTTTAATGTATATATGTGGAAATTTTTAAATTTCTAGAAAGATATCGGTCATTTTTAAAGGCTCGAAGAAAAGGCTTGATTCTGCAAATTAACCATAATTATTGTTTTCTCTATATTTTTATGAAATTCTATGGTTAAGTGTTATGGTTAAGTGATGTATGTATGGTCGGAAAGAAACCAACTCATTTTTTTTATCCAATATAAAGAATTAATAAATTAAAAACTGCTTTTTGCCATTTTAACTATATTATAGTGCATCCATATTGAACCCTGAAATAGTGACCATATGCAATATAGTGAACGTCCTGATTTTTTGCGGATTCACTATACCGAATTCCTACTGTATTACTTTGCACTGCACAAATAAAATTACGCATTAAAAGCTCCATTGTTTGGCCAAGCGGTGGCCCATCTTACAAAAAGTAGTATCCTGACACCCAAAGTGTTTTGTTATTGTCTCTTTCTATCATGAATTGATTAGGGATTCTGAAAAGCAGGATAGTTGATTGCTTAAGAAATTCTTTTCAAAACCCAAAGCTTTCGGTTACCGTTCCCTTTGCAGGGAAAAACACTGGGATACACCAAAGTATTCAACACTGTCGTGTTGTCCTTGTTGAAATCAAACCTAACCTCACAACCGAATGGATCAGTACTGTGTGCTTGAAAGGAAGAACGCTTTTTATAAAGGTGAAAGGTTATTCCTGCGTTATCCATTGACCATATAACAAAAACAACAGAAATCGTGAGTTGTGTGAAGTACTAAAGGAAAATTTTTTTTATGCTTTTCTGATTTCATAATATTAGAAATAATTTAAATTTTTAAATATTACGTAAATCATTGAAATTATATTCAGTTTTGTGATTCATCATATAAGGTTTTGGTATAAATTACTGAAAGAATATCTAAATTAGACCGTCAATTCTATTAAAAAAATCATCGGCTGCTACAAGGATAACTGGCATATGGACATTTGGTGTTAACAAGTGTTGACCCAATCATAAATTTGCTATCTTCTGAATTTTTTAAATAATATTTTAATGAAATTTCTTGAAATTCCTTTGCTTGTGCTGTGTATCTTGGGCCGTTTGCACCAACTAAACCTAGCAACTTAAATTAATTGAGTCATAGAATTTCTACAGTTTAAGTTAATTTTTTAAGAAAAGTCAGCCCTAATTTGTCTTTCAAAATATAGTTTCAAAGATTCTTGTTTTAGAATCAGAATTTCAAGTCTTATTTTTCTGCTTGTCAAAGAACACTGGAGTCAAAGGATATGCCATTGGTGTGTTAGTGTTTTTTTATCAAGTGGGTGTTTTGATGTTTAACTGATGAATGGGGAAAATCTGCCTGGCTTGATGACGTCAATATTCTATTCAACTTCCTGTTTCTTATATTCTATCGAAAATATTCTCGGAAAAAAAACCTTTTTTGCGATGGTGGAAAAAAAAGTTAATTTCAATTTGATATTTTATAGTGACGTCATGGAGAATTTTCATAATGACGACAAACCGAACGAAAAAAAATCGGGAATCATTATTCATGCTAGCGCAAAAGCTATTGACGGAAAAGTGATTTAGAAACTGAGTTCTATTAATCTTAACGAAGACTTGAAATTGTCAGTGAAATTTAAAAGTTTTTTCTTTAAATGACTTATAAGAATAAACAAAAGTAAGATCAATTTTCTTGTAAGTTTTTTATACCCGTATGGTGAAACCAAAGGGTATATTAACTTTGCTTTACCGTTTGTAACGCCAAGATTCCGTCATCACACACAAAAATGAATTACACCAGTGTGTTTAGAATGATAAAAAAAATTCAATTTTGCATGTCCGTCCGTCTGTCTGTCTGTCCGTCCGTCTGTCTGTCTGTCTCCGTCTGTCTGTCCGTCCGTCTGTCTGTCTGTCTGTGGCGCGGATTGCGGGCGCACGGATTGAGCTACAGACTTGAAATTTTGCGTGGATCCGTTTTTCGAAAAAAGCGAGGCTAAGTTCGTTCATGGGCAAAAATGGCCCATAAGGAGGGGGGGGGGGGGTACCCCCCATACGAACGAAAACGGTTTTTGTGAATATCTCAAAAACGGTGCTTCTTATCAAAAAAGTGCAAGAACAAAAGTTGTTTGGGATATGCTTCTACATAAAACTCCTATACATCAAAATCCGATTGGAATAAATTTTAAAAAATCTAATTCGAAAATTTGACTTCAAAGTGGAATTTTGGTACAACTGCTCAAATTATGATACGAATATCACCATACGGGTTTTCAATAATTGCCAGATTGGCAATTATAGCTTTTGTTATGTTTTTATCTTCATTTTACTGTAAACACGTTTTCCAATACGCATATGTTCCCCGAAAATCCGGACTAAATTCTGTTTACTCCCTCAACGGTGACTTTTTTCTTGTTCATTTGTACGTTTTTGTTCCTGATTAATGTTAAGCGTAAATCATTCGATTCATAATAGGCTATACAACAATCTTTACATGACGAAACCTTATGACTCACTTTGTAATTAAATATTAGAAAAAAAATCACATAAAGTAAAACGTTTTTATGACTGAGCAAAAGAGAGACTCGAATGCATGACATAATTAAATGAGCAAAGAGCCTACTTCTTGACCTTGCAACTTTTCCAATGTTTTTCTCCGTTACACATTTGTGAATTACACATATATTTTTTATTTCAGCATATGGAATGATTTGCATTTGTCAGGAGATTTCCAATTTATTGAACTTTGTTCCTTTCTAGTTATATGAATATACTCTATTGGATAAAAGATAAAAGAAAAAATAAATAAAAAAAAATTTCTTATTTTTTGTTTGATTAAATGTTATTAATTGGAAGGGATTAAGGGTAGAGGAGATACATAAAAACTTAATCAATTTTTATTTTTAACCATCGGTGAAAATAACAATATATTTCTTTAGAACTGTATATTTGGTGCCTTGATCAATTATTAATTTCATTTCTCGAAATAGATTTCAAATTGCAAAACTTATTGTGGCTAATAAGTTGACGATGGTCAAAATTAGAATGATAAAAATATATTCAAAAGATAGCTATAATTTCAGCAAAGTAATTTTGTGTATTTTTTGAACAAAATTGAAGAAATAGAAAATACTAGATAATTTTGAGTCTCTGAACCAATTGATAGCATCTAAGGGGCCTGCCTCCCACCACCTCTTTTTGCGGCTCTTTTGACAGTTTTTTAACTACGTTTGAAAGGAAATGGTCATATCTGCTGAACCGTTAGGAGAAGTTTCATACTGTTTACGTTTTGTGAAAGCTGAAAATGAGCTTATCAATTCTAAATCAGATGCTACCAATTCGTTCAGAGACTTAAAATTATCCAGTATTTTCTATTTCTTCAATTCAATCTTTCGATATGTAAAAATTTTCGCCGGCGGCGCAAATTCAGTCGAGGTGTCTTTTGCCCATAGCATTTCTATTTAAAAAAAAAATCTCCATCTCTCAGGGTTCAAAAAATATCGATGTTTTTTCGATATCTCTAATTTCTTCCCCAAAAAATGTCGAAATTAAATGAACTGCGTTAAAATAGTATATTTGTTGTTATGATAAATACAATCATGATCGGGCTTTCGGGCCTGGTGGGAGGTTACCGTCTAAACAAAGAATAATAATGTCGAACAACTTTTCCTTACACACCAAAGGTGTCGGACTACAGATAAAAAAATTGTAAAACAGCCCTCGACAATCCTTAAATTTAAACTTAATTTACCGTTATCTGAAAAACCTGACATGATGGAGCTAAATGGTTAACGGATTTGTATTCAAATTACCCTAGATCACTTACCAGTTTGGTTGTTGTTGAGAATGAGGCATAATTCTGTCCCACACTGTTATCTGTAGCTACTAGAAAAAAATTAACACTGTTTCATCCACTTTAGTAGTGTGTCTGCAAAAGGTAGAAAAATTGTATCTGCGCCAGTTTGGCGATTGAAAGATAAAGCAGAAAATTTATGGTCACTTTCACGTTCGTTTCGCTAAAAAATAAATAGAGTATAAGAGACTGTCGGTTATTGGGAAAGGAGGAAGCTTTCTTTTTCGCTGTTCTAATGCAATATTCTTGCCAAAATTCACGCTGCAGCTGACGTCAATCGGATGCTTTTACTTGCAACCAGTATTTTCACGAACACTCCACCGGAAACTTGAATTGAAGGAGAGCCAGACAATGGAAAGGACAAAGTTGGAAGGAAGGAAAATGTATACATTTAAAAGACCACAAAAGGACCAACAAGAATGAGAAATATAAGAAGAAACTGCGCTTGGGACCAGCTAAACTAGCGGGATAATATGAAACACTTGTGCTTGTGTATCTGGACTGTATGCTGCACTTTATTGATGTATCTTGTCCTTATCTACTTGTCCGTGCAGATGCAATTCTGCAATAAAATCATCGAGAGCCCTGCATACATTTCGTATGCGCCATAAAATTGGAATTTATTCAACGAAAGTGCATTTTGTTCGTTGTCCATGTATCTGTATGGCCCGGAGGCGTGAAATAATTGCAATATGATGTGGGTGACCTATTTATGGCTTTCAAAATAACAGGATCTGGATGTGTTACGGTGGTTGTCTCGCTTCCGCTCATGGTAATGCGATATTGATTTCAATTTTCCTTCAATTATGATGATGTTGATGCTAGGGATTGGAAGTTTTGATGGGAATTTGAGCTCAATTATGGATTTTGATGCCTGCAAAATTCCAATTTCGGTAGGATATCAAGTTTCTTTTTGCTTGAAATGAGACATTATAAGGTCACAGTTCACAATATGTGAATATAAATTTTATATCTTATTAAAAAAAATAAGAAAAGCTCTTTCAGAAAATTCTTTTGGTGCCGAATTTTTATCACTCATTTTTTTATGCGACAATGAAAGTATGTTCAATGAAATATTCTATAGCAGTCGTCTGTTTTCTGAACTAATAATATTAATATTAATTAAAATTAAAACGAAATTAAATAAAAAACAATAGTTTTATAAACTTTGAAATTGATTAGTGAAATTTTTTTAAATCTTCCATGAAAATTTAAAATCCTATCGAAAAACGCTGCTCTAGTTCTCTTGTAGATTGATTCTTTCCAAAGTGTAAAAAATTCCCGGTCGAAATTTGTTTAAATCCAAAAAATGTCTGATGATTAAAAGATACTTTGGCTCAGGCAGGACTGAATTGGATTTTGAAATAAACATGGGCGTCTGCTTAAACCGGAAATCAAAACAATTAATTCATTATTGATCTAAGGAAAACATCAGTAAGATATTTTAATTTTTGTGTACATTTGTACCGAATTTCCAAGCTTTTTTGGTCTTAATATTAATAGATAGAGATACCCCAAAGCTCAGACAACTTTTAATTTCAGTTTGGGACAAAAATCCCCCATTCATTTGCAGAAATTCATAACATGATGATTATTTTATGAAATTTTTTAACAAAACTATAAATAGTGACATTTAATAGTGAAGGCATGTATTTCGTTTTTTAGATATCATAAAAAATAAAAAGTATTAAAGCATTTCGCTTTCGTAAATAATTTTTATTTGAGTACATTTCTAACAAAATGTTAAATCGCATATTAGTTAAACACATATGCATAAATAAAATATCCACGTAGGACTTTTGGCAAAATTTGTTCTTTGTTAGAATTTTTGCAGAAAGTTTGTACATATAGAGCAAAATAATGGTGTAAAGGCGAGACGATAAGTACTTTTTCTAAGTTTATGCAATACGAGTACATAGTTTGTAATTGTATTCGTATGAATGGATGAATTTCACATTTATAAATGTGCATCAACACATACTAAATGTGCCAGCAAGCCTTATGTACTTACATAAAATTTTCATTGCCAAGGTTGGACGTTGAGACTGAAAAGTTTTCAATCGATTTTTGCCCCCTCCCGCTGCACTTTTGCTGCAGTAAATGAGTTTTTTCTGATTTATTTTCTTTGGTCTTCATAAAAAGTAAAAAACTGTATGGTATAAAATTCTAAAGATATGAAATAGATTTAAATAGTTTAATAATTTTTATGTAAGCTATAGCTATAATTGATTGAAAAGAATTATTTAATATTTTTGAAATCACAGTTTTTATCAACAATATGAATATGAATAAATAATTTTGATTTGTTCAGAGCATAGAATTGAAGAAATAATAAAAAAATAATAAAAAAATATAAGGCGTGGCAAATTTCGGTTTTTTGAAAGATATGATACAAAAAAATTATCGGATTTCACAAAAAAAAAACGTTTTTGGATATCTAAGTTTCATATCCTTTAATATGAAATGTAGTTTTTGACAAAATCTCAGATAATGTGGATATTTTCCTGTAATGCGGAATTCTGGTTTCAGCACTCGTTCAGCACTAGTAAAAAAGCACTCGTTCTGCTACAATCGAAAAGGACTAAAAAGTTGGAAAGCCTTACTGGATCTCCATAATTACGTCACACAATTTTAGGGGAGTATAAAGCCTAGTTTTATATCTTTTTAAGGGCTGTAAATGTTAAACGATTCGACTGATTGAGCTGAATTTTGAAATCTTTTTTTTATAAATGTGAAGAAAAAAATGTTAGAAATTGGATTTATAACAAATTTTTCTATGCCAGCTATGGAATATTTCAACCAACTTCCGTAATAAAAAAAATGGTAAAGTTTCTCTGTACGAAAAAAATGCTATTTTTTTGCCTTTCGTTATGTATTTTTATGCACATGTCCAATTTTCCGAAAGTAGGCACCTTACATTATATAACATTTATGGCATGATATTATAGCTAAAATGTTTATTAAAACTCATTAGAAAAAAGGCAAAACTATATTAACCTTTCGAAGTTATGTCACGTTATCTGATCGGTAAATGAAATGCGGCCAGTTGAACGCTGATTAATAAATTCCTTCACGTAGACATTTTGTGATAACGTCTTGATGTTTTCATTTTTTTTGGTGATTCAATAAAAATTACCAAACCGAAAACCCCATTTAATGGCAGATTATGAGAAATACCAGAAAACTCTATTTTTAAATTGTAATGTTCGTTACATAAAACTTGAATGATTCCTCCCCGTTCCCCACCAACTCTTTTTCATCGATCGCTTTAAAACTTGGTAGCTTGTTATAGCAATTTCAACCATAATAATTATCGTGCATTTTTGCATCTTGCAGGCATCATGCAATGTTGCAGCTTGTTTGATATAATCATTTCGTAGTGGTTGTGAATACAAGAGGCTAATTTACACACCACATATGCCAGTGTGATATATTATAAAGGTAGAAAAAATCGTAGACGTGTAGAGGTGGAAGATGCAGGTTGTTTGGATTCTCGTTTCAGGTTAGAGCTTAATGATGACGATAATAATAATAATAATAATCGAACTTGCTTAGGTGTATTGGGGTTTAATTTGTTCAGGTTCCAGTTTTGGATCAGACCACTAACGTATATCGGGGAGCATAAATATTTTAAAAACATATATATTGAACTGTCTCTTTCACATGTGCTTCTTCATAAATTCTGTATTTGTTAAGCATATGATGTGGGCATTAAAATTACACAACCACAGCCCAAAACTATATATTCGTTGAACATTTTAACTCTCATGATTGAGAGCGCTTTTTACCTACACATGGAGTAGCAAAGTACATATTTGTAAAAAAAAAACAAAAATTACCAACAATATAAGCAACATCTACGTATCCCATAGATCCCATAGATGGTGTACACGAAAGTTTGTATAACTGACGAATGTAGTGAAATACATACAGAATGCGGGAATGACGAAGGGGTGGGCGATGAAAACCATTTGTATTGAAATCCTTGTAGAAAATTTTCAAGTTCATTGTCAAGGTCGCTGGTACTTGACTTGCGCACAATGCAATGCAGAACAACATGGGGCGGTACGAGGGGATCAATATCGAACATTCAAGTCGTCCCTCTAGGCCCCAATTTAGATCGTATGGACGTGTAATGGAAAAAGGGCACGGAAAGTTTTGATTCACTTGACTGATTAAATGACTGTTTTGTCTGCACAATTCATTTTCCAAAAGGCTGGATCGATGGAAATCGTTGAAATTTTTCATAAGCGGCCCAATTTATTTCGGGTTTTAGTACTTCTGGAATCGTTGGAAGGAAAATTCCATTAGTTTTTTGGTGATTTTCCTCATTTTTTTTGTCGTGAAAATTTCCATTTCAATCGTGATACTTATATTTGGGTTGTGTTTTCTACGAAATTACCCACTATTCTGAAATGCAGGTAGGGAACCAGGTGCTTTTTCCAATTGTTGGTATCTTTTTCTCTCTTTGACTAATATCGATCCTTTTTTCTCGTTCCCGAACTTACCTTTTATATACTTGATTTCATCAGGCTGACTGCTGGAGGCTCCCCAAAAAGCTCTGCTGGTGTTTTTTACTTTTACATATTACGCTTCAGAATCCAAATGTTTGTTTAAATTTCTGTATATACCAGAATGTCCTCATCGTACTCTATATTTTCTACAAATGTAGTAGTATGACTGTTTAAAATTCCCTAAACAAAAAAAAATCATCTTATAGGATATTATTGAAATTTTTGGCATTAAGACAAGTTCTTTAAATGGTCGCCTCTTGTGAAACTGGATATTTTGGCTTAAAAAAGTGAAATAAATTAATATAAAACTAGGTTATGTTTTTCGCTGGTGTTGAAGTAGGGGATGAAGTTGATCAAATTGTATTAGAAGCGGACAAAGTGGTAAATATACACATCTTCAAGTATTTTTGAAAGATTCACTGAATACATCCAAAACTATTTTATATACCCAAATCTCCATATATAGGTGAATACCATACATAAGAGGATCCGATTTTTTTTTGTATTTTATACTGAAATCAACTCCGTAGAAAACTCCAGGCCTAGAATATTCCGCAGTTCCAGTTTGTTTGCTTTGATATCGAAGCGTTCGCAAAAATAAAAACAACGAAATTTCTGAATTTCCTGCCAATTTGGTAACTTTTCCTGTGATTTCTGGTTCAATTCAATAGCAAAACAAAATATGTTAAATTGTTTAGCTTTTATTCTAATTTGCATATGTGTTTAACTTTTGATCGAGAACAATAATAATTCTTCGACTTAAAAGGAATTAAAAAAAAAAACCTTGTAAAAAGTGGTATTTGTGACTAATTTTCATCCAATTTAAATCTAGCAATAGAAGAGTTTCAATATTTCGAAATTTCTATTGTCATGTTATTGATTTTTTATAATTTTTTCTTTATTGTTTATATTTTGAAAAGTACACCTAACTTTCTAATAAATCCGTCCCAAAGACTTATCGACAAGAATACCATGAAAACGTTTGAAATTAAAGAGAATTAAAAATATAAAAATAAACTTGATCCGACGTTCAAGTTCAATATCACGACCCCACTTTGCAGAAATGTCTACCTGTTAAAATAGATATAAAAGTGAATGCTGACTCATATGAAAGATAAAAACAACGTTAATTAGTTATGTTGCATAATATTTTATCTGCAGTGTCAGAGATTTTTTCAAATAAGTGAAATCGATTTGTGCTTCTACTGTGGATTTAATGATTTTGGACGACTGAAGAAAGGACCATCACGAAATAACCTTATTGAGGTATGAGTCTTAGTTTTACTAACAATTGCTAGATATTGCAATGATTCAAAAAAAAATTGAACTAAAATGTCAAAATCAATAAAGAACTCATTGTTCTTAAGGGAGGTTTCGTCACGCATCAATCTCTAGTCGACTGTTTTCGGTTAATACCTACGCTTTTCGACGGCTGAATAGGCATACAAATTAATATCGTGCTTACTCGATAATGTGAACAGAATGGTTAGCATCGATTTAAAAAATTTTTTTGTTGGATGTCCTTTTTCTAATTAAACTGTATGTGTTTTTTTACTAGGTGTTTGTCACATGCATTGGCATACTCGAGTCCTTGTAATTGTATAAGAAAATTTCAAATGCTGGTTTTAACTTCAAAAAATATCAAAAAAATATATGATATTTTTTGAAGTTCAAAGTTATTCAAAGTTTTCTATAAATTCCCTATAAATATTCTATCGAGTAGTTCAAAGAAAGGGCTGCATTTTTTGGTTGTTTTTGGTATCGGGTATTTAAACTATTGATTTTTGTTCGATAAGTTTGTCAATTTTTCAAACAAGCTTAGTTTAGTTTCTAATTTATTGTCTTCAGTTAAAATCCTTTTCTTCAAAAAATTAAATTTGTGCCTTTTACGAAAAAACACCAAATAACTAATCAAAACAGATGCTCAAAAGCTTCTACTAATATCATTTTTTGTTAGGAGCTGGTTCCGATTTCTCAGTTTTGTGAAATATACTGCAAATAACTGCGAAATAGCTTTTCAATCAAATAGGGGCGCTGATTTCATGTGAATTTCCAATCACATTTAAAACTAGGCATCCTTTCGGGCAATAATTGCATAAAATCTCTCATCGGACTACCAGCTCGTTCGCCGAGCTCTCAATTGCGCTGCCAATTTCGCTGCCGTTAGGCTAGTGTGAGTGGTTTTGTTGTTGCCAATCAAATATTGAAAGCAAAAACGTCGCAAAATGAAGCTCAGTGTGTCACTGTTTTATATACAAAAATACAAAATCTCACCCCTCGTCTTGCCCGATGGAAAATTACTTGTCCAACACAACGCAACACCAACACAGACGTATCCTTGCACATGAGCGAGTACTATTTGTGTTTACATTTGAATCATGCAGAGTGGCAAATTAATCCAACCCCCAAAAAAGCTTCGCTTATACGAATGTGCCTTTGCAAGCAAAAGCTCTTGGCTCGGTTCTACTGCGAGAAGGAAAAATTCGACATTAGAACGTTGTCAGCCGCGTACGACGGCAACTTTGCAGGCTCAATTTCAATTTCAGAGTCAAAAATAACAATAAAAAAATAGTGGTGGAAATTTAGAAATAGCAGGAAGGGCATTGGAGTCGATGGAAAAACCGAAACGTAGTAGAATTCCAAACGACAATAGTTCCACCCTTGAACTTTGTGTAACGCAATAAGAAATGAAGAAAATTCAAAAGTGCGAACTTACCTCAAATGTGTTACCTGACCTCACCTGCATTATTCCACGTTGGATTTTTTTACACATTCGAAAAAAAATCCGTCGTATGCACAGTGATAAATATGGTCGATTGAATAATAGAAAATTTTAATTTCTTATTTTAAAAACGTGTTTTTTCCATGAAAAAGTGCAGTGAATTTTTGATAAATTTTGAAGAATACGAGCAGGTATTGAAGAAAGAATCCGTAAGGTCAAGTTCAAAGCGATGCGCAGAAGGTACGTGCTATTAGAGCTCTTAAAATATTTTTTATGTTAATAATTTTTCAAAACATCCCAAGATTGACTAAAAACAAATACCCGAACTTAAGCTAAAATTTAATTTTGGGAAAAAACGACAGAATTCAGTAAACAATGAGAAAAAAAAACGAATCTGAAAAAGCGTAATTAATTCATACAAAACAAAGTGCCTCGCCCCTCCCTTCAGCTCTAATAAATTTGGTACTATTTTGTTGTCCTTGTCTGCAGTTCATTCTCTTTCTCGCTTTTTAGTCGCGAACATTCCACCATTTACAGTGCGTCGAAATATTGTAATTTTTTTTCGAAAATTTCGAATGTGCGATTCACGTGTTTGCGTCATGTGTTTTGAACTCTCTGCTGGCTGGGCAATGGAAAAAACTACAAAAACATCATCGCAAAAGACAAACGTTTTCTAAGCCACAATAAAATTTGTGTAATGCTTCGCAACTCCTTTTTATATGGGTTTTATTCCTGGTCTACTTGACGCCAATTAGCATCCCTTGCAAAAAGGATCACGACGAATACCCTGTATCCGCGTCGTCATATCCAGATGCATCATCGAAAGGTTGTGGTTGCCCTTGAACTTCAGCAATCACAAGTGTTACGCTCTCCAGGAGTCATGCTTGGCTCGCCTCTCGTCTCCGAGGACCTCTCCAAAAGGAAAAACAGCGTCCTGTGCTCTTCCGTTTCCAGCACACAGCGGCCAACCTTCGCTGAAAGTGAATGTGTCTCACACTCCCAGAATGTAGGGGTGTGCCCCGAATTATTCCAAATCCTTCGGGCAGTGCATCGCGTTCCAGCCGAAATTCCTTCGTACTGCGACGCTATTTTAATCCTTAAAATCAAAAAAGGAACACTGGCGTCCTTTGTGTCTGAGTTCTGTTTTTTGAATAGGTATTTGAGTCCTTTTGTTGGTATTTTGTTGATTGTTCTTTTTTTTGTTAAATATATACTATGCGTCATGCGTCCTCGGCCTCTCCAAAAATTCAGAGGGAAAATTACGCCGTAATTTTTATCGAGATAAATTGAATCGCACATTCACCGCCCGAAAGACCCGAATTGGTAGCAAATGGGTAAGGGGACAAAAGGCACCGTTAGAGGGTAGTTGTAGACATTTGAAAAGTTGTACGGCGCAATGGGGTTAGTCATCAGAGGGATTGCGGACGAGGGTAAATAACAACATTCGACGTACACAAACAAAATGATCAAAAATCATAGAGCTTTTGCATTTACACGAATGTATGATTCCCAAAAACAAAACAAAACAAAACAAAATAGTATTAAAAATAAGTATCACTACAGGGCGATGAGGCTCGTTCGTCATACCATCGAATATATATTTTTTAATAATGTGGTAGGCTAGTGTGATTAGTGCCGTGAGACGTAGAAATTTTGTGCATGTGTGGTAGTGTTATTATTTTGAAAACAAAATTGAAATTTAGCCTATACCACGTGTAAATATTTCAAAATATTTTCAACCACCGACCGTAGCGCTTTCCTGATTTCATTTTGAAAACAACCATCAGCCAATGGCAGATTTGTATTCAAGCGGAAGTGAAAGCTTACCGAATTGTAGTTGAGGGATGATTTTCTGTATTGCCAGATGGCCAAAAATTTTTTTGTGGATAATTTTTTTTCAGCTGAAAATTAAACTTATTTTTGACGATTTAAAAGGATATTTTCGGCGTTCTTTAGCAAAAACAGTATTATTAAGGTTTCAATAACGCATCGTCGTCGTGAGGGGGATGGGGGGGCTTGATCTGAACTACATATATTTTTTTTAGTAAAAGCTTCACCTGATTTACCTTTCGTCCCATTGCTGACAAAACTTTTTGTGATTTAATAAAACAATACCAGAAATTGCAACTCTAAAAAAATGCGTTGATTTCAAGTGTTGGTGCATACTGTTGATTTTTTTCTGTTGTTTCTACTCAAGAAATTTTTGTTACCTTTTTTGTGCTTAATTTATAACCACTAAAAAATTCTCCCCAAATTTAAAAATTAAGTAAACAAAAAATTGTTTACCAATGCTACCTGAAAACGATTCCATAAATTCAGTTCTGTAGAACTGAGTGTATTTCTTGGAAGGCTTAAATAAATTAAATTTACGATTTTTTTCTTCATTTTAAATTGTATTCTACTCGTAAAGTAGTTTCTAGAAATGTTTGCTTCTTTCGTAATATGAATTATCTAATGTATTTATTACTTTTTTGCATGTTCTCTGAACCACAAATATGTGAAATAAAATCACAAAAAAAAATTTCCAAGCGAGAATCGTATTACATTTATATGATGTTTTTAGAGTTATACTAGGACATTCGTTTTCAGTTTTTTACGTCAAACTTTTAACGGGTGAGTGAGGAAGGGGCGGGGTGAGGATCTTTGGTCGTGTGACGGCGAAAATCCTACAATGACGTGCTTTATGAAAAGCCTCTATTCTTTAAAATTTTAATTGAAGGAGGAAAACGGAGAAATCTATAATGCTTGGGAGTATAAAGTAATTAGGTAAGTTTAATACCATTGTTGACCCATTATTAGATGGGGGCCCTGAACACAAGTCGTCTGTATCCATTTTCGTTCAAATATTTGTCGAGAAAATTAATTATATTTTCGGTGGTGGAAGAGATGTGCAATAATAGTCAAAAGCTGTAGCAGTTTATTAATTTTTCGACCTTCACTCTTAGTTATTTTTAGAAAAAGAGAGAAAATTTTTTGCTTGCCACAGGTGCTTGATAACATCTTTTGATAAGCGCCTCGAATATTGGTAATATTAAACCTTAAACGTGACTCAATTTCAGAATCAAGTTCCAATTTTATTAACAATGTTGTTGTGTTTTAAACACTAATAAGTCTTTGTAGAACTCGACACGACCACAAATATGTAAAATTAGACTATTGATTTTATTTTATATCAGATAACACATAATTCTGAAATCTAGTTTTTATGATAATTCTACAAATTTCCACAATACTGAAAATTAAAATTCAATAGCAAAATATAACTTCTAAAAATCTAAAGAAGTCGTCTTTCCATACACTGAAATTATTAACATTGTTAACAATCCGACGTAAATATTGATGTAATCATTTTAATATAATCAAGGAAAATGCAAGTTTTTTTTCTCGTTTTCCATTTTCACTGACGTAAATCAAACCAACCGCCCACATACGAGTCATACAATTGCTAATATGGAATACGTAAATGTTTTTGCTGGAAATTTTTTGTATTTATTTATCGCGTAAACAAGACATTTGTGTACACATAAAACACTTCGCTTCATATAATTGTTACTTACATACAAACGTTATCTCATTATATGATGATTAATGTTTTCGTTTGTTATCTTGGGTCCATTTGTTGTATCGCGTGTCTAGCTTGGTAGTTTTTTTTTTAATTCGGTTAAAGTTATTTAAATTTCGCTTTCACATTAGTTGCAAAAAACGGGTTACAGCGGAATGGGACAGAGGTATTAAAAATTAAATTGGAATTTTATTTTTATTTGTGTAAATGAAAAAAGAATTGTTTTCTTTTAAAAATCGCAAATGTAGATGTTAATTTTCAACTTTTCCTTTAACAATTATTGCATTAATGCTAAGAGGAGAGAAGAAATGATGCAATTTTGCTCGTGCGAGAAACGTAACTATACAAAATTTCAAGTCTCTAGCTCAATCCTTTCAAAAGCTATGGTGTTCACGGATGCACAAATAGACGGACGGACATACGGAAATCAAAATCTTTTGACATCCCAAACGCCATGGTGCGTTACATTTTTATTTGTTCGATGCGTTACAAATGGTATACTAAATCTAATATACTTTTAAATATTTGATTCTTATATAGAGTATAAAAAATCGATTTTAAAATGTGTTTTTTAAACACTGTTTGTTTTCCAAAAATGCTGTCATAAAAACGGCAAATGCCCAATAAACGTGACACGAAGCTACACGGAAAAACAGTGAAGAATAATGGGAAAATACCAAACCACTGTCGACTTAAAGTCTTTATAAGAGTTCTATTAGCTTTAAGCAGAAAAGCTAAATCTTAGCTGACTTGTGACTTGTTAAAAACGTCGCTGTGGACATTCGTACAATTTTAATCTAAAGTCCAAGTCCATGTGATATGTGAGAGCCAACGAAACAATCAACAAACGAATGTATGGCAGTGTGTTTTTGTAGAAACTTCAAGTTCAAGGTAAGATTATGGCTACCAGTCGGGTTTTCCCTCCTAGCCCCACTGATTTTTCCCATTCTTGCCCCGTTCGTTTCCACTGACTTGTTGAAATGTGGCGGGCGATTGGTGGGCTGGACGTTCGTTTTCTGTTTTGTCTATTCGGCTTTACTACAGTATGAAGAATGTGGCGTTAAAATTTCCCATTTGTGGTTGTGTGCAAATTCGAATTCGCATCTGTTCTGTTTTTGTTTTTTTCTTCTTTGCTTCAATTCGCAATTTTGTTTTTTTTGCAAATGTCCCCTTCTCAGCTCAGCTTAAGAGCCCCCTATATTAACTTAGCTCACCTTCTTTTTGGTTGAACAATTTTTTGCCCATAATTGACTGTGAAGACGACGTGGAACTCATACGAGTAGTTACCTAATAATTGGATGTTTTTTTTTCACTATTTCTTGTCTTTAAGTTGAAAATAGTCTTCAGAACAAAGAAAGTTTCCATCTTTGTGTCTTCATTTAACATTTTATGTTTATGCAACTTCTATGAAATGTACCAAAGACTTATTTTTTTACTTCAGAATTTAATTTTAATGTTTCAATATTTAAGCAGAAATAATTTTTTTCCCCTATAAAAGACGAAAAATTAACAAAAATTCTTTTTTTTCATTTAAATCGCTTTTGCAAATAAAAAGGAGATTTCGAAATTATATTTGGACGGTTTCCAAATTGACGGGAAATTGTAGAAATTTCTTTTGAATGAGAAATCCTTGACTTTTTCACATATACATTTTCTTCATCGTTGTTGATCTTTCTGCTAGATTTTAACAGTGTTTTCTTTTTTGGAACTTTATTGACGGAATTTTCTATAACATTTTGGGTTATGCTACATTTACACGAATGACAAATTTGTCATTTTTTTCTTGTCATTATGTTAATTCCCGTGTAAATGGCATAATTTTTGTAATTTTTTCTGTCAGAAAATGTCAATCTCTCATAAAAGAATGAACTTGTCTTGTCCATTCTTTTATGCCAGATTGTCATTCG
Source organism: Chrysopilus asiliformis (assembly GCA_964034945.1). Lineage (NCBI taxonomy): Eukaryota > Metazoa > Arthropoda > Insecta > Diptera > Rhagionidae > Chrysopilus > Chrysopilus asiliformis. The sequence goes on from OZ035961.1 coordinate 490,052, forward strand.
TGCAAACGCAATATTAGTGATGACAAAAGTTGAATACTAAAGTTGTCATAACTAATATTGCGTTTGCACGAATGACAATCTGGCATAAAAGAATGGACAAGTTCAGTCTTTTATGAGAGATTGACATTTTCTGACAGAAAAAATTACAAAAATTATGCCATTTACACGGGAATTAACATAATGACAAGAAAAAAATGACAAATTTGTCATTCGTGTAAATGTAGCATTAGTGTATCTCTCCCTGGCCGTGAGTTGGGACCTGATTTCTTTTGCGATTTAATTCAAATTACACGATTTTAGTCAAGAATTAGCGAATATTTGCAAATATCATTTCGAATGATGAAATTCGACAAATTTCATTCGATGTGATTTTAACACAACTCATGATTTTTAGTTTTTTCAGAAATTTCAATTTATACGATGGTTGTATTTTAATTGGTGTTGAAATACTTTTCATGATATTAATATTGATTTATCTGCATTATTAATAGAATCTTTTTTCTCACGACTTATGAAATAAATTCTCTTACTAAATAATAAGTTTAAGATTCTCATCATTATAGTCTGTAGCATTGGCTATTCCAAGCGTAGATATAATTTCAAGGATCCAATTTTAGAAATGTCAAGCCACCAGAAACAAATCCCACACAATTGACTTTCTCCACTGAATATTCTTCCGACAATCTATTTTTGAAACTTTCGAGAAGGATCAGTTTGAATATCCTGAATCTTTTAACAATGTTTTATTGCGTGGGTTTGGATATCGTTTCTGACTTGTTTTAAAAATAAAATAAAATTCTGAGTGTACCATACATGAGTACGATACAATAATTTATTACAGAAATTCCCAACCAGCATTTTCTTGTTAATTATATTACAGCATACTGTTAATGCTTTTATTTTCAAAAAGAAAATCACACTCCATGTTTCATATTCAACTACTTTTATTATGGTAGCATTTTTCATAAAATTTGAGACTGATAAAACCATATGATTTGTTATGATTTTTTTACGATTGGTTGTATCAAAAAGATTACATTTCAAAAAGATTACACAGGCAAAAAATTGCTGTACATATGATTTACATAACTATTCTATAAATTTAAAGTCATCACTCCTTTTTCCCCCGCCATAAAAATAATTTTTTCTGCAGTGTTCTCGAAAACGGTTCACTATATCGAAAAATTTATACAGTGTTCAAATTCATAATGTTCCTATATATTGTTACACTCCCTGTTGCCAATTTTAGACTATTTCAGATAGTTTTCAATTTTATTTAAAATTCCTGCTTGCGACTTGATATGAATTTTAAACAGAATTTTACTATTCTTCTGTGATTTCTCGCATAAAACCAATCCAGTCATATAAGGTGTAATGAATTCGTAGTTCAATCAACTTTTCGTCTTCTTCTTTTTTTCGTCTTGAACTTCTGTAGTTAAAATTCAGCAGAGTTTTTATGTTAGAGAAATTTGTTGGCGTAAAAAAACACAATGATCGCGAAGTCGGATTGTCACACCCTCAGAGGTGTTCTACATAGCATTGACCTCTTTAGCTTTTCGAAATAAAATTTATATATGACTTCAATGTTGGACAATTGTGAAAAATTGTGAAAAATTGTGAAAAATTAACGTTTTTAAGGTTACCAAAAATTTTAAAATGTTGTTTAAGCTTCCGTTGTTAGATTTTTAAAATTAGGTATAGCATTTGCAATTTTCAAATATTTTAAAAAATAACAAAGCTGGTTTGTCACCTATATGAAACCTTTTTTTTACAAAATGATGTCAAATTCAAACTATTTTTAGAAACAGGATAGATTTTTTTTTTTTTGAAAATTCTGTTGTTAAGGTGCGCATCATTGAAATTCGAAGCCAGGTTAAAATTAGAAACAAGAAAATGCTGTTTACCGCTACTATTGAACATAAGATGACCAATAAAATGTGAATAAATCTCGTCATTAATTCATATGATAATTTCATCCATTCACTAGCTGGCAAATTTATCGCGTGACTTGTCCTGAGTTAGATTCAGCGTCTTAGCATATACGAGAACTTTAGGAAAAATATCTTTAGATAGACAACGATCTTTTATTTAAAGAGTTAGAAACAACTTCTTGAAAACAGAATTCGCCACTACTCATATATGAATAAAATGTTATCTTCCTTAGCCCCTTCGTAGTGTGCTGCTTTATGAATTAGAAATAAATTTCGTTTGATCTTTTAGTATTGGTAGCAATCCTGCAAAAAATGTATAGCGTTCGCTGTTTAAGACATGTCATACATACTCTTTTATATATATATATGTTATTATATTGAAAACCAGTTTCGAGGAGTTCTTAAAGAGATGGTATTGGCCCCTGAAGATTATATTCTATGTTAGAAGACAAGCAACTAGTTTTTATATCATTCAAGCAATAATTCATTCACTTTGATTGTTGGCTTTGAGTTTGGCTTAAAATATTATTGTGAAGTTGCTTCTAATAACATGATCGTATAGTCATACCCTTTTCGTCCGGAAAAGGTATAAAAGACAGTCGAACACGGATAAAAATATCTAATCAAATGTTTTTTTGAAACTATCTTCGTTCTAACAAACATTTACACAAATACTTAATTTCTATTGTATTAACATTTTTCATGCCCAAGAAAAAAAAATCTAAATGCCAGGTGGCATTGGCAAGAAAGTTGTGCAATTCGGTTGCAGAAACTGAATTTTCAAGTTTGCTTAGATTCTAAATATTGATTCCTGCTGCAATCATATTGCGAAACTTTTTTTTTTGCTATAGTATGCAGGCTGTAAATTCATTTTGTTTCACAAATTTATCTTCTTCCCCTCACTTTCAAAAAGTAAATAATATAGACCTAAAATTTGAGCTCAATAAGGCTTGGAATCAGAAATTTTGATAGTATTTGACCATTTTCCATCAGAAGGCATTCGTCAAAATTTAATTCAAATCGGTCGAGTTGTTTTTGAAACTGGAAAGCGAGATGGGATTTTGGTTTCGTTTGTCTTTTCTACCTTGAAAAGAAAAGGTGCTAAAATTGTGATTTTACATTCTTCGTAAAAATTTCAATTGGAACCAATTTTATAAAGCGTATTTTTTCATGATTTTGACAGTCACTACTGTCTCTTTTTTTAAAAAAAAAAAAGGAATTCCCCCTGCCACTGTGAAACAGCACTTAAAATTGCAATGAGAATGTGTATACAAATAAGAAAAAAATCGCGCAGAGAAAAAAAAAATCAAATCGCCTGTTCTCTAGATGCCACCTGAGTTCACCTTCATTTTACTCTGCCCCATTCGATTCCATAACCAAGTGAGGTTTAAAGTTTCCCTGTCGTCAATCCTGTTGCCATTTCATGAGTAATGGTTATGTAATATTCTGGCATATAATTTTAATTGCCATCGTTCATTTAACAAGTTTCTTATGTTAAAAGTGGTATAGGACAAAAAATTGTTTTTTATATAGAAAATCTGACTTCATTGTACGCTATTTATGGCTAAATAAATAATATATCTGTTGTATAATGAACTTTTTGATTAAAATCGGATATTTAATTTTGTTACAGAAATAACCACAGAGATAGAGTTCGATAGATATCAGCCCCATCGAACTATAGAAAGAATTGCTTGAATTGGGGAGATTCCTTCAGCAAAAAAAAAAAGAAAAAACATCGAAAATAAGTTGCAGGTCCAAATGTTGTGAATCATGCGCCAACTTCCATGGAATGATTTCAACTTGAACTTGAAATGAAAACGGTGAGTTAAATCGATAAAATGACAACAAAACGGGTTCATGTATGCTCAGCATATTTTATGTAGTTTTATGTATTCCATGTGTGCGTAAGAAACGTGAAAATAAGAGTTCTTTACATTATTTCGTCGGTCACACAAGCAAAAGGCCATTTTTCGTTTTGAAATGGAATCGAAAAGCAGAGCTTGAGAAATGCGTTAATGTTCTCAATGAATGAATTGAATAGATAGAAATTTGTGCGGGGTGCGGTGAACAGTCTCGATAAATCGTCTACAAAAATAAGCTTTTAAAGTGCGTATTTTCAAATATATGTTTATATGTATTTTGTCTAATGATGAGCTTTACATATCTACTAATAGAAAGAGATAGAAATGACCCGAATTTTGTCCAACCAGTTCTCTAACCAAAATTAGTGAAAATATGCTCCTCCTTGTACGCCCTCTTTTCGTTTAAATGTTTTTCAATTCTTCCAAGATCAAACACTTGACCACCATTTTAGTTGAAAACCCAATGTAAACAATGGATTTTAATCAAGATTTCCTTCCTCCTATTGGAAATATTCAATCAGACTTAATTATGACCACTTCATGCCCATAATAACTTTCAAGAAGATTCATTGAAAGTTTTTTTTTCTGAAGATTACAAGTGTATGTCAACAAAAAATTGTCCTTTAATTGTTACTAAATGGGCAATTTACGTTTAAGCTGAGTTTAAAAGATTGAATAACCGAAAAATGATTTAAACTCGCTTCAAGTCCTTAGGTCAAGTTTATATTGGATTAAACATCCAGCTCTTAGGGATATATTGGATAATGTTTCGTACTCATTGTAAATTAATCTATTGCTTGGGTTTTTCGTGACCTTATTAAAAATTCTAATATTATCAAAATTTTGCTTAAATACCACCCGAATAATTCGAATTTTTATATAAGGATTGAAATATTTCTTATAAATAAAAACTATTCATACAAGAATTTGTTGACACAATTTTTAAGGAGCCTTTCGTGATTATCTATAGGCAATATAGGCACCTCTTTTTCAAAGTGTGTCGTGTGATAAATTTTCGTCAGAGTTGATATCTTATTGCATGACTGAATTGTTTATTTAAATTAGACTTCAATTAAAAATTTTACGAAATTAACAAAAATATCCCTCTGTCAACACCAAAAAGAAATTAATAGAATATTGAATCAAACGCTCATGAAGCACTCCGCCTCTACGAATTTTAGGCAAATTGCGTCGTTTTCTTTCAAAAATTAAAAACACATCTATAGATATCTCTTTTCTATGCTCATCTGCCCGTTGTTAAACTAGTTTCTACTCTTGAAAATCCATCGAAAATTATATAGAGACTCGGTTGTGTACTTCGTAAAAGCTTAATTTTATCTTCGTTTAAGAAAACCAGAAAATCAGCTGATATCGATAAAAGTGTTGTGTCGCCTAAACTTTAAAATTGTATGTTTACAAACATATCAATTTATATATTTTCTACCGCATGTTTACATCATCATGTAAGTAAAAGCTCCATCGGATAACAATTCGTTAAAAAAAAAATTTTCAAGTTTCAACAAATTTTCCATAGAAAAAGCTTCCGTAGAGTGGTTCGTGTCTCCGATAGACTTTGAAAATTCAAATATTTCGTTAAATAATTTTACAAAAGTACATGAAATGTTTCCATGAATAGTTAACAAATATTTTAAGATTTTTTAAAAATATATTTCCACTTTTGTTGCTGGGATACACTCTGTGCTCGCTCTGTACTATGGTAGTGAACACAGCTGGTGGTATCTCAGTTACAATGCTGGACGAAATTCGATTTTATCAATAAAAATTTAAAAAAAATGTTCCAGTGAAATAGTTTTGTCGGGCAGTGGAACAATATCATCATCTAAATGGTAAGTATTCTTTTAATTATCCAGTTTTTAGCAAATGACAAAATTTTCTTATTCTAAAGTCAATTTAAATGTTTTCGCCTCGGACTATGCAATTAGGCTTTCACAAGATTTAGAGGCTGTAGCAAATTTTTATATTGTTAACACATTTGATTTTTAAATGTTTATAATTTTGTCAATTACACAACATTGATAGATTTTTTAAATTGCAACTTCTTAACTTGTCAATACCATAATATCGCTATATTTCAAACCATGCTAGGTTAAGTTTTTTAACGAATTCTTAGAAGGTCTACATATAGAAAAGTATGATAAAAGAAAGGTTAACTCTTCGATGTGTAGAATTTTTTTTAATTGCTACAAATGTTTGCGTCATGGCGGTCATTATGATTGGTTTCGACTGTGTTTCCAACCAAAAATAATAAAAAAAAGTTGTCATCCGAAATGATGACTTAACAATTGCAATTGTGCTATTTTGCGCATTAAAATCTTTCAAAATTTATGTGTGTCATTCCCGAATTTTATTTCGTCCTTTTACCTAACAATTTGGGACACTTGCCGTGATAAAAATTAGTTATTTAGATCAATGTTGCTTAAAAATGAGAAAAAAGAAGAAATTCTTATACCAACCAAACGATATATAGACTAATATAGATAGAAAATGGGGTTTGTGCCAAAAAAAAAAAAAAAATTGTGCCAATTTAATGCACATCAATACCGTACGTAACGAAAATTTATCCTTATATACCTACCATTGCGAGATACAATCAAACCGATTTATTTTGTCAACTAACATAAATTTAAAATTTTTAGTAATCTGTGTCGTTGTGCCATTGGCAAGAAACTTACATTAACAAAATCTCTGTGAACCAAATGGTTCAAGTCACTGCAATTTTATGTTGAATGTGTAGAAATGATGTTAAATTGCGGACTATGACTGTGAAATTTAAGAAATCATACTATGGTAGCTCATCGAAACATGATTTTAATTAAATGACTCGATCAATTAGTAGATGATCAAATTACTACTGAAAAATGTTTTTAAATCCCTATTACAAGGTTTATGGATGTGTAAATTCTTGCTCTCTACAGAACCATGCTAATGGAACATGCACAATATCGAAAAAATCTCTTCTTTCCACTCTAAATCTGTCGATTTGATGCATTTTTCTATACCATTCAATCATTTGATGTTTTGTATTTAATTGCATCTTGCACGGAAAATTTATTAATTACAGTTTTCTAAGAAGTTATACTTCGAATAATTATACTTAGTTGCATTTCGAGGGTAAGCATGCTTTATGGTCCGCACGAAAGATTAATTGGGGATGAACATCTTATTGACCTAAATAATATTACTAACGTCTGTATAGTATAGTATATACGAGTATATCATTGAAGCATATCAAGATTTTTCCGCAAATATGCCTGCATCGAGATCTATTTCGAATCTGAAGATGTTTGCAGTGCAACCGTTAATCAATTTTGAAATTTCCTTTGCGAAAAAAAAGTTCGCTTCAAAAATAGACCATTAAAATGACCTTTCCGATATATGAAAATGTTAGATAAGCTTGCGTTAGAGTATCCAACAGATGCAAGTCTTAGATTTGTTCCTTTTAAATTTTACAATACATGACGAGGGAACTATTATCGTGTTTGAAATTTTTCATAATTTACTTGGCTTATTCCGGGTATAAAATAGCTGACAAAAATCTAACTATTAATCCGGTAACACATTCACCTTTTCGAGATACTCGTTTCTACTTTGATAAAATTCCCAAGTTCCCCATGTCCAATAAAATCACGAGCCAAAAACTTTCGCACTTTCCAATGGCTATTTTTAAGTAATAAAAAAGATTCCTTCACACCCAATCCGATTGCATTTTGCATTCTCGTCTCTTAAAATTGACCAGTTTTTCGTTCACAACCGTTAATGCGGCCACTATAATTACATTAAAAACAAAAGAAAATTATTTAGCTAAAAATAAATCTGTTTGTGCGAAGCTTTATTCAAAACAAACTCAATTACGAGATTCGAAGCCAAAATTTTATATAAAACCATTGTTTTATTCAAAAAAAAATTGCGCGATCTAAATAAAAAAAAATTCGAACGGAATTAACGAGATTCTAATTAAAAGAAAACCCATATTTAAAAGTGTGAAATTCTTTTTGATTGCTTTCTTTTTAATCTGACTGTATCATTTATTCAATTGTATTTTACAAAAATACATTTTACTAAAAGCTTTCTATTTCCTTAGCTCCAAAAATAACAAAATTTATTAAGTAATCTTAACAGACGGCGAAGAATTTTTCAAACGTACTTTTTTTTTTGTTTTTATTTATTTTTTCTTTTATTTGATCATATGAATCAGAAATGTTTTAAAATCGTCTTCAATTCTTATTTTGAAAAGATTTCGTTAATAATTTTATTGCTCGAACTTTGATCGTATGAGACAGCTCTTGTTAGCAGTATTTACAGAAGCTCTAAAATATTTCTCTTCTTCTTGGTAAAAATTTGTATTCCTTAATTGTTTCAATCTAAAATGAATTTTTTTAGCTTATACTGCAAAAGATTGAAATTTTTGTTTCAAAATAGATTTCTTTTTTAAAATTTTTGAACAATAATTTTACCTTTCTAAAGATTGTTCCTTTGAACGTAGACTCAAAAGCTAGGTTAAAATTTTGATAATTTGAAATGAAAGCATTCAAATTTTCAAGAAAATTTTTGCTAGCATTGGCAACACGTAGAATTACCAAAGATCAGCAAAAAATTCATAAACAAAGTCAAGTTTATTTAATTTTGTGAAATGTTTGTAAGTGCAATCAAAAAAGCTTATAGCTGAACTTTTGTTACAAATTTCCAAAAAAAAAAATGAAGTATAAATAAATGTTTCCCATTTACATGGTGCAGAATTTTGAAGGTAGGAACGTTTATTCCGATATTTAGCTCACATTCAAAAAAGGATCTTTGATAAGACTCCTACGGAATCCATAGGAGATCTGACAAATAAAACCACCCAAAAGTCTTCCATGTCATATTATTTGTCACTTTTTATATTTCCACCTCGCAACATAATTTGCCAAATCAAGAACCATCTTTTTTTTATCGTTGTTTCGTTTGGCTGTCGTTTTGAGCGTTTTAAAGTCACATTCGAATTTTAAATCATTGGCCCGAGCTTTAAATATGCTTGGCACACATAAAACACTCTCTTACGAAACATATTTTTTTCTCTCAGTTGATGGTGGTATGTTGTGAGGCCGAGGTGTTTAAAAATTCTAATTATTCAGAAAAATCTTTTTACTCTTTCCGAACCAGCACGTCGCCAGTCCGTTCCGTATTCTGATAATGGTGACTTTTTTCAACCACGACAACAACAAAAAAACGACTATAGAGTTTCCGTTGTAGAAAGCACAAATTTTCGTGTATAAAAGTTATGTCGTGTGGACACAGCATATGTTTTTATAAGAAAATCAGTTTGATTGTGTGACTTTTCGAAGAAAATCTCGAAAAGCTTTTGATTACACCATGATGGGGCCGAGGAGAGTAGAGTCGAGTAAAATACAGTACAGTAGCATATGGTCGATTCGTTTCCGAGCATGTATTGTTCTCGATTGCAGTGGAAAAGATTTTATTTTCATATAAAATCGGTCTCTCTTCAGCTCTACACAACACGCGAATTTTCCTCCACGTTTAATTTATTTGAATTTTCTTTTTTAAGTGTTTTTTTTTATCTCGTTTATTCTTCTATTCTAACAATATGATATAGAGTTTTTTTTTGTTTCTAAATTTTCTATTCGGAAACTGTTTTGAAAGCTATCGGTTGCAGTATTTCGTTCGACAGTCAGTCAGTGTTAATTTATTCACCGAATCAACAACACAACATTATAAAAAATCTACTATAATCATTTGGAAAAATATTTATTTTGATTTTTAATTTTTTTTTTAAACAAATGCAGTTTAATTACTGTAAAACGGTTCAGAAATTTGATTCGGATTTAAATAATTTTCTCTCATCGGAGTTGTGATTCCGTATGGAGTTTATAATTTAGAAAAACCTTTTCATCTACAAAATTATTGGATTAATAGACGTGTGACATTCATAAAATCAACGGCAAAAGGTTTATAAAAACGATTCTATAATTTAGGAACAGTTGGTAATTCTCACACTTGCGGCAACGGATCTATTTCACTTCAAATTAGGAGAGTTGTAATTTAGTGAATGAGTGACTAAACAGCGTATAAATAATATAGAAAATTATGGTTAAATAGATCTATGAGTATGAGTGAAAGTTACGGGAAGAAATTCTATTTTGGTTGCATTTGTAAGGTTTTAAAATGAGGTTGCATCAAAACAATAGCATTATACAAGTTATAATTTAAAATAACAGATTTAAAAAAATACTCTAATGCAGTCATTTTGGATGTAAAATTGTAAAATTCAACCTTCAATAATAATATTAGTGCCTTTGTAAGTTTCCTTGCAGCAGCTTTTGGCAACTTCAAGGCCATTTTAACCGGCATGCACAACTTTGATTAAATAACCTCCATAAAATGTATGGATTTCCATTGAAAAAATTACTCATTGTGCAACATTGTATCATGCATTTATTGCATTTCCGACTGTACGGCTTATGCAACTCGATGCACCACCATCAAATAAGCGATTTGTCACACAAGGCAAATGTAACCTGCAACAACATTACAGAGGTGAAAAAAAACCAGCTAGCTTTGAAATGATCTAATAGCATACAAAGTTTAGCGCGCTAGTGTGATAGTTGCGAGCAAACAAGTGCATGTGCATAGCAAATTTTAATTGAGGGTTTCTATCATCCATCCCTTTGCCCCTGCTTCAGCTCAGAATTATCTATTTTTACACCGTGCAAATAAGTTATCTGTGGCGATTTTCACGAGTAATAGATTCCAATCACTAGATTTTCTTAAATATGTTTGTGCGCATTAATGGATGGATAATTATACGAGTATCTCTTGAATATTTCTTTTTCAATTTGAATTGTTCTAGCACAAGGTAGGCATTTTTGTACTTTTCAAGTTTTCAATCAATTTATGCAGCTTTTCACGGTCTTTATTCTGTATATATGTTTGTATTTCTGGCTAATTGCTGCAATCATAATTATTATATCTCCAGAGAGTATTCGAGTATCATAGGTTAAAGTTTAATTCTCGAAAATGGAAAAAATATTCAAAAATGGTGCGATGACATTAGAACATAAAGGTGAGACCCAGTTTCAAAACTACATTTATGTACGTTTAAATTTACTTGATTTTCTTTTGCTTCTCTTGTCCCCATCATTTTGGTCAAGGGGTTTTTTCGGTGTACATACCTAAGTATCTACTCGTATAGAGTTGGCATTTGGCCAAGGGAACTTTTTCTTAATTCAGTTGTTGAAGTCGATATTGCATACATTTCCCATACTACAAACCATGCTGGGTGAAAATATATACAAATGGGTTTAAATTATCTCTTATGTGTATTACAAATTCTGTACTGAGGGTATACTTTGGTATGGCAGGACATATCCCTCATTTTTCTATCTACCAACCCCCATTGCACTGTGCCTGATCGGATTCACAACGAATGCATTTCCGCGCAGTGGAGATTATCGTTCGATTTGACATATTTGATGTCATTGAGGAATTATTTTTGTTGCTGCACATTCTCGTGTTTATACTTTATTTTCTTAGAGTAGATCGTTGTTTTTTGCTATTACAAGTTTATGCAATAGAATATTGCAATGCCACACTATTGCTATTATGACCTAGCCCCGGAATTATCACGCGATGATTCGTATAACATATACGTGTATATTACTAAACTACATTTATCGGATATTGCTCAGTAATCGTATCTAACAGATATTTTGTAGTATGTTTCGTAAGCATATTAAATATTTTATGCACATTGCATCGTTTAAGCAAAGATTAGATAACTAAAGATAAGAAACAATACAACTTTTCACAAAACTTTTAAAGTGTATGAAAAATATTGAAGAATTTTAAATCTCAATTCAAATACAATAATATTATTGATTTTGTGATAGTTAAAATATTCGTTTTGCAAGGCATACTAAAGATTCCATTTCCGCTGTCGAATTCTTTTCAACATTTGTTCTAGGATTCTTATCTTTACTTACCTAATCTTTGATTTACCGTTGAAAAATTTCTAAAATACGTACACGTTACAAATTGTGATTATTTAGCCTACTCGAATCCTTATGACCTTAATTTTAATCACGTAAAATGTGTACCCCCTAACGGTAGTTAGAACTCACTCTACATAGAAATGGAAAATCTTGCCTCAATCTATAAAATCTGGGTCACAAATTTATTTATGTGAAATTAAAATTCGTTGAAGCATACACATTAGTCTTATTAATGCCTAGTTGACATTAGGCTTGTTGACATTAGACACAACTAGTATAATGGCAGGTGCTTTTTGAACTAGCATCAAACTACTTGGAAACTTTTAATTTTTTGTAAATTATCCTAATGTATGCCCACAGGGATGTTCATCAAAATATCACGCTAATTTTCGCATTTTCGAACCCCACCGCCCCCTCTCGTTTCGCATACCTCTCGTACTAAAAATCTCGTAAAATCTCGTAAAAAAAATATTACCAGAGTGTTGTTTTGCGTTCTCAATATTTTAAACATAAAAGGAGACCTTAATCTCTTTTTGAAACCTGAATTTTTTTTGTATTCCGAGTTCAGCATTTTGAACAAAAACCACATTTTTCTTGGAAATGTGACCAAATGATTTACAATCGCCACCAGGGAATAAAGAAAAAGTATGTATCGAATGTTCTTGATAAGATAATGAAAAACATGTATAATGTGATAGATATTTCATATCACCTACTCGTTTTATTTTCTGAATGAAATCCTTATCGTCGTCTAGCTGGCTGCATGGTGTAAAAGTGACGCCTATTTTAAATTCACAGACAATAAAAAATGTAATAAAAAATATTCTTTAGTTTAGTGAACTTATTCCAAAATAGTCAGACTTTTAAAGCTTTATCAGTAAAAAATTTGGTGGCTTTTTTGCACAACTTTTTTTTTGTTTTTGTAACACTGATGGGAAAGTAGCATAACACAGAGGATTTAAATATTTTTTTCTGGTATAAACAATTTAATAGTTTTCAAAATTTTAATCTCTTTTGAAAATAGTGCACCTTTTATCATATTGATATAAATATTAAGCTTCAATTGCTATGCAATAGACTTGTTACCATTAAATATTTCGGGAATTCTCTAAATTTAATTGCAAACTAAAAATACTATTCAGAACGATTTACTTTAGACAAAAACAAAATTGAAAACTATAGCTGAGCAATATTTAGCAACTATTTCCCACTCGACTTTTAAGTTTCGAACTAGATTTCCTAATTTTTAGTCAGAAACGTATTCTAATATGTCACATGGTCGAATATTGAACATTTTCTTCAGTCACATACTCGTATTTTCATCTAATGGCTACTCATTACGCGTCCAATAGTATGTTTTCGTACATAGAATCGGTAGATGTGATTTTTTGGGAACACAATGTGAATACACCGAGAGTGCTTAAATATGCAAGGTGACCAAAATAGACTTCAAAGTATCTTCACGTTGTATTTTTTTTTACTGAATTCTAGACTAATAGACAACGACATCAGATCAGCGATAGTCAAAGGTGTTTTAATATTATGTCGGTAAAAATTTGTTCTTAATAATTTATTAAAACGATCACTAGTCCGTGAAGTGCAACGAGAAATAAATGAATCTGGGAAGGCTGCAATGCATTTGTGTTTAAAAAGCAACTTCGCACAATGTTTTAAATGTGGGATTTTCCCAAATGTATAATAAATGCATAGCTTTTTCATACTTTCTTTTCGTGAACCTTTCAAGATCAGATGATCACGCAATCGAAACGTTTATGACGTCTTCAAATATTAGTAAGTCGAAGAAAGATAGAAAAATTCCACACATATTACTTTCACCAACTACTTAACAGTAAAGTGGTAAGCATAACTTAGTGTAATGTAGCCAGTAAAATGGGCACTTAATCAAACCGATTGAGTGAAAAGCAATACGCCGTTATGCTTGACTGTCGTGTTTCAAGTCTTAAAAAATATTGTTTGATTTTTTACACTAAAAACATAAAAGTTGAAAAACCAATCGACATTCGATGGCTTTTATTGATTACGTATTCCATATGTACACCACTTATCGGCTAATTATGACCTTCGGCGTTTTGTTTGCAGCACGATTAAATGATCACGACAAAAACACTAATTGTAAGTAGGGATCCTCTTGAGATGTCGCGATGACAAAAAACAACTGGAAAGATCGTAAAAAGATTGATGGCATTTCTTATGAATTTTTCTTGTGAATTTTTCGATCTATCTAGTTTCAACAAAGAGAACGATGTTTATTACCTAGAAAGATGTTATGCACATTCATATTACGTGACAAGTTCCAATTTTTCTCTAAATTTGGTCTCTTCGACACAAATCAGATTTGCCTTAGAAACTGAAAAAAAACCGACATTTTTCTGGGCTCAATATAATTTTTGTTTGAAGAGCCAATTTTCGTCGTTTCAAATCCTCCGTCCCCACGTTCAGGCTCATCGAGATTTTTTTGTATGGGCTGGAGTTTATAACCTCCCCCTCTCCCTCTTAAATTTGTTACGTATTTTATGGTTAGCACAATTATGTTTGGGAAAAAAAATTTCTTGATGCAGCAAATACATATACAATAATAGAGTACGGTTAAAAACCTTTTTGATGGTCCTCCTAATTTTTCTAGGAAAAAAACATGAATTGTGAGAATTTTTTTCCTTTTCCTACTCCTACTAGGACACTTTCTGCAGAAGGGGTGGTTTGAAACGCTAAAATTTTAGTAGAAGCGGTCAAGTGGTTTTCAAGTGGGTAGATTTCCCACTTTTCAAAACGCAATTTATTCGTGCAATGTTCCTCGGTATCCCTTTTGGAAAAAATGACTAATAATTAATAGATTTTTAGAGTAGGTATATGTATTGAAAACTCCAGCGGGCCTTTGGCAACATCGTCTTATTTGTAGTACGAAACAAACTTTCGTAACATAAGCCATAATTCATAGTCGGATAAAAAATATTCATTTGAAGGTGTTAAAAACATGAAAACACAATAAAAGCAAACCTAACTAATAAATATCATAGAGAGAAGAAAAATGAATTGAAAATGAAAAAAAAAAACTAAAAAAGCTCATAAAGTGGTATTTGTGTTGGAAATTCATTTATATCGCTGAAATGGTTAAACTTATGCTACATCGCGAGTCTTGATGGCTGGATTGCGCTAAAAATCTATTAAAAGTTTTCTTTCACAAAACACCAACTCGCCAGCGTTTTTCCAGACGTGCCACATGACCGGCTTCCCAACATTGCGGAGGGATCAGGGCGTATTATTAGTACTGTATTTCATATATAAAGAGTACCAGTAGATAAATATATTAGACCCACCGCCTTTTTAGCCGCCCTCACAAAAGCAGTTAACTTGCTATTTTTTCTTCAGAATAATCCAAAACATCTTATGGGGGATGTCATTTGCTCGCAACACACCGAAAACAATTTCTTAGATGTGTGCACATAAATGTCTGAAGCGTTAAGAAACCAAAGGCAATGAAACAATTAGCAATAATTATATGTGAAGAAAATGAAAAGCTCTTTAATTGAAAGAAATATGGGCTAAGGTCATCAAAGCCATATTGAAGAATGTTGGAAAATTACTCCAGAATATTTTCATGATAAGTATTTACATGGAAAAAGTATTCTCCAACTAGAATCAATTTAAATGAGTCCAAATTTGGGTAATGCTAACTCTGCAGTCTACAGTGAAGGTGTGCCTACAGCAATTTTTACAACGTCCTGGCTCTTTCTACCGAAATGGCAGACTCAGAAATTATGTCAACGAAATTAAATATCGGACAGTGTGGGTTTCAGAAGTTTTTGTTTCTATATAAGTTCACCAATGTTTCGATTGTGTAACTATTACGAGAATGGTGCAATTTTTTTAAAGCGACGGTCACATTTGTTGCCAAAATTTTCTGCTTATCAATAAAAATTAGTAAAGAGGTTGAGAATAATTTTGAATCAATCATTTTAATCGGACTTTCACTTGGAAATTGTTTTTAAAATCATATGAAAGTAGAAAAACTCGGAGGTGTTTGTTTGTAATTTCATATTTCATCCAGTTAAAACACCTAAGCCGATTGACCTCAATTTTTTTTTATTAAATTCAACTGTGTTTTTTCGACTATATCTATCTTTTCATAACATTTCATTTCGCTGTCACAATTCTGTTGACTATTTCGTTGATCCTTCATATTGAAATACGGGTCGTATTCATAGTCGTTTTTAGACTCAGTTTTTCTTTAATATGAGTTTAAACTGACAGAAAACCACTGTTAAAGAAAAACTATATTTAAAAAAACGACTATGAATACGCTCCAATGTTTTTAAAGGACAAGAAAAATTAAATATTGTGATTTGAATATGTGGAAGATTTAAAATGACAGAAAAAATATATGTAAGTTTTCAAACTTTATCTGTCCCAGGCCAAGCAGAATTTATGTCAACCGGCAACGTCACGGTTGACATAAATGGTGTTTCGGCTTGAAATTCTTAAGCAATATTTCCCCTTACAAAACTCTGAAATCTCACACCAAACCATTTCTGTGATAAATAGGATTCCCGGCTAATTTTTTCTGGCGGCGTGTTGGAAGCTAAATTTTTGTTCTGGATTTTGCTATTAAATTTTGAAGTATATAAAACGGTAAACTAAAAAATCACTAAATATGCAAAACAAACTCTACTTCGCATGGGCATTCTCTTCAAATTAATTTTTTTGGTTTGCGGGGCATTTATTCAACGTATTTCCGCTTAGGGTTCACGTATTTGCAAAGTTTTCATAATTGCAATTGCATTTATTTATGGAACATGCAGAGCACGAAAAATTGAGTTAGTTTTCATTTAAAGCTCTATAGCTTTGAGATAATTCTGTTAAAAAAATCACCTGCGGCGATATTTAATAATTTTTCTCCAGATTAGATTTCTTGTTCATTGCCTAATTCATGTTTTGTTTTCTAAAATTTTTGTATATAAGATTATTTTGTTTATTATTGCGTTTCAGCCATTCTTCCTCTTACATCTCCACCCGGAACAAGATGAGTGGAAATCTTGTTCCGGATTGACCAAAAATAAATATGGTCACCCTAGTAAAAAACATTAAAATAGCCTTCCATTTAAGATCGGATTTCTAACATACAACCAAAACCTCATACAGGTTTAAGATTTTTGGAAGTGTTATTTACATGAATGCATGAAAATGATACCTGCTCAAATCGCGTCGTTAAAAATTCAAGAACGTGTAAAGGAAAAACAATTTGCTGGTGGCAGATTAAAAGATTTTCATTTAGAAAATTTTGTTGTTGAATATCTGATTGTATCAACACTTAGTCGATTGACTGCCTTAGTTTATCAACCTAATTGAAATGCATTTCGCGTGATCAGCATTGACGGAATGAATCGCTTTGGGGAGCCTACAATGTTATTTTCTACTTCAACCTTGAACAAATGCTAAAAAATGTGGAAAATTGTAAATATTGATTGCTACATTGCAATTTTATTGTTTTTCTCAATTTGACCTAATCACATAGAAATCTAAAATGTCTAAGATTTTTTCACCCATTTTCCACAAATGTTAATTCACTTTGATCTTTGAGGTTTTCTTAACGGATCTAACAGTGAATTGGTTTGCTTTCGCGGTTTCAACGAAATGTTAGTCACTTAAACTTACAACAACTCGTAGTTGAATACCATTTTGCCCACGCCGTAATTGAATTTCAAATGAAAGTTTGCTCGACATACAAAAAAAACATCCATTTTATCTCGCGCAATTTGAATATTCTATCAAATGCGTGTTTTTTTGCGTGCACGCTAAAAACATTTTTGTTAGAATTTGTTACAGTTTTATTTATTTCGTAGCTTTTATAAAATTTGTTAGCATTGCTTTTTTCAATTTGCACGTGACTACCAGATGTCGCAACATTGTATGTTTTTGCTAGGCTGAATGTGGGTTTCTGTAGGTATTGAGAAAATCAATAAAAATTGATAGAATTCCAAATCGTATTGATCTTTGTATAATGGACATTTTAAAATTACTTCACATTGAAAAAAGATTCTCCGTAACTAGGGTCGCGCAGACCCTGTCATGCGTATAAGGGTCCGACAATTCAGGGATTCCAAAAATTCGAACCTAAAAAAAGGTCTTCAAAATTTTGCTGTTTGGAAAAATAGTCTTGTTCTTCATTGAATTATGCTTGGAATATTAAATAATTTCGTTTAGCTGCAAGTTTTAAGAATGTCACACGTCATACGAAATTTAACTAAAAAAATTTAACTTTAAAAGATTTACGTTAGATAATTGTTGTGTTGATCGGTGTTTAAATCAATGTTTTCTATCAAACTTACACTAAAAGACACACTTTTTCGTAAAGAACAGTAAAGACAAAGTTTTACATCAATTATGTTTTCTCTTGTTTTGAGTTTTGGGATGCGTGTCAGGTGTGCATTTACATTATATAACTGTTAGCAAATTGTAAATGCACTATCTGGTACGACACCCCAGGGCAAACAATCTGCTTTGATTTCCTATATTTATTAACAAAAATTAAACCAAAAATGGAAAAAAATCGTTATCAAGTAAATATATTTGAATGGTTTTGAATAGATGTCGTAAATAGCTATTTATATTTTAATTTTTTATATGTACGAGTATTAGGTGTATGAAAAAAAAAATATTTTTTTTAAAGTTTAGTTAATTGAATGATCACCAAACTACACTCCATGGATACTGATATAAAGAACAAATAAATATAGTACCTACCACAAAAATGTTAAAAAAAATAAATGAAATATTATTTCTAAATAAAATTGATTGTGTTTTATTATCAGTTTAATTATTTACTGAAATTAGCTTCATCACATTTTTATTGTGCGACGATTAGGCGAACAGATAGACACATAAGCCTATTATTTATAATAGAATTTCAGTCCCTCATTTGAAGAGCTGAAGTGAAGAAGCCTCAACAGGAAGTTTGTACTTGGTCCGTGGATCATATTTTCATTAAAAAAAATACCCCATTCCCCCATTTTTTATTACTTTAGTTGGAATCTTAATTTAGCCAAATAAAAACATGGAAAAAAAATTTCAGAAGGTGAGCTTAAATTGTTTCTCAACTTCTATCAAATATGAAACAACAAAAAGTTTTATTATGATTGTATTTTTCAAAGACGGATAATTTAAATGAACTATTTCGACTTTTTTCTTAAATTTGAATCCCCAAAAAGAATTTCTTCAAAAATCGGTGTTTGAAATTTGGGATTGTTGTGAAGCCGAAAGAGGATGGTTTTAAAAATGTTTGCAAAAACCAGTATTTGTGAAATTTTTTAATTTGTTTAAATCCTCTAGTAACTTGGCTCCACACCAAGAACAGAAAAAATGTTAAAAATTACAACCACAGGAAAGGGAAGGAAAATAGAACCCCTTAGCTCGGAGTTTTATTTTCTCCGAAAGGTTACGAACCTCAAACTCCAATTCGGTGTGCGACGGACCCGCAAGATTGCTACCTTTTAATTAAAATATTTCAATAACGAATAACGGTAAATGAGAAAATGGTGGAGAATGCCATTCTCATTAATTCTTTTCACATTTATATACTAGCAAAAAACCGGTATTTTTCGAGGTAATCTCGTGGTATATCTCGAGAACGGCTGGTAGATTCTAGTCGAGAAAAGTTTTTTTTTTTGGTAAGATTAAGAATATAAATTCTTCATTAAAAGAACACTTTATTATACAGAATAAAAGCTCTTTGTGGACTCTTTCCTGTCCTTGAAATTTTATTGGAACCATATTTCAGTTTTTACACCAACTTTAGCCTCTTCAGGTAAGATATTGAAAAAAAAACATTATGTGAGTTTTTTTTTTTTTGGGATCGAATCAATTTAGTTTTAAGATATTTAGATACACGTATGTGACTTTTAAGGCTAAATTGTACATTTTTCTCACAGAAATGGTAGATTATCTGTTAAAAAAATCTTTAGTAACATGTAAAAAATAGAGAACGAAAACTTTTTGAAAAAAAAACTTTGCCACATATTTAAACATATTTTAGTTTTTTTATTTGAATTCACTTTTTTAGCTGAGTATTTAAAAACTTTTAGTCTGAGAAAAGCATTTAAAATTTAATGTAAAGAAGATCTACAAGCGACTGATGCAAATGATAGTTTAAATCAAACAGTATACGAGTGGTAAGTTTTAAATCTCCAGTTGTTCTCACGGAACGGTCCCATAGACTTATAAAGATTTCCCACTTACTACCCATGTCTTCCTTATCCAGGTTCCACTGTATTTTATTACAACTTTGCTAAAAGGATTTAAAGTTCGAGATTCTTCTTTGCCAATAATCACAGCATTGCAACGATGAAATATCATATTGCAGTACATTCCTAGTTATTTGGCAAAAAATCAAAAGAACTATTTTGCCTATAAAAGACCTTCACCGACATTTACATCAGTATCCCCCATAGTCCATACCGTACGAAAAATCTTCATGTGAAGGGAGGACTTTCTCAAAGGAGACTGTGGAATTTCAGTCGAGAGTATGAAACCACTAAGCGGGTGAAAAACTGCTAAAACTTTTAATGGAAAAAGTGAAAAAATTTGATTTTAAATAATTTACGGCTATGCGCTTTGGCAGTGTGGTTAGCTGGTTGTGTACATTGAGAATTTCACAGCCACTATCCTCCCTGCCGCGGCGACAAGCTTATCCAACAAAAAATCGCGATAAATAATATTTAACAATTATATTCACCTTTAATTCTGTGGAAAACAGGGCAGGGTTTTTTTTTGGAAAATTTACTTGATGTTCTGCGTATATCGTGACGAAGCTTCATCATAGATTTTTGTTTTCGTGATATCTTTCTAGTTAACCCTATAAAATATTCAATAAATATTAAAAACAAAACGAAAAATTTAATTTTTTTACACAATATGCATAAAAAATTACTAACAAAAACTGTTTTCTTCTTTATTTATAGTGGTCAAGGAGGAATTGGGGGGCCAAAATTAAAAAAAAAAATCAAATGCCTCAAAACTTTTGTAAAATGTATAAAATGTGTAGCAAGGCTAATTGAAAAATTGTTTTGTTAAGTTTATTTAAGTCGGGTATTCATATAAATGGGGTTTATAAATACAGGAGCGGAATCACGTAAGGTGGTAGATGGATATTGTTAACTGTCGATTTTTTCAGACCCCGGTAGTGAGAAAGTTTTCTAAATTTCGATCTTAAAGCTGTGTAAAAATTGGACTACCAATTGTATTCATTTCAGCCCACCATATCCATATAATATAAGTCCTGTTTTGTTGATAATGTTTAATATTTGGCGTGCATTTAACCCAGTAGTGCATTTAGTACGATATTCGTATATCCGCGAGTAGTACAATCACAGAAATCGACATAAATTGGTTCAAACAATAATGTATGCTTATGAGTTCCTTGCTGTATCTCTTAAACTATAGCTGATCCAGCCAAACCACTGTCAGATTCGGAACCATCGACCCAAAGATATTCAAAGAAAAGGCTCTAATAACGAGTAAATAAAAAAAAAGTGGATTTTGTCGATCAATGTTATCAATCAGTTTTTTATTTCCAGATAGAGATCAACATAAAGATTTGAAGAGCCACATTTAATTGTGATCGCATGTTATGTTTCCGTATTTTAACTGATTGCAGCACCTTCCACTATTCATCCTCTTCAGAGCGAGGGGCGGCTACATTTGGAAAAAGCGTTTCAATGGCTTAGAAAATTTTTTTCAAGAAATCCTTTTTTTAGCCTTAGAATTCTTAAACCTTTAATCGATTGAAAAACCTTTTAACTTTTTCCTAAGTACTGGAACCCCATTAACTCTGAGATTTTCAACAAATGTGAACATCATGAACAGTGTACGATGAGTTTTAAATTTGGTAGAAACAAAAAATTGCATTTATTAGAAATGTTCATGGCTTCCTCTATAAAAAAGACAACAAAATAGTTAAAAAAAAAATCCTAATAGACTCAAAATCAAATAGATTCCGGTATCCCTGCACAGAAAACATATCGCATTCAATTTTTTTTATAAAAGCACATTTTTATTTCCTACAAGATGTTCATATGTATACAGTAATTTCAATAATATTTTTTTTTTGTTTTATTCTTTTGTAAAAACTACATAATAATTTAATGAAATGATCAACTTAAATGCTGATAGGAAAAATCAAAATAAATTCGCTATTTAAAAGAGAAATGAAACAATGTATAAAATATGGATTGAACTAATTTTGTGTCTAATTAAAATTATTACGTCTTATTATCATTATTTATTAATTATTTTACAATTACATGTTTTTTTAATCAATTTTGGAACAAATCAATTTCAAATTGTAACTTGAATTTCTGTATTGAATAATTTTTAATCGTTTTCTAAAATCGACTCACATCCTTCACACTCACGAACATATAAACAAGATTAATTAGTTTAATATAATTATATAGGGTTTTTTCATTATTTTTATTTCATTAATTCAAATTTAGTTTTTCAAAATTTTTATTATTTGGAATTCAGTCATGAAATTATTTGTTTTTGTTTAAAGTTAGACTCCATAAGAAAACAGTTTTTTTTTGTCATCATTTAATTTTTAACGATTAATTTTTTTAACAAGTTATCCTTACTTATCGCATTTTAAATTTCATGTGTTCTATATTTTTTTTGTATTGAATTTTTTTAACAGTTCTTGATTTTTTCATATCTAACAACATTTAGAAATTTTATATAAGAAGTGTTAAATAATTTAAGGATTCAAAGTATTTTTTTAAATTGTTGAAAAGGTTTGAAATGGAGATTTTTGAATTTTGATTGGGATTTTCGGTTTTGTAAATGTAACAAATCTGATCGAATTAAATTTCTGTCGCGTTTTAATTAAAGAATAATTCGAAATATTTAAAAAAAAAATATTGCTTGATATTTCAATACAATTTTTAGTTAATTTCACGATATTCTTTTTTGATGAACAATATGTATGTCATTTAGACAAATGTTGAGTTTTTTTAAAAACATTGTACTTGATTTTCATGTAGCAAACAATCGAATGTATCTTGACGATATATTATTTTGTGCATTTCAAATTTCGATGGAACAAAAAAATACGTTTAATCTTTATAGTCATAGAAGATAAAAATTTAAAAAAAATTTTAGAACAGGAAAATCCAAAAAAAAAGTCAAAATGAATGGTTTTTTTTATTTTTGTAGCTTATCATTTTTTATTAAATTATTTACACAGATCTATTTTAAAATTTTTAGATCATAAATTATGTTTATTTTCATATCTTACTTGTTCATCAATTTTAATAATAATAATACGTTTCTCCATTATTATTTTTGTTTTATTTTTTTCAATATATTTTCCATTTACATAAATTTAATTTAATTGTTTACCTACAATTTTTATATATCACTTACCAATTAATTTTATATTTATTAAGAAATAATATTTTATAAATACCAGATTAATAAAATCCTAGAAAAGTAACAATTTGTTTTTTAATTATCATTTCTTTACTTCCGGTTTCGATTAAGTTAGAGAAATCTTAAATGAAAAACTAAAACCGTTTTAAACAGAAAAATAATTGTTTTTTTTAGGAAGGAAGAAGGTAAGTTTGAGAGATTTCTAACCTGACGAAAATTTCTGGTTGAATTTCAAAGACGGCATTTTGTCAAATTGGAGTTAAAAATTTCGCAAAATATTGTTTGATTGACTACAACATAATCATAATGCATTCGAATGAATTGCTCTTTTGGATAAAAAAAAAGGCAATCATTAAATTTAAAGAATGCTTTAACATCCAACCGATTTCAATTTCCAATTTGAGTGCTTCATAAACTGTAGATCACTTGACACATTTTTTTTGGCTTGGCATCCAAAAGAAAAAAAACAACAGCTACAATTCCTGTATGGAAATTGTAAAATACCTTTTTGAGGTTTGACTTATCGATATGTTACTGTATACAATATAATCTGATAAAATACCAGATTTTTTTTATCAAAGTGGAATGTTTTTAACCATTTTCCTATTAGAATTAAATATGTAGAAAAGGTATTTAAATTATATTCTATTTTTTGATAAATCTTTCGACACAATCATTTCGAAACACCGAAGAGGACATCGAAGAACATCGAAGAGGAAGCACCAGTCTCTTTCAAGATCTCGAAATCACTTTCTACGAAAATAATGTTGTATGCTTTAATCAGATTTTTTTATCGAACGACCCCCACTTTCAAATCGGTTGCTAAGTGAGCTCTATTCAAATTCAGTAAATTTGTCGAGCAATACATGGGATTTTAAGCAGCGGTCTTCCAAAAAAAAATTCATTGATCCCAGAAAAAAGTTTTATTACCCAGAAACAAGTTTATGGCTAACATTTGTAGTTACACCATTGGCCAAATATTTGTAGTTAAATCAGTGACATTTTTTCGAGTAATTTTGTGTAACCTTTAATCCCATCGTCACACTAGCACACTAAAAGTGTGACATTTAAAGGACGATCACCAAAATAATTTTAAGAACTGGGGGCCTATTATGGAATACGATCGTAATCGTAACGATTGGGATTTTCCTGTTGTAAGTGGACAACACTAACAATAACACAAAAGTTCCGATCGTATTTCATAATAGGCGCACTAGTCTTTCACAAAACTTTCTCGCAAACGGTAGCAAATATTTCTGTCCTAAAAAGTCGCTGAAAATGTTTGTAAACAATCTTTCCAGTAGATTTGGTTACCCCAAAAGTAAAAACAAATCTCAGAAATGAAAATAGAATAAATTATGTAGCATGGAAAAGAGAATCAAAATGAGGCGAAATTCACCGTTTCATTCGCCATCTTTTATTTAAGGCGACAATTTTTTACTAAACAACCCAAATGCTCCTCGTGAGGCAATAGGGTAATTCCTATTACGTCACTATTCTTGTGTCTGTTTTTTTGTTGCCGCCTGTGTGTCTCAAGTGAGAAAACAAACTAGCTATCAAAAATTTTACCAAATAAATGTGGACTCAAAATTTTGTGCAATTAAAATTGGGAAAAATAAGATAAAGTAGCATTTTCCGCAATATTGATACAATAGAAACTATTAAATACAATTTATACGGAGAAATGTTTGATGTGTCAGTCCAAGAGTTACTACATAGTACATACAACACTATTCTGATGCAACACGACAAAAACACTGACCGACTTGGTTGGAATTATGTTTGCAGTTTTCACTTTATTTTTTGATATAAATACAACTTTATAATAAAAGATACACGTCAGGCGGGCAAATAGCGATTCCAAGGAGAGTCGTGCCGTATAACTAAAATTTTTTAAGTAGCAGATATTTATTTGTTTTACAAATGGTATTTCAGTAAATCGTACTACATACTTGTTGTTTTTAAATTATTGTATGAAAACGTTTTTAAAAATTAGTTAGAAAAAAATTTATTACGATAAAATATCTAAAAATAAAATCACATATTGAAATACATATTTGATAACAAGTAAAGCCTTTATGGGATTGAATTAAAATCAAAAAAATTTGCATTGATTTCTGTTATATTCTTTTCCTCTTTTTAAAGCAAAATTGATGAAAGAATTCTTTTCGTCTATTCTGATTTTCCATTTTCAAGAAATGACAAATTATAAACAAGATATTTTGTTTCTTTTTTATATCTATTGTTTCATCACTTTCAGGGAAATATTTCACTTTTAATTATTTGATTTTTACAAAATAATTCCATTTGATAAAAACGAATTTAAAAAAAAAATCCATTTGATAAAAACGAATTAAAAAATGCAGAAACTGAATTTAGTGGTATAAACATTTCAAAAGATTGTATTTTCAAAACAAATTTAAATTTTTTGTTTTAATTGTATTTTCATAGTTCATTAAAAAAAACTACAAGTGAAATCTATAACTTATTCTCTAACTTAACGGTAGTAATTAGGAAATAATTGATTCGTTTAAAAAAAATCCTTTAAATTAATCAGAAAAATTACTACAACATAATTCCCTTGTACACTTAAAGAACAGTTAGATTTTTAGTTTGATTTTTTTTACTCTTTTCTCTTTTTTTGTTCGGTTCTACATTATACACAGAAATTATCATCCAATAAAATAAGAATTTACTTTGTATCATTTTCAATTTGTATACGACGTAATATATATAATTACATTAATATAATAAAAACCACAGATGAATTGATTTAACTTAAATAAGAGACGAAGAATCACTGTTATGGTTGCGTTTTTCCCATTTGATTTTTCCGTTAAATATTTCTTGTTGAAATTCGAAAAACAAAACAAAAAAAAAACACATTTTTTTTTTAAAGTTTACTATTTCATTTTCATTCTGTTCTCGATTGGTTTGAATTCTTCTTCTTTCTTCGTTTAGTTAAAATGTTTGCTCATTTCAGTTAAGATAATCAATTTCATGTTTGGACGAGTCCCCGGACATCGGCAGTTGTGGTGGAAGTGATGCCGTTGCTACTCTCGCCTCCACTGACAATTATGCTACCCGTTTCAATGTCGTCGTCGTCAGGTGAGTGCAGTACTTCGGTACAGATGTCGGAATCCTCGAGAATTTGATCGTCGACATCGAGAAAATCAGTTAAGAATGTCGAATCACCGCCAGTTAGCTGCTGTAGGGATTTTACCTGCTTATTGACGGCTTCTAGGGCACGTTCTAAGTCTTCTTGTTCTTCCTGAGTTGGTTCAAGTGGTCCATTTTGTTGAACTAAAATTGAATAAAATCAGTTAAGAGTTGATCTCTTTTCTAGAAAAACTTTTATGGCAGATCCACACTCTTGGCGTTCATATTGATTAGCTATGATTCGCCTAAGTTTGGCTATGTTTGGTTTGATGCCTAATATGGCAAATCAGACGAATGTGTCTGATTTACAAATCTGTGCCCATGATTGGGGGCTCCAAGCACAAAAAAAAAACAAAGTGAACTATGTGCGAATCCGTATCAACTAAATTATGCACATTCCCGTAGAAATAATTACATACGGATTTGGTAAATGTTAGCAAGAATGTGGATGACAGACTCGCGTTGACCAAGTCGCTTGCCAAACAATGATTCGTAGCCAAGAGCGTGGAGCCAGTATTAGGTTTCGAAGTTTTATCAGTTTCACTCCTTCACAGAGTTTCATGAAGAATTCGTTTTACCTGTAGTAAATAATTCGTTAAAAGCGTCTTCGGGTAGTTGATTCAGGACATTTGTCAAGTCATGTTCCTCCAAAAGTCGCGTATCTCCCAATGGAATTTCCTCTGAAATACCAATAATAAAAAACAGTAGGAGACATTTCTATTTAATCTTCATTCTGTGTATTGAAAAACTAACACTAAGCATGTAATGAGTGTAATTCACCCTAGCAACAAAAACTTCAATAGAAAATCGACGAACTGACCGATTTCAAAGTTTTTTTTGTTGTTGCTGGTGTCTGTCAATAATAGGCGTTTTCCGTTGAACACTCCGGAGAGTTCATGGGTAGACCGTGTCCTTGTGCATGCTCCGGAGTGTCCAATAGAAAACGCCTAATTTTACATACAATTTGAAAAATTTGATGGAAATCGATCCACTCAGACTCTAGTTACCAGGCTTTAAAGACAATCAAAAAACGTACCTTGAAATGTTTTGAATTTAGTAGAATTTTGTAAAAATTATTTGTCCTTTATTGTAGTATTGAGAGGTACGCTCTAAAATTTCAGCTCAATCGGTAGAGTAGTTTTAAAAATTGCAAGTTGACAATTGCAAATACATTAAAAATTATGTAAAAGTAGTTATTACTATCACAAAAACGAAAATAGTGTCGATTGAGGGGAAATAGAACAAACTTAACGCTACTTCGAATTCCAGAGTAGGCATGATTGATTTTTTTTTAGTACACGGTTTCTGGGTTGATCGATTTTTATGAAATTTTTCAAAATTGAGTGTAAAATGATTAAAAGATAGCATTCTTAAAAAATTTCGAATTGTTTCACCCGATAAATAAAGTTTTAATGTGCTTGGGGTGTAATACATCCCTGTATGCAGAGAGAAGGTTAATCGTGACGCGACACTCCTTACCAATAACATCGTGTGCGCCAACCATAAGTTCGGTCTCGCTCAATCCTCCCACACCCGTGTCCTCGGAACTCTCGTACGCCGAGCTGTTCTCGCAAATGCCAAGCATATCCTGAGTGGCCGCAGTGACAAAGGACGGCGCAGTATTAATTGTCGCGGTGGCCGCTGGCTGGGCAATAATGTAGCCCCCGTCGTCGGGCCTTATCTGGTAGCCCATTTTCGTGATCATTGTGGTGCCACTTCCAATTTTGATCACCGAATGATGTGAATTCCCAACCATCCCCCCCTGTGCAACTTGCGAGAGGGGCTTCCGTTTCTTCTTATTGCGCTTTTGAGGTCTTGAGACGTTCTGTTTTGGCCTTTTTCGCGGCGATTTCTTCGGCTTCAGCTCCTGAACTATGCGATTGTAGTTATCCCGTTTCCATGCGTGCTCCCTGCATAGGGGTAGCTCATGGCTAATGTCGAAGACAGGTACACGACACTGTGAATTATCTGAAAATTTGGCCGTACATGGAAGGAATAGATGCTGATCGGTGTTGCGGGTGATGTGGAGGTAGCAATGCGCCGTCAGGGCTAACGGATCATTTGTACATGACGGAAAGCAGCATTTCTTCGGTGCTGGTCTGAAAGTGAAAAGTTTTTAATTCTGTGAATCATTCAACAAATAGAAAAACCCTTACGATTCGTCCCGATCGCGAAGCTTCTGCAGTGACTTCGAGACGCACACCAGACGTCGTTTTGCATTGAGCGAGCTTCGAAATCGTTGCGATGCAATGTACTGCATTGCCTGGCGTCGAAGTTGCGCCTTCCGAAACTCGATTCGTTGTTCTCGGTTCACTTGAGTTGACATCGGGATTGAGGTCACCATGTCCGAAAAGCTGAGCCAATGCGACTGAACGCAGTGCGAAATCTCGCATTGCTTGAAGTTCTCTAAAATAGCTGTCGATGAGGCTGGGAAAACACAATCGAATATGTACGAATCGGGCGCATGCCACTCGACGTTTGTCGTTAGGGCGGTCGACGTTGTCGGGGGTATCCGTTGTAGAGCCTCGTGGTGGGCAGATTGGCTGTAGGATCGTCTCGTTCGAGCCGATGGAGAGGATTGCACTTTGGCCGGCTTCTTGCCAGTTGACGCGGATGAAACGCGGGAGTCTCTTTTGGCGGGTGTCACGAATACCGTGTGATCGCTGCTATCCAACGATTTCCGCTTAATGGATTCGGGGCTGGGTTTAGCTGTTGAATCACCACTACCACCAGTTTGCATTGGCATTTTTGTCACCGACTGCGATTGAGAGATGAACTTCTTTGCTGAAGCTAGCCCTGGAGCCGTTGTCGCCGACGTTGGCGTCGTTAAGGACGTCACGACTGGCAATGAAGTGGGGGCTGGTACCCCAGATTTCCTTGACGATATTGTCATTGTTGGCTGCGTAGCTGCCGCTGCTACCTGTACTAGAGCAGCATTTTGAGCTATCGCAGTCACCTGAGATCCACAATTCGATAGTCCAGCGGTAATATTTGGAATTGGCTGGGATGTTCGAACATTCACTACTGTTCCTAACTTATTAACACTGGAATGATTCTTGTTTTGTTGGATTGCGTTGATCGCATTCACATGTTGAACTATTGGTGGAGAGGGTTTTGTTATTTGAGTCACCGTTGCGACTCCTGTTCCTGGCGACGGTGCAACACTTGAGGTAGCAGCGACGATGGTTTGGGCTGTTGGCGTATTCCTTTGGAAAAGCGGTGGGAGAAGTACAGTGGACAATTGTGCTGGCGATATTCCTGAATTCTGCTTTGCTATCGAGTAGAGTGGATGAGATTGATGGATTGTGATCGTTGCTGGCGACGGTGACGGTGGAGGCAGAAACTTCTTCGTTGGCGGGTTGGTTGTTATCTTGATC
Source organism: Chrysopilus asiliformis (assembly GCA_964034945.1). Classification (NCBI taxonomy): domain Eukaryota; kingdom Metazoa; phylum Arthropoda; class Insecta; order Diptera; family Rhagionidae; genus Chrysopilus; species Chrysopilus asiliformis. The sequence continues at coordinate 519,826 of OZ035961.1, forward strand.
TGTTGCTGGTGCTGCTGCAAATGGGGCGATAGTTTCGTGAATGCCGCCGAATTCGTATTGACAATGACATTCTTATGAACTCCATTTACCAGCGCCGTCAGACCGTTAATGCGCTGATTCTGGAGTTGATGAAATTGCGTCTGGCTAGAAGTTCCACGCAAAGTTTGTTGAACGGTCGGTGACTGCTGGACTCTTTGGGATATCGTCGGCTTCAGTGTGCCAACGGGCGATGTTATAATTGGTGTTAGTTTGTGAACCTAAAAAAGATTTAGAAAAATCAATCAAAAACGGAATAAAGTTCTGATTTAGAAAATATCGCAGAAAATTCCGAGTTCTCGTTAAACTACGACTTCGTAATAACTTTTCTCTCCACAGCTGCAGCTACAGTTTTACATGCATTGCGAACTATTGAAAATTACAGACCAATAAAACTCAAGTTTCGAAATATTGCTAAGTATAGACAGTAGCTTCAGTTCCATTTACAAACATGAGAAAAAAGAGGTATTGCCCTCCCTTCTTCTGGCAAAATTTTTTGTGGGGTACCAAAAATCATAATTTTTGTTAAATCTTCATTCGACGACCAAAAGTTTAAGGGCCTTTTTTAGAGGATAAATTATCAGTTTCCAAAATCCGAGAATCATAAAACAGACTGTCGAAAAAATATGCCACATTTTCAGGGGGAGAGATGTTCTAGAGTAAGAAAAGGCCCACAAAAACTTTTTGATTAGTAAAAAAAAACTGTTGATTAGAGAATCTTTATAATATGCATTGAAATTACTTTTCAATAATAAAATATAGTAAAAAATCCATCGAAAAACTCAATTATTTCGCTTGTGTCAAGAATCAGTCGTTGAGCAACACTTCGGAAACATGCGAAGATCCAAAAAGCTAAACAATAAAAGACAGCAAGCAACACAACTAACATAGCAAAGTATATTGCACGCGGAAATTTTTCACCTGCCTTCTCCATTGTTTGCTATACCTTCCCATCGTGGTACAAAACGAAAGGGAAAAAGAGAAACAATTTGAACATCAGCTTATGAGCTTGTAATGACACCAACTACTAAATAGCTTTACAACTTTCATAAAACTCATCGCGAATACTTGGCTACATTAAACGCTGTTTTGGATGTCGTAACTTCGATTTCCTTTGTACAATTTAAATTTAACAGACAACATCGAATACGGCTTTATTAACCCTTTTTTAATTCGATCATTCATTCATGCGGTTCAATATTATAGCAGTTCTATATTTCACTCGATCGACTGACTGATTCTTTTGTGTTTAATCCTCTTTGACTCCAAAACAGCATTGATTTCAATTACTTTTAATTGAAACTACAATTTTTTTCAGTTAATTACCCAATGAAATTGTGGGGGTATTAATGTTGCCTCTCAAACCAAACATCTTTCAAACGAGCTTCAGTCAATGAACTCAACTAACCATCACCTAACGATGAGCGAGTGACGATTGTTGAAATGTGAAATCATTGTGGATTCCACGCACAGAAAAATTGGCAAATTACACCGTGCAGATGCGAGCAAAACTCGAAATATTTTCAAGGTCTTTCAATCTCAATGAACGAATAATTTTACTAAAATGTGATTCTAATTTGCTGACAATTTAATTTTGTTGTAGAAAATGTTTTTTTTTACAAACTGGGAATTCACAATTAAGCAGATGTCCATAAAATACGTCTAGAGGCTTTTAAGACCTCCGATGTGACACTTCTTAGTGATTTTTTAACGTATTTTATAAACAACCCCTTAATCCAAAAACATTTAAACTTTTCAAATCATAATTACCTGTGGATTAAAAAGCGTCGCTGTAACTGGTGTCGTTTCCGTGAATGTGTACGGATCCTCAGTAAGCCGAGGGACTTGCTGACATGACATGTCCGAATAATGTTCCAAGACCCCCAGAATCTTAGAGTTGTCTCAAAAGTTATGTATTTATAAACGACTTCGCCACAACCACTAACAAACCTGAAAGTTGTAAAATTATAATCAATGCGAGTAGTTTTTTTCAAAAGAAAAAAAAATAATAATGAAGAACAGAAATAATCACGCAATAGCAAGACTGCGAGTAACGATCTGGACCAAATCAACTGTTAAAAGACGAAAACCGGCACCATTTATTGGACTGTGATCGAAATGTTGGCTGCTGAAAACCCTCACGTAGCGTAGGTACATGTAAATTTCTTATTGTTTTCTGTCGGTTTCGCGCTACCGTTAAATGAATTGTTTAAGACTTTTTCCCTCCATCATTCGTAATCATATTTGAATTTTAAATTGTCTAAAATTTGTAAGTTGAAGTCCAATCAAGCCTAGCAACAGACCAAAAAGGAATTAAATTTTGTTTTTAACAAAGAGAGTTTAAAGAGAATATCGCCCACATAGTTTTTTGTTAACTGGCCCAAAAATTAGGGGAAAAAACTTATAAAATTGTGGATGCACTTTACTGAAACAACTTAAATATCTATTGACAAAAAGTTGGAAATTTTTAATTGGCTAAAAAGCGATCCTTTGTACGCATTCTTACTTAATTTCATTTTTTTTTTTATTATTATACAAAAACAAAATTGCTTCATTTCTCAAATAGTTTTAAGTTTTCTTTTGGGTCAGTAAAAATGTAAACCAAACTTTATCTAATTTGATCGCAACCTCTAAAACAACAACCGTAAGCTATTTTTTTTAAACCAAATTTTACTCGACGCTTTTGTTTTAATTAGAACTAATCTGCGGTTTATGGTGTTCGTACCTTTGGTATCATATTTGATTAAAAAAGTGAATTTAATTGATAAAAAAAACCATTGATGACGTTAGGTCGAGTGAATAAAATATAAGAGGTATTCACATTTGGTATTCAAATAGATGTTATCGTCGTAAAATAGAATTATTTGATAAAGTTTTGTAAACAACAAAATACACGGCAATATTTTTTGCAACTTTAATACATTTTTTACGTATTAATCGCATGGCGTAAAATCATTAAATTTGGGTAAATATTTGAGAAATATACCTAGTAAGCCTCGCAATTCCCTCATATATTGACAGTTTTAGTTGTTTATTAATACAAACAGTGTTGAAAAACTGTGTCAAAGTAATTAGAACATGTATTAGTGAAAACAATTAGTGGTTCCCGAAAAGAAAAAAACGGATAAAGTGAAAAAATGTGAGTTAAAATATGGATATCTATACAGCCGCGAAAGAGTTCCTTTACGGTATGGAGCAAAACTTTAACAAATAATACTATTTGACGACGATAACAGCTATTTTAATAGCAAATGTCAATACCCCTGTTTTTAGGTTTTTACTAACAATCCGTCAGCAGGTAAAGATCTTGGGAAGTATATGAGCAGTAATTTCAATGGTTTGAGTCCACACACACCCATGTAAACTTGTGTAGCATATGCAAACAGGATTGGCTTATTTAAGCCACAAGTGTAAGCACATTGGCTTATTAAGCCCAAAAGTTGCCGGCTTAAATAAGCCCGAAAGTTGCCGTGTGTAATATCGCGCTTTGGAAAAATACTTTTATTATGTTTCAGAAAACTTCTTTGGTAGAAAATCTATACGATTATTATAAGGGAATTTGTCATACAAACCTACCACCTTAAACTGACTGACTAACAAAATATTTTATTGAAGTTTTGTGTACTTTTCCATTTGACCTGTGACTCGTGGGTTTAATTCCATACTATACAAATGATTTAAATAAAAAAAATCGACATTTTCCAGAGTTTTTATCGAAATGTAAACACTTGCGAAAAAGAAAACAACCTTGTCGATTCATTGAGTAGTTTTTCAGCTAAAAATAAACCTGAATATCAGAAATTCGAATTTGAATTCAACTGAGAATATTTAATGTTTATTTGATACACGAAAAAAACTAGTAATATTTTCGCATCGATGTTGTGGAAATTCTGCCAATCGCTTTTAACTCGACTAAAATAATTCTCCAAACAGAGTGAATATTTTGCTTTTATTCACATTCAAATACGCAATTGGTAATGAAGTTCCGAATGCTAAGCTATATGTCTGTTGTCGGTAGGGTCAAATGAAGAATCTTCATTCCTTATTTGCGACTGTTTTTCCATTGTTTTTTTCTCTGTCTTTTTGACTTGATTTGAATGCGAATACATATCGCATTACTTGAGTAATTACGTTCCACATTTGATTTGCAACACAATTCAACGAATATAACTGGTCAATTTGAACAAACATCAACAAAACACCTTGAGCTTAAAACTCATTTGAACAATTGAATTTAATAAAAAAAAACTAGTGAAGGGTTAGAGCTAAGTAGAGAGTTGAATTAGATAGATGATTTTTTGCGGTGAAGAATAAGACTTGACGAACTGGAAATTCTGTAGATATTTCTCTATTTTGTTGTTGAGTTTTGCAATGGATTGCCGCTTTGCTATGGATTTTTCGCCTGTTCCATTCTACTTTGTTGATAACGAAATGATCGAACGAGACTGGAATCAGTGCAGCAAGATTATCACATGAAAAACAATACAAATAATCTTCCAGGCATTTTATTAACATTTTAGTGGCAGTCAACTCAACCGGGACTTTGATCAAACCGAAATCACAACTCTTCAGGGCAATAATTTGCATTCATTGCAAAGTACTTCAGTTGTTTATTTCAGCGGACGTCTCTAGGATTCAGTTTATACGTTGTTGGCGAAAAACATTGTCAATCATGAGAACTGGGGCTACGCTTGCTGTCGCTTGATTTGACGGCTAATTGGGGTACCATGGCCTGATTTTTGATCATCGCACGAGGCAGTTTTTGATGAATCACTCACGGCTTTATTGTTGCTGTTTAAGCATATGGACAGGCAATTGAAAGGGAAATTTCCGTTCATCAGTGAACCACAATAGCGGCGGAATCCATTCGCACAAAGGCGTAGCACCCACAAACCGCGCCAAAACACGCAATTTTTGGTCTACTATAATACGGGCAATTCACTGTCCCTTCACTCTGGTTGCAAAACAATCAAAATTTGCGCAAAAAACCCACTGCAACTTAAATCTTTGCGAATCTCGCGTGCAGCAGCTGACATCTAGAGCAATTGACGATGATACTTTTGCGACTTCCTTTCCAGGGTCTTTGTCGGTCCTTTTGGACTTTGCGAAACCGTCGAGCCATCAAGTTTACAACGTTTTGTCATTGAGAAAGGTCATTTACACCAAACTAAACCGTCCGAGTCGACTAGATCGCCATTTACTGCATAAATTACGTAGGAAATTCTACGCGTCGAAAACACAAAAGGCCCCGCCTCGCCCGTTTCTGCTGCTAGTGCTTTTCTGCTCCGATGTCGATAAGCCTTGCCTGGTGGCCAAATTTTGGACGAATCTTCCGCTGGCCGGCGTTTTTGTTGTCGCTTGAAGACCGCGAACGATAGTCTGCTCCGGAAAGGTAGATTGCGTCTAACCAGGTGTTGTTTTACTCGCTTCCCGAACCAGCCAAATGTGACAAGAACGCGAATCCACTGCGATGGAAATGTTGAGGAAACAAAACTCTGTAGGTGGGGTGCGCGGATGTTTTCCACACAAATTCATCACACGCTTCTATTCGTATTCTTTGTGGTTTGCTTCTTCGCTTCTGTCAAAATTTTTGTTCAATGCTCGCACACACTTAAGACATGAAAATTGTACTTAAATTAATCAATTAAAACATTTTCCGTGCAAATTTGTGATATTTGACTAAAAAATTTGAAAATTACAACTCTAGTATATCTTATTTAGTGTTGTCAAAAGAAGAAACTTAGCTATGAACTAGAATACTTCTCGGGAAAGAAATTAGATTCCAAAATGGAATTTGATTCCAGAGAAAAAAAACTCGCACACAAACACACCACAGCGAATTACGAAGCGAAGAAAATTTATCGCCACACAGCCAACTTTTCGCACCGGAAATCAGTCTTTAACTCGCACTTGGTCTTTGATCGCTGGTCTTAATGGGTAGCAAATGCACTCAATTGTATTTTGCAATAACCTTTTGCTAGAACTATTCAGCCGGAAACGCAAAATTCCAAATTAAAAATTACTAACATAGAAAATTGACAGCAAACTAATGATGGCGGCCAAACCAGTGAGGTAAGAGTTTTTCTCAGTTTCTCGCGAAATTTGCTGACAAATTATTCATCTTCAAATGGTGGTAATCTGATTCTTTTTTTTCAAAACTACCGCCAAAAATATAAACGAAAATTTTATTTAAATTCTAGGTAACAAAAACATGCCTTTCGAAACTTAAAGTTGGATACAACGATAGTTTTAATTTCAATGCATTCCAATGGAATGCTTTTTTGGCAAATCGAAATTTTCCATTCCGAGTTTTGTTTTATCAAATTATAGGAAAAATGCATAATTATAAAATTATAATAATATCTAATCTAACAATCACGACGATTTGATTCCTAAATAAATTTCAAATTTCGAATTTCGCCGCCAAAGTGATATGGAATTCATATTATATCCAATGAATCATCACCGTCTAACAAATTAATTCATTTTCAGTTGTCAAATAATTCATTTTCAGTTGTCAAATAATTCATTTTCAGTTGTCAAATAACTCATTTTCAGCATTCAGTTTGGTTTTTAAATCAATTAGAAGTAAGTTTTTTCTTTATAATTTCTTAAATGTTTATAATTCTTTTAAATTATTAAATCTGTTCTCCATTAGAGTTTCGGGGCAACAAATCAATTTTTTTCGTCTAAATATGTACTCATGCAGGGCATGCACGAAAGCATAATTTACAATCGAGACCACATTATAGGGAATTACCGTTTCACGCAGTAGCAAAAGTTCAAAATTTTGGTTTTACTAGTTGGTGAGTATTTGTATTTAAGATTTTGCTTTTTTCCGTATTTCATCTTTTGTTTTTTTTTTTCTCAAGTGAAAAAAAAAACTGTTGATCCTGCTGAGGTTAGACCCTCAGAAGCAACTACTCGCCCCACAAAAGTTTGGTACCACCCAAAATTATTTCATAGTAGGATCAAGTAACAGGAATTCAGGCCCGGTACTAGTTAAAACGAGCTGAACGATGACAACATTTTGGTAAGTATTCCTTGTTTTTAGTCATTTTGTTACCAACTTCCTAATACTCCTTAATGCTGGCCCTCATCCCCTTGGCGAGTATGTAGAAATGTGTAGAAATGGTGCCGATGTGCCAATTAGAGTATAAAGTAAGGAGCATTTTTTAAATACGAAAAATGCTGAATTCAGCTAAATTTGTCAAGGGTTTTTTTTTTAAGTTTTCAGACAGATTGATATCAAAATTCAAATTTCGGTTTGATTATTACCAATTAATTCGAAAACGGTTGAAATTTCGGGAACCTTGCCATATAAATTACCAACTCGGCCGGTTAAAATATAGGTTCCACGAAATTTTGTTTGGACTTCCTCTTTGCCTCGCTCCCATACAAATAAAAAAGGTTTTTACAATTTTCTTGAAAATGGAGGGAGTCGTTGTAAACGTTTTAGTTTTTCTTATGTTTAATCTTAGATTTTTTTGCCACGTGCCAAAACGCAACATTATTAGTAGCTGATTGTTTTGATTTGTAAAAGTATTACCCACTTATAATTGCATCATAGTCAGTAAAAAAAATATACTTTGTTCTAAAAATGTCAAGAAATAATCATCAAATAAACAATTAGACTTAAATGTTCGTAAAAAATATTCTTTGGATAACATTTTCACGATGGAGTGAAATAAAAGTAACACGTGAATAAACGTCGCAAAATTATTGTATTTCTGATATCTCTGATAAAATTACGTATTTCTGATATCTTATTTCACCTTTCCGCAGTTATTCCCCAACAAGATGACCATAAAAAAATTGAGATTCGAAATAGTTTTTGTATTTTTCTTATTAATTCAAATTGTGGGGGAGTCTCACAACAAAAAATGCGGCCGAAAATTCTGTCGATGGTTGGGAAGCTCCAAAAGCTTTGTTGTCTTGTCAAAGAAGGGTGGCAAGAAACCTGAAATGGATTGAATAATGCTCTAAATTAAGCTTTAATCGTAACTTTGGAGAGAGTAATTTTTTTTCTGTAGTATCGTGAATTTGCATAACTTGAGTAATTCAGTTCAAAACATGTTTTGTTTTGGTCATATAGACATGTTAAACCGCAAGTTCTCAGTCACTGCATTAAGCAACCGGGACATCCTAAAATCAGTTATCATATTAACGTATTGCCTCCTTCGTTGTGCTTTTTCTCTTGTTTTCATTACTTCTTTTTTATTATACACATAATATTATTATGTATTTATTGTGTATGTCAACAGTCAACAAAAAATGAAGAAAGCTTTATCGCTAAAAATAGAGTAAGCAGTCGACTTGAAGAATTGTATTTTTTAAGGCCGTAAAAATTTACAATAGGTATGTGGCGGTTTAATTAGCCACATACCTATTGTAAATTTTTACTTTCTTATACGAAATATAATAAAGTATTGTATTCATGAAAACCTCCGACCCCTTAATTTTGCCTAAAAAGCATTTCCAGACGATAACAGCGATATTACAACAATGTTTCACTTCCAACTAAGAGAATCGTTTTTGGTTCAAAATCATGAATAAAATCTGCTTCAGTGATAATTCTATAGATAAGATCTATATTTAAGAGAAATAATTGTCATAAAGGAGATTTTCTAAACGCTGATGAAATATAATCATAATACACCTACGAATTTTTGATTTATTCAGTTTTAAAATTTTCATTTTTAATGTAGACAACTAGTCTTCAGATTGGAATTTGTAACATGACCAAGTATATCATCAAATGATTTCTTTATAAAAAAATATACTTTATTGAATATAGCACATCAAAACAAATACGCCACGTTTTTCAATAGAATTTAGGGCGTTACTACTATAGTAATTTTTAAATTTTAGCGCCGTTAGTAGGGTTTTGTTGTGATAAAGCGGTATTATGCATAAAATACGACACCCATTCCCAAGGGTGTCGTATTTTATGCATAATACCGCTTTATCACAACAAAACCCTACTAAAGGCGCTAACCCAAGGAGTTATTTGCTGGTTATATGTGATGACAATGTGAAATTCCATACAAAAATTCGAAAAAAAAAATTTTTAGGATGAAGAAAGAGTTCGAGTTTTTCTTTTTACACGTTTTAAGAGCTCGAGTTCGAAAATTATTAGAAAAGCAAAAACAGATGACGAAAATTTGTATTTTGTGCGAAAAAAATACATTATTCAATTTTTTATCGAGCCATGTTTTGTTTGCAAATATAATACCCTAACACAAAAAAACTCAAAGAAATGTATTAAAAAGATATGAATTTCGACCGAAAAGCCTAGTTATACAATCATAAAAAAATTTAAATTCAGACACTTTTTATATTTAATTTATAAACGAAAATAAGCGATCATTTTGCAAAGATAGAATTATATAATTTTTTTTGCTACACAATAATAGTTGATGTGAGAAAAAAAAATAAAATTTAAAGGACAGTTTTTATATTTTTCCAAATTATAAATACTTTTTAAACACAATCACTTCTTTATATTGCCTTATAAAATAAGTAAGAGAAAAGTCATGTTTTGCGTTGATTCTCGTGACAAACAAATGAAATATTTTCTTAAAATAGGAATAGATACAACTCGGGAGAGCGCTCAAAATATTCAAAAATTAAGTAATTTTCTTGATTCGTCGATTTGTGCTGCTATGGAAGCCTCGACGAGCGAAAACAGCAATAGAGAAATACTGATTTTTTTTTCGCTTTATTTTTAGAATTTTGATTGTTTATGTTGTCTGATTTTACGTTGAATAGACTTATTATGGTAAAGCATACTCGTAGCATTAGTATTTATTGAGTTTAGCATAATACCTTTTTTGTAAGCTGAGAGCGCTCTTCGCATGTTCGATTCCGTAATCGATCGAAATTCAAAGTGGATCGTGTCGTGATTTTGGCGATTTGATCTGAAATCAATCCGGCCTGCCGACATTTTATTTTATATTTAAATAAAAGCGGTTGTTGGATGTTGCTGGCATAGCTTAGACTGGTTCGATTTTTAAGCATTTTAAGTCGTTAACATAGAAGTCATCGTTCCGTTGTGGCCTCTACTTTTAAGATCGATGTGAGGCAATCATAAAACTATTAAATTGTCGTCCATGCAGATGATAGATTGATTTTATTTTGACATTGCCTAACGTTAAATTATATTAAAGACTACGTAGGCCGGCAAACCAAACATTACAGCACATAGAGTCAACTTATAATTATGTAAAATATGAGAATGTCGCGGATGAATGCGCAAAAATAATTGAATATAAACTTTAAATGTCAATATGGAAGAGGATCTACTATTATTTTGGTTATACAATTTTATAACCTATAGTAAATTGGTTGACGTTAATTCAGAAGCAGTATTTTTTTCTGATGTTATGGACCGGAAGTCTTTGTTTGTCGTGTGTATCTCCCACGACAAACAGACCCTTCCAATAACAAAGATTAAAAAAAACATTCCAAACACTTATCCCTTACAAAATGAATAGTTTTAAGAAAATCGAAGAAAACAAGAAACCTTTCCAAGCCGGACAAATTTTCTGCTCCCGTGTGAGTTCAGCTTACACAGGTTTCACTGTATATACTAAGGTCAAGCATTTTTCAAAACGTAAATTTGTAGGATAAATTAAAGATAATAAAATTTCCCACAACTTGTGGTTAAAAAAAATCCACGTGGAAAAGAAACAAAAACAAAGTGGAAAATCGTGGTTCATCTCATTTGCTTTAAAAAGCTATAAACTCGAAAGCCACTCGAACGATTGGACTGAAATTTAGCTCACGTCTTCAGAAGAAAGGGACGCAGAGAAACGAAATTGTCACAAAATATTGGTTTTCTTGCCTCTATTCTTCACTGTGCCCTCGTATTTCTGCAAAAAATTGTTCTAATTATACAGTAAAACCTCAGTTAAAAGTCAAATATGACGGATACGAAAATTCCAGTGATTACTCGAATATAAATGATATTTTTTTAAATGCAGCGAATCCTTTTCGAACCCTGAAAAATTTTTGCAAATTGTTTTAGTAAAGTATTTTTGAAATCGGTATTGGATAAATCTACTCCGTCGAACCGGTGACTAATTTTTGAAAACAAATAGATATCGCATATTAGTATTTTGAATAAAAGCCCGTAAAGTTACACAAAGCTGCGTAATTTTACAGTGGGCGTTTCACTAATGACTGAATGGATTTACTGCTTATATCGCATCTTTAATTTGTTAGTATTGTCATGAACAATATTTTATAGAAATGAGAAAAACTCGCTTTCAAATTTTATGTTTATTCTGTTTATTGAATAGCAGAGCAGTCATTTTATCTACAAGTATATTTTATTTTTGTAAACAGCAGCAAAAAACATCGTTATCATAGAAACCAGTTTCTATTTTTGGAGTGAATCTTGTCTAAAACAATTCGGGCAATTGAATGGTGGAACAGTTTGTTAGTTTGACCTCATCTTAAAACTCATTTTTAATTATTGTTTATGCTTCATTGTAGAGACTGGACAAAGCAAGAAATCGATAAGAAAAACCAAAAATATGGAAAAAAGAATAAAATCTTTATACTCGTAGATATACCTAGGCTAACGTTTAACGAAGTTGATTTCTCTTGGATGGAGCTTTCAACGTTTTTAATCGAATGTTGTTTTCGTACAGGCAGAATTTATTGCAAAAGCGATCAAGATTACTTTGCTTGGAAGTGGCTGGGCTGTCGCAATGTGAAATGAAAACAGATGTATACAATGCAAAATATACACAAGTAATAGTATAAATAAGCACATGGATGTTTTCACAAAAATAGAAGCAAGAGAAATGTAGCAATGAAGCGCTAAATGGAAGTCAGTCTTTAGATATATTGAAAATATCAAAACAGAACAAAAAAGGTGGTGTTTATAATTTACTTTTAATCAATCGTAAGACAATAAGTCCACCTGAGTAATTTCATAATTGTTCTTGATTGTTTTTTTGAAATATTTTGTCCTACTCCATTTTGAATTACAATGAAACGTATATTTTTTAATTTTGTACAATCAAGCCTAATTGTACAAAACAATTAGTACTGTTATATCTTAATAAAGTATAATTCTTGAACTTTAGATAGTTTTTGGAAAACTTGTTATGATTTTTGCAGAATTTAACACTTTTTGAACCAAAGAATTCCTAAAAAAAATTAATGTTGAAATTACTTTAGAATTACGTTTGATTTTAACAATAAGACCAGAACCTGTCGTTTGGGGAAAAATATTTACAGGATTTTGAGTAGAATAAACTTTGCTGCAAGAAAAAATAAAAGTATTTTAAAATTGATAAAAAAACATCTAAAGTTTTCCGCCGCTACTGAACTTTTTCTTGATAAACCCCTCTGTCTTGGAAATCGCATCTAATTCGCTCCGCGCACAGCACAGATTTCCGTGGTATGTCGTGGCAGCACTCCTGGTGGTGTAAAAAGAAACATGAAAATCGAAATGGCGAAAAACGCTAATCGTCCAACATTTCTGTCTGAGTTCTCGCACCGGTTAATCGAGTTTGTCTAGCTGGGAAAAAATTTTCAAGCTAACCATTTGGTGTGTGAAGTGTAATTAGTGCATAATAAGTTAAGATGGATACGGAGATAATGGACAATTTGGGAGAAAAGGCGATTTTTAGTGGGACGAAAAATGACGTCCAAACGCAGCAATCAACAAAAAGTACTGAAGCAATGTCTGGGGAGGGGGTAGCGTCACCAGATGGCGCTGCTCGAGCGGGAAATTTGAATGTCGGTAAGAATCAAAATCAGTTGAAGGACGACACGAAGAACATGGGAGGCTTCCCGTTGAAGAACAAGCGTCGGAGGCGCGGCAAACCGAAGCAGAAGACCAACAAACCGTACAAGAAATCGAACTGGAAGTTGCCAATGCTAAAGGGTCGCCAAAGTAAGGACGGGTTGTCGTTAGCCCGGAAGTTGGCCCGCAGTCGGTCCATTGTGCCCTACAACAACAACAAATTCCTAATGGAGGAGCACATGGCGGAAGTCCCGAGCGCTCTTTTGACACCATCAGGTAGGACCAGGAATTCGAGCTTCTCCGTTGATTCCGAGGATAATTATTTTTATTCATTGCCCGAAGATGAAGAAGAGTTTCTCACCAAGGAGTTTTCCAATGTGTACGAACGGGCGAGGGCCGAGCGGTTGGAGGGGATGAATAAACAACAATTGATCGAGGAGTGTTTGCAGCTGGAAGACAGGTACTCATCAGGAAATGGCCAGGCTAACGGAACCAATGAATACTTGAACAAGATCCGCTCGCTTGAGGAACGCATCCGAGAAATCACCAATGAAAATCTAGGTAGGTTATCTATTCTCTTATTAACAGGTAGTCTATGCCAGAGCTTTGCTATTCATCCCCTGAGCACTTCCTTAAATATTCAAATCGAAATCCACGTGAAAAGGGGACACACTCGAGGTGGCCTTGGCCGTTGGTTTCTTGAGTTCTTCTGCCAGTTGAGCTTAAAAGCAACGGCTGGACCGTGGCTTTTCGTTCTCGATGTGTTTGCTCTTTTCACTCTTCGAACCGTTTCACTTATCGTCGTCCGCAAACGTTTATGTGTTCACGTAGCTCTGTAATGTTTCGTTGGTCCAACGAAAAAACAATAGCAGTGCGGAGCCAGGGGCTGATTACAAACTAACGACGTATCTTGTGGATAACAATCCATTGATCAGGTGGGGCTGGGGTCCGTCCGTCGTCGTTTTTGCACTTAATTTCGTTAATCGTCCGTGGGCATGGTGACGTCATCTATTCTTTTTACACACAATTTAATTCATTCATCGCGTCGTCATGTAGTGCTCCATTCTGTAACGTTTGCTTTGATGGCAGCGGAGGTTGGGGACAACAGGGAAATGCTTTAGCATCAGTAAATTTGGTGAGATTACATGAATTCGTGTTGTCGCTTTGCTCTTCTGATAAATTAATTCTAGCGAAATCGGTTAGATTATACCTTGATCAATTGACACAATTTCATTTTCTCTGTTTGCGTTCGACACATTTAATTTTCTAGAAATTATTTTAGATCCCATTTTAACGGTATTTATACGGTTACGGATATTGCATTTATTTCTGCACTCACAAATTTGAAGTCACAGGAAAAAGCGAAAGTCAAACGAGATTTAGTAAATACCATCTTTAACATCTCTTCTATTTAAGGATTTTGTTTTTCAAATAGTATGTCTTTTAAATTTTAAATAAAGGGGCTGTCCATAAAACATGTGACGCAAATTTTTAATGCTCCTCCCCTTTTGTCGCAATTTTCCGCGATGTTTCGCATGGGACTTAATGCCACTTTTAAAACACTGCTGTTTTAAAAACAACTGTTAAAACTTCTTCAGAGTGATACCTTAGCCTCTCTCACTGACCTGCGTAATTTTTGAAAAAAGCAAAACAAATTTAAACAAATGTTCTTATTTGTATAAGCTTTATTTGTTCCTTTTTTATTTGTTTCGTTATGCAAATATAAAGCTTTTGCAGAAGAGAAAACGTATAAATTTCTTTGGCAGTCTTTAGAAATCGCACATTGTAGCAACGCAATACATTCGGTCGGTATATCAAAGCTCTTAGCCTCCATTTAAAAAAATATTTCTAAGAAGTTCTCCAAAAATATCTAAATAACTGTTTTTTTTTCAAATTTACCCGCAGAGTTACGTCGAAAATTAGAAATCTCGAATGACTCGATTGAGCGAATGTTATCCTCTAGTTCAAGCGAAGATAGCGAAAGCGACAGCAGCTCAAGTTCATCAAGTTCTTCCTGTTCATCAATTAGCTGTGATAATAATTTCAATGGATCCAATATGGAGTCTGATGATTTAACGGCCACCGTAATGGACCGTAACGACACAGAAGCGCTTTTAATACCGGACGACAGCGCATCAGAACAACAGAATCAAGAAATTCAACTACCACGTCTTTGTAACGGTCAGGCGATTGATTGTTACTCGCGATCGCCATCAGCACAACAGCAAATTGTTGCCAATAATCCCGATTGATTTCAATTCGATTCAAGTGAAATTTTGAAGTAAAATCTAATTAAACGAATATTCACTTTAGTCTGTTTTCGATTTTATTTATTAATTTTAAGATTATTTTTTCGTTAAACAAAACAAAGAAAAAAACTCTTTTTAGACATTTCCTCTGTTACCTAATTGAAAATAAGACATTTACTTTAAGATTCATTACAATTTCGTTTTGTCATTTATTTTAATTTCTAAATATCTACGTTTGGCTAACAATAAGTTTCAATTATTACTCGTATTTTTTGAAAAAAAATCCACCACTCAATTCACATTAACAGTGAATCTTTTTTTTCTAGTCACAATACGAGTATTTAATCTTGCAATAGTTTATAAATGCTTATCATTCCAAAAAAATTTTCTGATTTTCACAATTCAACTCATGCGCTTATTTAACAAAAAAAAAAAATAATTTTTCTTTAAAAAAAGATTGCGGTAATTTGTTTAAAGGTTCGTCAGATTCGTTTAGAAAAGAAATGTAAATTCCAATCGAAATAAAATAAATCTATTTTCTTATTGTATAAGAATAAGATACAGAAAATTTTGTGAATCGGAATGAAGAGAGAAGCATCTTTAGCTCCTACCACCAAAAAAAGAAAGATATTTTTTCAAATTGATTTTTACATTGTATAAAAAGATTATTTAAAATAAATTCTTTTAGGAATTGTGATTTTTTAAGTCATGTTGATGGATCTTAATATTTTTAAAATTAATATTGCAACACAAATTTAAGAAAAAAATTAGAAAAAAAAGAAACTCGAAGTTATTTAAATCCTTTTGGAGAGTAATATATACATTATACGTAGGAGGTAATCATTTCGCATAAAAATTATAAATAAATGCATATTTGTTAATAAATACTCTGAGATAACAAGTTTTAAATAAGTAACAAAATAATTGACGGCGGGAATATTCTTGGAAATTACTCGCGGCTGGTGTTTGTTTTTCGCTTTTCAAATTATGAGAATATTTCTTGAATTGATTTGCAGTAAAATTTCATATTGATTTAAAAGAAAACCCCTTCCAAAGTAATTTCTAAGAAAGCTAAGTCTTGAGAGCAAGAAACTTCCAAATGTCAGTCAATTGTTTTGATTTTAGTCCCAAATTTGCTACGTACGCATTTTAAGTACAAATTCCCGTAATGTATTTTATTAGTCAAAATATTAATTAAAAACATTTAAAAAAAAAGAAAAAAAAATAAATAAAACTTTATTTTTGTTATCTCAAAGTACAAAAGTAAATCTAATTAAAAAATTTCTTCTTAATGTAAAGAAAAATGCCCACCAATTTCCGTTGTCATCATATTTTAAATTTAAATAAGAAAATGTTCATATTGTGATATTCACATGTAAATTATAAATACTAATTATATTAAAGAATCGTACGACTGAAATTGATGGGCTTTGTAGATAATAAGCGTTACCTTTTTAGTTACGATTTTTAATATATATATATATATATTTTTTTGATAGTTTTAAAACATTGATGCCCATTTAATTAAAAGCCCATAACATAAATCCTTCTGTGATTCACCATTTGTGAAATTGAATTCCTTTTTTTCGTTTCAAATACAATATTTTGAGTTTCTTTACACTCATGAGATTTTTTGTGACTTTTTTCGATAGTCCGAAAACTTAATGTGATTTCTTTTTCGTTGGCAATTTCAGACAGACGTTCTACAAAAGAAATTTTCTTCCAGCATTCGTAATAATCGCCCCAATTCTGATAGACTTGTCACTTTAAACTTTTTAATATGAATTTTCTTCATTTAAAAAATTGTATATCTGCATTATTGTTATCCAAATATTAATAAAAACCGAATCGGTTCGCATGACATTTGTGGAGTCGCAAACTATTAGATTCAGGGCCAAATAAGGCTTCCCTTTTTAAAATCTCTTTTAACACAATTTCATTTTTTGTTCATAAAAATAACAGTTATTTTTTCTTTGTGAAATGGACATCACCTTTTCGAATGTACAAGTTTTGATTAAGAAATCTTTATTATATCAATTGAAATATGATTTTTGTTTATGTTAAATTTTATTCTTTTAATAAATACATTGTAATTAGGAATTTGTTTTTATTAGGCCCTATTCCAGGATCCGATACGAATGATTCGGATCGTAAACTCAATGTTGTTGTTGGTATAAAACACTAACAACAACATTGAGTTTACGATCCGAATCATTCGTATCGGATCCTGGAATAGGGCCTGTTATTAAAAAAAGAATATTCGCATGGCGATTCGACACGAAAATGGATAGTCGAATCTAGCGACAAATAGTCAACCAAATTGCTTTGGAGTAGGGACTAATTTACGGAAAATGAATCAAATTGAAATTATGTTAAGTATTCGCCACTTTATTAATCAATATTTAGACAATAATATAACAATCATACCAGTTGTTAGTGAAAGCATTTCGTTTTAACACATTGACTGCCCAATCAATTTTGTAAATGTTTAAAGGAAATGTCAACACATTTTCTTTGTGATTTGTGCTGTTTTAAACATATGAAAGACATATTTTCCAGTCTCGCTCCATTTTGCAGACGTTTTTGCACAGAAAATCGGTGTTATTCACGATTAGTTCATAAAGCAATTGAAATTAAACCAAACAATCCTTCGGTTTTGTGTACAATACTTAAAATGGAGTGGAATTAATTGAAACTGCATTTAGTTCGTAGAAAACAAATATTTCATTTCAAAATAGAAAAAACAATAAATCAAAACATAAAATCCATTGTAGAAAAACTTATATAATATTTATAAACGATTTTTAGCCTTTAGTTTTCTTAGTTTTAGGTACAGGCGCAGACGGATTTTCGCCCTTGTAAAAGTCCTTCAACAAATCCATAGCTCTCTCAGCTTCAACACCTCCACGAACAGATATTTCAGAATTGAGTATTTTATTTACATCAAGAACAGTGGAACCGCCAAACCGTAAATGATTTCCTTAACCCTTAGACGATTGAGGGCAGCAGCACACATAATACACGGTTCCACAGTTACAATTACAGAGAATTCGGGGAAGACAGATTCTGAATTCAATTGGCTTTTATTACAAAACTCAAATACTTTATCGATACAAATGAATTCAGCATGGCGAGTAGCGTTTTTAGTTGCATTTACGAAATTCCCACCGGAGGCTATTATTTCGTTTTTATAAACAAATACGCATCCGACAGGGACTTCCCCAATTGAAAGCGCTGATCGGGCTTCATCCAGCGCGGCTTGCATAAAACTTTCCATTAGGAGGATTTGTTGAAGGAATTTTATAGGAACAAATATTTAGATCTTAGCTTAATTACAAAGTGTTCTTCAGGTATTTGAGTAAATCGTTGGTCTCGAAAAATTTCTTAGCTTTCTCCGGCCAATTTGTGTTGTTCAAGCTTCTTGGACTGGGATGGACAAGCGGTAGGATTTGCGTGTCGGGATGGGTCTTCTCAAACGATTTTAAGCAGTCCTTAACGTAGTTTCCGATTGGAATGATTATTTGTGGGGAGACGAGATGGATCTCTGTTTCCAAGTACTTCAGGCAGATGTTCTTAATTTGTTTTTTGGCATCACCCTGAACAGTTTTTGCGTTAAAAATGGAAATCAAATCAAATTTCAACTTACTCGTAATTCGCTGGGAGTGATATTCTTTCCTGCTTTATCGTAGAATACCAAGGGGCAGAAATTGTGCACGAAGCACTGTCTGGAGAAGGTTTCGAGATCGCCAGATAATTCAAGTAGAACTGTCCAGATTCTGTTGCCACTGGGCTCTTCAATTGTACACTGCGAATGTGCTTTTTTAGTGTGGATGGAGACCTGACATTTATTCTGGAATTTATACCTGTAATCCGTTAATCGGTCGTTTGGGGTGACAATTCTCTGGCTGTTCCACTTCCCCTTCGAGTTTCATCCAGTCTCGGACCGTTTTTATATTACCAAAGGGAATCTAATATATAAATGAATTTATTAGTGCGGAAATATTAGCTAAATTTCACGTTGGAAAGAGGTTTATGCACCCCAGTTTGCGCCATTCCATTTGGTCCTGGGTTCATCCCGACAAACAAAACTGGTTTACGGGAATCTAGGAATTTCTTTAAATATTCACAATGCAAATATTCACAATAAACGATCGGATTTATCGTGTATTCGATTCTAGATTCAAATTTCACGGCTTTTAATTCGTCGTTTAGTTCGCATTCGATGTCATAGAAGCTTTTCCAGAAAGGATTACTGAAATGTTTCGAAGTAATGGTGTCCTGTTTGCCCCCTTTTTGGGGACTTTTATACGGCGCTGCTTCCGGTGGCGGAGTATCGTCGAGTTTCAATTTCTTTTTCAACATCTTGACAAGTTTTCTTAATTCTATAATCCGAAATAGTGAAAAAATTGAAATAATTTGAGTTTTTTCTGCTGTTGATGTTAAGATTTGTAATGACTATTATTATTAACTTTTTTTTAATTGTGATTATTACTTTATTACAGCTATAACTTAACTCTTTATAAGTTCCAATATTGAACTTGTTATCTTTCCAAAACACTTTCTCTTATAGGTTTTGCAAGTTCCTTTTTTAGCCACGGCGCGCTTGTTTTGACATTTTTATTATTCTTCTAAGATTCAAACCATACTTGAAAATGAAAATCCCAATTACAAAAATCCCTTTTTACAAGACGCAAACCAAAATTTTCAAAACGTACAAATGATTATAATTGAAATTCCCAAAACCTACAAGTGCTTTTGAAGACAAAAAAACCTATAAATCTAAATTCGAGTGTTAACGATCTACAATATTTGACTAAATTAAGAAAGGATATTGTTTAAATAAATAAAGCATTACAATGCAAGCGTGGAACAAATTGAGTTAAATGCAGGTTTTCAGTCAAATTCAATTTTTTTCGGGTTTTAAGTGACAATTTTGCTTAAATGTGCCAAAAATATGGCTTATTGGGTAAAATACTTTCACGCCACGGAAGGCTTTCAGCGCATGATAAAATTTGCAAAGAGTTAATTCACGGTTAAGTCATGGTTAACCTCTAATTTGTTATTTTCGGGGCGTTTTTCACAAGTTTTTGTATGAAATTCAGTGCCGTTGTCCATTATCGTTGCCTTCTCCTCCTCTCAACATTGGTGACGTTTTTTATGAACTTCATTAGTGATATATAAATTTCTTTAAATTTTGAATTTTTTTAGTGAATTACGATACTCGGCTTTTCCGCTATTGTGTGATTTCTTATCAAATGTAGACCATTATTTCTTGTTGTCTTAAATTTGGAATTCAAAACAAAATTGTTAATTGTTAATTGAACTCATTCCAATTGAATTTTAATGTATCGAAAAGTCACGTAAGAGTATATTTCAAAAATGCTGCATTGTATATAACGCTTTTATGTAAAAATTTCAAGTCTCTAATTAAAATCGTTCCAGTGAGATCTGGACTAATGAAATATGTAAAATAAAAGAAGCCTTAAACTTGTCGATTTAAATATAACGTAAATAGTAAAGGAGACCAAAAGCTAATGAATTCCGGGAATAGCAAGAACAACCGGAATAATAATAGCAGAATTAAAATCAATATCATATGATATATATCGATTATAGTAATAGGTTTCAGTGAAGGTTTCAGTGAAATCATTCTTTCAACATCAAATTAGTTACATCTGACCTTTGATTCAATAGAGAGACATTGTCATCATTAACCTTCATTCGATTGACCTTATTTATCTCATTCTGATTTATACTTTTTTTCTAGATTTTGGCCACTTTCCCACTTTCCGCCGCAGGGCCCAAACAAGATAACATGTGCAATGTTAAATAATTCCGTTTCGTTTCTAATTGAATACCTCAGAATAATTCAATTAGCGCAATGCCAAAATGAAATCAACAAGAACAATTGAAACAATCAATCCGGTATCCAATTACAATAAAGTCTCCTGACGTTTTTCCTTGATGCCGATGGCGATAGCCATCCACCCACATTTTTTTGCTACCCTCCGGTCTTATCCCTATGGCAATTTTCACACGACTTTCCTCTCTATGTATTGGCACCGTGAAAATAACAAAGAATGCCCCAAGGATACTTTGGCTGGTCGCTTTTGGATTGAATCGTACCCCCTCGAGCTCTATTGTCGTCCATGTTTCCCATTCACAATTAATTATATAATTGTGAATGGGAAACATATTGCGAAAACAATAAACGAGCAATCCTGGGAAAGGAGCTGGGAAAGGAAGACCTATCATTGGTTCAAGGTAAGAGGGTGTAGGATAAACAGTAGAAAGGCATTCGCTATTTGACCCGTTACTCGTTCTCTTCACAGTGTCTCACGATGGCATAGCTTACCTAGGATGCTTTTGTTGTTTGCAAATCGAGGACGTTTTCTTATCGAAGTTTCACGATCTGAAAGATACAAAATACGGTCAGAAAATGGAAGCGTAGAAGCTATAGAAATAAATAAAATAGCTTTGAGATAGAGTCCGAGAAGAATACCTTCCTATATCGAGATCTCCTTGCATGTATGGATAGAAACAAGTAAATAGTTTGCTGTGAAATAATCAGAAAAAAAAACGGTTTGGTACAATCTTTGGAAAATGGGGGAAATTAAAGTGGCTCTTTTTTTTAAAAGGACTTTCATTTACTCCATTATATCGTCGTAATTCGTTGTGAGGTGAAAATATGCATGTTTGAAATAAGAGTAAGGGTTAGTGCAACTCCGTCATGGTCAGATGGACTGCATGACTGTTGTAGAAGTATGCGCCCCGTGGAATGAAGCCAGACATGCACGCAGCCTAGGAAGGATAACAGGATTCGTGCGGGAAAAGGACAAAATATTGTCAATGCAGATAAATACCGCTATTTGTGTATTGACTAAAAATGAGTTAATGAAAGCGGGACGAAATGGACTTAAGAAGGAATAAAGATGGTACGTATGAAAACTTACTACAGAAGCCTTAGGCGTTGCCTTTTACAAGAAGATGAATTCGAAGGAATTTCGGTGGCTGGCTGCTGGGACCATTCAAATCGCAACCGAAATCGAAACGTCCTCCCTTACTGAGGCGCCCGCAAGATGAGTTGGTCATTAAAAAGGCTTACGGGATCCCATTAATTACAGTCCCTGCCTCTATAGTAGCAGAATTATCTTAAATCTTTGCGCAGAGAAGACTTTCTTTTCTTTTATTAAGGTTTTTGAGGTTACTTTCTTGGGCTTTCTTTTTCTACTCTTGCCTCAGTTCAGTTTCGGCGTATTTTTTTTTTGCTTTTTCCTCAACTCAGTAAATGTGTGTGCTTTTTTGTAATTTCTCCAGCAGCCATAGAAAGTGTTTTATATTCCTCCATTTTCGCGGGAATTAAAAAACCGGAGGTGAAACGAGAGGAGCCAGACAACCAACTGAAAATCCCAGGCTTCGAATCTTCAAGCCTAAATTAAAGCTTAATCATCAATAACGAAAACAATAACAAAATACGGCAAGGGCAGACAAGAAGTGAGAAAAGTATCTATTTTTGGAGCTGAGTTAAGCCAGAAAGGAAGTATGACTGCTCTCCGGTTGTCTTTCCAGGATCCCTGCCCACCGTCAAAACTTAAAGGAGACACCGAATAAGTTGTATCCTAAAAGACGATGGGATGCTAGAGGCTGTCGAGTGAGTTTCTTCGTAATTCGGAAATAAATTAGCACACAATCAGAAGCTCGCCTGTTTTCTTCCTGTGCGCCCCGACTAGTAAACTTTTTTAATCTGTTATCGCTGGAGCCTGCCCTAATAAATGGGACTATCTACGCGTTGCGGATGGCATGCCTTTGTCGGGGCGACGGGTGAAGGTGAGACAAAAGTTGTATGAGGAGATGTAGTTGTATGCGGAGATAATTTGAGCTGTCGCTATTTTGTTTTGGTAACAAAAAAAAAATAAGAAAGCTAGGGGAAGATATGGCGTTATTTGTAGGGGTGAATAGAAATGGTATTTGTTTGGTTATGATTTTAAGAGGCGAAAAGACCATTTCTCCAATTTGTCATGTCAAATGTCCGCAATAATAATATCAAATTTCAATTTGGTTTTATGGAAATTTAAAGAAGAGTTTCGTCTATAATACCGGCAACAGTATATTTGTTTTTCGTTATTTTTTCGTTCCCTTGTAAGGCGGGAGATAATGGAAAACGTCTGTAAGGATTTCTAGGATAATAAGGTGAAATGGGGGCGGATTAAATTGTGCCTAGATTTACTTATGTTTTGCTTACAGAATAAATATGTGATTTAAATTTGCTGTTAGAATTTATTCTTGGAAAAGCTATTTTCTTTTCATACAAAAATCTCTAAAACTTTATAGGTTCTCATCACGTGATTCTATGGGAAATGGAGTTATTGGGAGAATTCTTTTTAAATCCTGTAATAACTAATCTCAGATATTCTACACATTTAGGGATGGAATTATGGTAAAGTCCTTATCTTGACAGTGAAATCGTTTTGTACTTAAATTTTACTTATTGATTGTTTGATGGGATTCTTTTTTATATGTAGTACATAAAAAAAAGTTGTGGCGCAAATCAATGTTGGCGCAAATATTAGCCACAGTTAAATTAATACGTCATCCACTAGTTTGATCTTTTGCTAAATGCAGTTTTTGAGTATTTGCTAAATATATTTTGTTCAAAAAAAAAATCAATTTTTTTGTTTTAAGGTTACTTGAGTCCTAATGAACCAACCCTGTGAGTTTCGCTAATATGCCATACAAAAAAGGTTACCTGTTGTAGGCATGAGGTTGAAGGAAAGTATCATTTTTATTTTACAAAAGAGAAAAATAAACAAAGCCAGTTAAACTTGAGCAACTGCAAGTGGGCTACTTAAATATTTATAATTTTGTGATGACCAAAAATTTAGCGATATTTTTTTGGAAAATCGGGTTC
The DNA here is from genome assembly GCA_964034945.1 of Chrysopilus asiliformis. Taxonomy (NCBI): domain Eukaryota; kingdom Metazoa; phylum Arthropoda; class Insecta; order Diptera; family Rhagionidae; genus Chrysopilus; species Chrysopilus asiliformis. The sequence continues at coordinate 543,782 of OZ035961.1, forward strand.
TGCAGTTTTTGTCACGCCTCCTTTCTTAGGTTTAAAAGATTTGAAAATGTTGTTGGTATATTCGGTATTTTATTTTAGATGGTTTATACTTTGATACCTTTAATTGATTTTTTTTTGATATATATATATATATATATATATATATATATATATATATATATATATATATATATATATATATATATATATATATATATATATATATATATATATATATATATATATATATATATATATAACACATGGATCAATAAGTCCCGAGACTAACAATGAAAACAACATTTTTTTTGCCAAATTTTTTTTTATTCATCAATATAATCACCTTTTAGGGTGATACAATCGTCACGCCATGCGTATCCCAAAAAACTGACGCCATGACTTTGCCAGCTGACTGCTGCGTTTTCGGACGCTTCGGACGGCTTTCGCCAGCTGTGCGCCACTCAGATGACTGCCGCTTCGACTCTGGAGTGTAGTGATGTATCCATGTTTCGTCCATGGACACGTAACGACGCAAGAAATCTTTTTTATTGCGAGTAAATAGCGATAAACAGCTTTCTGAATCATCGACTCGTTGCTGTTTTTGTTCCATCGAAAGCAATCGCGGCACCCACTTGGAAAAAACCTTTTTCATGCTCAATTTTTCATGAAGGATAGTAAATGCACTTCCATATGATATCTGTGTTATCTCAGCAATCTCACGGAGCTTCACTTTACGATCTTTCATTATAATTTTTGTCACTTCACTCACATTTTCCGGTGTAACGGCTTCCACAGGTCTACCCGAGCGTTCCGCGTCATTTGTGTCGGTACGACCACGTTTAAACTCGGCAAACCACCGACAAATCGTTGCTTTTGATGGACAAGAGTCCGGGTAACATTTTTCAATCCATTGTTTCGCTTGCACGGTGTTTTTACCCATTAAAAAACAATGTTTTATCAGAACACGAAACTCGGTTTTTTCCATTTTTTAAACAAACTACAAAACGACTTTACTCCAACCTCGATAACTCAGCTGTTTCTGGTCCGATCGACTTAAAATTTTGACACGTTTCAAGCAAAGGTTAGTACTCTAGAAAGACGTGGTTACTGGTTTACTACGAGCGTCATCTCTGGGTTAGTCTCGGGACTTATTGATCCATGTGTTATATATATATATATATATATATATATATATATATATATATATATATATATATATATATATATATATATATATATATATATTTCAATTTAAAAACCTTTTAGCAACAATAATTTATGTTTATATTGAAAATCAACATATTGCAACTTCAATTTAAATCAAAGACTCCTGTCACATTGTTCATGAGATTAACCACTTTAAAATACTAGAAAATGTTCACATTTGTCAAAAACTTTTACAGCAATACTTGTGAGTTTTTCGATGCATTGCACCAGCACTTCCATTTGCTTGCACTGAACGATTACCAACCAGCTCAGATCTTTCTGGACTTGAAGTTTATTGCGATGACGGTAGTTTTGTTGCTATGTGGACCATAAAGTGGTACTATCACCCCCTCAGCAATCAATTCTTGGAAAAGCTTCTCGGTGGCAAAGCTCAAAGTTTTATGTCTTGTACATGATTTACACAGAAACGATTTGTTTGCATCGAAAAATTGTTTTTAACAAAAACTTTGCCGTTGTGCTTTTCTTTTGTAAGAGTAAGAAAAGCTGTAAGAAAATTTCAACATCCAAAGAAAATCTAGAATAAAATCACCGCAACTGACATACGAGATAGTCTATCATATGGATTGGAAGCGTTTCTTCGAAATAGAAATTCGTTCTCAATCTTCCATCAGTTCCTCCTTTTTCCGGTATTCACGTTCTATCATCGACTTGGTCGATACAAAGGTTTACCATTTGCTCCTTTTTGGACTACTCGCATCGCACTTACACAAATGAATACTATTCCATTCGATATACGACAAGTTGGTTTCTATTTTTATTCTGAAGTTATCCTCCATCAAATGGTTGAAATGTCCACCTCCTAGTGGTTGTTTCTCTTATTGACCAACCAAGTAATTCCACAACCTAGAATCTCACAAAAAAGTTCATAAGCTTCACTTATTGTGCAATAAGCTTGGCCAAAAATTCCCACAAAAGTTTCCAACTCCCAAGTCAACTCACCCCAATTCATTTCAAAAAAATGTCACCCTTCCAAAAATCTCGAGACTTCTGAAGACTTGTAAGTTTGCAATCTGTTGGACTTTGTTGTATAATTTCACACCCTACGATGTCTACAGCTGCATATTTCAACTGGCGTCCTCCGTATGTTGTGGATGTTACATAAACTTTATTGTACTCGGAAGCACGAAAGTTTTGTATTTTGTTGTATATTCAGGCGTGTGTTGGGATTCTTCTCTAACGGTTAGTTGAATGCATACATTTTGCCTATTTTGTACGACGGAAATTCGCAACTTTCAACAATTCTGGAACGGCTTTGAATGCCTTGAAAAAGATGCGAAAAAAGTGCTCGGAACAAATGCGGCATGAAACTTTAAGATTTTTGGTTCCTTTGTGTGTAAACATGCGGGAATAGTTTACAGCCTTAAAGAGGAAGTTTTATTCGTGACTGACGTTTCATGATTGCAGATGGATTTTATTCGTAAATGGTGAAATTTAGGAGTGAATTAGAATGCCGATATTTTTTAAAATTTTCATACTAATTTTCTTACAGCAACCGTAGCTTTATATGAAATGTTAAGCCTTTTTACTTATTTCAAGAACTGGAAAACTTCGAACTTTATTTAAATCTCAAAAAACGGCTGCGGTTATCTAAAAATTAAAGTACTTTTTAAATCATGAAGACTTTTTGTTTTTTGGGAGAACCGAACTTAAGAGTGCCCTTGACGTCTCTTCCTAGAATATGTTATACCAGAAGACAAATCTATTATTCGTTTTCATTTTTATTAAAAATACATACAAAAATTCATTTAAGTACAAAATACATTTATTATATGGCGATTCGTACTTCTTAAAACTAATCACTATACGTTTTTTAATGATTGAAGCCCCCTGCAAGTTCGGGTAAAATTATCTTAACAATTTATGGTAGCACCAGATTAATTAATTTTTATGGTTTATAAACAATTCCAATAAAAATCTTTACAAGCACGTCTCTTAAATATCTTGGCAGTAATTTATCAAACATTTGCAAAAGAGGCTGCAATACGCTTTCCTAACTAATTTAAACAAATACAGAGTTGGGAAGAATCTTTCGAAGATTGATTCGTTTTCACTAAGAAATAAATAAAACAATAATACAAAATGCGGTATGAATGATTGAGAATGAATTATTTGATGAGGTGATTGAATTTAAATTATCCTGCACCAAAGACCCCAGCGGCAAATTTGATCACGAGTAGGTAGAGCATATGTAAAGATACGAGTTTACATGGCCTATCGAAAGTGATCATGATTTTATCGCGATTTTTTTACATAATAACTATGAGTAATGTAATTAAATGTAAATTAGACAAAATAGAAATCTAAATTTAAATCAGTACAGCTCAGTCATCACACTTATATTCTAAGATTCCTTCGTCTCTTCCCTAAATTTATCCATTCGACTGGTAGGCCAATGCTTGGATCCGCCCGCAAGGAATGACAATGTTGGATCTTTTCCGATCGTTCGCATCTTCGGCTAACGGACCAATAGGAGAATCCTCGAGGACAACGGAATATTTGTCCTTCGATACTTCCGGTGTCTTCCGATCGAGAGCATTTCACGAAGAGTGAACCGCACATCTCATCATTGAATGCGTAATGACCTTCTCCTGGACAAAGGGTATTATCCGACATCACTTGTATCTGGAAATTGAATAAAAAATGTTTTTTTTTACTTTAAGTTAGATAGAAATTGTTTGGTTGAATTACCGTCGATTTAAATTGATGTTCGGCATCACGAAGTGTCCGCACAGTGCCAGATTTCTGGCAGTCACCATCGCCTGGTTTCGGGGGTGTGCATCTGATCTCTTGATCATTGTATACTGTGTCGTTCGGACAGGAGAATACTACGATATTCATGTCGTAGCTGTCCGGACGATTCGTACATTGATAGAACATATTACAGCCCTGAGGATGTCGCCTGAATCCAGTCGGACAGACAAATAGGTTTTGATTTGCATTTACATCAGGACATGGACCCTTGTTGTCTGTTGATGGGGAATTCGTAGAACCATCTGTGGGACTGATTGTCGACGGACTCTCCGTTGATTCTGTTGCCGTTGAACTGTCTGTTGGTGAGGAAGTTGAACTCTCTGGAATTTCTGTCGTGGTTCCTGAAGAACTCTCCGTAGTGGCTGTTGGTTGCTGTCCTTCTGTTGTAACATTATTTGATGGAGATGTTGTTGTCGTTTCGGTTTGTGAAGTGGTCGTTTCAGCTGAACTCAAGGTAGTCGTCTCGGGATGTTCTGTTGTTGAGCCGTCTGTTGGAGAACTTGTAGAAGATTCTGGAGCTTCCGTTGTAGTACTATCTGTCGGTGAACTGGTGCTAGAATCCGTAGGCGAAATTGTTGACTCAGTTGGGGAACTCGTGCTTGGCGATTCAGTAGTAGTAGTTTCTCCCGGGCTTATCGTACTTGCTACGGAATCTGAGAAGGAAAAAAAAATTACTTTGTAACAACTGTAATAGCTTTTACTCTATAAAACTGTTCAAACCTGTTGTCGAAGTTTCCGTTGTTGTACCCGTTGGAGAAGTTGTGGTTGAAGAAGAGCAATCGCGAGGCGAAACATTCTCTGCATGATTGCAAGTATCTACACTTGTATCCCAGACTGTACCATTTGGACAATTGAAGTGATACACGGTAAAATCTTTGCCATTTCCAGAGTGATCAACACATCTGTAGTATTTCGAACAGTCTTGTGGATGAGCATAGAATCCTTCCTTAGTACACTGAATGGACGAATCGGGTGGTGATGTCGTTGAATCCACTCCGATTGTAGATGTCGGTTCATTTGTAGTAGTAGATACTTCGGTGGTGCCATCAGGACTTGCAGTTGTGGTGATACTAATTGTGGACGTAACTGGTTCTGAAGTCGTTGAGTCCGGAGATTGAGTAGTTGTAGATTCCGGCGTGTGAGTCGTTGATTCTTGGAGTCCAGTAGTTGTGGATTGGGCCGGCGAAGTTGGAGTAGTAGAATCGGGACTTTCAGATGTAGTTTGGTGGGTAGTCGTTTCAGATGGACTTTCGGTAGTTTCTGATGTGCTTGGATTTTTCGGTTCTTCTGTGCTGGAACTATCGATAGGGGCGGATGTTGTAGAATCTGGATGCGCCGTCGTGGAATCTGGTGGAGCAGTTGTGGAATCCGGTGGAAGAGTTGTTGGACCGGTAGCAGTAGTAGGGGCTATCGTAGATTCTGGTTCAAGTGTTGTCGAATCAGGGCCTGAAGTTGTGGCCACAGGCCCAGTGGTAGTCATGGGAGGATTAGTTGTTGAATCAGGAGCCACTGTAGTAGGCATAGGAGGATTTGTCGTCGAATCTGGTATACTTGTGGAAGACTCTGGGGACTGTGTAGTTGTAGAGTCAATGGCGGAGGTTGTCGAGTCTGTTGGAGCAGTGGTGGCAGGCTGGGTAGTAGCTGTTGAAGTCGATTGCGTTGTAGACGAGGTTGAAGGATTGCTTGTTTGACCACCACATTTAGGTACCAAGTTTTCGTAATTACAGGTCTGCTGACTTTCATCCCAAGCGGTTCCTTCACCGCACATAAACTCATGCTTGGTAAATCCACCTTTTCCATTATCTACACAGCGGTAAAACTTTTTGCAGTCATCAGGATCGGCCATAAATCCTTCTGATTTACATTCTTTACCAGCTGGATTCGTGGGAGCGCTAGTTGTGGAGGATGGTTGACTCGTTGGGGAAGTTGGTGAAGACGAATCAGGTGAACTTGTGGAGGAAGTCGTTGTGCTGGTCGGAGTTGTTGGACCAGAAGTGGTTGGCTCTTCTTTTCCTCCTGCTTCTGTGCTACCTGTGGGGCCGGTAGTTTGGGTAGTCGTTGAAGATGGAGTACTGCCCGTTGGATTGATGGGGGTTGTCGACGTGGTTCCTGTAGATGGAGCTTGAGTCGTTTGTGGAGACTGTCCGTTACAGCTTGCGACAAGATTTTTATGGTTGCAACTTTGGGTAGGTTCATCCCAAGCAGTACCGTCACCGCACTTAAACTCATGTTGTATGTAGACGCCGTCTCCATTATTTACACATCGGTAGAATTTTGTGCAATCATCCGGATCAGCCATGAAGCCTTCACCCTCACATTTTTTACCCGAAGGTTGATTTGGAACTGACGAAGACGTTGTAGATTGAGTAGCCTCTGTTGACGGGTGAGTACTCGAGTCAGTTGGCGATGTTGAAGTAGGGGTTTGGTTTGGACTTGATGTTGAACTTATTGGTGTAGTCATAGTTGATGCAGTTGAAGTTGATGTAGTCGAAGTAGGTGAAGTCGAAGTAGGTGAAGTCGAAGTAGGTGAAGTCGAAGTAGGTGAAGTCGAAGTTGAGGGAGTTGAAGTAGGTGAAGTCGAAGTTGGAGAAGTCGAAGCTGGTGATGTCGGGGTGGGAGACGTGCTAGTTGGACTCGTGCTGGGCTGAACGGACGAACTAGTAGTGGAACCAGTCGAGTTATCGGTTCCGCTTGTTTGTCCACCTGTTTGGCATTTTGAATTACTCACTGCCCAAGGATGATTGCAGGCCTGTGCTGCATCATCCCATACGGTGCCTTCGCCGCATTTGAATTCGACTTTGTTAAAACTGCCTTTTCCATTATCAACGCATCTATAGAACTTCTGGCAATCGTTTTCGTCGCCTATGAACCCTTCTTTCTCACATTGCATGGTAGAGCTCGGCAGTTGAGTAGGTGCAGAAGTGCTTGGTGGTAAATATTCACCGCCAGGGGTAGATGGACTGCTTGTTGAAGACTGAGCTGGTGCCTGTGTACTTGCGGGTGATTGGGTAGTGGGAGGCAAATATTGACCACCAGGTGTGGAAGAACTACTTGCGGATTGCGTCGTCGATTCATTTGGAGAGGTGGTAGTAGAGCTCTCACTGGATGTGCCAGGTTCTTTTCCATCTCCTGGTCCTGTCGGCGATGTGGTATTTTGTTCGATGCGACACTTTGGGTTATCGACAGCCCATGGATGATTGCATGCATTTTTCGTTTCATCCCAGACAGTTGCATCACCGCACTTGAATTCGTACCTATTGAATCCGCCTTTGCCATTGTCTACACATCTGTAGAACTTGGTACAATCGTTATCATCTCCCATAAAACCATCCCTATGACAAACGCCACCAGAACCGGCTGGTGGCGCAATAGTAGTAGTTTCACAAGGTGGTTTTGTTGTAGTAGTGTTTTCTTGGTTGGATCCTTGATTTGAGGATCCTTGATTGTTGGAAGAGCCTTGACTACTAGAAGATCCTTGGTTGCCCGAAGAACCTTGATTACTGGAAGAGCCTTGATTACTCGAAGAACCTTGGTTGCCCGAAGAACCTTGATTGCTTGACGATCCCTGATTGCCGGAAGAACCTTGATTGCTGGAAGATCCTTGATTGGTAGAAGAACCTTGGTTGCTTGAAGAACCTTGATTGCTTGAAGATCCCTGATTGGTGGAAGAACCTTGGTTGCTTGAAGATCCTTGGTTGCTTGACGATCCCTGATTTCCGGAAGAGCCTTGATTATTGGAAGATCCTTGGTTGCTTGACGATCCCTGATTTCCGGAAGAGCCTTGATTATTGGAAGAACCTTGATTGCTTGAAGAACTTTGATTGTTTGAAGACCCTTGATTACTTGTCGATCCAGAACCAGAAGCAGTTCCACATTTTGGGTTTTCAACATCGCGAGGATGATTGCAGGCTTGAATTTTGTCGTCCCAAACAGTTTCATCTCCACAATTAAAGTCATATTTAGTGAATCCTCCTTGTCCATTATCTACACATCTATAGAATTTTTTGCAATCATTTGGATCTCCCATGAAACCCTCTTTTGCGCAATTCGTACTAGTACTACCTGGAGTAGTAGACGTTCCTTGATTGTTAGAAGAGCCTTGGTTGCCGGAAGACCCTTGATTGCTTGAGGATCCTTGATTATTGGAAGATCCTTGGTTGCTGGAAGAACCTTGATTGCTTGAAGAACCTTGATTGCCTGACGATCCCTGATTGCCGGATGAACCTTGATTGCTGGAAGATCCTTGATTGGTGGAAGAACCTTGGTTGCTTGAAGAACCTTGATTGCTCGACGATCCCTGATTGCTAGAAGATCCTTGGTTGCTTGACGATCCTTGATTATTGGAAGATCCTTGGTTGCTGGAAGAACCTTGAGTGCTTGAAGAACCTTGATTGCTTGAAGAACCTTGATTGCCTGACGATCCCTGATTGCCGGATGAACCTTGATTGCTGGAAGATCCTTGATTGGTGGAAGAACCTTGGTTGCTTGAAGAACCTTGATTGCTTGACGATCCCTGATTGCTAGAAGATCCTTGGTTGCTTGAGGATCCTTGATTATTGGAAGATCCTTGGTTACTGGAAGAACCTTGATTGCTTGAAGAACCTTGATGGCCTGACGATCCCTGATTGCCGGATGAACCTTGATTGCTGGAGGATCCTTGATTGGTAGAAGAACCTTGGTTGCTTGAAGAACCTTGATTGCTTGACGATCCCTGATTTCCGGAAGAACCTTGATTATTGGAAGATCCTTGGTTGCTTGACGATCCTTGATTATTGGAAGATCCTTGGTTGCTGGAAGAACCTTGATTGCTTGAAGAACCTTGATTGTTTGAGGACCCTTGATTACTTGTCGATCCAGAACCAGAAGCAGTTCCACACTTTGGGTTTTCAACATCGCGAGGATGATTGCAGGCTTGAATTTTGTCATCCCAAACAGTTTCATCTCCACAATTAAAGTCATATTTAGTGAATCCTCCTTGCCCATTATCTACACATCTATAGAATTTTTTGCAATCATTTGGATCTCCCATGAAACCCTCTTTTGTGCAATTCGTACTAGTACTACCTGGAGTAGTAGACGTTCCTTGATTGTTAGAAGAGCCTTGGTTATTGGAAGAGCCTTGATTATTGGAAGATCCTTGATTGCTAGAAGAACTTTGATTATTGGAAGATCCTTGATTGCTAGAAGAACCTTGGTTGCTTGGGGAACCTTGGGTGCTTGAGGAACCTTGGTTGCTTGATGATCCCTGATTGCTGGAAGAACTTTGATTGCTTGAAGAACCTTGGTTGCTTGAGGAACCTTGATTGGTTGATGAACCTTGATTGCTTGACGATCCTTGATTGCTTGAAGAACCTTGGTTGTTGGAAGAACCTTGATTGCTGGACGATCCCTGATTGTTGGAAGAACCTTGATTACCTGAAGAGCCTTGATTATTGGAAGAACCTTGATTGCTTGAAGAACTTTGATTGTTTGAAGACCCTTGATTACTTGTCGATCCAGAACCAGAAGCAGTTCCACATTTTGGGTTTTCAACATCGCGAGGATGATTGCAGCCTTGAATTTTGTCGTCCCAAACAGTTTCATCTCCACAATTAAAGTCATATTTAGTGAATCCTCCTTGCCCATTATCTACACACCTATAGAATTTTTTGCAGTCATTTGGATCTCCCATAAAACCCTCTTTTTCACAATTCGTATCAGGGCTACCGGGAGTAGTAGAGGTTCCTTGATTATTTGATGATCCCTGATTGCTACCTTGACTAGACGAATTGCTCTGATTGTTATTATTGGATGAACTCTGGTTATTGTTTGATGACTGGTTGGAAGAGCTACCTTGTTGATTCGAATTGCTTTGATTGTTCGAAGAGCTTTGATTGTTAGAAGAGCTATTTGAACCTTGCTGGTTAGATGAACCTTGAGTATTGGTGGTAGATCCTTGACTAGATGAGTTTGACTGGTTGTTGCTTGAAGTTCCTTGATTAGAGGAATTTTGGTTGTTTGAGGAACTTTGGTTATTAGATGAGTTCTGGTTATTACTGGACGATTGATTTGAAGAGTTGCTCTGGTTATTCGAAGATGCTTGGTTGTTAGAATTCGATGCATTTTGCTGTGAACTTGAGGTGGTTGAGCTGGCTGATGATGTACTTGTTGAACTTTGGCTAGATGAACTCATGTGGCTTTCCGTGCTGCTACTACTGGTCGAACTATTTGAGTGACTACTAGAAGCCGAACTCGATATGGAATTAGAATTTGAAGTGCTCATGGATGAGTTTGTAACAGTGGTTGATGCTGTCGATGAAGAGGTTCCATCTTTTGCGGTAGTTCGCACGTTTTCACATCCCTCAACAGCCCACGGATGATTGCAACCTTGAATGCTTTGATCCCAGACACTACCTTCGCCACACTCGAACTGATATTTAGTGAAACTGCCTCCACCGTTTGCCACGCACCTGTAGAATTTCCTGCAATCGTTGACATCTCTAATATAGCCTTCTTCTATACAGGGGTTCTGGTCAGGTTGATCGGCACTTGAGTTTGGTATTCGGGCAGATTGTGTAGAATATTGGTAAGACGCTGATTCTTGCTGACTTCCTGGAGCATTCATATCGCTATCGATTTCATTCAGGTACGAGTCAGTGCACTCTTCCCTATTGGAATCTAGTGGATGTACACAATTACTTAAATCTGTCGAAAATACTGTTCCTTCTCCGCATTCAAATTCATATGCTGTTAACTGATTGTATCCATCGTCTAGACATCGATAAAATTTTGTACAGCTTCTGTCGTCTGCGTGGAAACCTTCTGATGGACATTGAAATGTTGTACTTTCCCCAATATATTCTGGAACGGAAAAAGTGTGAATGATGATTTTATAAACGATCGATTTCAAAACAATTTTTTATTATTTTTTTGTTGTATTTCTTTAAATTCAGAAATTTTACAAATTCCTCAAGAAATAATAAGACAAAGATATTAAAAAATATTTGCAAAAAGAAAACCAGTATTTTGTAAAGCAAAAAGAAATAGAATTTACAGACTGATACATTAAATTCCTTGTTCTTAACATTTTTATTTCTTCAAATATATTTTCTAGCAAAAACTACTATTGCTTATCATTTAAAAGAAATGTTTCTCTTAGTAGTTTTTTAATCGCAGCTTATTAGCTTCATTTTCAAGAATTTTATAATGAAAGTTAATAAAAACGATTTGTCTGGATATAACACTGGAAAATTGTCGAGAAAATTTCAGCATTTTTTTTTTTTTTGAAATTTCCAAGTGGATTTTTTATGCTTAAATTGTGCAACCTAGATTCAGATACTTATGATTTTTTTAGTGTTGGATTTTGAGTGGCAGCGAGGGAAAGAAAAACGGTTCATTGTAGACGAAAAAACGTTTCTATTACGTTTTCAGTAATTTTCTTTTTGGGCGGGTTCAAAAGGTTACGTATTATAAACAAGAATAAATGTTCCAATCGGAAAATAAGTGCAAGCAAGCCATTTTTTTTTGCAAATAGAGAAACAGAGTTATGGTATTCTGTATTACAAATATAAAAGTATTAAATTTACACTAAGTTTGATTACATTTCTCTCTACATTTATATGTAGGTTTGGATAATTGTATTTGCCCATTTCGAAAACTAAAAGATTTCGAAAATTGGTATAACAGTTGCATATTAAAATGTGTAGACATAAACCATGTTGTGTATGTTCATATATTAGAATGTTTAAGCTAGATATAGTTAGATTTACACTCTAATTAATTTCTGTTGGATTTCATTACATTTAATGTATGAATTCTACATTAAATGTAGTGAAATCCAAAAGCAGTGTGATTGGAAAATATAGCTTGGATTCACACAAAAATCAGCGTGAATTCCAACAAAAATGTGTAATGATTTCATACAAAATTCCAACAAATGAATTAGTGAAATCACACAAAAGTGATTGACGTAATTCACAAAAATCACACAAATGTAGTTTTAATTGTTGGAATTCGCACAAATTTTGTTGTGAAATCACTCAAAAATAGTGATTTTACGCGATATGTTTTTTGCAACGATATTTAGTGTGAATTCTCACAAACTATTTAGAGTGTAGAAGGGAAAAAGCTCGAAGAATAATTATTTTCCAAAACAAATGTGTGAATGGAAGTCGATTCTGATCGCTCAGGAGTTTATTCTGGCCAAGTAAAAATTCTTCTTTTAGCCAGAAAATACTTGCCAGGAAAATCCTTATAATATGCTGCATCTATAAGAGAACTATATAAGAAAAGTTTTGGTCATGTTTGTAGCCAATAGTAGTATTTCTGTGTGTATTTATTATTCTGGATATTTTTGAATGTGTGTGGGGTTTGTATGTATAAATAAATAAATTTATAGATATAACATACATTTATAGAAATGCCCAATTTCATGAATGAACGAATAAGGGTTGCAGCCGCTTTGCTTTTAACGTTATCGCTATGAATACGAAGAAAGTCGTTTCAATTAAGATAAACTCTTAAGAAAAAGTGGCACAGTGATTATCCTTCCGCTATAAGAATTTTCTTAAAATGCTAACAGCAATATAACGTTTCCTCTTATAGCAAATATAGCTTCATGCGAGTTGCCGAAAACGGTCTAATATAATGTACTCTCTTTCATATATGAAATTAAATTCATTTCATTTACTCGTTTTTTTTTGACTGTTTTTAATCTCGTATTTCGACAGAAATGGCCAATTAAATACAATCATTTTTACTTAAACTTATATGAAAGTTATGGTATTTTGCTGGTATAAATATTTCGTTTGAATTACATTGAGCTGATACTAATATTTTGGATCTTTTGAATTTTTCATGCGGTTATTTTTTTTTAAATTTAAATATTTTAAACTTTGAAGAGGAAATATGGTTTTAGTTTGTTACTCAACTGTTTTTTGCAATTCATATGGAAAACTTCACAAAGTTGAAATATTTTTGAACTATAAAATTTTAATATGCCACAGGGTTTCTAGAACCCATACATTTAAAAAAATTCTGTGGGAAAATTTCAACCAGATTTTAAAAAAAATTAAGAAATACGGCGCTGCCATTTTAGTACTAGTACTAACAAATTTTATAAATATATTTTTGTAATAGTAAATAAATCCTATTAAATATTGTAATGATTTATTGTGCATACTTGAAATTTTCCTTGTTGCGTTTAACTAAACGAACTTATCTTTCAAAAAAATCTAACGATTAGATAAATAAATACTATTCAATAAATTTGTCATATCCCGTTGTGTAATCAAATTATGTTTACATCACTTCCCATTTGTGTAGCATAACTAATCGATACCAGCTTCAGCATAACACCAAATCTATTTATGTAAGTACGCCTATAGTATGTATCTGTAATTTTTATATATTTTCACGGCAAATAAATAGTTCTAGAGAGGTTTAATATTCGCAGGCACTTAAACCATTACATTATGGTGAGAAGTATTATTATACGGTCTAACATGATTGGTGCTTGGCGCTAACCATGCGACAAACGATAAAGCAGCCAAGATCTTTGGTTTTATAATAAAATCATTATTTGTAGATAAATCGTGAATCAAATCCTCTACTTCACCGCGAAGAGTCGATGTTGACGGAAACCAGTTTCACATGATTTTACATAGTATTGGCCAGAAGAGAGTGAATTCCAAGAGGAAATCTGTATCCAAACCAAATTCACTTCGTTTTTGCTTCGCTTCGTTTTGCTGCTTTGAACAGCATGAAATCTAGATTGCTTATGGCTTAAGCGGCAACACAACGAACTTGACATTGGACAATGCTTTTCGCTTTGAGGATGGTCAAGGTTTTTTTGTGGTGTTTATAGATAAGATGTTATGATTAAGGTACACTCAACTCTTTCTTAAGTCTTTTGCTATATGAAATTTCAATATCGTGATTTTCGACTTTAGCATCGATTATAAACCATTGAACATTTATAAAATGTTCAAATATTATCGTAATAATGAAAACTCATATATAAATGTACAACTACTTAAAAGGTTTTCATAAGGAACGATGTTATAATGACCTTGAGAATCCCTAATTCTAAATTCGTAGCACAATTTCGTTTCATCGAGAAATCAATAAATCAACCAGAACGGCGGCTGGTTGAAACCGTCTCGTATGGGTACCAGTGGTCCCCCCATTTCCGATCAATTTTTCAGATTGGAGTCGTTAGACTAGACTCGCACTGATCAACTGAAATTTATTAATGACACCCATTTTACTTATTTTGCACAACATGAAGCGTCTGAAATATCTGATAAAGCATTGGTTCACCTTTGATGGTCATTGCTGGCACTTTTTTTTGTTTATCCACGATTTTGTACTTTAAAAACCTGAATCCATTTTTTCAAGTTGGAATTTTACAATACAAATAAGGACAAAAAAATTATCTAGCATAAAGAACGAGGGTAAGAATAAATGTTCCCGCACTGATAAGAAATCATAGATTTTACTAGATCAGATTTTTCCTAACAAATGTTTTATGGGGGTTGTGATGTGCGCTATTTTTTTATGAAATCATTTTTTTACGAAATTAGAAAATCACGGCTCTTTTAAAAAAATACATAAAATGCTGGTTCTTTACGGAGGAAACTTCAACTTCAATGATTTTTCAATCAAATCAAACTTATATTTCAGTTGGAACAATGAAAATGTTCCCCTGCGGCGCATTTGTCTTAAGGAATATTACCTTGCTTCGTATTCTTTAAACTAAAACTTTGTCAGCGGCAAACCTTGTGCAGGGGTCGTTGATTTCTTTTATCTCTAAATTTTTAAAAATGTCGTTGGGAGCGAAAAAAAGGTTACTAGTAGGCTTTTTCCTTGTAAAGAACCTATTTCAGCTCCATCGGTGGCCTGGCATTTTAGAGCTATAAAAAATTTACAAATAGTTGTCGCTATACAAGGAGATTTTATTTAATCGGAGAACAACATTTAAATGAAAATTCTTCATCGAGCATCAAGTACGCTTGCATAATTAAAAATAAAATATAATTATTGTTAAAAAAAGAAAAATAAACTTTTTTGAGAAACTGTGAAAATTGTTAGAATGGAACTCAACGAAATTCAATACATGTTGCTGTAATAAAAACTGTTTAGCAAAACAAGAAAGTTTTCCTTTACCTCTAACACATTTGGACATTGTTTTGCTGTCACTATTTGATTAATTTCTTAAGATATGACGATTAGAGTAAAGAGGCTGGCAAATTTTTTTTTGTTGAAATCTTTCCCATAAATTCAAGATGACAAAATATTTTTATATGAAAAAAATGTTTGCTCTAAAATTTAATCGAAAAGTGTAAAGATAACTGATGGATCGACGAGATGATGAAGTGTGGTTGAAAAACATCAGATTGCGATTCGGGCAATGGAGTCATCGTTCAGTTGGTATACATATTACATGGTACACAACAGGAATATTAATGATTCACTTAACTGTACCCTTTTTAGAACGTTGATGAACCGAAAGGAGCTACTATTCGACCACTATAAAAATTCCGATAAGTAAAAGTAATTTTTCAGATTTTTTCTTAATGCGCAAATAAATTCTGAAGTAGGTACAAAAGTTAACTAAAGAAGTTTCATCGATGTTAATAAAATTGCCTTGAATCTTTCTCGCAGGATATAATTATAAATAGACTTTTTGGACATTTATTATACATTATGAACCTCGAATGTGTTATGTTCTTACATTTCCTCACCATGTTTGTCTCCTTGCTCTATTATGTTAATAAAGCCAAAACACGAACAAAAACACCAAGTGTATTGGTTGGAAAAACTAGATAAAAACAAATTTAAATTTTCTCTATAAAAAATTCGCATTTGGCGACATTCATATGCAAATGTGATAATATTCTATGTGCGTGTATGTATATATTACTATGTAAGGCACTATGGATTGCCGCTTCATTGGCCTTTGGCTCTATTGAAAGTAATCATAGTAGAAAATATCTATAAGGATAAAAAATAACCTAAAAAAACGTAGAAGTCCTATTTACCAAGCATTGGGATAACTCAAGCGTAGCCAATAAATCGAAAATTTATTGTCATATAGTTCAGGGTATAATAATCGTTCAACCTTAAGCTTCTCGTCCTTAATATTATAAGAGTTGCATAAGAGGCTTAACTACCATCAACTAACGTTTTTTCCATTCATTCATTCCTTCATACACTACTATTATATTGTCCCATGAGCCATTCATAATGC
This sequence comes from Chrysopilus asiliformis, assembly GCA_964034945.1. NCBI lineage: Eukaryota > Metazoa > Arthropoda > Insecta > Diptera > Rhagionidae > Chrysopilus > Chrysopilus asiliformis. The sequence goes on from OZ035961.1 coordinate 559,968, forward strand.
AATAGACTATGTTAAATGCGGAAAATTCATATCTCCTATGTTTCGCGAAAGGTTCTCTAACGGATGCATTGAAAGCGAATACACCGGAAAACTAGGAAGCAGTTAAAAGTCATAAAATGATAAATTTATTGCAAATGAGTTCCACATGTTTACAAAGTTATTTTTTTCATATTATTTTCCTTAGATTTTCGCAGTTTGTCTCTAGTTTTCGGGCTTTAATAATTTTTTCTTTCTTGTCTGATGTTATTCAAGTCTATTACGTTTTACTACTAATTTTTGGGGTTGCTTCGCAGGCGGAATGAAAAGTTTTTCGCATCGGTTGAAGAAGCAATTGGGATATTTGTTGGGAAACTGTCATCTGGTTTTCCCAGTCAATAGGAAAGTTTTCCTCCATAGTTAGGTCGTCGTCAACTGGACAATTTCTTGTTCCCGTTCTTATTGTACTTTTTGTATTAAAAGTTTTCTTGTTCTCAAAACTGTGATACACTTACATAGTTCTGTAACTTAACAAGGAATAAGTTTGCCCAAAAGAATTGAGCTTAATTAAATGCATTCGTTGTTTGTGCAACTTAATTTTTTTTTGTGAACTTTGAATAGAAGGAATTTGCTCAGAACCACGACACCATGTGTTACAAACATTGATAGTACATAGATATAGTTTCTATTTCTTAAGTAAATGTGGTTTTTTGCTTTAAAAAAAAGATTTTTAAACAACGATAGAAAACAAATAGTGAAATTTGGATGAAGTTTTCAAATTCTTACTGTTAGTAACAGTTACTTTTTTTCTACTGGGAACCATTTAAAAAAAAAGGATACGTACGTACTTATAGAGAAACTCGATTAATCTTTATGTTTAATTTTTAATAGCTATAAGATGAGAATGCGGACTGATCGTTACTGGGTTAAGTGTTTCGTATGCGTTTTAAAAATATGGAAAAAATTCAAAAAAAAAAAAATAAGTTTTTTAACAACTTTTAAGAACCGAGCGTATTTTTTTTAAGATCTTTGGGTAAAAATTTATAAAATTTTGATATTAGATTCGTTCTTGAAAACCGCTTAAATGCAGGTTTTGACGAGAAAAAATGGAAAAGAGGATCTTTGTATCAAAGATGGCACTTAGCGTAATCGCTTTTTCGTCCCTGTAAACATTTGATATACCAGTTTGGAAAATTTAGGATATTTTCCGGTTTTTAAATGACAAAAATTTTCTAGTATCCGGGTACTCACTCTACTCATTGCTTTTAGGTTCCCTACTAATATATCAACAATTCAGAGTTTTGATTTTAATGCATATAGCTCAAAACATGACCAAATCCTTGAAGGCCGTTTCTTGTAATTGCTTCGGCCGCTTTTTGTAATTAAAAAAATCCTTTGATTTGCTCAGGAAGCAATTTACAAGAAAAAATTAAGATTCACTACGACTGCTTATAATCCACCATAACATTCAAATTAAATTTTTAAATCTTATTTGTTCAGTTGATTGTAATTGCTTCGTAATATTATTCTTAAAGCTATTTATCTAATTCATCATCAGCTAGGATTTTGATCCTCCTAAAATGATGGTAAATATGTTCCTCGTGCTGGGGTTGATATCATTTTGCGTGTGAAGAAAGAGGCGAAAATCATGTTTTTACATATATATATATATACATATATAAGCTAGACACTCCTCCATTTATTGTTTTCTTAATCTCGAATAACAGGAGTAACTGAAGAAAATGTAGGAAGTGAAAGGAAGACACCATTAATTGATTGTATAACATAATGTCCCTCATAAATTGCCATAATTGATATTCTCTAGCATAAGCGATAAATCATTTGGTTGAGCAACTTCCTAAGTGCTAGAAAAACAATCCGATTCCCATAACAGAACGTTTCACATTAATTATTATGCTGCTTCCTAACGCATAAGCGAATGAATGGAATCATAGAATCAATGTCTATCCTTTTTTTTTATTAAAGCAAAATATACTATAAATGTACATATAAATTTCTCGAATTAACGAATACTATAAAACAGCGAGTATAAATATGTGACAAGGTTTTGGCGTTAGGTGGGTTGTTATTGAATATTTAGTAGACCCCAAGCGGCAAAAACGAATGTGTGGAAATTTCCACATTTTCTTCCAAAATTACTTTCGAGAAATTAATTTTTGGGGCGGCTCATAAAATATGTTCCGGATTTTTAAGCTGTTTGAACCGCGCTTCCCCTCTCGTCAAACTTTTTCTCGGTTTTTTGTTGCCGGTTTCTCTAGCGCCCAAAAATGTGTGCTGTGTTTTATGGACAGCCACTTAGTTCTTAAAGAATTTTAACGCATTTGCCAGTATTGCTAAAAAATTAAATATGGCTCCATGTTGCCCCTAAATATTCTTTTGCTAATTACAGTGACAAAGTGCAGCTTGGGACTTTTTGCTACAAATCCTGTATAACATGTCGAACATCTCTGTAAGGATATTGGCTCCATTTAGTTTGTTGTGTTTTATAATATTGAGATGATTTCATAGACAAACATAAATAGGAGGCGTAAAAGCTTGTCAACAACTATCAACGGTTGTTAGATCCGTAAAGCTTATTCCATTTAACAGAGAAACCATCACTCATATTTAATATCAATGGCTGGTATTTTATTTTTCGATTCCATTGTTTTTCCACGTCCCAACGAGTTGATTTTTTTTCATTTGCTTTTCGATCGACTTTTTTCTTGTTGTTGCGAGGATAATTTTTTTCTATTAGCATTATGTATTTTTGTTTCATCTGCTCCTATCCATCATAGTCGGTCTCAGAGCGTCCTATTCATTACAATAACAGCTAACAACCGCATTGAATACAACTAGGCAATGAATCATCACCTCGTTAAGCTTCCCGACTAAAAGATCCAGGATATTTCGCTACTGCTACTGGATAGATACGGATAGCTTTCTAGATGATCGCCAAAGAAGGGCAGAAGATGGCAAAGCGAACACGAATCAAGGGAGTATTGGGACGTGGATGGCTGACTGGTGGTAATAAGTGATAAATAAAAACTCCATCTCGAATCCCACAATGAAAGATGACATATAATCATTGAATAAACGAACGAATGAACTTTCAAGATATGCGCCCAGTATTTTAGCCCAGTATAGAAAGGGCCTTTGGCTGCTCGCAGCTAGATATGAACTTCTAAACGAGATTTTCCCCCGTTAGTGTTTTTTTAATGTACTTTTATATGAACTCTATCCCGTAAAGGACGGATAAAAAGCAGAGGAACGCAGACACATACACACAACACTCCCTGTTGTGACCTGCAAGTATTGTTATACAATTAGACGACGATGCGGGAAGAAATGAAATTAGGAAATTAACCGTTTCACTATGGGATCGTTGACAACATGTATTTGGAAAATATGATTAGCAGATTAGTGTAGAGTGCCAGGTGAAAAAAAAAACTTTTGTGGTGATACGATATATAATACTTTCAAATAAGTGCACATAATTAAAAACAACAGTTTTTTTTGGATCTTTTGGAAAAAAAATATTTTTTCGTTTGAACATCGGATGAGAATGCCAATCATCAAATAAAGGTATGTCAACTAAAATCAGTTATCGTAAATATATGTATGCTCTTCATAAGGCCCCGCACATCCTGCAGCGGGAATTTAGAAGCACTGAAAATTGGTGATCTTTTTTTAGCAGTCGAAAAAAGATTCAACAAAAATTTCGAGGTTTTGGTATTTTCGAGTTTTTAGTGTAGTGACCATACGTCTCGGATTGGCCAGGACTATCCCAGCATTTGTCCTTGCTCCTGAATGCTAAATTTTTGTTCCAGATTACTCGATTTACTCTTGAAACCTCAAGTTTTTCGTGAATTTCAGTGCAATCGGTTAAGGAAACTCTGGATCAGAGTGTTGTGGCTGTCCAGTGGCGTTTTTCGGTAGTCTTAAGGCTTTCGGTAGTCAAATTCCATAAAAAAATCACGAAACAGCGATAATATTGGGGGTGAGTTATGAACATACCTTTATGAAAACTAGGGTTCACATTTTTCTTTGTTGATAACACAACATTTATTGTAATTTCAAAGGCTCTTATAAAAGCTTTTATAATTCAACTATCAAGCACGGAATGAATTTTAAGTAAATGTAAGATTATAACCGTTGGTCGTCGAGATTTTTCCATTTAAAGTTTAGTTTTATTTGCACACAATTGAAACAATAATGTAAATTAGTTTCGAATAATTCTTTATAATTGACCATCATCCGTAATAGTACAACTAGTAGCAACATATTTTATTGCAAACGTCTTTCAGTGTATTTTTCACATTAAATTGATTAAACAGTCCATCGTGCGTCTTGTAAATACTGAATAAGTGAAAAAATACCGGGAAAATATCCCGAGCAGGAGTTAGAATAGTTGGTACCTAATGTAAAGACAACATCAGCAGAATATGGGGAGCTTATAGAGCATGGGGACAGTTGTGGGCTTGGTGTGTGCATAAAAGGGAAAGCCTTTGAGTCCATGAAGCATAAATTGAGCGAATAATTACCTAATTACCATAAAATATGCTAACCGTCTTTTTTCACCCTCTTTGTTGTTGTTTATACGTATATTTTTGTTTCACGTGCCCTTTGTTAGAATTCTTTTCTTGTTTTCCACTCCGAGTTCTTTAGGTTTTATTATTTGCATAACAACGAGAGACGTCGTCGCCAAAAAAGGGAAACCTTGCGAAGAAAAACCCAACAGCCAATGAAAAATAAAAAAAACAACAAACGTTTCATAGGGAAAAATTTTAATGGGTAATTTTCGAAAACATTTACCTCTGCCACAGTATGAAACGGTAATGATTTTCAGCAATCAAGGTGTCGATGTGATAATTGAAATTTCAATATATTTTTATTTTTACCTTACCCTCTCTATTTTCAAACGGAATTGGATGACTTTGATGGTATGCTTTATCATATGACACTTTCGATTTTCTTTTTTAATTATGCAGAAGGATGATTGGAAAATGGGAAACGTACTCATGTGGTTGAGTGTGCCGAATGAATGACGTCTAAAAACCGCAAATAACCTTCAGGCAACAAATATTCGATTAGAGGACAATGAAGCTCAATGTAGTAATGCTATTTCACGGTTTTTTTGTTTTTTTCGTATTTTTTCAAATTCACACTCTTCAAAACATTCATTCATACTTCAAAGCTGTCAGTTATTGGAAAATTCTCAAATGGCGACAATAACGAAAAAGTGAACATTTTCCACGGTGAAAACTTTCTCAGCAGGCAGTCAGACAGCAGTTGGTCATGTCTTCTTATTTTGCCAACGACAAGTTGCTAATAGCAAAATGTCAATTCTGTGTCAATTTGTTTTCCTCATTTTTTTTGTGAATTATTTTTTTTCCACAAAAAAGAATAAATGAGGATAACGCTGTACCATTTTTTTCTTGATGATCTTTTGATCGAGTTTTAAATACTTTAAGATTTTTTGAGTAAAATTTTGGTATTAATTAGGTATTTAAGAAATTCCGGTGAAAAGCTCAAGTTTAGCGATGATATGTGATGAATTTTACCCTAATTCCTTTTTACATGACAACGAATGACTCCAATTTTGAATTCAATCTAAAAAGCGGTCAATTTAAAAATTCAACCGGCACATTGCATTTTTTAATTTTGCAGATTAATTTAAATTCTTATACAAGTTGGTTATGCGAAATGAGCCAGAACAGCATATAATTATGATAAAAGAACTCCAGAACTGTGATCGAATGTTGATGTTGTATAAACAGAAAAATTTCAACATTATTCGAATACTAATTATGCATTTTGCATCACCCACAATTGCCCACCATGCTAAGATTATGTTTTGTAAATGAAGCCGCCAATTATTTATGATTGCGTACTAAATCAATTATTTGATCTTGAGACCAACGATAACGCATTTGCATTTCAAATTGATTGAGCAAGGGCATCAATGATGACAAAGTCAGACTACTAATTTCTGGACATCGATATAGGATTCGATAACGGACGTTTTGTCAGGCATTTGGTTGAAAAATTTCCGGCTATTCCTTTTGGATCGGTTAACATCTGGACATGAAACTACTACCACATTTTTCACCACACGTACTCCATCGTTTTATTTTGGTTTTGGATTTTTTTTTCAGACCTTGATAGGAGGATATCAACATGTAAAATTCGTCCATAAATATCGATGTGTCAACAACATGCTTGTAATATCTTAAACAATGTCTATTGACATTTGTTCTATACAAATAATGTTGGAAATATGATAAATAGTTATTAAAGGATATCTTTTTTTTAAACTTTAATCTGAAGTTAAAATTTTTTTCTATAATTTTTTTTGTCAACCAATTACATCTTTGATGATTACTCTTTAAAAAAATTGTGTCTGCTTCAAATTAATCAATATACCACAATCTTTACGGTGGAGAACATTAAAAGCGGTTAAAGAAGAAAAAAATGAATTTCCCGTACCACATCAATAGAAAAACTTCCCAAAATAGTCAGATCCTGGTAAAAACAAAAACTCATACATACATATATATATATTCCTCTTAAGTACGAGGAAATTAAAGAAAAAAAAACAAAAATAAAAATAGTGAAAGATCCTTGAAATTTTCTTGCGATTTCATTCGTTTTTCAATTTACTTTTTTCTTATCCAACCTCTGCTTCAATTTTCGCATCTAGGGTTTCTCACTCAAAAGACGAAAAATGAACAAAATCACACGACAGACTATAGAAGCCAAAAAATAAAATTGAAAATAAATAAAACCATGAAAATAAAAGAGAAAAAAAAAACGGAGAAACAGAAAAAAAACTTGAAATTCGTGTAAAGACAAAGTTTTTCCAATTAAAAGATTCTACTCAAGTTTTTCATTATTTCGAGCGTCGTATATCCGTAGCTAACTCCTCACAGCTTTCCTATATACTACAGCTAGCAATTTTTTCTTTAATTTTATATTTTTTATTGGACCGAATAAGAAAAGCGTTTCTTTTCTTAAACTCGTTTCTTTGGCCTTTTGACTTTTCTCAAATGTTAACAGATCAAATTAAAAGTAAATGAAAAGAAGATTCACACATATATAACCCACAAAATCTATTTATCTATATATACATCAAACTAGATACTCGTGTGTTAATTCAGACTTACATGAACTTTAAAATTTGTCATGAGGTTGTCCGTAAATTTGACCTTGTTATATGGCTTTTTACAATGAAGATTTTTTATTTAAGTACTAGAATGTGGACACGTCGTTGCCACCTTAAAGTAACTTTTTAACAATTTTTGAGAAAATAGCGTAATCCTTACAGGACCTCCGGGTAAAAATTTCAAAATTTTGGCATTATATTTGTGATAAGCGAATTGAAAAACACACTAATGCTAATTTTCTCGAGAAACAGGGGAAAAACTGACATTATAGTTATCTTTAGAAGATTTTCCGTTCCGAATTTCGAAGTTCCAAGATCAGACTCTGATGATCTCTAAAAGTCTCTAATAACTGTCCCGAGAAGAAAAAACGGAACAACTGTCCCGTTATATTTACATAGGACCCTAATTAATTTTCCCAAAGATGGGGCCTAGCACAATCGCTTTTTCATCGATGAGAACATTTTGGAAAAAGCGTAGAATCGCTAGTTTTTAAATATGTGGTGACTACTCATAAGCTGTGGAATTTAATTATTGTTCGTAACTTTTATAAGTAGTTTTCAAGTAATGGTTTAAATACTCGATCGTATGAAAACTACTTTAAAGTTTGGAAGTATTTGTATAAAAAACTTATTACATACTGTAATATTTGTTTCATGCGAAAAAATTGTTAAAAGTTGCGTTTTATCAATGAAATAACGTCTGTTGATACTTAAAATCCGTTTTAACAATTGAAACAAGTTTACAAACATTTTTAAAATCTAATAATGCTTAATAAAGCAATTTTGCTGTAATTTGCTCTTATATTTTATGAGTTTGTGAATAATATAAAATTTTTACGAAAAAACTAAAGACGTAACCTGTTTATGCTACGAACCTATTATTTCTATAAGCTCTAGCTAGAAAAACGTTCATCCTTCACTTTTCTAGCAGATAAATAGGAAGCTTTCAGCACTGAGTATATTTAGATTCTGTAGATTAAAAAGAAGAAGAGGAAAAATCAAGTTTTTTTTTTGGTATTGACGATGAATGAATTGAAAATGTGTATAGTAGTCTTTCAATCCATAGTGAAAGGATAACAACCGAGGAAATGAAAGGAGCCAAGGAAGAGCTTTCATTTTGATAACTCCTTGTATGGTGGAATAGTATTGTTGTTTTGATTTGTGTAAGAAGAAACTATTTGTAAACAAGAAACCATGATTCTAAGGGAAAAACGATAGAAATTTTATATCTACATACATATAAATGAATGAACAACTAGCAATATGGAGCATGGCAGCCTGACAGACAGAAGAACGTGAAACTGAAAAGTTTGACTACAGAAAAAGCTAAAGAAAGTGAACATAAAAATGGAAACGCGTCGTAATCAACTAGAAAACTTGTCTACAAATTCTCATTTGTATCGACAAGCAATACAATCGTGATTTGTTGATTTTTTATTGTACAGTTTTGTATTCGCCGCCAATCTTTAAAAAAGTTTTCCTTTTTAGTTAAAGAGAGAAAAGCACTGGAAAAGTTTTCTTTTTTTTCTCGCTTGCAACTTTTCTATTGATCGGCAACATTTTTTGCATTCTTTTTTCAAGAGTTTAAATAGCAAAATTTCTTTTTAACAACTAGTTGTCACTCAATGAAAAAAAATTATTCAAAATTTCCTTTTAAACGCGCGTCTTGATTAGAAATAAATCTTTTCTTCGCAGAATTCCGGGCAAAACAAATTCTTTTGTTTAAATGTGTATTGGGCGGATTTTGTCAGAACATTTTATGCGAAAAGAGTTTTTGATATGATAACACGTCGCGCGAATATGACAAATAATGGCCTAAATCAATCAAAACAACTTTGCATTTGTCCAAACACAACAGTTTTTCATAAAATGTCTTAATATTTCAAACTTATCAAACTCTAAACACACTACTTATACTGTTTTAATTAATATTTCACTTGACTTTCCGGCGTCATTTGCATTTCCTGAACGATTTTTATCTTCGCATCGGTAGAATTTTTTCAAATTTTTTTTTAAATTTTTTTTGGTGGATCTTTTTTGTCTTGACAACGTTGCACTAAAATATTAAGGCTTAAGTCTTTACACTAAAACACAAATTACAAGGCATAATTTTTCAAAATTCAGTGAACCGATTTGCTTCAAATTTATCAGAAGTTTTTTATAAATAAACCCAGTCTTGTTTTGTTCCAACTCTTGATCTAAGATGACAGAAATTTCATAGCGACGCATAATTTCTTCGATAAATATTTTTTTAAATTTTGTAAATAATTGAGCTTTTAATCTATTCAAACTTTTGTCATTATTTAGATAATTTCCACAATAAAAATGCATAAAAAATGACAAAAAATAACAAAATCTTGATATACGACGTTTCGATATACGATGCAAAATGAAGCAATTTGACCCACAAATTTTTTTCATATATTAAGAGACGCTTAGCCTGTATACTTCATTTTGCCAATTATCGCAAGAAAACCCAAATAAATGCTCTTACTCCGATCAAATTAAGTTCACTGAACCGCATGACGTCGTTTTGGATTTCAACATAACATCAATTGTATCGCTATTAAATTGTAGTAAAAAACTTTCAAAAGAATGTTATTGTTGGAAATATTTCTGTGAATAAAAGCATCAAGAAACACAAATCGATATCAGCATAAAAATTGAATTTTAATCACTTTCACAAACTTGAAAGTGACATCATCTACCTGAAAGCCTCCATATATGAGAAGAAAAAATTCTCTTGACTATAGAAAATTCTCAAGGGTCAATGCACCAACTAATAGCCATACAACATCAAACAAGTTTTTCCTCGAAAACTCACCCTCAAGTTAAAATCCACTTCAAGTTGCAATCCCAAAAAGACACCCTGGCGATGCAATCAATTCCGTATGTAATTTAAATGCCTGTTTACTAAAAATCATCATCATATTTGAATGCAGAGTCCATCAGTTGTCCCATATAAGACTGAAAATGATCAAAGTTGAAGGTGTTACTCCATGTCTGCCTTCCAACTGGTCACATAAAAGTTAGCAACTTTTCAGCCAGTGACCAGTAACAGTATTTGCAACCACAGACTAAATATATACAAATCTGAATGTGATGCCTTTTTGCTGAGATTCATCCCTGGTTGGTATCTTATTTCGTAATAAAGCGGAAAATGTCTTGGAAATCGTAATTTAATGGCTTTTTAATAGATATTCATGCTGAAATGGGCATATAATATAGTAATGTCAACGTCCAACAAACACACGTCGAGACATTTCAGTCAACAGTCCACAACCAAAGTCCCAGTTGGCTACGAACAACATAATGTTGATTATGTGGAACTTTATGTAGAACTTTTATGCACTTTCAATGTAAACGACCTCTAAATGGCCATGAAGAGGCAGTGGGTTTTGCGAATTCACTAGAATTTCTGGTGGCAATAAATTCTCATCATTAATGAGAAGCTCTTCAGGTGTAACAAAAACCAAATAATCTTGGCTGTTTTCACCTTATAATTCCATTCGACTCCACTTTACGGAATGAGACTTTTGTAACTCTTTTCCAAGTTGCTGTCAACGACTGAATATCTATAAGTAGTTAGCGAATGAGATACATTTCAGTCGCTTCAATTCAGCTCTGATATGTGTCTATATATTAAGATTACGTCTATACTACTACTACTACTATTGATGCTACTATTCATTGATATAAAAGAGTTACCATTTGTTTTGAAAATTCGATACTATGGATTCACAAAAGTTGCAAATAGTAGTCGTTACTGGCTGATCTACAAGAATTTGTTGAACTTTTGATATGAAACCGGTTCGATAGAGGATTACGTTGCCATAAATTTATGCACGTAGATATATCGACTTGATTTATTTAATCAGAAACTATGATATTATGATATTTATGAATATAATCTCGATAACCCTTTTTTCTCGGGGCGATGAATTTTATGCATATTTTTCACATCAAAGGAGCTTTTTTATTGATTTTTTAGTCAACAACTTTTGCGAATATTATTCTAACTCTGATATGCGATTTTCTTATTTTTTCAGTTCATTATCAATTAGTCTTTATCATTAGCATATTTTCGCCATGTTGCGATGGAATTTTGCAATAGAAAAGAGATGATAAATCAGAATTTATATACAAGTATCTATATAGGTGGGTGCAGTATTGTAAACGGTTGATATTCCGTTATTATTTTTTACGTGTGAGCTATGGGGATGTTATAATCACTGTTGCCAACTCAAAAATATGAATCCGGTCAAATTTGACCGTTTGACAGGATTTTTTTTTGTTGAATCCTGTCAGAAAAAACGGTCAAAAGTTTTAGCGTGTTAGATCCGGCCAAAAAATCGGTCAAACCCACGCAAACGACATTTCTGATAACAATAACATAGAAATTAAAAACTAAAATATAAGGAGAAATATAATTTTATTTAGGTACAATCATCTTAACAAAAAATAACAAAAACAAATTAACAAATTCTTTTTAAAAAATAACATTAAAACAAATTTTTTTAAATAATAATAAATAAAAAAACAAAGATCTCCAGAAATATATTATAATTTACATATATGTACCCGAATTATAAAGCGCATATCAGAATGAAGCAGCATTCGCTGCGGCAGCAAAACTGCCTCGGCAGTAAAATTGGTTTTGCTGACTTCCATCACGGAATGGAGCAGCACGAATCCGGAGTAAAATCAGTTTGACAGTTCTCATTTGTTTGATTTTCTCGTGAAATTTTGTTAATTTATCTATTCATTCATAAAATGTCTACAGTAATTGATGATTTAGATAAAATTAATAAAGGCATTAGCGTTCTGACGGCGAATAGCGTATATTCGAACTATATGGAAAATTTACTGCTCGGGCAGCGTCAGTAAAAATAGAAATAGCGCTAAAAAAGCAGCGAGAATTTTTGCTGCTTTTAGTACGTCATACTTTTGCTCTTAGCCAATGGGAAACTTTTGCTGCCCGCTGCCCCGAAAACGCTGCTGCATTCTGATATGGGCTTAAGAGTAATTTCATCTCGACAAGAGACATTTTACTTGTTGTTTGTGCTTTTCAACAACCAACAACACGTAGAATGACTTTTGTCGAGATGAAATTACTCTTATAATTCGGGTATTACCTGTTAAAACTTATTAATCATCCTCACTATCGGAAATATTATGATTCACAATTGCATTAACCCGAAAAGTTCCAATTTCCACTTATAAATCTGTGGTAATTTGCCAAAACATTTTTCAAATTTGGACGAAGCAATTTCAAAATTTATAAAAAATATGACATGACAAAACTTTCCTTTGGTTGGTTATTTTAAAGTTTAAATTAACGTCTAAAATAAATGTTTAATTAACGAACAAACTAAAATTTTGATCATGTCATATTTTTTTAAATTTTGAAATTGTTTCGTTCAAAATTTGAAAAATGTAGTTATCAAGTTTTGGCAAATTACCACAGAAATTATAAAGGGAGCGTTCAATTTGTGAACATTTTTTTCACGAAAATTGTAATTGTTGATAATATATTATTTGTTTCCCAATTAAAAAACTGTTAAAAAAGGTCGAAAACACATTCAGTTCCGGTTAAAAATCCGGTCGACCGGATTTTCATTTTTTCTCCTGTCAAAGTGGACAAAGTCCGGTCAAATCTGACCGGAAAACGGTCAAAATGGCAACACTGGTTATAATATCTTTTAACATCCATTTGAGATATTTCTTGTTTGCTTCTAAAGACATTTTTTGATATTTGTTGATTTAAAGAAAATATATTGTATATTAAGCTTGTGATACAAAGTTGTTGAAAAGATTAGAATTTACAGTCAATTAGAATATAAATTTGGTAAGCAGAACTAAAAAGTTTAGTGGCTACATTCTCGAAATTGGTCCATCAAAGTAGCGAAACTTTGGCTTATAAACTTAATCTATTTCCTTTTACACAACAACTATAAAGTAAATTAATCCAATGTCAGAGGGGCATTTTGTATTAAAACGATCCGGCATTAATATTACTGTTGACATTCCCCTCTTACTTCCTTTCTGTTGTTTTTTTCACACTGATTAAAATTAAATAAGCCTGCTTTTTATGACAGTATGCCTGTTGAGAATCCAAAAATCTGTTTATCAACAATAGCATATTTTTTCCTGAAAAGAAAGTTCATAAACCGAAGACTAGGTGAATCACTATTTTGTAAGCGAGATCACTAACGAACTTAACAAATTCTTAATTTCTTTGTCCCTGGTGACATTTTTCAGAAATCGCATTTATATCACTTTTTTTCAATTCGACTGACAAAATAATACTAAACCACTTTGTTAAAAATTTCGAGAAGCAATTACTCAAATTACAAGATTTCTTGCTGTGATCCAAGATATTTGGCCTCACGATCAACGGCAAAACATAAAACGATCGTGTTTTAAATTCCACAATGAAGAAGCTGCAATTGGACACCATTATCGTTCTTATTCAAAAGAATCAAAACTTCTTTCGTTCAAGTATTATAGATTTTTTATACAAACTATTCCAAGTTTCAATGTTTAAAATTGAAACCAAATGCTGTTTGCATTGGCTAGGTGTGAAAATGGTGCGAAGTTGGGGATAAAATCATTTTTCCGTTCAAATGGATGCGCAGACAAAAGTGACCATAAGGATTAAATGCTCCAACAAGATTCTTATCAAGTCGACAAGTGCGGATAATATGAAAGGAAAATCAAACACAGAGTCTTTCATATACAAGATACGGAATTCCAACATAGACACGGATTGCCGACATACTCGTTGTTGTAAGATGTAGTGGACATAAGATTACCTTGAGATTCATTCTTTGTGCGGGGAAAACTGTACAGACACTCAGATAGAGATGATTCAACTTTAGTATAAGACATCGGGATCTCCACATAGGGAGAGATGGGCGAAGCATCCTGAACAAGAAATACATCGTGAAGATACTCGGGACTTGAACAGACAGGCAGACAGATAAATAGATAGATCTATCGGCAATCCATGTACGCTGCTCGTCCTTACCATATTGATGGGAATTAAGATAAAGAATCACCGACCACTGGTCTCTAAGTTTTCTCCCGATTCAGGACAGGAATAGGCTAATGTTTGGTGGGAAGCAGACATCAACTCATCTGCTGAATTTTTATAGCAGGTAAAGTCTTTTTCTTCTACTTATTCGCCGATATTGCTATAAATAGCAAAAATAAATTGAAACAAATTCACGGAATATTTATTACGATGAGCATCTATTCTTAGCTGTTTCTTCCTTGCGCCTTCCTTACTTAAGTTGACCATCCGTTCTGTTGTCATGGACGCAAATTGCGAAATTGCCGCAGACTTGGAAGATTGTGCATCTAGGAATTCTATCAACTTGGACTTTGTTTGAGGTTCATATTGAAAAAAACAATCCAGTTTAGCTTATTGTCCATTTTGTAGTGCCATGAGAAGTAGAGTTTGTCTAGTAGATGGTACATTGCGACTACATTTGATGGCTATTGAAGGCGCAAAGTCTTGCCATGCTAATAAAAACGTGGAAGTTTATATCAGGCTACAAACTGGTTTCAAATGAATGACTCGGAAGATCGATGGACATTTCAAGAATTGCATCTTTAAGCTAGTTGCAAGACTTGCCAACATCTGACTTAGCAATTGGATGACTGGTTTCACACAAATACTTCGCGGTTTTTCTTGAAAATATGATCAATGAATTCTCAAAGTGTTTGAAATATCTGCTCATTAGAAAACAGAAGCTACAGATAGATTAATATGCATGGTGTGGCGGTTATATCTCACGATAATCGCGCAACAAGATTGTTTGGCACAAGCCAACTAAGTTATTTGAAATGAATTTAATACAAGATTAGATTAACTGCATCAAATGATTGGTATGTAATTTATTTTATTTTGCTAAATTGTAGACTGAAAGAAGTTATAGTCGGAAAAGGCCATGATTCATATGCACACCGAGAAAAAATAGTAAATCTAATTATTTTATAATGGGGAATTGCGACTATTACCAAAAAAAATTAATTTCAATGACAAAAATAGTCAAAACTGGATATTTTTAAATGAATAATTTAAATCAATTTCAAGTATAGTCCCGATTCTCCATTAACAAATAATGAAATTTACTATTTTTTATATAGTGAAATTCACTATTTTTTCTCTGCGAGTATTCTGTGCGTACTCGCCGAGAAAAAATAGTGAATTTCACTATTTATAAAAAATAGTAAATTACTACAGGCGATTTATAGGAGCAAAAGTAATATTTTGTAGCCACATTGCTTAGAGTATTTATACCAAAAAAAACTTTTCTTAAAAAATAAAGAGAACAGTTTGGTATTTGTATTTTAGAAAGGTGATGGAAAAAAAGACAAAAAGAAAGATATTTCTTCTCTCTAACTCTCTATAAGAATCATGAACAATTGGATAAAAATAAATTCCTGATGCAACATTAATTGAATTTTTTGCCAACAATGGAATTGAAGCGTCGAGAAGATTTTCTGCACCATTCATCAAATTGTTCGTCTAAAAATCGATTTTCCTTCCCGTTTGACATTCAATTAATCAATACGGTTCGTTAATTATAGTTTTAATTAATTATCAAATGACATCATTATGGTATCTTCCTATTGACAAATCTCTCTGGTATCAAAATACGACTACTTATACTAATGAAATAATATTGCAGTTAGTATCAAAATTATTTTTCAATTTGCAATTGAATGAAGGATTTTTACACTTTGCCATTAAATTCAACTAGCATGTCGGAAGTGCTTTAGTTTTACTAAACTTACCTTGAGATAAAGTGGCAGGTAATATGATGACAACTAATAGAATTGAGTTGACTATCACCTCCCGCCGCATTCGCTGTGGGGATGACATGGTGAATTAATATCGAGTCAGTGGTTTTCAATCCTTTGATAAATACTGTAAGAAACACCCTGTAAATTGAAAAAAATATAAACGATTAAATTTGAATCGAGGATTTCAGGATATTTAAGCACTTAATGTAATTATAGCTAAGACAAATGGTAGGAAAAAGTGAGATCGATAACAGTGACAAAGTTTAAACTTGAATTAAGGAGGAAGCAAGGTTTTCTATTTAAAAGCCTCGATTTAATTTTAGCACGCATATATTTTAGCATGAGTACATAAATAAGATACCAGTATGAACGAATGTTATTTAAGGATTTGAAGAGAATCTGATGTAAAACTGGATGAGATTTCTTTACTTCAGATACACAGACACACAGCCACATATACATTCTGTAATTCTCGTACGTGTAACGATTTGTGTAAGAATTCAGATTCATAGCGTTAAATATCTTAAGGAAATCACAGCCCTTGACGGAAACCCGAAAAGCCACAATAAATCTGGCCCCTCAAGATGTCGGTGTGATTGCGGTATTGGAATGGGAAGTGGTATTTTGCTTTATCAACCACCGGCACCGGGCCGAAGGCGAGCATACACATTTTAGATCATCCTTCAGAAGCATTTGGCCCAAACAGCACAAACTTTTCACACCAAGTAGGCAGAAAATGAGGGCATCGTCATATGGGGATGTACTGAAAGCCACCAACTGTGTCCACACTCCAACCCGCATTTACAAAATATACTAGAGTATGTCATTACACTTTAGCAGGGGGCTTTTGACAGTCTACGCCCCGTTACTCTTTTTCCGGAATTTTCGCAATCCAAGACCTGCTCTGATCACCTTCCTTTGGCCTCTTCTGTCGTGCACATTTACCATATTTATTTCTCCAAGGACAATTTCGATATCCTTTTTGACATCGACTTTCAGTATAGGATATACAAACAACAAGCCAAACATACATGTACGTAAATTTGTGTAATCAACAACTTTCCAGTGCGGATCCACCTAAATACACTCTAAACCAGATTTTACTGGGAGCCCAGTAAAAAGACAACCACGATGAAGTACAGTAAATTTTACTGTTCGTTCCCAGTAAAAAAAAAATACTGATCTTCCCAGTAAATATTTTGAGTGAGTCCCAGTAAAATATCCGCACTGGAAAACTGGAATATCTTAGGAAATTCGTAATATATTACTAGGAGTCCTAGTAAAATTTACTGGACTATCAGTAATATATGCAGAATTTTTACTGGGAAATCCGAGTAAATTTTACTGAAACTGCAGTAAATCTGACCCTTTTTTACTGCACTCCCAGTAAATTTTATTGGGAAATCCAAGTAAATTTTACTGACGCCGCAGTAAATTTGAACCCTTTTTACTGCACTCCCAGTAAATTTTATTGGGAAATCCGAGTAAATTTTATTGGGAAATCCGAGTAAATTTTACTGACGCCGCAATAAAACTGAACTACCTTTTCTTCGATCCAAGTAACGCAGAAAACTTGAATAAAAAATATGTAATAAAAGTCGACATTCATTTCACAATACAATATATTTAATAAATTCGTTGTATAATGCCTGTAACAAAACGCTTACTATTTGTCTCTATGACAAGGTAAAAAATCGCTCCCGTATCCGGATTTCCCTGCAAAACTGAATAAGGCTGACTGAGTCCAGTGTTTGGAATTGTTGAATTAACATTCACGTCTTTCTAAGTAAAAACAAAAGAAAATAACTAAATTAAATAACATTCTTTTAAAAATAAATTCAGGATATATAATTATTATCCCTCTCAGAAACTCAGAAATTATTTAATTTTCTGAGACTTTCAATATTGTATGGCTTTCCTAATACTTACATTTGAAAAATTTTTAAATCCAGAATTTATTCCCAAGTTTTCCGCATCTTTTTTTTTATTGACGGATGACGTTATAGAAGTTCCCAATTTGTTGACGAAAAATTCTTGTGGCTCAGTATTTGTAGAAATGATTCGTCGGTTTTTTCAAAAAAAAAAAACAATTTGAAATCAAGTTTTATCTGAAAAACAAAATTATTGTGCATTAAAAAAACTATATAAGAAAAATTGTGAAAAATACATTCTAATATATTGCATTTGCAAGCCACTTTTATACCCCGCTCCTTGAAAAATTGCTTATTGGCAAAACATTGAAATTTTAGTAAAATTATGAAAAAGGAAATTCGAGTATTGTCGAAAACCCCGCACTCAATACTATGACAACAATCACAAAACGGAGCGCTAGAAAAAAAAACCGGTTTTCGCATGGCTACCCGTGTTCGCAAATGAAACATGAAAATCTAAATAAATTTCTCGTGTTCTCGCGGGGTAAAAAGTATAGAAATTCACTTACCTGAGCACTTATCAATGGTCTCCTGTTTAACTCCTTCCTTTTCGAGGAATATTCTTAATTCTCGCACTTGTTTTTCACACATTTCACTTGCGCACTGGATTAAAAATATCTGTCAGCAATGACTTTCACTTGAAGAATGACGAGAATCTGGCTCTCCAAAGCTGATGTGTTTCGAAATTTACTCGGATTCCCAGTAAAATTTACTTAGAATCCCAGTAATTTTTTTTTCTCGTAAAAAAATATTGCGTGACGTAAAAATTGTAGTGTTACCAGAAGTTGTAGGTTATTTTTTTAAAAACTTTTCACTTGATCATTATGCGGTTGGAAAAAAATATTTTATTTACATTAATAAAGAAAATTCTTGTGTGCTAACGTCGGAGAGATAGATTTAATTTTGATAGATACAAAAATAGTGAGACAAAAATACTGAGACAAAACTAGGAACAAAAAAAGTTTTGTAAAGTTTCTACAATTGGTGTCTGGTTACGAGTTGGAAAACGAAAAAACATATAAAAGAGAATCAGTGGGTACCAAATCGACACATTTCTAAAAGATAGTTAGTGTCTGCTATTATTATTATTGACATATTTTGTAAGGAAACATTTAACAACGTAAAAACTCCAAAGAAATTGCAAAAAAAAAATCGTGAAAAACCGCTTGAAAGTATTCTAAAAGTTTAGAAAATAATTTCAGGCTTTTCTTTATGGTGCAACGTAATTAAAATAATACAAAAAATTGAAAAAAAAAAACAGGAAGCAATAAATGTTATGTAAAGGTTTATTTGCAATTATTCGTACAAAATTTAAAGCTGGTCACCCAAAAGCAAATCAAATAAAAAAAAGTGTTTACTGGGGATCCCAGTAAAATTACTGGGGATCCCAGTAAAATTACTGGGGATCCCAGTAAAAGTACTGGGATTCACAGTAAAAATTACTGTGATGCCTAGTAAAAATTTAGAATATTTGCGGTAACTTAAGTTTTTACTTTCTTATACGAAGTACATAGTAGGTGGGTCGATCACCAAAAATCAACTTTTGGTAAAAATCTGTGAGCAATACTGGAAGTTACCAAAACGGCGCATTTTTAAAAATCAAAATTTCGTTTTTAGCAGTTTACTCCGAAACTATGTATTTTTCAGTAGTCTGATGATAACAAAGGTTGGGACGTAGATTTCGTATAAGAAAGTCAAGTGCTATTCGCATCAGATTTTTCTTTAGGTATTAAAGTTCGCACTCTTTTTTATATTTATATATCTTTTTAAAATATTAACAACTGTACGTTTCAGAAAACTATACGAAAATATATTTTTTTTAACTTAGTCGCATTACGTAACTAATACCATAACAGTTGCTTTACATGTTATCTTGAGGTTCTTACCTCATACACATCACGACAAATTTACTGGGATCAAACAGTAATGAGTCATAATCAGTGAGAAATTTTTGGAAGACTGGAACAATAAAATTTACTGGGAAGAAATCAGTAATTTTCCAGCAATAGTTCACTTCATTTTCAGTAATTTTTACTGTTTTTTCAGTAATCTTTACTGTGTCTCAGTAAAATTTATTGGGAAAACAGTAAAAAATAATTTTTACTGTTTTTCCCAGTAAAATCCCAGTAAAATTTTACTGGGGAAATTACTGGGAAAAGGCCGTCTGGTTTAGAGTGTACCCTTCAATTACTCTTCCCGAATGGAGGGTTGATTACATCAATCAAGTACGGGTGTGCGGTGTCTATACATATACACGATTGGAGTGGTGACTTATGTGAATCTATTGGAATTTCAACTATATATACATATAAGAAAACTTCTGTCCTTTACACGTACCAGTATGTGTATACATAGATATTATATGTGAAAATTTTCAACTTATGTGACCAGCTTTGTATATTCGACTTAATTATGCTCTCGATATCTTTTGGATAGAATTCCGTATCAATTTACGATCGCATATAGATACGAGTACCTATCGTATAAGATACACTTTAGTAAAAGGATTACTTATACAAGTATATGGGAATGTATATGATTAGTTAATTTTGTCAATAAACGAACGAAACATATTCAGTTGAGCGTTTCAAGAATTATTTACGTAATTTGTTTAGTTAAATCGCAAAACTTGATTAAGGAGAGATTTTGTGTATCTTAGATGTTACAAGTTTCTTAAAAGGTAAAACATGTTTATGGGTGTTGGTTGCCGATAATATAGTAAGGTTGAGTAAATGTACGGATATTTTTGGCTATAGATTTGATGTTTTCGTTTCAAAATAAGTTGACAGCCAAATTTTTGTGTGTATATAATGTCACAGAAATTTGTGACAAGAAAATGCTTTAAATTGTTTAAATCGGACATTCGGTTTGATTTTTAGATTGAATTGAAGAAAAACTCTAATTGTCACTGGGCACTCGCAAAATTTTGCTAGAAAATTCAATTGTAGATTTATTATTCCTTTTGCAATGTGATGCAGGGAAAAGTTATGTGTAATCATTTTCTTGACAATTTTCGTTCAAAACATTTTTCCAGTGTGACGTCGCTATGCACAGGGTAGTATTATTTTTGGTCAAGAGACCTGACTTGATTATTTTTACGAAAAATAGATTTGTGAAAAAATTCAAAAGCCCAATCGACACGGTCAACCAATATCTTGAAAACATGTCGACCGTTAACGCTTCTTATTTAAAATTTAGATTTAGAGGCCTGTTCCGATTGGAAAAATTAAATTAAATTAACCGGGCGAAAAAATCAAATTTGATATAACCAGAAAGAATGTTTTTTTTCCAATTTCGCCTTGTCAAAAGTATTAATTTACATATTATGAAACAGCATAACCAATCAATTATTAAAAACTCTGCGGGATATCTGTATTTATTTATTTTGAATTGAAATAAAATTTTTGTAACCGATGTAAATTTGGTTAATGTAATTAAAACACAACTAATTAATATTTAATGAGAATAATTTCATAAAATCATTTTTAATAACTACAGGGTTACATTGCAAACAATTAGTTAAATTGTTTGTTCATTATTACATGGGAAATAAATTTTAAAAAAATATGCGAATTACAAGTTTGTTGGGAAAAAGATCTTTTTCGGGCGCTGGGCTGTTTAATATCAATTATAAAATATTAATTATATTTCAATTGGTCAATCAATAATATCTGATCCTTCTTTTTTACTTTAACATAATAACTGCCAATTATCAATGAATTGTGATTACAATTAAAGTATTTACAATACGTTTACTTTAACTTGAAATAATTTAATAAATAAGCTGTTTTTTCCTGGGGAACATTCAAAAGCTATAGAGAGCTATATAGATGTTTTAATATTGACCAGATGAAAAACTCTCGATAGTTTGTAGCAAAACTACTAGTTTAATAAGTAACTAACTATCATGTTAACGCATTACAATTTAGAAACGAAATTATTTATAATGAGATCGGGACATGTTAACCAATATCTTCCACTAATTGCAATA
Source organism: Chrysopilus asiliformis (assembly GCA_964034945.1). Classification (NCBI taxonomy): domain Eukaryota; kingdom Metazoa; phylum Arthropoda; class Insecta; order Diptera; family Rhagionidae; genus Chrysopilus; species Chrysopilus asiliformis. The sequence continues at coordinate 581,845 of OZ035961.1, forward strand.
AATAGTGCAAAATATAGACATTTCTCTCAAGCATGAAATTGCAGGCAAATAAATGCATAATGTCTTTGATCTGCGCAACACATAAATTAATCAATGCTTGTAGGGTATAACTAACGCGATTACCCCATTACGAATTACCTCAGAACCATAATTTTGTTTGTTATTTAGTAATTTATTCTGGATTGCCTTAAAGTAGCATATTTTCAATCTACACGGACTCGTGCTCGTCTTCGGAAGAACCAAGGATTCCAGGGATTTAAGACAATGTTGAGCTAGACTTGCCGCAATTACAATGGAATAAACAATATCATCATTCGATTTAATGTTCATATGAAAATAACTCAATTCAGCTCATTCATCGACTCAACACGACAGTAAAGTTTTTTTTTCTTCTCTCAATGGGATTTTTATATAATCCAAAAGCAAATAGGATAATTATATGAATGGCTAGAAAAGCGACCGGATAATTCTAGTAATTCCCAGAAGATTTAACTTCTGGACGGACGTTGGGGGCTTCCGAAGAATGCGTCGGACCGTAGTTAAATAACAACGCAATGATAAAATTGGCGATGCTTGTTCGGATGATTGAATATAATGTTGGTATATTTATGAGGTAATTTTGATGTAATTTTTATGTGTTCATAATAATAGCAAGATATCATTAAATCCTCGTATACAGAATTATGCTGAACGATATTATCTCCGCGTATCCTATTATATTTAAATGACCACAAAACTAGTTCCGTTTAACGTAATTTAATAAGCATGTTTAATGCTTTTTTGTGTTTATGACAACACTAAAAAAATGAACGATGTGTTTACAAGTTATTAAGCATAACCGATGAATTCGCCGAATTACCCTTTTAGATAAGTTTTTTTATGAACATACTAGCTTGTATACCCGTCGTTGCCGGGTTAAGTTTTTTCACATTTTTTTTCTGATGGTCTATGTTGGAGCTAGACTTCCGGCCAACCGGCTCGGTAGTTTCCCCGCGAAAGGGTAACATAGAGGAAGAGCTAAGTTTCGAGATCACTTTACCCCCTCCCCTTACTCCCCCACCTCTCGGGCTACTTTTTAATGGGTCTATGTTGGGGCTGGACCCCCGACGAACATCTATGCCAAATTTCAGGCCAATCGGTTCAGTAGTTTCCCCGAGAAAGAGTAACATAGCGCAAAAACTAAGTTTCGAAATCACTTTACCCTCTCCCCTTACTCCCCCACCCCTCGCGCTACTTTTCCGTGTGCCTATGTTGGAATCAGAACTACCACAGACACTCATGCCAAATTTCAAGTCAATCGGTTTAGCCGTTTTTGCGTGAAAGAGGAACAGACAGAAAGACAGACAGGCAGACATACAGACAGACACCAACTCATTTTTATATATTAGTATATTAGTATGATTTAGAGTTTCAAGTTTTTTGCAAAATATAGTCAGATTTTAATCACTTTCAAAGATTCTAACTCGACCAGGTAACACACTGGGTTGTAGGGTGGGCTTCACATTTTAGAAATTTCTTGGCCCTTTGGTCGCGATTACCGGTTTGCGACCTTTTGTATTGCCAGGAGTTGAACTTTTCGATTGTATGGACCCATCGGAATAGGAAGAAATTCTTTCCTATATGGGTTATATCTTTAAATGCTGAAATTTAAACGGCAGTTGTCATTATTTTTGATTTCCAGTACCAGGAAAATGGATAATACAAGAAGCAACGTAGAACGTAATTGGGAAAATCACCTCACATACTAAATTATTTCCGCCGGTATTATTTTCGTTTCCATTGTCGTAACCGTTGTCATCGTTTTGTCCTTAAATTTCTTTGAATGCATGTCTATTGATATTTTCCCTGCCATATTCTACAATGTTGTATGCTTGTTGTTTTTAAAACTTGCATGCCACAATGATTCATGACAGGAAAATTCTTACAGAACATGAAAAGTTAACAAGCAGCAATTATCTGAAGAAAACGAAAAATTTCCTCTGTGCAAAAATAATTTTTCTGTTTATTTCCCCTTTCATTTCGTTTCGATGTTAGTTCGTCTTGTCATGGTTCTTCAATTTTTTATCCCTTCGATTTTATGACGACAATTAAGTTCGACCATGTTTTATTCGAAAAGTAATGTTCGCAATGTTATCAACTTGTCTATAAATTTATTCTTAGTTTCTTATCAATGCTGGTGAAAATGATTTTACGTTAAATAGATTTTAATTTAAATTTTATGATCTGTCAAATCCCACAGTTGCAATTTTGCTCAAACAATTTTTCGCAATCAATTTACTATTTTCCCGATGAACTCCAATACGAAAAAAATACTATCGATAAATTATCATAAAAAATAGCCTTGACCGATTGACTATCATGAAAATACTGACAATAATTTCTTTCGTTCCGGAAAATTTATAATCGTATAAAACTCGAGCTCGCGGATAACAGATTTTAACAAAATTAATGTCAGATAAAATCTTTTTGCACTTTATTGCAATTTTATAATTCTGCTGGAGCAGGAATTTATTAAACAGAAAAGGGAATAATTTTTTTTGCTCTTCCAAAATATATTTTTTTTCACGAAATGAAATCAATCTAATGAATGCTGATTTGTAATCAAAAAATACTCTTCAAATAAATTCAAACGAATTGATATAGAAACCTTTTTTACTAATTGAATTTGCTAGCGGTGGGAAATTTGATTAATGGACTCTTTCTTTTTTTATGGAAAAATGTTAAAAATATTTTCATTGTTGAAATAGGGTGAAATAGTGGTTTTTCAACAGATAAACCGAAGTTTAGGAAAATACCGTTTCATTAAAGGTTCAGATGTTCGCACAGAGGATTGTTTTTTTGAATCTTTTCGGACCGTGATTGGCAGGGAACGCATCGGGTGATAAGTTGTTAGTTTTACATATTTTGCTGGGATGGACATTGAACTTAAATCACTATTTAAGGTTAGGTTAGATTGGAGTAGCTGCAAGGTAGGCACACTTAGGCCAGAAATTTTCCATTGTGATACCACCATTTTTAACTTTTGATGAATCGGAGTAGATCTGCGATATCCGTATCCCTATTTAAACACTTAGATTAATTGAGGATCAGATAGTGCGGTATTTTCCATTTTTTCTTTGGATCTAGTGCGTTTCTAATATTTTCAAATCTGTTTAAAAAAACAAGGATTTTCATACATCCTTAGTCATGGTGTTAGCCGAACTTATTCACATTTTTCTTTTTTAATCGAAAGCTAGAATTATTTAGGATTGTACAAAGACTTAGGTATCAAAAACAAAGAAACGCCATCGAAAAAAATTATTTCCACAGATATTGAATAGAGAATGTGTAATCAGACCAATTAGAAGCGAATCCGAAAATTTCCTAAATTCTTACCCAAATGCTTTCCCAAATGCTTTCCAGTATCAAAAAGCGATTACGCTTAATGCTATGTTCGGAAAAATTCGTTAAATGTCTGTGATGATAATGCAAATATCCCTTTATCAATTTTTTCTCGGGAAAATTTTCAGTAGAAAGTTTAATCCCGAATCTAAGTTCAAAATTTTAAATATTTTACTCGAAGATCCTGTAAAGAAATCGTTATTGTCCACAAAAGTGGTTAAGATTTTTTTTTCTGGAATTGTTTTCTTCATATTTTTACAACGCATACAAAATACATCAACTCGGCACCGACGAGTCCACATTCTAACCACTTTGAAATTGTGTTCCAGAAAAATTCAACCCCCTATGTTACAATCGGATTATGTGTGCAATTTAATTTGAGAGGAAAAGAAACGATCTTGTCACCACCACTGAGACAGATATGTCAATAGTGCTGTCAATTACTTTTAAACCCATAAAATGCATAACATCACTGGAGAACTGTGCGTGACAATAAAAGTGAAAATCTAAAAATGCAGTCACCGAAACTGTGAAAAGGGTCCTGATTGCTCTGCACACAATTTTTATTCGAAAATATATCGAATACTTTTACCACACAGCAAGCAAACGATTTTCAAAACTCGCAATTATCCAAGTTGATGGCATTTGGCACATAAAAAACCTCGGAATAGATTTTAAGCATATATTATATGTATATATTGTATCATACATATGATCATAGCGGTATTCAATGTCATGGCATAACAAAACGATAGATAGTCGTAGAAAAGTGATGTTCTACCATCGATACGTGTATGAGAGTTGATGCAATGTTTGAAATATCGTAAAGTTGAAAAGTTATCCAACCGAGCTACATAACACTAGATGGCAAATAAATATATTCAACATGACAGCTATGTTGCAACTATGCGAAGCGCATAAAACCCTATGCAAACAACATGAAATATAAAATGTCGGCTCAGAAGCACGAAATGTCACTTTGCATATTGCGGATCATCCGAAAAGTGAAAAGGCCACATCACATGGCCGAGAGGTGGTAAATATTATCAGTTGATTTTTGACTGGAATGCCTACATTCACTCGACATATGGGATTGAATGGACAATCGGGTGGTGGTTGATTTTGGGGACGTCCTAGATTCCAGATGAATTTCTTTTTTTGTCAAACTTTGGCTACTGGAATTCACAATGCATCCGTTAAAAATGTGGGTTTTACGTTTCATTTTAAAAATGTTTTTTTTTTTGCTTTATTTTGATTTGCTGAAATTTTAGGTCAAGGCAGATTCAAGTCAAAATCAGCGTTCGATTTTCCGGAATAAATTTTTTTTGTGCACCTGTTCGTCTGAATCGCATGAACGCCATATGTTCAGACAGTTTTGACACGCCAATGTCAAGGTTGTCTGTCCGTTCGCGCCAATCCGATCAATCTATCTAGGCCTCTGTGCTTGCTTGCTTAACAAATAAGACTGCTTGACTATCATACAAGTAACTTCCCATGCCAATATGCACCTTGATTTCGATCTGTCATCCGTGGCTATCTCCTTGTCCATGTGATTTGCATGCAAACCCGTAAAATGTTTTACATTCAGTTCAGCAATTGTCTTGCGGCACTATCATCGGTCACTGTGAATCGTTCGCATAAAATCGAACATAAATATATGCCATTTATGGGCTAGCGTAAATGAATTAATCATCGATTCATAAATATTTGCGCACACAAATGACATATTGATGTTTTCATGTTGATGAGAATCTGATGCTAATTAAATATCTCAACACGATGTTATAGGCCTAATAATAAAGTTATGCTGCTGTACGCACGCAAAACGATGTGCAAGTACCTAGTCGAATGTATTTCTGATTTGTACCGGAATTTTCAACCGTCCCAATATATGTGTTCTCATAATTTGTAATCCAGACGGGGTATCATTTAATTTTGGTTTGAGGCAATAATTTATTTCGATATTAAAACTAAATTGTATTAATAAACTTTGTATGCAAGTCAAGTATGTTGGAATGGCTTATTGCTGCTACAATCATTGCTATTGTTATTATGTTTCTTGTAAAAGATATCAATTTCCCATGAATTTTCCATTAGTAATTAATACTAATGCTATTTTCGTTGCAAAATATTATATTTTACCCGAATAACATCACTATAAGTTTTAATTGGATAATAAATAAGCATTACAAATGCGTAAACAGGTGTTCATTATTAATAGTGTCACTGGGGATTTAATCCTGCGGCGTCATTTTATGCAAAATCTAAAAATTATGCTGGAGGATATTTTTCGAGTAACTTGATTAAAAATGAAATTTATGATCAATAGTATAAGGAATATAGCTTTTGAATGCTATATTTCTTGTGATTGTTAAATTTCGAATAAATTTTTCATCAGAACATAAAGCTTTTTGAAACTCGTGTTTACTGGAAATTTCTCATCAAATAGTTGCAAGAAACTACAAAACTACGATTTAAAAAAAATCAATTTTGTATTGGCGCGATTGAATTTTGATTTTTGAAAGAAATATGTAAAATCGTATTCTAAACACATTTTCTCTCCAACGCAACGCATAGATGCATAATACGGAGAACTTCAAGTAAATTGCTGCAAAAGTCGTTAGGTATGCATTTAAGCGCGTTTTACTGAACTATATGATTCATATTTATAGAGCATAAAAACTTCAACTAGTTGCATATTTCAGCTTCTTAAATATAAATCCTCCGAAGATAAAAGAATAAATCCTTTCCAATAAGGATATCTTTTTAACAAAGTGGGTAAAAGTCAGAAAAAAATCCATGTTATAAAAAATGAACCAACATTTTGAATTTGAAAGAAAGTTAGAACATTTCATCTTAATAAGATTTTGCCAATTTAATCCTTGATTCGTGACATAAAACAAAGTTAAACAGTCCCGAAGATTAAGTATCACTTTGCAGTTCCGACTTGATTCACTTCCACCTGATATTTTTATGCAGTCACTTTTTTACAGAAACATATTTCCGAGTGGTGTGGGAATATGCTGAAGAAGTCAAGTGCTGAGTTAAGATTATATGTGCTCGTATTATTTGGCCGTTTTGTATCGCTTACGAGTATATAAGATGACATAACATAATATTGCCTCGTGCTTAATGTTCCATGCACATAAGTATCTTTTTATGCGCGTTTATATTTGCTCAATTTTTCATCAAGCTGGCGAGTTTTTTTTTCTGTTTGCTCGTTCGTGACCATATATTTACATCTCACAGGTATTTTTTATTTCGTGAATTACAGGGTAAAAGGCGAAAATTCTGGCACGTTTTATTTTTCATTCGGCGCCTCTTTCGAACAGATAGTCCTATACCGTATTTTAAGTTGTGGAACTAAGGTGAATTGTTGTTTCTTGTTGCTATCATTTGATCTGACGCTTTTACTTGGCATTGAAATAAATCAGAAGAACTTTCCTCAACATAACAGAAGACACAGCCGACAAAGAAAATACTGTCTAAGTTGTATACTTTGTGGAAATTGCTGGTTGTTGGGTATTCGCCAGCCAGGTACAACAATCCCACCTGGGCTCGATGCCGATACATCTGGTGTAATGTTTAGCGTAACTTGTTTCTGTTCATAGGTATGTAAGTCACCGGGAAAAGAAAGTGTGGTACGGCATATAAGCATATGTGAAAATATTGCCGCCAACGTAAGTGAATTACAGCCGCATTGGCTTCTTACACTTTGCATATATAGATGGTGTCACGAGCAAGGTGAAGGACATTTATTACGTGGAGGCCACAAAGCTAGGTTGAGGTAAACTACCGGCTTTTCAGATATCGCCACGATGTTGTTGAACTTCTTTGCCACCATACCATAGCGAATGCGCTTTTGTCGTCGTCGTGTCGCAATCATTTATAATCGCAAAATCACTTTGATCGCACCTGACTTAAAGTTAGGTAATTTAACAGATTTTGGGGATCAATTACCGATCAATACGCGTAGGTTTACCAATAACTGAAAATAATTCACGAGATGAGTTTGCGAATTTCTCATGTGTTTTTTTATCCAAATGAATTCTGGCGTTTAAAATCCTCAATGTGAATTTTAAAAGAATGGTGGCGAAAAATTCAAATTCTAAAAGATTTCCCTTTAAGATTAATTCAATTTTGGTGCGATTTGTTGAGTCTTTTGAATTTACCTGGCCACGCTATGATGTAATCGGATTCGTTTAAGTGATCGTGTCATTTTGATTATTACAGTTTTTATAACGTCGATAATAAAGAATGACTTAATGAAAAGAACTTTTTTCAATTATGTGAACATTCTTAAGCGGATTCGAACGCGTGTTAAAATTACCTCACCTGGTTTTTTCACGGCACATGAGTTCGGAATGTCATTGGCTCGTGATTATGAGTCGACCTTGTTTGAAACAATCATCTTAAGCGTAAATATTCGAATTCATCGAGTATGAAACCGCATGTCAAATTTTATTACTCTTGATGGAATTTGTTTAAAACTTCTGTTTGTTTTGATTAAGACTTTTGCTGATTTGAAGCATGACTTTACTATTTATACGTTTCGGGTTGGTTAATTATGAAAATTATTAACGAGTGTTTTTTTATCCAAATTACTTAAGGTGTCGATTAGGCAAACAAAACCCATGTATGTAACCAATCTCTTAACGAATGTTCTCAATTATGAAATGAAAAATTATTATTTTGTTTCAATGAATGCAATTAAAAAAAAAAAAGAAAAACAAATTTAGCAGTGCCACACAAATAAATTAATCACAAAAATAATTATGAATATATGAAAAGGTATAATCGCTAGGATAGCGATCGTCTAATATGCTGCATGAAAATTTTCAAATCAAATAGAAATTCAAATTTGAGTCTCATGTATGGAATAGTAATGTAAAAAGCGTATAACTTTTTGGTAGGAGGAATCGTCTTTAGGAAAATGATAAAAAAAGCTTTTTTGAAATTTTTGCACAAAAAAAATTATTTAGAATATAACTCAACATTTTCGAACGGTCGAAAAAGGATTTTCAAATATCTTTTTTTCGATCTAACTAGTAGATAGTTTTTTTTTTTGATAAAACCGTCACGGCTTTATCGTACCTATGTATATCTTTTCTAAAAATATGTTTTACTGATTAACAACATTCAATAGCTTCCTACTCTGCCATTCCTAAAATATATTTTCAGGAAAATAATCTAGGAAACGAAGGTAGCAACGTACAGAATGTAATTTAATCTATTTTTGCCCTCTGTTCACCGTCATAAACAAACCATTCATCGGTGGATTAATCAATTAATATCTAAATATTAATCTATAAATATCCAATTACATAAATCTACAGTAGATCCTTATGATTTGTCTAAAATTTGATATCAATAGATAATATATTTTATATGTGATTTTATTGCTTGTTTATAGGTTTGGCATAGATAAACCTGTTTACCCGAAATCACGTTCGAATTCACCTGGAAAACCATTTACAATTTTAATATTACCAGTGAAATGGGCAAAATAACAAAATCGACAACAACTAAGTCAATGGCCAAAAATGTGGATTTACAGTTGACCCAATTTGCTATTTGAATATTAAGTTTCAATTTGTCATCATTTCTGGTTCTGGCGTTTCGCTGTTTGCTTTCGCAAATGTTCAAATACACCCACAGTGGGAATTATTTCCAATATTTTCCATGGAAAATTTAATACAATAATGGAATATTACGAATGTATTTGGAAATTATTATCAAAAATACCAGTCAGGTGAGATTTATAGTATAATTGTGAATCACATGTCGCCAAATATTATCAAATGGTAGCGTCATTTTGACGATCGGCATCCATATTTTGTCGATATTCCGATATTGAATCTCTTGGAATTCGAATCGGACTTCCAATCAGTCAAGCAAATATTCGTAGATGAAAAAAAACATCACGGCAAACTAACGCCAAGGTAAATAATAAATTTCATCTCGAGCATGATGTTTTGTGTTTGAGTATGACAGGTAATTGTGGAACCACCGCATCGCATACCTAGTTTCAGGTGAGACTTGCGGAGTAATTGTGAGAGGTTGAGGACGATAGACAGACTACACTTCATTATCGATGCTACACTCTAAACCAGACGGCCTTTTCCCAGTAAATTTCCCAGTAAAATTTTACTGGGATTTTACTGGGAAAAACAGTAAAAATTATTTTTTACTGTTTTCCCAGTAAAATTTACTGATACACAGTAAAAATTACTGAAAAAACAGTAAAAATTACTGAAAATCAAGTGAACTATTGCTGGGAAATTACTGATTTCGTCCCAGTAAATTTTATTGTTCCAGTCTTCCAAAAATTTCTCACTGATTATGACTCATTACTGTTTGATCCCAGTAAATTTGTCGTGATGTGTATGAGGTAAGAACCTCAAGATAACATGTAAAGCAACTGTTATGGTATTAGTTACGTAATGCGACTAAGTTAAAAAAAATATATTTTCGTGTAGTTTTCTGAAACGTACAGTTGTTAATATTTTAAAAAGATATATAAATATAAAAAAGAGTGCGAACTTTAATAACTAAAGAAAAATCTGATGCGAATAGCACTTGACTTTCTTATACGAAATCTACGTCCCAACCTTTGTTATCATCAGACTACTGAAAAATACATAGTTTCGGAGTAAACTGCTAAAAACGAAATTTTGATTTTTAAAAAGGCGCCGTTTTCGTAACTTCCAGTATTGCTCACAGATTTTTACCAAAAGTTGATTTTTGGTGATCGACTCACCTACTATGTACTTCGTATAAGAAAGTAAAAACTTAAGTTACCGCAAATATTCTAAATTTTTACTAGGCATCACAGTAATTTTTACTAGGCATCACAGTAATTTTTACTAGGCATCACAGTAATTTTTACTGTGAATCCCAGTACTTTTACTGGGATCCCCAGTAATTTTACTGGGATCCCCAGTAATTTTACTGGGATCCCCAGTAAACACTTTTTTCTATTTGATTTGCTTTTGGGTGACCAGCTTTAAATTTTGTACGCATAATTGCAAATAAACCTTTACATAACATTTATTGCTTCCTGTTTTTTTTTTCAATTTTTTGTATTATTTTAATTACGTTGCACCATAAAGATCAGCCTGAAATTTTTTTCTAAACTTTTAGAATATTTTCAAGCGGTTTTTCACGATTTTTTTTGCAATTTCTTTGGAGTTTTTACGTTGTTAAATGTTTCCTTACAAAATATGTCAATAATAATAATAGCAGACACTAACTATCTTTTAGAAATGTTAACCAAATCGACCCACTGATTCTCTTTTAGATGTTTTTTCGTTTTCCAACTCGTAACTAGACACCAAGTGTAGAAACTTTACAAAACTTTTTTTGTTCCTATTTTTGTCTCAGTATTTTTGTCTCACTATTTTTGTCTCACTATTTTTGTATCTATCAAAATTAAATCTATCTCTCCGACGTTAGCACACGAGAATTTTTTTATTAATGTAAATAAAATATTTTTTTCCAACCGCATAATGATCAAGTGAAAAGTTTTTCAAAAAAATAACCTACAACTTCTGGTAACACTACAATTTTTACGTCACGCAATATTTTTTACGAGAAAAAAAAATTACTGGGATTCTAAGTAAATTTTACTGGGAATCCGAGTAAATTTCGAAACACATCACCTTTGGAGAGCCAGATTCTCGTCATTCTTCAAGTGAAAGTCATTGTTGACAGATATTTTTAATACAGTGCGCAAGTGAAATGCGTGAAAAACAAGTGCGAGAATTAAGAATTTTCCTCGAAAAGGAAGGAGTTAAACAGGAGATCGTTGATAAGTGCTCAGGTAAGTGAATTTCTACACTTTTTATCCCGAATTTTTAACACGAAAAACTTAATTAGATTTTCATGTTTCATTTGCGAACACGGGTAGGCATGCGAAAACGTTTTTTTCATTATTCTAGCTCCGTTTTGTGATTGTTTATTTTATAATAGTATTGAGTGCGGAGTTTTCGGAAATACTCGAATTTCCTTTTTCATAATTTTACTAAATTTCAATGTTTTGCCAATAAGCAATTTTTCAAGGAGCGGGGTATAAAAGTGGCTTGCAAATGCAATATATTAGAATGTATTTTTCACAATTTTTCTTATATTACTAGTTTTTTTAATGCACAATAATTTTGTTTTTCAGATAAAACTTGATTTCAAATTGTTTTTTGAAAAAGCTGACGAATCATTTCTACAAATATTGAACCACAAAGAATTTTTCTTCAAAAAATTGGGAACTTCTAATGAAAGTTTTTTTAATGGTAATATAAAGATAGTTACGAAAATAAAATACGAAATATTTATTCAAAATCTTTTTCAGATGAGCTCAAAATTATATGTGCCCTATCACTTCGAATCGAGAAATATAACGTCATCCGTCAATAAAAAAAAGATAAGGGAAAACTTGGGAATAAATCCTTAATTTAAAAATTTTTCAAATGTAAGTATTAGGAAAGCCATACAATATTTTAATTGTTGAAAGTCTCAGAAAATTAAATAATTTCTGAGTTTCTGAGAGGGATAAAAACTATATATCCTGATTTTATTTAAAAAAATGTTATTTAACTTAGTTATTTTCTTTTGTTTTTACTTAGAAAGACGTGAATGTTGATTCAACAATTTCAAACACTGGACTCTGTCAGCCTTATTCAGTTTTGCAGGGAAATCCGGATACGGGAGCGATTTTTTACCTTGTCATAGAGACAAATAGTAAGCGTTTTGTTACAAGCATTATACAACGATTTTATTAAATGTATTGTGAAATGAATGTCGACTTTTATTACATATTTTTTATTTAAATTTTTGAGAGTTTTCTGCGTTAGATCGAAGAAAAACGAAGAAAAGGTTTACTGCGGCGTCAGTAAAATTTACTTGGATTTCCCAATAAAATTTACTGGGAGTACAGTAAAAAGGTTTCAAATTTACTGCGGCGTCAGTAAAATTTACTTGGATTTCTCAATAAAATTTACTGGGATTTCCCAATAAAATTTACTGGGAGTACAGTAAAAAGGTTTGAAATTTACTGCGGCGTCAGTAAAATTTACTTGGATTTCCCAATAAAATTTACTGGGAGTGCAGTAAAAAGGTTTCAGATTTACTACGGCGTCAGTAAAATTTACTTGGATTTCCCAATAAAATTTACTGGGAGTGCAGTAAAAAAGGGTCAGATTTACTGCAGTTTCAGTAAAATTTACTCGGATTTCCCAGTAAAAATTCTGCATATATTACTGATAGTCCAGTAAATTTTACTAGGGCTCCTAGTAATATATTACGAATTTCCTAAGATATTCCAGTTTTCCAGTGCGGATATTTTACTGGGACTCACTCAAAATATTTACTGGGAGGATCAGTAATTTTTTTTTACTGGGAACGAACAGTAAAATTTACTGTACTTCATCGTGGTTGTCTTTTTACTGGGCTCCCAGTAAAATCTGGTTTAGAGTGTATGCAAATTTTCTGTTTGCCCCGGTAATTGATGCGAATTCGCAATTCATGGTCCTCGCTCGCACTTTGCCTTTAGTATGCGATATAATTGTTGTCAGAACTTTATAGAGTTGAGTTTTGCGTTTATTTTGGCTAACCATATTTTTTTGCTGCTATCGTTTGTCTAGCACATGATTTCAGGCAACATTAAGCACGTCTATGACCAGGTGGGTGTTGATAATACTTTTTGATAAATGTATCTGAGGTGCTACCAATTCGTTGAAGCTTTTGAATTAGATTAAATATTTGCTGAGTTGTCTGGTATTGTCTTTTCGTTTTCTTTAATTGATATCTTGGCATTTCATGGAATAATTTTTGTCAAAAAATCAGTGAATTTGGAAAATCAAAGCAAAAATTTATTGGACATTAATAAATGTTGCCAAAGAAAACTCGATCTGCACAAAATTATTTTAAGCGGATGAGTCTGTATTAAACCTCGTCTTAATTAAAGATAAATTACGTATTTTTTCATTGAAATATCCTTTGGGCCAAAATGCTTGGAAAAATATATCTGCAGGCTGCAGCAAGTGTCATTTTAATGGTAGGCCATGAAAAAAAATCGGGATTTATGTCTAATTGAAACCTAAAATTAGTTTTGGGTATGTGGAAGAACTTCATATTCCGGTGAAATTAATTTGTTGTTGAATAAAAGTCCTTTTTGGGGAAAAACTATGAAATAATATAACACAAAAAAAAGTATAAAAGTCCTATCTCTGCAACATATCAAAAACCATCCTCTCGAACACAGAGAAATTGGACAATCTGAGGTGGACAATCAAAAGAAAAGGTGATCAAGTCAGTGGATGTCCGCAGTGATCTTGGTGAGTGTTAAGATATAAGAGTAGACGTCAAAACAATCGTTGATGAGAAATTAGTGGAATAGTAGGTTAACTAACACAGGTTCTATTTTGTAAAAGAATCACTAAAAGTTATTTCTTCATGCAAAAATATGTGTTTTTTTTTTATCAAGAAAAACAATTCTTGGGGGTTTAAAAGTTTGAGCAATTTTCAAATGTTCTTAGGGTGACAATTGAGGATTTGAGAAGATTTTTGATTGCTCCTGTTAGCTTTACATAAATTTGTGATAAATTGCTTAAATTTTATCAAAAAATGTGGAAAGTTTGTAAACCGTTTAAAATTGATTTTTGTGCTTTTCACAAAAAATTACGTTAACCAATTTATTGTTCTGTTATTGCACAATAATTTTAAGATTAAGAACTCAGCATGAACGATGAATTTGGGTGCAACTCCAATTGCTGGAACTAATTCCCATCATTTTGCATTTCGTTATAGCACTGTTCATTCCATCAACTATGTTTGTATCATAGAATCACAATGTGTTCTTTTCGGCGTTTGTTCCTTCTTTTCATATCTTTTCCACTTCGCCATTCACTGAAATCCTTTCCAATTGCGCTCATATTCAAAGTACACTCGATGGTCGACTATCTCTCATTCCAGACCATCCATTCACAAATCTTCCAAACCAACGTCACCACCGGTACCAGAGGAAGCATGATGGCAAATCCTTTTAGTCTTGTCTTGTGTATTTGACGAGAGGATAACGTAGAAGGTTCTTGAGTAGTGAGGACAACATCGGCATTACAACTATTGTTCAGCTGATATTTTGTATCCCAGCACTTGGTGGTTATGTGGGCGGAAAGGTGGTAGCAAATTTGCAGGACCACTAGGACTAAAATGGAAACTTGTCGGAGAAGTCGGAGAACAAAACGGTGAGGCTTTTGTGTGATTTAGGAGCAAAGCTTCTGGGATTTGCTATATTAATGTTCACCTAAAAAGAAACAAATTTCGTTGTTGCTGGGGATGTTCAGTGTCCTTCATTTCGAGAGCCCGAGATATGTATAGTTTGGAATATGGAGCGGGTGAGAGTAATGGAGGAAACAAAACAATGTCCTGATGCTTTTACTAATGCTTAGACCATGTTTTAACTTACATACATTGTATTATTATTATTACTAATGTTTTAGTTGGGTGCCATTGTTGTTATTATTTTAGGCCCTTAACGCAAGTCTTTGTACATTGCTTATATGGTTGTCCCTTTAGAGTAGCCATTTACTTAAACCACTTAAGGATGGACGTAATTGAGATTGATGCGATCAAAAATTTTGCTCTGTTGAAAATCTTATTTTGATGAGAAAATGACGCTAATACGTCGGCTATATGTCATTTTTGATTTATTACAAACGAAAATTTGTTCCTTTTTTGGTATGATAAATTTAGGATGCATCAAACGAATGACTGCGTATGTTTTTTTCTGTCTGGAAGTATATTTGATTATTATTTTTATGCAGCTTCAATTTCAGATGGTTTTAAATCCCCATTTTTTTAAAAATTCATGGTAGGTCGTTATAACTGTGGTTAAAGTGTGTTTTTGTTTTAATAGTTATGAACTTAATTCACGTGGCCGTGACTAGAGTGACTATATGCTTAATACTAGAATGTGGCCATCGTAAAAGTGGTGTCCGTTTTAATTTTCAAATTGTTCGTTGGAATTTTCAAATTTGTTGGTCTTTATCACCTATTTGAACGGAAAATGTTTTAATCGAATAATTTAAGTACTGTTTTTATGGATGTAGGGCTTAAAAAATTAAATAGAAGAAAACAAAATTTTCGACATAAGATGGTTTGAAACTTTTCAAAAATTACCGAATCGTTTTCCGATGGCCACACTCTTTATATAAGGTCTGTTCGATATAAGTCCTGGACTTACTCCGAGTATTTTCACTTTACTCCACAAAATGGCGCATTTTCTTACTCTGAATTTGTTTTTATCGAACAACTTGGAGTTAGTTCAGAGTAAGTCACTAATTCTATTTTATGAGTTTATAATTATAGATTATAAAATATAACAAATATAATAAATAAAACCCGAAACTACTCAAAAATATATATTGGAAATAATTTATGATGTCTTTTGTTGCATTTCTTCTTCCAAACACTGTAAAAGAGAGGTTATGTCTGACAAATATCAACTGCCAAAAGTTTACTCCAGCTAAAAGCAAGAGTAAATAAGAGTAAGTCCAGGACTGTCCTGGACTTACACTTTTCTGTTCGATATGTGTTCGGAGTAAGTCCAGGACTCATATCGAACAGAAAAGAGTAAAAATTTTTACTCCGAGTAAGTCCAGGACTCATATCGAACAGACCTATAGTCACACTAGCCGTGATATGCGATCGAAAAATTCTACGCAAAGTAATTGACAGTTGGATGAATTTTAACATTGATTCCAAAAATAGCAGATTAAAATCCGGAATTTCCTATTAACTGTAGGTACTGTGGTATGATTTGTACATCCGTGTTTTGCAGTTCTAAGAACGAGTTGCATTTACCTCTATTCGTATTTACGAGATTTTAATTTAGTATTCAGATCTTGATTTTATCTAACTTTGAAATGTCCATGTTTACATGGGACGCAGAATGGTTGTTTTTCTTTTTAATTTTTGAACATTGCTATTCCACCTGAGTCGGTTGACCGCGTGTTAGACTTCATCTATGGAGACAAACTGTTGTAATAAATAGAGAGATATATACAAGTAGAAATGGTGGGTAGACCAATTTAGCCGACAAAAGTCGCAATAGTTAGGCGCTTCGGATGGAATTCCCGGTTCACCTGCGTGGTAAACGTTTTTACATCAAATCGCTTTTACGCTATTACGTTTCAATCTATGATCATCGCTCTTTTTGACCCTATCCACCCTTTTCAGCAGCCATGTCTGTGTAGTAGTTGGTTTTTGTAGGTAGCACGTTGAGTAGTTCTTGTACATTATATTTCAAGTCATACATTACTTCAGGCAGGTAAAACATTTTCAACATATTCCGAAATTGTCATTGCGATTTCAGTACCGGTGTGTTGGAAGTAAGTCCATTTAAGCATAACACCGCGCTCTATTGGATACAAAACTAAACGTGGAGTTCACTATTATAAAATCGAGAAGAATAGAATGGATGTTCTAAAATAGGATTGAGTGCATCTAAATGTAGGGCTATATATATGCTTTTAATTGAACGTAAATTTTGCATTCGGATTTTATATAATTCAAATGGAATCTAATTCGATAGCAAAATTCAAATGGCCGCAAAAATTAAATCGATGGAAATTTACATGGGGTTGGTGTATCGCTATTTCGATTTATTGCACTGTGTTTAACATGACCAGAGAGGTTTGTTGATTGCAAACACTCGCTTTTCATTGGCATGTAATCATTTCGGATAGTTTGCGGACCTGATATGGAAGTGAATTAACAATTTTACCTGTCCTGATATTAATTTCTAGCCAAATGAATGGTGTAGAAGATTGTCCCCATATTCGCCATCTAATTTTAGTCAAATTATCACATTAGCCGTCATTAATTTTAGTATAACCCTTATTTATGTGATTTAGTAATAGTAAACAAACCAATTTAATTGCAAGTTTAAATGATAGTCCTAAGCCTAAAAATTCCACAATACAAAGAAAAACTCTTCGCATTTACTTATGTAGGAATAAAACAAAAAGTACAGTCGTAAAAGAAAACGAAGTTTGAAGATATAGTTATATCCTGAAAATTTAAATTCTGTTTAATTGCTTCTTGACAAATATCTCACAAGGAATTGTTGTTATCCTATTAAACTTTATATGAGTCATTTCCGTGAGGTATCCTTTTCAAACTTTGTCATTAACCATAGATAAACTAAACTCCTGCTATGACATCCGACTTATATTTATCAAAAGGTTATGAAATAAGGTTTTCGAGTGGATAATTTCTTCCTTAACAGATGCACTAAATTTTTTATTCGATATAAAAATGGGAGACAAAATGTGTTGTTGGTTTAAGAAGATGACTATTATTTTTGTATGAATATTTAGTTACTTATTTAATACTTAATTTCACTATGAATTGAAATATTTATATTTTCTATGTCTGGTGCCAATGCTGGATTTTCTATATATTATCACGGTATCAAGCATATATTCCATCGGATAGTGATTTATGCGCAATAAAATCACTTTAATTGATACTCCCTAAGGGATGTATATATAATACTTACGAAAACTCGAACTAGTATCCAATGTTTGTTTGTCTCTTTGTTTATTATGGTTAGATGAGCCAGAATTTACACATAAAGTGAAATCACATCATTAATTTGAGCAAACAATGAAGAATGATGTTTTAAAGATTTGTATAGTCGTAGAGTTTCTTAAATACTTATATTTAAATTTATATGTTATATGGATTAATAAGGCAGGCCAAAAGGCTATCTTTTTCTAGTTTAGGCTAAGTATAGAAATATAGTCATCTATCTGTTTATCTTATTTTACGGATACGATATAAAGTAACGTCTTTCAGAGTAAGAGATGTGAATTTGGGCCTTTGATGAGTTCGTTTAGAAAGGATTTGTATTGTATTTTGGTGTATAATCATACCATCAGGACGACATGAGACAGTAAAGGGCTATATAAGTTTAGACCAGGGCAACATAGGCCAGGATAAGACGACCTAGTGGGCTTGACTACAAAATACGGTAATTCCAGGCGAAGGCAGTCAGTCATCTGTGCCCATGTGGATGTTTGGTGGCTTGGAAAATAGGAGATGACACCTTAACTTATTGGTGTCTGAGAGGTTCATCTTATATCTGGCAAATGCCACGAGATAGTCACTCCATCATGGAGATCTAGTAGGAATTAAAATATAAGTCGGGCAGCAGTAGGTAATGCCTGCCAAAAGGGTGCTTAGTTGCGCTATGCCGTCACAAATTAAAGAGATCTCGTTAAGTGATTAAAACCCACCAACAAGAGGATGAAAATTGCTAGTCGGCCGAAGAGCGCCTTTAAGTGCGTTTTCTTACCAGTTTCACGCACTAATCCAGAAAATTCACATCAAGTTTGTGTTGTTTTTCTGTCAAGGCTGGTATTATTTTCAAGATCTTATCCTTTTTTGTTGTCTATTTTTATCATCCCGAGTTCGACTTTAAAGGGTAGCAAAATAAATCCAAGTTGGTAAATAGATGCGAGAGCGGGGCTGAGATAGTAGGAGGTAAGTTGATGAATTTATTTTGTTAGTCACATTTATCTCTGTATATCTCGTATACTTTTATCCTTATTCATCCCCGGCTCCTGTATTTCCCCTAGTCTGTTTACGGAAAAAGTCCTTAGTGTTGTTACAATGTCTCCTCTGCATATCTGTACTTAATTCTGTTTAAGATATTCCATCATGAAATTGGATCCCTTGCCAGTAATAGAGAAGATTTTTTATTCAAATTAAGTGACTTTGTGCGACAAGACAGCAAATTTATTAATTACGAGCAAAAAAAAATCATTTTTTAGTCGTGTCTGTCTTAGCTCTTTAAAAAGCAAGGTAGCTAGACTATATCATTTAGTCAAACATTTTATATACCGACTGAAGTTGAGGAAAGACCTTTTAATAATGCTGTGTAGCACTTAAGTCCAAGTTGTTGTCTAACGTAAAAACCTCAAGATTTTTTCCATTTTTAATTTTCCAAATGAAAAGCGATAATTGAATTACTTTTGTTGGTTGTTCTTAAGAATTGTGTTAAAGCTCAATTTTTAAATTTTCGCTTAAAATTTAAATTTGTTTTTAGTATAAATATCCAAAATTTTGAATATTAGAATTGTGATTAGCGATTTCTAAAATCTTCTAATGAGAATTTTTTCGAGCAAAAAATTAAAGCAGGATATTCGCGATATCTTTACAGCCCTTGACGGGGTTTCCCCAAAAGGTGGGACCCTAGCGCAATTGCTGTTTCATCATTGAAAGCATTTTTATATTTTGAAAATAATTTGTAAGAATTTAGGAAATTTGCACCCTCGTTTTTAAATTACAAAATTATTTACAGGAACTTTACTAATTACTATAGAGAGCCATTCTTTTAAAGATGTGCTATGTGAAATTTCTTTTATACCGTGACATTTATTATCATTGATGGGGGTTCATTTGGATTCGAAAAATCGAAATAAATAGTTAGATAGACGCGAGTTTGTATATTTTTGTGCATATCAACGTAGTGGTAGCTTTCAGTTAAAAAAGGAACCATTAAAATCGGTCCGGTAAAAGCTTATAACTTATGTGTGTGAAAATCCTTATTTTTTCTATTTTTTCTATTTATAAAGATGTCTCGGAAACGTTATGATCTGTAGAAAATTTTGGAAATATAAAAAGCAATTTTGAATTATTTTCAAATATTTAATTTTTGAATTTGAAAAATGTTATGTATTAAATTTCTTTCGTACATAATCAGAGTTCCATTACTTTTTTACGTTACGTGCGTTTTTTTTTCAAACTTGCATGCCGAAACTCGAGAGTATTTTTTTTAATGAGGGTCTCTTCAATTTATTTCAATTATTTCTTCAGTTACTCAAAGTCAGATTGTTTTTTCCCGTCAAAAAAGAATCAACTTTTTTTTAACAATAAATACCTATCGATATTTTCGTCTCATTGCATTATCTTCCAGTTTGTTTTTCAACAAAATGTCTTTAACAAAATAAAACCAAAATTCTGCTAAGATCGGCATGTTTTTGGGTCTTGAGTTAAAGTCATAGTCCAAAAGACTGAACAACAATATTGTCATCACATTGGCTGATAAAAAACGAAATTCTCGTCCCAGAAAGACCATTCATTGGCCCCGAATATATAGGATCGCTACACCTTCCAACCTCATGTTCAATTCGTACAATATTAGCAATTATTCTCCTCAAGCAGACAAACTAGAAACAAAATAAAGAAAACTTAATTCAATATTTTGTGCTGTTTTTATGACTTTACGTGAGGGAAATTTTTGATTGTTGGGATCTGATGGTAGAAGAAATTCTCTAACTTGGCAAAAAATACTTATAACATTTTAGCTGCATAACGAAAGTACTAACCATTTTTCTGGATCTGTGTGTGTTTGCGAGTGAGTGTTTTTGGGTGACTTTTCTCTTGTCCTGTTGGCTCCCCGACTGAATGGAGCATTGGTGGTGCGACTGACCTACAAAACACCAAAGTCACGAACCAAAAAAAAAATACCTGCCATCGTTTATGGTAAGACTTATGGATCGTGGTGTATTCGAATGGTTGGTGATGGCGCCCAAAAGAAATGCGGTCACAAAAATTGCCAAAGATGAAGCGAAAAACAAAAAACACCTCTCCATATTGTGTGCTCACCTGCTCAATAAAATGGTCTGTTTGGCTCATTGGGCTAATATGGGCGAGTCCCACACATATCGAGAGCAAATGTTTTGCAACAGCAAGAAAACGACGGAAATAACCGCGAAAAAAGAGATGAGTTTGAATTTACAACAACATAAAAGGAGGTTATCGTTAAAGACTTAGCACTTTTTATCCAATAGTGTTGCATAAATAAACGGAGCATCGCCAGTGATTCCCCCACATTACCGTTCATTGAATGGGAGGTCATTAGCATCACTTTGTATGTGATAATCGAATAAAGAGGTCCAAATATGCACTTCGGGAACGAGCGGTTTTCCCTGGTAAGTGGCACAGTGAAATACTGGGATAAATTTGGAACTGTACATGTTATGCGGATGCATTTTAAACACTGCCATGTGTACGTATTGCAATACAATGTCAACCTCCAGAGAAGCTCCGACGCTGATAAAAATTAACCGTTTTCCAAGTTCTGCATTCACTTCCACAGATTTTCGGGACGGTATTGCATCCAACAGGATCATAGCAGCGGGAAGAGTACAACATATCGAGCAGAATAACAGCAGGAGCACCGGGATCGGTAGTGCACTTGTTATCTTTGGTAGGGGCATCCGGCGCGACCTCCATTACATCAACGACGTTTTTTTCATTATGGAAATGCATTGTGCTTTTTATTTGTTTGGTATTTACAGAGTTTTTTGCGATTGTAAGTTTCATCTCTTGGGACACAATCGAAAAGTTGTGCTATTTAAGTTTCCGTAGGCGAAATAGGATTTCGTGCTCAGAATTGTGATTAATTTATTGAAGGAAGAATGGCTAAGAAGTTCAGCTAGCTTTTTGTCCATTTCTATTGAACTCTAAGAGCGAAAAATTAACCGTACTCCCACGATGAAAAAAATTATAATTCCATGTTGTGTGTAGTTTTCGGCACTTACACGTTCTGAATGGGAGTTGGAGCCTTCAACCTAAAACATATGTTTTTTTTTATGAAAAACTGAATACATTTTATGCGATTTTTTATGTGTTACATTGTTGCATAAGTCACTAGAACTCAGCTTCCAAGTTCTTACAGCTCCACGGTTTTGGAAATATGTGGTTTTCTACACCAACGTAGGACTAAGGTTAAAGGTTCTACAGAAATTCGAAAGAAGTCACATTTTTAGAAATTTCTTTATAGAAAAAAAAAACTTTTCTGTCGGCACTACACTCTTGCCGAATGCACGCGAATCAGGATAGAAAGTTCGTTTGGATATACTAAGTTTGGCTACGCCTTTGCTTAAATTCTTTGTTTGAATTTTTTTCTGAAATTTCTAAGAAATTTAGAAAATTTAGCCGAATTTGTTTTGAATTTTTTCTAAATAAAATTTTTGATTTGAGCTCCATTTCAGTTAAAAAGGCGTGAAATTTTAAACTGCAAAACAAATTAAAACCTATCACTAATTAAGAAATTAATTAAGGAAACGCCCAATAAAAGTCAATTTGTTTACGCTTAGCGGCATAACAGTCGCACATTACAAAAATTGTACGTGATGGATTGGCCGAATGCCGGACAATCGAATCGATCAAATCAATCACAATATTTCTGAAGTCAATGTGATCAAACTAATGTGTCTACGATAGCAGTCAATTATGTTCGACTACTTTGACAGGCTGCCCAAGCTCTTATCACGTGGGCCGTCACAACGTATAAATAGTTAGGTATAACTATCGGGAAAATACCGGCAAAAATCATTGTGTCATATAATATAGCGATAGATGGAATTCGAATAGAGTCAGCACACCTGGTATTATGTTTGGTTACACGCTGAAAGGAAACTCAACTGAAGCAAACTGAATTCAATTCAGTAGTAGTTTATTCGTATAAGGAAAACCATCTCATAGCAAACAGCAGACAAAGAGGTTTCCCGAGTTAGAGAGGTGGTCTGGCTCGGTGGTTAAGCTGGGTGGCTGCAATCTGTCTATTGATAAAGGCTCCACCATATGTGGGACTGATGTGTGCACCCGGGAATGAAAAGTTGGCCACAAACAAGTGGGAGATGCTTTCCCAACCAATATTTCTGGTCCAGGTGAAGTGACCGCTAGCTATCAACGTCATCGTCATTCGCCCACAACAAGCTGTTAAGTCTCTCGATGTCTCAGTTTCTGATTGCCAACGGCCGTTTTCCAAAGGGGCGGCATAATCTCATCTGGAATACGGACCCAGGTATATCAATTCCATTGGGTTCCATGGGGAAATTCTTGTTAGGTGGATTCGTTTGACGCACACTTTTATGTTTTTCCCTCTTTTTTTGGATTTTGCTTGAGGCGCTTAGGCCACAGGCAGCTTGTAGGTGCCACTTGTTCATGGGTAATAGAAACATAAACATCACCTGGAAGTCTTTGAGGTGTGCTTATCATCGTTTATAGAGAAATTGAAAGAACAAACGAAATGGGAACAATTTGCCAAGCCCACAAACAGATTTAAAGCTCTTTCAGTCCACCCAGTATGTGACATCGGAATATTTGTTCGTACGTTAGATCATTTTGCTAAAAAAAAAACTAGTACTTGTATAGATTTTTTCATTACAGACTCGTAGATACATAAACATTATTGTCAGCATATAAAAAATACTAAGATTTATATGATTCGTCGATGTCACCTGTAAATAGGTTTATATCAAAGATATCGCCTAAAGTCGATTTTCTTGATCGTATTTCATTTATGTGGATTTATTAAGTTGTTTTTTTTTACTCGGATTGTGTCCAAAGGTGGTATTTCTTGTTTACAATCAGAACAAGGTGTCAATGGACACGCCAATGGGTAAAAATAATTCTAAAAGAACTGAGTAAACGTTATATTTTATACCCTCGAGTTATTGTTTTGCTATTATAATTTTTTTCAGTATTTATATGTCGTTGACTTCAAGTGCTCACTAAAGATTAAAAATAATGTTGCTTATGTGATTGGCATTAATTTGCATTTTTATCATTAATCAAAGGAATTCCAATTTTGCTAATTATTTTTTCAGTTTTTTTCTTGCACAGAAGAAATATTAGATTTTAGTTGGACTATTTCACGTGGTGTTGAATTAAATTTTAATGACAGGTCATAAACTGAAAATAAATAAACTTCGCCAATTTGAATTAGAGAAAAGCTTGAACTTATTTTAATCTTGAATCTAAAGAGTTGAAGGCGAATAACCGCGGATCTGTGCTGTCACTTAGGAATCTTGGTTTTGTCAAATTGGATTTTGATGAGTGAAGCATTTGATTCTTCGAATTCTCTTTTTGATACGAAAACTAGATCCGGTTTTTGGCTATGTAATTATTGTTATGTTGGCATTTTTGAGCATTTACTAATATTATTTTATATAGAAAAATACATCACTTTATTTTATTTTGTTTTACTTTTTATCAAAGTGGCATTGTTTTATACTTACCGTGTAAGTCGGGTTGTTTTGGACTTAGGGTATAGACGAAGCCCTCTTCACCATACGGTCACCTAAATTTTTGCTTTCTCGGACTTTTCTTTTCATCGCTTTGATTTTTGTGATTTTTTATAGGATTTTCCACTACCGTTACATGCAAGCCTCTCACCTCACCTATCCCTCGCGTCTAAAAGCGTGACGTATTTTATGGACAGTCCCAATGGGAAAAACTGAGCTATATAAAATCGAGATCAGAACAAAATCGGTTGCAGTCTATATATCATTTCTAATCACAGTTGAAGGGCTTCCCCGCAAGAACGGGGTAACAGCACTTTCGTAAAAAATACGTAGCTCCAAGATTTAAAAGATTTTCTCTCGTTCTGAATTGGTAATATTGTAAGAATATGGTTCATGTGTAAAGTGGTGAATTTTTTTTTGAATTTCCGAAAAGTACCAATAATGGAGTTACCCCCCTTTTGCTGCAAGCCATTCAATTGACAGAAGTGGAAAGTTTCATGAAATACCCGTTTACGAGTTTTGTAGCAAATGATGATAAAACTATTATATAAAAGTCCCACTTTTTAACAAACAGACAAACACAAGTTAATCTTTTATTTCTATAGATCATATTAGCCCATATTTGTGGATTGACAGTTAAAAAATTCTTAAACGATTCCCATAAATCATTTTTATTAAAAATTATCTCATTTGTATCATGGAAAACTGAAGAAAATATCTATGTTAAAAACTGAGTACATTGAAAATTGAATTACCGTGAAAACGTGATGGAAGTGAAAAAAAAAATTATTTCCAGATAACAAAATAATTATCTCAAAGAAACCTGTGAAAGTGGTACCAAGCAAAAGTCATATCCTTAATCAGTATTCACCGGCATACGCCAGGCATCAGTAGCAGGAGTTGGCCGTAGTAATATTGGAGCATTTGCCATGTACAAACGGAGGGAAATACTGGGAAAAATGAAGTAAGACACTTTGTAGACATATAAAAATACACTATGAGCGGCTGATATTGGGGTTGGTCTACTCGTCTACTCATATATGAAACAGAAATTCAGGGAAATTCCTATCGTGTTAAACGCGCTCCTTTGCAGTTAGAAGAAGTCTCTCACGGTTGGGAAAACCTGCACGGGTATGGCGTTCTACCGGCTGAACTGAAACGAAAAATTCTAGCCAAGCCAATAAATAGCACAAACGTTGTGGTGTCATTGAGGGTGAATTCTATTTGTCTTCATTCTTTATTTTGTTCGTGATCTGCGAAGACAGTCGGAAAAGGCTTTCAAAGTAAATTGCCTGAACTAGTTTCTGGTCGAGTAAACGCTTTGTCTTTTTCCATCTAGCTATCCATTAGGTTTCGATTCAATTCGACACTGGCTTTTTAATCTAAAGCAAATCACATTTGTACAAACATAATAAATCGATATATCTATAGATGCGGTGAAAATGCAGGGTGATTTTTTTTATGGAACCATTTGTCAATTTTGGTTCTATGTTAAACTGTGATTCTACGAATTAACATGAGCCTCTTTAAAAATAAAAAAAAAGATTTTAAGTTTAAAAATTGCTTGAATATAAAATGTAAAATAAGCTGAAAATATAAATTCCACCGGAAATATTTGAGATCCAAATTTGAAAGTACCTTCAAAAAGTTGCAAATTAATCTAATCTACTTAAAACTTGTCAAAATTTGGTAGTTTCAAGTTAAAATTTTTCAATTGATTGGTTTTAATGATGCAGATCGAAAAATTTAAGATGCAGTTTAGACTAAAACTTGGGTTTTTGGGTGGATTATTTTAATCGATTTACTGGATTAATATAATAGCATAACTTATATGGCTCAAATTATTAATTGATTTTCTCCTTTTGCAGTAAACGTTTACGATGTTTCGTGATTCCCAGCAATTAAGTTAATGAAATTCGAAAGTTTGTGGTTTAAGGGAGCACATCAAATTAATGCACATCAAAATACGTGTTTTTTGCGATTTTTTCTGAAGCACACATGATGCTAGAAATATCCGAAAAGGTAGCTTTCACTGTATACAAAATATTATAAAATAAATCACCAATCCACAACAATAAATTTTAACAAGATATTGAAAAAGTTGTCCATTTAATGGATATCATAACAATTACTTGAAAACCGCTTTGGAAAAAGCATTTCACCCGTTCTATCCATTCTAAAAAAAATGAAAAGATGGATTTTGTAGCCAGTATAACGGAATTTAATATTCAATATGGCAGATTATCATCAAAAACCTATTATAATAATCAGTAAAAATTGATTTTCTTTTATTGAAACTGATAGCAGAAAGCATTGTGGAAACCATAAAGGCCATTGGGGGTAGCATTAAAGGAATTACACTTGCATAACCCTAGTATAGTGTGACCCATAATCATTTCGATACTGGCGTAGTGTGGCACATATTATATTATTCTAACATTAGTCGTTCCAAGGTATTCGCATACTGATATCAAAAGTACCTAGAGTGTCGTTGAGGGCCCAGCTAACCCATCAGAAGCCACTCAGTCGGCTATCAAGCTATCAAAGCTATCTAGCCATCGGCACCAACTACCGGTAAGTAGCAGGTATTTGTATGTATTTGGGGGAAGAAATGGCAATCTCATAACCTTTAGCACGGATCATGTAAAAGAGCTAACCATTTCCTCAGAATTCAGTTAAGTATGTCATAACAGCCAAAATAACGACCGCCCAGAGCAAAAAGTACTTCCCCCCAGCATTACATCGCGCATACGGACGAAAAAAAAACACCATCCAGATATTTCGTATTCAACTTGATGGCCTCTCAAAGGTGAACAAAGTAATTTTGTCGTAAAAGATATGTATTTTTGTTCTCCGCCGGTATTCCTTAAGCTTAAAAAAAGGTGCCAATGACCGAAAGCGTAATATTCGATTATCCGTTTATATTCAACCGCATCAACGTCCACAAAAACTGTTTTTATGATCAATTCATTGATTTAGGCAAATCATAAAAATATTTATTTCGCTCACATCATATTTCCCACAATTTTATTACATTCTCGTAATGAATTTGAGGAAAATTGCTTTGGCCGGCTACGTTTTTGCATGGTCCACCGGCGAAGGTCCTTGCCCTATACCCAAGTCCAACCTTGGTTAAATTTCGCGTGCACACAAAACCGAAATAACAAAAATAAATATATATATTGTATATTAAGAAATGTAATCTGCATCAGGTGATATTTTTTTTATTAAGGAGCTTTGCTGTCTAAAAAATAAAAAACAATATTTTGCTTTAAAATTTAAATATTTACACCGGATTTTTAACTTTGTATTTATGTGTTATAATTAAAATACAACTAACATAGTGCGCAACTATAATTTGCAACTCTTCTCAGTTCGCGGTTCAACGGATTAGAAGAGAAAACAAAATCCGAAAAAAATCTAACACAACCATCTAAAACGTCAACATATCCATTTATTAATATACGAATGGTAAACTTTAAGATTTGATGACCTCTAACTGTTTAAAAGCCGGTAAACAGCCGAAAGCCTAGACATCAAAACATCCAAATTTTGGACATCTATTTGTCATTCGACAAGCGCCAAATTTAAATTCACAACTGATGCTGAATTGCGGCTCGCGTCACTCTCAATGACGCAAAGATCAAATTTGAATATTGGCATTAGTTTTAATGTGGCTGCTGTCCACAGGTAAAAACCGGCCGGTTCGATTCTATAGAAATTATAGCCATTTAACGGTATCCATATAAAGCGCAGTATCATCGTCACTCTGCAAACATATATATATATGAAATTTATCCCATTCCCTCCTTAAATCTAAGGGCCTTGGTTGTGAGTAATTTTTTTTTTGCTCTTCGCACTCTGTTGACAAGATCAATCCACAATGGACCCAAGTGGTCTTTTTTGTATTGTTTTTTTGGTTTCTTAAAGAATTCAGGCGATCGCCTTTTACGAAATTCGTTAACTACGAGAAAAAGTTCGCGGTTATGACAGAAATATTCAAATGAGACAAACCACCTCATTTCTTCTGGATCAGAGGACGTTGGTCAGTGGCAGAATAACAAAAACCCGACATTTGTATACCTATGTGCATAGTTTTAGATGTTCGGCAGATAGAGTTGGGTGGGTAGGTGTCTATTTTGCGTGTATTCTGATCGGACTGTAAGTCAAGTTTACCTTTGCCTGGCTGACTGACCACAGGTAAATAAGCGGAAACAGTTGATCTTGGATTGGCGAAGATCATCTCAGCTAAACAGCACTTTGCCAATTTGCACTTATGCAATTGACTTTGGTATTGGTGCGATAAACGTTTCTTTTTCCGATGTGGTTGTACTCTGAGGTAAATAATAATACTAAACTTTGAATGTAAATTCTTTCTATTTGGGCCGGTTTAGGGTAACTGAACCGGGTAGCTTTATTTATGGGTATTTACACAATATTTGGAAAGATAATATCTTCGTAATGTTGAATTTCAGCGAACATAAATAACTAGTGACGGATTATTGTTACAAGTGCAGCATAGTGCATAAAGTATGTTACTAGAACAATAAATTTTGTTAGTTATGCACTCATTGGGTCTGATTGATTTGAATGCAACTACTCTGGTTTTCGTAATTTGAGTTGTTTTTATTATATCTTAAATTTAATACCCCAACCGGAAAATGCCTTGTAAGTTGACATTAGTCTTAAACATTTACAAAATTATTTTTGTTGATGACTTTTTCAATTTGTTGGCGTGGAGAGGCAGGTGGTACATCACTATCATATTCTTTATAATTTATTTAAATTTTTTTAATAGAATTTTAAAATCTTTTTTTTCTATCTGTGTTAATCCAGTAAAATTCAAAAGTTAAAATTTGCTAAAAATATAAGTTATTAGAAATTCAAATACTATGGGTCTTCGCAACAATGAAAAGCTCATTCGTTTTTCTCAGTGTCCTAGAATTTTTAACAACAGGAAAGCGTTCCTTATTTCGTCATTAGAGAAAAGATATTTTTCTGATAGCACGTATGTTAACTTTTCCGTACATCAAATTTCAATTAAAGCTATTAATTTTCACGAATTCGATTTAATTGAAATTTGATGCATGGATAAATTATGTATATTCTGATTTTTTTTTTATTTTGACAATTTTGCCGATAAAATGCAAAATTTTTCAGAAAGTAGCTGAAAACCGATTTCTTTGTGAGGGCGGTTAGGTAGAGTAACGGACCAATTGGATTCCCATTTATTTAATGGGTCGACAAAAGAAAAATTTCTGATTTCTTAGGAAACGGCTAGAGTTGTAACGAGAAAGAAAAACGAGGAGATGTCCAAATTAAATTACTCGAATCCTTATTATAAAATTTTGTTTTTGTATTTTGGTGTAATAAAGAATCCCTTTAAGGGCAAATGTAATTTTAAATTTTAAGAACCAATCAACCTTTTGTGTTTGATTTTTTGTCCCTTTTTAGGACAATACAAAATCATGAGAATTTTGAAGAACACGCAAAAATCTTGGTTCAAAACTTGGTTTAATTATTTTGAACTTAGCTTAAAGATTTTTTTTCTTTGCTTACGTAGAAAACTTTACCTCGAGGGTATCAAATTCTAACAATAAAAAGATATTAATTTTTGTTTAATAATACAGATTATTATTATGTTGGTGCTAATATATTTATACAATCATCATCGTAATTATCAATTATGTGC
Organism: Chrysopilus asiliformis; assembly: GCA_964034945.1. Lineage (NCBI taxonomy): Eukaryota > Metazoa > Arthropoda > Insecta > Diptera > Rhagionidae > Chrysopilus > Chrysopilus asiliformis. The sequence goes on from OZ035961.1 coordinate 612,013, forward strand.
ATTTTTTTAAATTCATTGATGCCAAATGGAATTTTAGCTGAGAATAAAGAATAGAAAACATAAAAAGGAGAAAAAAAAAAACATTCTTTATATTGTGCTTATCCTAAGAAAACATTTTTACTAATAAATATTTCATGATTCCTCTAAAATCAAATGGCAATTGCTATTTGATTGTTATAAAAATAGTACTTGAAGGTTATCGTAGCATCTCGCATATTATTCCTCATCAGAAAAAAATTTCAAATAATAATTGTAGAAAATTATAAAAAAAGGCAAAGACAGAAGACCGACTACCTGATGCTGTCGAGAACACAAAGATTATATTGTTCTGACATTCGATCGTCATCGTCAATGTAAAACTTAAAGCACGCAAAGTCAATTGGGTGACCTGAAAACTTCACTAGAAATTAAGTATTGGTGACTGATGAGAGTGATTTTTCCCATTAATAAAATTTAGAAGAATTGAAAAAAAATCAACTGAAATTGAAAATCTTAACACGATGACGAGAAAATTGAAATTCTAGACAGATAATTGTCATAGGCCGTCATCTTTGGCTTGATCGTCGCTAACTGATGAGATGCAGATGATCGGTGAAGATCATTTCTGTTTTTCGATCTAAATTTCACCGTACTTTGAAATTCTACTAACGCAGTTTGATTTGCAAATTGGACAAAAATTCAATTATAATTTTTTATCACGTACCTGCCTAAATCCGAGAACACAAATAAATCAACTAAAGTGTATCTTGAAAGTCACGCAAATAGTTTATTCTTGCACAAAAGGATTTATTCTATCGGTTTGCAACACTTGTAGATTTCTATTGATTTTCACTAGTGCAATCTCCTTATGAACTTTATAATTAATTTGTCTAATTATGGCACAGGAATCTATTTTTTATGATTCGTAATTCTTATTCACTTTGAATTTTTGCACTAATCCTATATTTTAGAAAAAAAGTAATTCACCTCTGAGTAGGATGAAATAAAAAATTAAGGATTGAATCAATATGCCACCAACACATACAAAAAGTTATCCTTTTCGTGAATAATAAAAACTGTCACTGGTCACTTGATATTATAAAATTGTCCAAGTGTTTTGATCCTTTTGGATGCAATGATCTTATCATGAAGGATGTCAAGGATGTTCCTGTTTCTCTCAGCTAGGATTAAATTAAGAACTTGATTACCACATCGCGGCACTGATCGGTCCGAAGTATTGCTCAATCACTGATTGCGCCAGGTTCTTATATACCTTTTGGCCAATAATGACGACTCTTTCTTAGGCTGTATGTATATAGTATAGAAAGAAGCTAACCAAAAAGCACATCTTATTCTGGGTGTGCTGCTAGCTTACTTCCTCGCCAAGTAAGAAGTATTTCACTTGCTGATTCTTCTTGCTGATCGCCGTGATTTTATTCTTGAAGTCACTTGGATAGTGCTTCTGCTTCAACCGTACATCTTTGAGCTGATATTTACCTTAGATTCGCATTTTTGCTGCTCTCATGGTATACATTTGCTCTGATCAATTTTAGGCTAGCAGATTTTTAGCATCTTGGAGGGCAACACGAGAGATAGTAGTAGTATTTACTGTGGGCAATGCTTTTGAAAACCTTTTAAATGGTTTACTAGCATAGCTAGAATCTCATCACTATTGCTAGAATTTATTGACGTCATGACGCCGGCCGTATTGTGGCCATTCAACCAATATATAGGCTTGAGCTTCTACTGAAAGATTAGTAGGGATTGGTATAGGCTCTGATCATTGGTTTCGCACCAAACGTCGACATCTTCGTAGAGAATATTTTGTTATATTCTCTTTACTTTTTGACCATCTTCTACTGCTACTATCTCGGCGATATTTTTTCACCTATGATCGTGCAAAGAAATTGAAAAATTTTCTCGTGCTTATGATCTCGTATCTGATATCTTTAGATAATAATTATTATACATAACTCCAGTGGAAACCTTTGAAACTGATGGAAATTCATCAGCAGAAAAATTCTACAAATGCTATGGATGATTGAAAATGCGTTACAAATTATTTTTGGTGAAGTTTTAATGGATTTTCAAGCGTGAAATCAATGGAGGAAAACTCCTCTAGACAAGAATAAATGAACATTTTGTCACCTTCATATTGTTCAAGGTGCTATCTTTTATCCAGCGTCTTTTAATTCCACTGAGTAATAATTGTCAATTGACTAGATGTGTTTATTTTTTTGGGTTTAAATTCGTATCTTTTTACTTTGCATATTTCATTGGTGAATGTGGTTTTCAGTATGGATAATGTTGCTATCAAGTTGTCTCTCAAGTGTTTTTCGATGTGATTCTTGAAAGCGAGTAAGGAATGCAATTATCGGTTCTTTGAAATTACTTTGCTCTTTAATGGCAAATAATTTTTGGTGCTGGCTCGAAGAAAGTTATTTTCGGTTGATTCCCAGTTACTTTTGACCCAATTTTTGTATTTGTGTCAATTTCAATCTCTTACTCATATGATAATTTATTTTTATATCTTACTGTCTCTTTGATGATTTATTGTAGTTTTACTTATTTGTTAATTTTTTTTTTCGGAAAGTGGAATCCACAAAATTAATTGATTAATTTAATACGCCGTTTTAAGAATAGTAGTTTTAAAACAATATCAGAAAAACAAAATATTTTGTTTGAATTTAGATGATTTGGAAATATTTTTGATGTTGCAAAAACCATTTTTTGATCAATTGATTTTTTAATCTGAAAACAAATTGACAAAAAATGTTGTTATAATTAAGTGCAAAAATTTTGATGAACCTGTCCAAACTTTAGCTAATTAAGATAATTAACCATAAAAACGTTTCTGAACTAATTTTACATTATCCAATATCCCCCAGTCAAGAACTTAATCTTGCTTTTACGAAAAACGAATCGTAGAAAAAATTAATTGCGTCAAATTAAAAAAAAACGACTTTCAATCAAATCAATACTTAAAATCCATAAGTAAATTTCCTATTAAAAGACCCAATAATTAATAACAGTAATAATGTAAAATTAGTTCAGAAACGTTTTTATGGTTAATTAGCTTAAAGAAATCCAATGATGAGTCAAACGATTGCCCAAAGATAGTCATGAAAGTTTTGTTGAGATTCAGTCGCATAATCAAAATTAATGCTCGATATCAGATCGAAAGAGTCTGCAAGACCATTAATAAAAAGCTCATAATGCGAGAAAGTCAGACGTGTTCTTTCCACCTGTATTTCTTTGGTGTTTCAATTAAGCTTTATATTTGTAGATTTGGTTCGTGGTATCAGAATTCTGCTAACAGTATCTAGCGGTAAGATTGTAGGTGTGAAATGGAAATCTCAAGCATGGAGCAATGGCCCCAATTTTATAAGAATTTTATGTAAGAATTCTGTTTACCACAGCGCCGAAACGCCGAATTTGTGATTTTTTCGAAAGTCACATTAAAATAATTAAATTAATCATACAATTATTTTGTTTTAAGATTTTTTGTTAATATTATTCATTTGTTGAGTTAATTTCCACTATGAAGAAAATAATGATTTTCTCATAGAAGCGTTGTTACCAGTTCTAAGTTCATTCACACAAATCCCTGACCTGTAATTTTCCGCTTTTTCAGAATATCATACTAGAATTTAAAAAAAATATTTTCAACGAAAATTGTTTTCAATGATTGACTATACGTAAATGTAAAGCGCGTGCAAGACAGTTTGTAATATTTGACCTTTTATCAAAAGAATGGAAAAAACAGGTTTTACTTTCTTGCTCATCGCGGAAAAATTTATGGTTGGAAATGTTACAATTACTTAGAGGTACGTAATTTATCTAATGTTTTCTAGTAAGAAGCCACAACATTTTTTAAACTGAACTGGTTTTAGTTCTAAAAATGGTTTTTTGTTTTACGATTGCGTGTATTTTCTTAAATAGTTCGAATCTTGTGTTAGATAATTAATATTATTTTTAAAATAAGCTTTAGGGAAAGCGTTTTGTATGAAAAAATGAACTAGATATGGGTGTTGGGTATCTGTTTGTCCGTATACACCATAACTTTGGAAAGGATTCAGTTGCAGTTACGTTTCTCGTAAGGCTATTATATTGAAGAAATTATATAGATAAAAAGTGTCCATAAATCAAAATCCAGTTGGACCACTCTTTTCCCACAAGTAGTTTTTTGTGATTTTCTCGAAAACGGTGCATCGTACCGACAAAATTTATGAAGACAACATGTATTTAGAATATGATTTTACATAAATCTTTTATACATGAAAATTCGTTAAATTTTTCTTGAACATCGTAATTTAAGTTTAAATATTTCAACGTTCAACAATCAGAATTAGCATTGTTTGCAATAGTTCACTAAGAATTTTTTTTGCAAATATTCTTATCAGTATTCACTTAACTGCTTGTTCCCTCACCTAATGCCCTCATTAATTGTCAAAAAAAAATTATGTATCAAGTTCAAACAAGAACCATTTTCATTCATAACAGATACATAATAAGACACTGATTTTATGTTCAAATTTACTTTCTTATGTCTTCGCCGGATTAACCAAACCACAAGAATTTTGTTCAATAATCCATCAAACTGTCAGTCCTAAGTCTTTTAAAATTTTTGCTAGTCGCACGATTCTCTTTTGCATAAGAATATCATGAAATTATCATGATCGGCATTTTGATGGGCAAGTTGAGTATATCAATAAGTACGAATACACCGACGCCGATGGTTTAAAAAAACCATTCTCATGATTTTGGCTTTATTGAAGTCTGGCGAATAGGTTTCGGCAAAATCGTTGTCAAGTATCTTGCGAAAAATTACATTATTTACATGATTTTCTATGAAAAAGTTGTCAAAGTTTTATTTCTCGTTAGATATTTTTTTTACTCATTGAAAATATTAATTTTTATCCCAAAATTAAAGAATCAAATATTTTGTATATGTGTTGGGATCAGTGCAAAATAATTCGATTTTTATGTTTGGAAAAATGGCGTAAAATATTCTATAATATACCGCTTCGTAGTCGTATGGACAGGCTTTCAAACCCTACAAGTACCCTCATTAATATTTCTTTGTCTTATTTTATGAAATATTTTTTAAGCCTGAAATTGCAGCGGCCTCTGGAGATTTTTTTTTTGCTCTGCATGAGAATCAAAATTAAATTAAATACACCAGGGTGTTTGGTATGACAAAAGATTGTGAATTCCGCATGTCCGTCGATCTTTCTGTTTGTCCGTCTGTCTGTCTGTCCGTTTGTCTGTCTGTCCATCTGTCTGTCTGTCCGTCTGTCTGATCGCCTGTATCTCCATCTATCTCTCCACCTGTGTCTCCATCTGTCCGTGAACACCAGGATTATCCGAAAGATTTGCCATTTTTTCCGTGTCATTTTTCGTAAATTCCTCTGAAGAGGGATTTGTATGGTAAAAAACGAGGAGGGTGAAGGAATGGCGGGTTATTTGTCATTCCTTACCCACTTTTCCATACAGTTTTCCTGAAAACGTCGAATTATATTGAAAAAAATATTCATACACTCATACATTAAAATTCAATCGTACCACTTCTTCTTTCCTCCCTCATGCAAATTGATTTTTAAAATAGTCTGTTCTCGTATACTATAGAGTATTTGACGATTGCCCCCTGGCAATTGTAGTGTTTCTTATCCCTTTATTCGTTTTTTAAACAAAAGTTAGAATGAATATAGCCAAATCTAACCCATGGTTCAAATTTTACTAAAGTTCTTGATATAACTCCTTTTTTCTGTTTGTAAAAACGGCTTAAGATACGATAGCTGTGCTTTTAGTAACTTCAACCCATTTGATTCGTTAGCTTATGGTAATCAAAGAGTCGTTTTGTGACATCAAAAATGAACCGACAAGTTAGGTTTAAAGCTGATTGACAAGCCCTTTCTGAAAAGAATCAATCAAATAATTACAATTGCGTGCTGATTTCAAAGGTTATTTCGTTTCGAACCATTTTTTGTGAATTCCTTTTTGTTTTTCACTTTTAAAGACGCACACGAGGTTGTTAGTCTTAGAATTGCAGAAAAGCAAAAAAAAAAAAAAATGAAAAAAAGCTGTCGGAAATTGAATTTTTGTAGCCCTTCAGAGGAATTTCGCTGATGTCAATTTTCTGCTGTGTCCAACAAAACCGATGGCAGTTAAAAATTTAGATCGGAGACAAAGGGAAAGTCATTGACCGGCCTTTTTTCTAGACGTGCCAAGTCATGCAAAACAATCTTCATTAAAAAGAGACCATTAAAATCTCGGCATTTCCTGAATAAACTTTCGTCTTAGGTTGAAACTACCTCGTCTGGATTTTGGTATTTTAAATGAAAATTGAATAATGTCGGACCATTTCAGATTCATGGGGGAGGTAAAAGCTTTTGTGAATAATTTCGTTTGCATCGAAGCTGAACTCTTTAATGGAAAAATCTAAAGAACTTCCGCTTCTATTTGTGTGGCTTGCATTTTTCCATGCAAGGTCATTCGTCTAGGCATTTTATGTATGCACTAGTCGATATAGAGACTTTTTGTTCAAAAATATCTGAATTTTGAAAATCAGAACTAAAACAAAATGACTTTAAGTGAATCTTTTTCACTGATGAGTAATTTACTGATGTGAGAAACATGTTCTTGGTGCGTTGCCATTGAACAATAATGAAATTAACACGGCAGTCGGGAAGGAGCTGCTGAAAAAAAGTCTCTAACTAATATATCCGATTCGTTCGTCAGGTCGACTTATTGTTAGAACAATGAAACGTACTCTGATCGTCACGAATATCATTTTTTTTGTTCGATTTTCCAGCATAGCATTGAGTGTATTATGCTCAAGAAGACATAATCGCGGTAAGTGTAATTAATTGCCGTTGTTGTAATTATGTGGCGATTAATCATCCAGTCTGATGAGGTAGTCATTCATTGACACCAATCAAGGTCTCAAAAGCCCTGCAATTTGATTTGATTCATTGCATTTAGTCATCATAATATTACTAATAACAATTGGAGCAAAGTTTATGCACCAATGATGTAACTAGATGTTATAATCGTTTTGGCTAAACTATCAAAGTGAAATAATTAATTTCGATTGGTAGGTATTTACAATTTTATTGAATATTCAAAATATTTTTTCTTGTAATTCCCTGAAAAAGTTTTTGAAACGTAAATCTGTTTCTGAAGAGATTTTTCAAAGAACCACGGAAATTAAGTTCAAAAGAAAACTCGTTTTCGTGAAAAGGCTTTGTGTGAAGTTTGTATCAATTTAAGTAAATAAAAGATGTTATGCTAGGAAATCAACTTGAAAAAAACATAAATTTCTTAGATTTCAAATGCCTTGGAACCCCATGAGAATATGCAATAAAATTTTATTGCACATTTGAAATTTGACAGAGGGGGTCTTTCATAAATCATCATATCAATGAAATTAAAAGTCGTATCCTGCAATCTATCTACAAATAAAATCCTATGATGCATCAAGAAAATTCAATGCAAGTGTGTTGTGTAATAAAACTGCAATTACTCGTCATATATGAACATTTAAAATATTGCGGGATGTTTCTTTCTATTAGGCACATTCTAAAAAGCCGAGTATCTGGCAAGTGGCTCCCTCAATTATCTTTCTATTCACCACTTCTTGCTATAAAATCTTGGAATTTGTCTTGAAGTTATTATGTTTGTATGTATGTAAACATTTTATGCATCCGCGATAAACAGAATAATTCTTTCGTCCAATTCTGCAATATCTGTAAAATAACGAGAAGTATCTTATCGTTTTGTATTATTTCTTATTCATTTTATTTATTTTTGTTAAATACATACATTTTTTTTTATTTCATTCTAAATATTCATTTATGTGTACGTTTCATAGAATATCAAAAAAAAATGTCTTTTTATTTTATAGTTGCCGTTTTTTCTGCTTTAGTGAAGTCATAGGAGATGAAAGCAAAACTTGAATTTGAAATGAAAATGATGCGTTTCTTGGCCTTTTCTTGGGATCATCGTTGGTAATAAAATGCGCGAAACCAGAGGACCGGACTGACCGTTCATCCATGTATTCATTGAGGCCGTGTACGAGTAGTCCCTAGTTGTATATAGAAAAGAAGAAAATCGCCTTGTCAGTTTAATTTTGCACTTTACCCACTGATTCCATCCATTCGTTGATATCCATTCGGTTTTCGACATAGATGTACAAACATACATATTTTTGTCCAAGTGTTGACTCAGTATTCAGACTATCGCAAAACCAATGACACGGAAAAAGGACAAGCATCTCTAGATGTCAATTTGCAGCCATGATGGAGAAATAACTTTTTTATGCTGGACAACGAAATATTTTAATTGCCTCATAAGAGAACTACTACCTTAAACCAATGTCAAGATTCGCCCTTATGACGAACCCTAAGAAAATTTCAAATTTTTCAAATTGAGGTGTTTATTTAAAGTTTTCATCGGTTTTTTAACGATTATGTTGCAATAAAAATATTTTTTTGTCATTTTATCCGTATTTTCGATCTATTAGTGTCTAAATTTTGACATTTAGGATGACAGTTTCAATTACATCCATTATAATACGGAAACATGCTCAAAATAAAATCGGGAGCGACTTAAACGCGATTTTCTTGTCACTTGAGCGATAAACCGTCAAAAGTCTGACACCTCCTCCTGGTTTGTGTTCTCATTTTTCAATTTTTCATGATTGCGGTTAATCTCATAATATCTGATGTCTTGTTTGTTGAATTATGTTGTCCATTTTGACAAATGATGGCGGCTTACAAGCGCACATGAATTTTCATAAAAGATAAAAACCAGTTTGATCTTTAATTATACTTTGGGTTTCTCATAATTTGACCTGGTGTCAGAATTTCTTAAAAATACCCGGGTCATTGTTCTTAAATTAATCGTTTGTTGTTTTTGATTTTCATCATCGGAATTCAGACAGAAAGAAATCCCATGCTAGAATAAGGAAATGAAACGTTTTTGCAATCTAGATTACCTACTAGCGATCTTCTGGGACATTGATTTCGAAAATCGCATGTAATTAATAGTGATAGGTTCTTGAACCGAGATTTGTTTTTTCCCGTCGAGATGAAACTCAAATAGAGAACTTCTGGGGCATTATCAAATTGGTAAAAAACTTGTTAACTTTGGACGTGTTCAAATACGTTTTATCAATTGTTTTGGGTGAAATTCACTCTACTTACCAGCGAAATTAATTATTCAACAATTTTATTTATTGCAGTTTTGATACTGCAATTAATTTTTTTTTTGAAATATTTAAAAATATGTTTGTGAAAAAAATTTAGCCCTGCCAATTTTTTTTTCGATTTCATACACAAGCTAAAAAGTTATCATATCAAAATTTATTTTACTTGATAATTTCGTTCATTGTTTTTTTTTTTTTAAATAACTTTGAAAATATTCGGAATATTTCTTTTTAATATTTTTTTCTTGAATAAATTCCAAATTTTCTCGGTAATGTTTTTGAACTAAACTCGAACTTGAGAAAACGATTGGAATTGTTAACAAGAAAAACAATCAAAAATTCGTTAACCGTTTGAAGAAAACGAAGAGGAACCTCCAAGGGAAAAATTCCCTAAAACTTTAGTCAAAATAAATTCAATTGAAGTGCGTTACTGTGTAGCATGAGCAATATATAGAAAACAGCAATATCAATATCGTTCGCAGTAACGAACATAAGATAAGGAAAAAAAATCAAATAAGCTATGATCTTATGAAATTCCATTTCACTGAACTGGAATCAAGTTTAACCCCTTTTACGTAATTTATTTATACTAAGAAAGCAACAAGGACTCCCAGGAGGAGGTAAAAATACAGCAGCGTCAGCGAATATAGCCAGCCAGATGGACCCTTTGTGTAAAAATCCGGAAGTTTTAGTTAAGGAAGAATCCAACGAACGACTGAGATGAACAACGGACGATCCGACAAGTATAAAAGTGGTTACTTTTTTCCATAGATCCCGAAAGCCAAATATTAAACTGGGCCGAGGTACCTACGTTATACCAATTTCGTCCGATTGAAATAAAATATCAAAATGGATTAATATTTGATATGGGACAGCCTTTGGGAACCGAAAAATTGAATAAAATTTTTCGAAACAGTCGTCTGGGTTCTGAAATTTTATTGCCTTTAAATTGAAATTTTAATTTTGTTTTGATTCATTGTTTTGTAAAATTGTACACTTGAGAGTTGCTTTTTTTGATCGTTGATGTTTTTTGGAAGGGCTATAAAAAGGATGAACAAATTGGAAACGATTCATAATTGATACATATTTGGGCTTGGGAATTTTATAAAAAATATTTGATTCGCATATTTTGTGTAAATTATTCAGGGCAACTGTCGTAGCATTGCACAACATCTTTATGAGGCTGTAAGATTTTTTCTAGACGTTTGATTTGGAAAACAATATTAAATATTAACTAAAATGGTTGAAAATTAATAAAATTTCCATTAGAAGATGGAGGGTGCTCGAGGAAGGAGGTGGGGGTTAAAAGTTTTAGGCTTTGCAAAGACAAAATCCAATTTAAGACCAAATTTTATTGTTCCTGCTGAGCATCTTCCTTCAGTAGACAGAAACTACAATTTTAATTCAATCGATCGAGTAGTTAGCGAATTAGAGATTTTGAATACCTACTTTTTTTGTTAGGCTTTTCCGCATATTATTTGTTTTTCTCGACAATAGTTCCAGCAAAATGCGTGACAAATTTTATGATCATTTAGTAATTTTACACTTACATGTAGAAAAACTATCAGCTTTCCGGAAATTCAAGATGAGAATATGGAAAATTTGACTTTCAAAAGGTTTTTTCGAAAACCACTCGACGAATTGAGTTAAAATTTTTCTCTTGAGAGGAAGCACTCATGGGGAAAAATTAGTTGTAAATTTTGTGTTTTTTTTATATCCTTTTCCAAAAGGGGCTTTATCATGTATCTCGAATCGAAAATCAAATCGACTCGAACGCCGTACTCGAAAACGAATCGCATTGGTATCACGTAAAACTTTCGTTTCGAGTAAAATGTACTGCCATAAATTAATCGAAAACGAGCAACTTGCTGGTAACTTGGAAATTTCGTGGTTATATTTAGTGTCATTATGGAATAGTTGGAAATAATTTGCTGTTAGTTTTTGCGTTTTCTTTTTTTGTGATTTTATTGCCGGCAGTTTAAAAAAAAAATAAAATAAGATCCGGATAAAAGTGATGAATGTGAAATAAGTGCCAGATAAAAGTGACGAAAGTGATGACGGAGTTTTCAATCCAAGAATTGTAAGAAAATTCATAAGGAATGGATTTCGTTTAAAATCGTAATTAACTAAATATTATATGTTGGAGGCAACTTTTCCTTATTTTTAATAGATTTTTCAAGGAATTTAAATATGTTTTGTAAGAAATAAAATTCTTACATAAAAAAAACATTGAAATTATTTAAATTTTCCTTTCGAGTTTCATTTCCGGCGACTGAAAAGTGTTCGAGCAAATTTCCGAAAATGAATGACAAATATTTGATCGAATTTGAGTTAGCTTATACCGATTCAAACATTTCCGTGCATTTCATTTTCGATTCGAGTTCCCTGATAAGGCCCCTGTTCATAAAATCAGTTTCTATAAATTTTAGAGATTCCCAGCGCACTTTTCTTGAAAATATTTTTATTTCTGTAACGTGTGATACGGGAAGAAAAATTTCAATAAATTTTCCTGTTTTTAGAGAAAAAATATGTCACTTCCTCAACCTGATTTTTAATTGCAAAATTATCAAGGCTTTGATCTCCTTTTAGCATTAGGTATGGTTACATATTTCACAAAAAAAAATATAACTACTTTAGAAATTCTTTAACTTTAAGGAATATAAATGTTAACGGTAAAAAGTATCTATTTTGCATACGAATTTATTATTTCTATCAAAAATAAATCAGCTTATTGATGTCATCGCAATTTTTATTAATAAAAAGTGTTACATACTGCTAAAAATAACGGTAAAATCATTTTAAAAATATGCTTGCCGCAGCATATATCAGTAACTACCTTAATTCTTCTGAATCGATACGGAAACCTTGCCATAAAGCGCGACCATATCTTAATTCCTTCTTTGTCCGTTGCACTTTGCTGGCAATTACACTCCATCACGGTGGCAATAATCGTAAAGAACTCAGCCCCGCCATGGATAACTGGGTAACAAACCAATAACGATGTACAGTACAACATTGTACTGGAGCAGAGACCCAGATTCAGATACACAAGATACATTTCGATTAAGATACACACGCAAAGTCTCAATAGCCCTAAAGTTGATGCCCACACATCCAATCCGTAGCCAGTCGAGAGAAACAAAACGTTGTCAGAAGGAGAGCAGGAGTGGATCCCTAATAGGGCTCCCTAGGGCTCCGCAGTATGGTTGGTTGTTAGCTGGTGGTCTCTGGGCCATGCAAATTGAGTAATCAGCTGCAAGTTCATCGTGTGAGCATTTGCGGTTAAAGCATTGTTCCGCCTGTTTAGCAATCTCTACAAATAGTTGTAGTGGTGCTAATGCTTCTGAATTTGGTTCCATCTACATATAGTGGCCAACTTTCCGCCTCATTTTGCCAGCCTCATGGTTTTGCAATTGGATAATTATGCCATCTATGCTACAGAAACGATTCTTGTGGTAGCCGAGTTTATTCCTTAGACGTCACACCAGTTGCAAAGTCGTGGAAATTGTGTGGGAGAGGGAAGCAAAATTTACAATAGTGCAGACACGGTGTAGAGAAAAGTTGTTGTAATAGGCTATGGTGGAATGACCATAGAATTTTGAAGAATCGATAGTAAGTCCAATAGTTCCACACTGGAAATAGACAAATATTAGACAAACGAACGCTTAATTTTTCTGCCACTTCTGGTACAATTTGTTGACAAGTGTTGTACAAGAATTCACTGATTTTAACATCGGATAATGTTCAGATGTGACCGGAATTTGTTTTGGCGTTTGTAACTTCGGACAGCAGCGTGACTCAATTTCTGCACGTAATTTTCCGCGTATCGGTAACCAGGTCAAGCGAGGTAATTGATGGATGACATTTCATACACTTAAATTTTATTTCCATAACATAAAAATATCACATAATTTACCAGGGATGATCTCTGGATATAACGGAAACCTCAGCTGGAAACTTTTTCTGGATAAATTTTGTGCAAGATGAAAATTTCAATGAGAAACCGATAAGACACGGATACGATTTTATTTAAATTTTACGAGTCGTCATGCAATTATATTCAGTAGGACTTTTTAGGGGGTGTGCCCATAAAATTACTTAAATATCATGAAATTAGCGTGACGATGCGGGGAAAGGGGTCTGCCAAGACAAAAATTTTTATGACGTATTTTAGGAACTGCCCCTTAGACGTATTAAAGACCAGAAGCAACCGTGAAATTCCGTATATGGCGTATCCATAAAAATTACAGTTTAAACCTTTTTTGTTGTTTGGAATTGTTCCTTCTTTGATAAATAACCGTTTTCGGAAAAACGTAAAAAAAACTTGAAAAATGTAATGGAACAACACACCTTATATAGAACATAAAATTTGATGTAGAAGAAAAATTAAGAAATGTGTGCCGTAGGTGAAATTTTTTAAACAGAATGCGGCGCATTCAAGAGCAAGTCAAGAGCTCACAGTCTAATGTGAAAATTAACTTAATTTTTCGCTCACATTATGTTTCAAAAACTGTATCGAAAATTGTAAAGATATCAATAAAAAGAAATGCGACAAGTCTTTTGAGATACATTCGCCCTAGATCGAAAATCAGTGAAAAAATGCGCCGCGAGCGAAATAATATAATTCAGAGTAATTCCTAGTTGAAGTAGTGTATGTTTTAGTGTTGCATCACTATTGATAAATTATAACACTAAATTGATAAATCTGGGACAAAAGTTTAGTTGCCGTCATAACATGCCCAAATACGGGACTGTTTATCCGGGATTATTTAACAAATAGGTACTTTTTAAAAATACTGAAAACTTTTACTCCCATATAATATTGTCTTGAAATGTTTTGGTTTAAAAACTTTTTCATAAATGATTTTCCTTCGTTAAAATTTATGCTGAATTGAAAATGTTATTTTATTAAAAATCATTTTCCGAAGATAAATTTAAAATAAACCGCTACGTTGCAACGAAGGAAAGCAAGATGAATCTGGAACTTCCTTGTTTGTTGTGTGTATGCCATTTAAAGCGAAGAATTACATCATTATCCACGTTTTAAATCACTTGGTCATGTTTTTAATTCAAAGGCGGCATAAATTGGGTCATCTTGATAGAACATAAGAAAAAACCTGGACTCAAGTGACTGGAAGATTTTTGGAGGTAGAGAGATTCAAGAGGTGAAAAATCCATGTTGCCATGTAAAGAAAAAGTGCGACAATAAAAGCGTCGTCTGACAGCATCGTACATATTAAAGTCGAACGATCTGCGGTGTAATAAAAAGAAAAAAATACTAAAAAGTGTATGCAGAAAAACGGAGCAATAAAATCTGCACAGAAAGAAAGATGTGTGGCGGGCGTCGGATTCCACGCAAAGTCGTATGCAAAAATGATGAAAATCTTACTATTGTCTCTGAATGAGAACATCATTGGTGTCATACAAGAATTGTGGGTTATTTGCATTGCATAAAATTGGTAGCGCAGCGAGTAGCATAAAATCCAAGAAAATATGGAGAGGCTCATGGGATGTGGTTAGAATCATGGTATCGGCAAACATAATCAAATTACATCCAGGTGACTCAAAGTGGAACAGAAGCGCCTCCCGTAATCTCTAAGCGAACGCCCCAATCTTATCGCGTTGAATTGAGGATCGAGGCCTCAATTGCACTTTTGTTCTTTTACTTTTGGATGATATAAATTTAATTTTAACCCACCCAACTACCGCCTCATTCCTTTTCATCCGCTTTAGCATAACTGCAAACGTCTTTATGGTGTCTGTATGCTTAAAATGTCTCATACAGTATTCTGTTCGCATTCTGCTACACGACTTCAATTGCAATTTTTTGGGTTTGAGATGTAATAAGTGCAAATCTGTAGTCATATGATTATAAGTATGATTGCAAGAGTAAAATATTTACTGAAACTTTCTGTGATTGTAGTTTTCTTATCTTACATATTACCAAACTGTAAGGAAGAGAGGGAGCTAATTTTTTTAATTTTGTTTTTTTTTAGAAAAATATTTTTATTTGGTATCATGCGAAAATCGCTCAACCAATTTGGGCGCAATTTCATTCACGGGTAGATAACTTCTGGTATAAGGGATAGGATAATTCACTTTGACCTTTCCCCTTCCTGCGGTAACCCTCGCCAGATAACTTTTGAACCGTCCGACCAATTGACTTTTTTCGTTCAGTACAAAAAAAATCTTCTCACTTAAATACATTCTACCCTTCCTCTGCTATTTCTTGAACCATTGAATCGATTTTCATCAGGATTTTGTCCTGAAATTGATTGGTTCAGCGCAAAGCCGAAGGTTGAAAGAGGTAGGTGCGCCGCGGGCCTACGAAACAGAGAGGCAGTAGGAAGACCTTGTATGGATGACAAGAATTTCCTTTTTTTTATATTTTTTTCGAGAAAATTATCATCAATATTTGAGAGTAACTGATGACAAATATAATGTCAAAATTATTAAATTGTTAACCCGAAGGTCCTGTAAGGATATCGCTTTTTGCCCAAAAGTGCCTAGGAAAGTAATTTCTTTATTTTTGTCGTAATTTTAAACGTTCACAAAATTTTTAAACCGAAATCGTAGACCCGTTCTAGTTAGTAAATAAAGCCTCCATGGTATTTTTGCTGCGTTTTTGAAATTTTCGGAATAATTTAAAGAAAAATATTTTAAAAAGTATCTATGTAAAAGAATATCTATAACATTTAAGATCGCTGTATGAAGGAAAAAAACCCTACTTGTAAAAACTGATTTGACCATATGGTCTCCTATTGTCCAACCAGTGTACAAAATCGCCAATGCCATTAATTTTTCCAGAGAAAATCGGCTAGAAAACATTTCAGAGAAAATGCAATTGATATCCATCTGAGGTAATTTATTCATGGGCACCATTCTTCTTTCTCATTTAGCTCTCCAAAATAAGAACAATTGACGTGAATTCTTATTTGACCTAATAGATAGATGTATTCCTTTTCCCCTTTTATGGTAGACGGTATTTTAATTGATAAAAAAAAATACATTCAATGGATTGTGCGATTAAGAAAATAAACAGAAAATTACATCTGATGTGTTATTTATAGGATGAATTTAAATAAATAAATTTATCACGGTTCTCCGTTATATTTTTTTATAACATATATTTTTCATATTTCTCTCTTTTTTTTAAATTGATTTTGTTTATTCATTTTTTGCTATTTTGAATTTTAATTGAGAGTCATCGACTGCTAAAATTTTGCTCTTTGTGTGCATCCACTCGACTAATCGGGCCGAATGGTTTTTGATTACAGAACATCGTTGGAAATTTTATTATTTGAAATATTTTTTTTTGTTTGTTCAGTAACGATTTTTAAATTAAATTATTTCTGATATTCATCAGAGAGAGCCAAAAACATGAATAATATTTTGTAGTGTTGATGGTGATTTTATTTCCGTGGTTTTTCGATGTGTTTGTGGTAAGGAAAAGAGGAAGGAAGAGCAGTAGGATCTGTATAATAAATAGTTCATCAAGCATAATACTTTTACGGGTAAAAGTTTGTAGGTGCAGTGAAATTTATTTTGAATTGCAAATTGATTGAAAATTTACTTATATTCTGGTTTCAATTGTTTTATTGCTACTCAAAAATACCAAATGAGGTTATTTTTAGAGAATTTATTATAAAAATGTTTCCTTTTCTTTGATATTTGTTTTAATTTTTTTTAATACCTATTCTAAATATTAATATTTTTGTTGACATACGTGAATTGCAGGTAAATTTTCTATTTTTTCAGGCATTGAAAATCTGGCAATATGAGAAGATTGACTAATCCAGCCAGAGGCATGTCATCTTTTCTAGATATTAATGATGAAACAACATCCAGCAGGTAATTTTATTTTTGAACTGAAATTTGATATACATCTTCCCAGAAAATGGAAACATGTGTGCGGAATAATTCAAAATGTTTGAATAGTAAATATTATCAACAAACATAAAAGGGGCAAGCATGTACGATATTTAATGCAGAACAATTTGCATTGTGGTTTTTCGGGTAAAAATCTATTAAAATATGTCATTCACCTCCTGAATATTACTATGCTGGCTTGAAAGCTGTAGATCTATTCTGAATTGCACAAACGTTAAATATATTAAATAAAATTAGTATAAACTGAAGATGTAAAGTGACCGCACAATATCTAAGTAATCACTTAACGGTGAAGATGCCATGCAAACAAAATTATTTTTGTGTAAAGTTTTCAGTTAAATTTATGGCGTAAGGTTTTGTGAGTTTCCAATAAAAACAAAATGAATTTCAACTAAATTTATTCCCTTTCCTTTCTCATGTGTTTTCACGATTTTTTGTATGGTATGAACTCCATCCTAAATGTGTAATGTTTTTCAAATACAACGCAGCCATTTAAGGAAACCCAAAAAATATTAATACGAACTTCCTTAAACTAAAAGTATTTTGAGGTGTTTTTTTAGTATTACTTTGATTTTTTAAAAATGCATTTATAATATCTAAGGTTTTATTCAAGTACATGGAATTTTATCTAAATACCAATCAGAAGTCATGAACCTTTATCCAGCAGTTTCTGGAGAAAAAAAGCCCTGCTATTTGAAACAACCATGAGTCAGTGTCATACATATCTGGGATTTCTTGAAAAGAACGTAAAAACTCGTTTAACAGATATTTTACTAATTTTTATACAAGCTTTCATTGCATTATAAATTAAGAATGTTTTAAATAAAAATATATTATCAAAAAACCCTCATGGATATCTTAAAATTCGAGTTGGTACATGTTTATCTTATTCTTTAACTTTTTCCTAATTTAATTGGGCATTCAATCGAATACTTTTCGGTAAAGTTACATCATATAACTGTACAAACAAAATTTTGTTCAATTCTTTTCAATGAAGTCTTGAAGACTCCACCTGTATTATCAACAAGTTGACCCACCTGCAAGAAAGTAAAATAAATTTGATTGTCGTACGTTTGGCAAACATGGATATATCACGACAAGGCCGTTAGAATTATTCGATTCGTTTTTTTTTTGTCCAGGAGAATTTTTTGTGTTTTTTCTGATTTCAGTTATTTTTGTGAGGTTTTTTTTGTACCGACATCGAGATGTTGTTTTTGTTTAGGGATACCACCACAATGTTCACCACAATCGAAAATCATCCACGTACCTACATATCATATTAAACGATCTGGTCCAGGCTATTTTAGTTTTCCTTCGATTATTATGTTTCGTTGAATGGTTTTAGGCACGGCATCAAGCCTCTGGCATAATCCATCTATCTAGATCCATTTACTCATCCATCGGGATACACGTCCTCATTCTTCCAGAATGGAGGTGATTATATCCATGTGCAAGTGTGGCCAAGGAGGCTAGCGGACGTTCGATAAACTTGCGTTAAATGTTCAAGAGAAAAAAAATTGTATAACATGAGCCAAATAACCGACGAAAGATATGCAGCAAGAGCAACCACAGTAAGGCAGGAAAGATAAATTACGTCCAATAATTCGGAAAACGGGAGGGCCTAATTAGGCCATCTGGAATTTCGGAATTTCGGAACCTTATTCACTCTTTGCGATAGGTACCTACTGAAGATACGCATTCGGCCGACATTCATTTTGCTTTTCGGGCAGGGAGTTTGATGGTTTCTTGGCCAAACGTGGCTGCTGAACTCTGCTGAAATGGAATACTCTTGCGTTCTGTGCGTCTCTTCGTCCGTTTATGTTTGGATTGTGCTCGTAAGTTTGTCCAGGTTTTTGCTTCGATCTTTTAGAATTCTGTAGGTCATGAATAATGTTGTTTTGATTAATGGGTAATGAGATAACTGTAGATGGACGAAGAAAACTGGGCCAATGAAGGTACCTTGCCCAAATTCAATTAACGTTTATACGCAGGGTCCGCTATTCCAAAGTGTGCATTTCTATATTACGTATGATATATCTATATCTGTATGTATAGATATATGCTCATATATGATAGGCAATGTGAACGTGTGAGGCAAAAATGAAAATACTGACCTTTCCAAGTATCCTTATTATTCGGGTATTGTTTGGTCAAACATTTTTCCCCAAATAATTTTTTTCGTCTCATTCTTTTGTTTTTGATCATGATTTATTTTCGTTGCTTCAGTTTTTAAAGACGAGCAGGCTCTGCTAATGACAGGAGAAAATAATAAAAGTACTTAAATACAGACCTCGTATACCTGATCCGACTCATAATGATTTATTATTTAGAACAAATGAATGAATCGACAATATGGACAACCACCAATGAAATTGTGTCATTTGAGTTATTTAATTAACATTAATTTGTATTTTTGAATGTATATGGTTTATTGGAACAGAACAATTTTTTTTGCAACTTCAAAGTTTTAAAATAATTTTTAGTTTCAGTTAACCTCAAAGTTTCTGTTTATACTCTTTATAAGAATCTAATAGAAGTATAATAGTTTTAATTATTGTAATTATTAAGGATTTTGATTTTCCCATGTTGTCTGTCTATCAGACCATGAACACTAAAAAGCTCTCGAAGGATTTTACTTAGAGGCTTGACATTTTGCACAGAAAAGTTTCTCTTAAAACGAGGGGCGAAAATCTTGAACAGGTGAAATTGCATCATTCCTTTTTCCTTCCTCCATACTATTTGGTTTTATGAGATTTTCTCGAAAACGTTGTATCGTATCGGCGAAATTATGAAGAATATCATTTAATAAAACTCTTTCATAGATCCAAACCCAACCGGATCATAAAAATGCATAATTTGCTACCAAAATCTTTCTTTATAAGAAGTATTTGACGATTGCCCCTTGGCAATTCTAGTTTTTCTTATGTATTTTCTTTAAAATATTTTTGTTCGATGTAAGAAACTTTTTGTATGCGACAGGGTTTATTAGATGAAATTCCGTGTGGAAGTCTTTAATACATCACTTATTATTTGAAAATTTGTATCCCGCCCTCAAAAATGACTAATAAATATGCGTTATTCCTTCATTTTTCAGAAACTTCTATTATTAGAAATTTCTATTGCGTAATCTCCTTAATCGGTTTCGTCGACTAGACAAAAGTCCAGACGTTCTAAAAATATCAAGAAAAGGAAATTAATATGAGAAAAATAGGTTTTCTGTCAACCCTGGTCCGATGACATCAACATACTTTTCCACCGTGACATTATATTATGCCATTGATTGTTGTCGAATGCAGGATCCTGATGCTCACTCCTAACGTCTAGACCACAAATTAGTAAGCTTGTCATGGCCGATGCTACATACTTCTCCTCGAAAATATCTGGCCAACCATGACGTAAGAGAGGGATGGTAAAAATTATGGTTATTAAAATATTTCACGAGTCATAGAGACATGGAGGATGATCCAAAAAAGTATTTATGTATACCAGAATATATCGTGTCATATAACGTTCATACACAAATTTTCAGGATGTTCGAATAGTAATCTGCTATAGGTCTAATGGCTCGTGGGATAACTTCGGGACATGTGTCCTGTGCCAGACTAACCACAAGATAGTGGGGAAATTTTGCCAACTAGTGGGTAAACTATAAAGACTTTTAATTTAGTGTCACGTGAAATTTCCAAGCTGTGCTAAGGATTGAAAGATTCACATAGAGCTGAACTAGGAAAATGATACTTGCCTCATGTCTTCATCAGCGTATAAACAGATAAGGGTATGTTATAGGTATCCTTGAGATAGTGTTGTAGAAAATATGGCACACATATTCCACATAAATTTTGCGAAGAATTTCAAATAAATGTAGACTGTTTGCGTTACCGTTAACTTCCTCAGATCGAATCCTTTTTTATGCTTGTACGGGTTATTAGAACTTAGAAAGCAAAAAAATTCAATTAACTTGGCTTAAATCAAAAATCCTGAAATTCTTTTTGCGTCTGTGGGATTCCTGTTCCAAAATCGTTTCAATATGAACATAAAGAATTTCCTTG
The DNA here is from genome assembly GCA_964034945.1 of Chrysopilus asiliformis. Taxonomy (NCBI): domain Eukaryota; kingdom Metazoa; phylum Arthropoda; class Insecta; order Diptera; family Rhagionidae; genus Chrysopilus; species Chrysopilus asiliformis. Next base: position 633,139 of record OZ035961.1, read on the forward strand.
CGCTCAATTAACTTTATGCAATAAAATGAAAAACGTCGAAGCTCTGAGAAAAGTTTTCAAATCTTTTATTTGCCCTCGCCTGCCCTGCCCCTCCCCCTATCTCTTCAACATTCAACTTTAAATTCAAAATACAAGTGTACAAAACAGGATCTTGTCATGCTTTGACAACTTTCAACGATGAAACCTACCGAAAAATTTCAGCTTCAATTTTCTACTCTCTACAACCCTGACATAACAATAGCATAGCGCCTGTGATGCCTTTCCCTTTGCCCGCTTCAACCCTTCCATGGTTCATTCATCGCAGTCACCCCATCTGATGGTTTTTCTGATGTTGCACAAAGTTATGGCAATAAAAGTGCATAAAAAGCTTGAGTTTCACGTAAAGATAATGTCGGTATGTTGGAAAAATGTTTGCAAAACTAGAAGCAACATCAGAGCCAGCGTAAGCATCCCGTAAACCTCACTTTATTCCCTACCCCACTCCCATAACAAAAACGACAAAAAAATTCAGGAAAATATGTTTGTTTATTTTTTTTATATATAAAACTTCATGTATGGATATTCTACATAGATCTACTTATACACATTGTATAAAAAAGTCCTTCTGAATATTTTTTTCCAGAAATATAAAACGTGAGAAACGTGAAATTCCCGACATTACTCTTGACAATTGGATTGTTGCGAAGATATCCCAGTAAATGTGTCGTGCAAGCATAAATTTCATGTTTTTTAGGCATATTTCTGCTCCTAAAAGATTCTTATCGTGGACAAGAAAAGCGCGACCTTACTACAACAATAACGGTAAAGGCTTTCTTCTGCATATTTTCTGTTTATTTTTCTGAAGCCATAACTTTAAAACGTATAAAAATGAAACGCACCAAAGGGCAATGCTTAATATTTTTCGCTTTTTGTAAAGTTTTTTTTTCTTGTTATGAAAATTCAGCCGTTTCGGCAATAAAATTTTCTATAAGATTTTCCTGATAAGATGAAAATATTTGTAAGATTTTGCGTAGTATTTATTAGTATATTAATGAGAAAGTATTTTGAAAAAAACAAAATAAAATTAGATTTTTATCAGTAATTTATTGTTTCAAAAAAGTTTTTGGAGTTAAAATTTTCAACAATTTTTAGGGTTTTAAGCCGGGGGTTAGTCAGAAGTTTGTTTTATCCTGTGTGGTAAAATTTCCTGGAGATTTTCACTTTTATTCACACTAAAACGTTTTAAAATATTTTTTCACACAATTTTTGGGAACGTTTTTTTAAAAATTCTATCGGAAAAAAAGGTCGATGAGTGTCAGATTTGCCTAAAAATTGGCATACACACACAAAGAAAAAATAATAAATCAAACTATTTTAATATGGGGAATCGTGACTATTACTAAAATATTTAATTTCAATTACAAAAATAGTCAAAATCAGATATTTTTATAGCAAAGTTAACTTTACTAGTAAAATTTAATACTTTGTGGTTAAATAGATCATTTTTATAATTGAAATTGCCTATTTTGTGATTGAAATTGACTATATTAGTAAAAGTCCCGATTCCCCATTATAAACTAGTAAAATTTACTATTTTTGACTCCGCGTGCAGGACTTTAGGGTCTTACCAAAAAGAAAAAATTAAAACAAAATTTTGTACAACAGCATAATTTGAAAAGTAGTTATACCGAAAAAATGATCAAAACAAAAAGTATTTAAACCATGATTTTAGACCCAATGTTACGCTAATTTTTGCTTTTCCGAACGCCTTCCCGCTTGCGAAAATTCATAACGAAAAGTTCATGTTTCATAACAGGCATTTCTTTATGAAACTATTAACACGTTGACGGACAGTTGCGTCTATAGCCGTCAAGTTCAAGTTCACTATGTGACATGACGGCAATAGCCGTCCAATACGAAACGGTCGTTTTTAGACACTGCGGCTGTAGCAGCACAAATGTGCATTTACCAGCGTACAAGTAGAAGCCTAGTGTCATGTTTTCGAAAAAAAATTTAGTATGCAAGGTTAACACATTGAGTATGCACGTGGTTGTGAACGGAGTAGTGCGATCTTGTTTTAGTGTCAATTTTCGAATTTCACTTGTTTCTACTGTCCGTCAACGTGTTAAAAAAACTGTGTCACCTGCTATAAATTTTATACTGGAAACAGATATTAAACTTTTTATACAAAATCAGTGACGTCATAATAATAAGTAGGTATTAATAAAATTATTATTATTAATAAATAATAATAAAATAGATCTCCCTTCATATTATTATTAAAAAATATTATTAAAAATTTTAAAAATCTTTCGTCAAAGTCTATTTCTGTTTTATTTTTTTAATAAATAAATATGGGTAACAAACAACAATTTAAAATCATTTATTATTTGCAGATGTAAAGCTTGATGTACCTAAAACACATTATAAGGCTTCCATATCCTTCAAATAATGGCTTCATTTCGAATGGTGTCGTCGTTACAGGTTGTAAAATTTAATATTTTCTATAAAAAAATGTCATAAAATTTGAAGAGAATGAAAAAGCACAACGGAATTTTTGTAAACAGGTAAATAAAACTGATCGCTTTAAACGTGCTTTAATCATCATAATAATTGTCACTTCATTCTTATTCTCTCTTATTTGTATTCCCTTATTAAAACCTAACAATATTCATCACTACATATTTAAACAAACACCCATCAACAGAAAGATATTGTCCAGTGAAATAAAAATACAATTTACGTCATATTTCGCCCTTTTTGTTCGACATAAATAAAACCCACAAAAAAGTAAATAAAAAAACCACACCACCAGGAACAAGGAAAAAGCACAGGGCCATCCAAAATATGAACCCAAGACCCTGTGGCAATTACATTTTAATATTAAAAAAGAGAAAAACGAGGAGAGAAGAGAAAATTCAACCATCGCATCCATGTAACTTAAAAAAAATCCTTGTAGCACCTAGTGCTATGCAGTTGATGGTATTATAGGCGAGACGCACCCAATGGCGGCGGGACGTAAACAGAATTGTGGAAAATCATATTTTCCACAAAAAAGCACAAGATGCGTGCAAAGAAGGAAGTCCTTTCGCCTGCGTTCAGTTGGCTTTTGTGGGATACTGTGGCTGATATAGGGACATTTCATTTCTTTACTGCTCATACTGCCTCATTTTGACACCGATTCCGTATCTCTCTTTAAAAGCTATGATCATTATATTATTGTTTGCGTTATCCTCGTCCCTTTCATCTTAGCTTAACCAGATCCTTGTCGTCTTTTCCCATATACGTTTTCACATTTATTTACCTGTTTCAGGCGATTTTTCGCGGTAATTTTTTTCACTTGTTTAGCAAAGAGTGTCAAAATTTAGCACGCTATACCACATTTTTTACAATCAAGGATTTCGGCGAAATTTGTTCAGCTGTTTAAGCCTTTGTAGTCTCTGCCTTATTTCTTTTGGACGATTTTGTATCCGTTTTTCCACAGCTTTTCACTGGATTTTTCAGTAAAAATGAAATTGGAATTATATTCATATTTTTGCAGGCATTTTATAAAGGACATATGGATAAATTTGATTTAATTTTTCAAAATAATCTTTTGCCTTTTCGGTGATTTAGAAATCTGTAAATTAAATCTTTCGTCGTCGAAAAATTTATGATTTCCTTTGGGATTCAATTTAAAATTGCCTGAAATTGATGTACACGAACTTTTGTGCTTAAAATGAATGGAAAACTACCGAACAATCATTTACTACGTCAATACGACCAAGAAAATCCAACTTTTTAGACCAAATTTTCATAATTCGATCTAAGTATTTCATATAAATAGTATGACCTCTGTCAAAAAAAAACAAAAAAAAAATTGGGATGGGAACATAAATTTGCTTATGCGCATATTACACTTTCCGAACCGAAACGCATTTTTTTGCCAAATTAGTTTTAATTGTCAAATTAGTCTTCAATTCTATTTCAAATTTATAGGCAATGTGTATATAAAAAAATAAGGATTATGAATTCGATTTTGAATCAAAGAAAATATAGATTGCGAAATGCACAAATAATGCATCATCTTATGTCAATAAGAGCTGTTCGTAGTAAATTATAATTAATTATTAATTGTAATTTAATCTAAAGATATATATATATGTATAAATAATTTAATTGATTTAAAATTTGAATTACCGCACTAAATTATGTCGTGCTCAGAATGTTGAACCTGCTGTCGCAATTTTGTTTTCTTTGGTTCATGTATGATACCCGATACTCCCATTGAACGGACTTCTGACTAGAAAATGTGAGGTGAAGGTTAAAAGTTTTTCAGCATAAACAAAAGCCAAACCGAATAGAATTTTTTTTAATTGCTTTCATGCAAATGATCTGTCTAGGGCTTCCGCTTTTCCCGGCATTTTTTTATTTACTAATTCTTTTATTTCTATTTTTTTGCTTTATTATGCCTTTCATAATATTTTATTGTTGCAAAGCAAAATTCTCATGCTTTCCAGAGTTTTCATACTTGCCAAGAGTTTAGCAAACATTTGCGGAGTGATTTAACTTTCTTCAACATTTTTACCATTGAATTTTAAAAAAAAATACCCCCATAATATTAAACTAAAATTTAAAGCTGGTGATCTTAAATTTCTAGTTGTTATGTCATTAAAGTATTAATTTTTCATTACGATAAAATACAGTTTTTGGAATAAAAATATGTTCGGCAGCCAATTTTTTTTTTGTACATCGAATGTTTGTTTTATTATTTATATTAAAAAAGTGTTTTTGCAACTGAAATTCTTAATTTTGATGAATGATTTAAATAAAATATCGTTTGAATTGATTGGAGGAACTCACAGCAAATTGCTTTATTGAGATGCTAAAGTAATCAAACAGTGAATAGTTCATTATGAATGTGGTATACTGTAAACATCGTTTGTAAAACTCTTTTTAATGCTTCATTTAATTCCAAAGTACGACTGTCTAGACGATGTTTTTTTGGTTGAGCTTAAATCCTGGAATATAAATAATTTGTTTACAAGAAATTAGTGAATTAAATTTATGTCTGATTTCATTTTTGTTGAGAAACTCCAATGCTCATTGATAAAAGTAAATTTTTTAGGAGGATCGAGGATGGTATTGAAATATACGACTTGTGATAACTTTATCAACCCTATCTTAGAATATGAAAATAAATGCAAGTGCGGTACAAGGTGTGATAATTCGAATTATTTTGATTCTAGAAAATCTAGAAAATGACATGTAGAAAATCTGCACATTTTTTGTTAAACTTCAATTTTCCATAATTTTCTGTTCCAATGAGGATAGGTAAAAAGTTAATAAGGTAAATTTTATTTTTTGATTGAGAATTACTCTTAATTGTATATCTTGCTAATTAAAACAGCAACACAAATTTGATGTTATTACCTAAAAACCACACAAATTTTCCACACAAATTTGATGTTATTACCTAAAAACAGCTTAAATACATTAAAATGAAATTTGATCCATAAAATCATGGCGCTAATTATTGCGATTTTTTTCTTTATCTGATTGTGGTGTTTTTTTTTGTATTAGAAATTGTGTTCAAAAATTACACTCATATAGAAATTTATATACCTACCTTCCGTCTGAGATCGTCATGACCCGAAACATTAACATGTAATAAAAAATTCAAAGCAGAATTTTTTTTTCGTCCGTCGAATTTTCAGCAGGTTAGAAAAGTGCTCTGCGGGGAGCAGGGTTGGACTTGATTTAATTAAAATGACCTCTCGAGCCCACAAGTGTACCCTGAAAAAACTTAATCAAATCACTATATGCGGTACATACGGTCAGTCAGCTGGCAAAAATTTTCTCATAAGGCCTCCTCGTTATAGCCAGTTAGTATCAATATAACCCTTTTCAACCCTACTAAAAATGAATATGGGAGGCGAAGGGGGTCACTTATATACAAGTAGGCAGGATTGCTCATATGGTGAAAGCCAAATCAAGATTAATTGCATGCCAGTTCCTCTACTATAAAGCCTCCACAGGGACTCACCAGTCCATGGTTGAATCCAATGTAGAAATAACCCAGTTGTTCAAAATATTCGGAACCCCTTTGTTTTGATATTAATAAAAACCGGAGGCTGAAACCCGGAATTCCCGATCTACTGAGCATCCTGACATTTTATGTATGTGTGTGTGTGTGTGGGCTGTGGGATTTTTTTACAAACAAACCATACATTCATTCATTTTATTATACTCGAACGAGCGTGTCTGAAAATTAGCAATAAAAATACATAAATTAAAATTATTGATTTTTTGTCAGGGACTCCATCAAAGTTTTCTTTTAAAATATCAACTATATTTTAATTTATGCGAGCCCCGTTTTCATTTTTCATCCACTTTTTTGCTTGAATTACGGAATGTTCTATTGTACTGGAATTTTGTACTAAAATAAAATATGTTTAATCCGATTTCTGCCAGTATGGACAAGTCTACGTTGAGTAGTAAGTGGTGTGTATTATTTAGCTGGATGTTTGCATTTTCCGCGATTAAACGTTATTCGAGTTTAATTTCTTTTTGTTTGTTAACATTTTATGGCATTGCATACCTGTCGATTTGGCACGTGCTGTTCATTTTTGGTAAGCTCTGTGGTTTTAGTAGATTGCTTTGCCCACAACATAAGAACAATATACGCTGGAAGTGTTGCATTATTGATCACTTTAAGCATTTAAATTATGCAAAATCAGCGTGCCATGCACTGCTGACAGTTTAATGTATTTATTTTTTCGTATTTAAAAGAAAATATATGCTAGAATGAATTCAAACCGAATTCCATGTTTTTTTTCACAACATTTGTTTTTAAGCTTTTATTTAGCTTGTTTTTTTGTCTGTTTGAAGGATCAAATCTTGTAACCGAATTTTGACACACTTCCACTTATTCGATTGACATAACATTTGGCACACATACGTAACAACGGTGACGATATAATTTATATATACGCATACATAAAAACAAAATGGCGGATGTCAGGTGTAATGTTGTGTAAATTAAGTACTGATCGGGTGGAGTTTTAAAACAAAGGGCTTGAAAAATCATCATATATTCGTTTTTCAAACTTCGAATTTTTTTATAAAAAGCCTTTATTTAAATATTATACCAAAAAGGAAAAAATAAATCGGACCTTGTGTATCAGGGGCTTTATCATGTATCTCGAATCGAAAATTAAATCGACTCGAACGCCGTACTAGAAAACGAATTGCATTGGCATCATGCAACACTTTCGTTTCGAGTAAAATGTACTGCCATAAATTAATCGAAAACGCGTAACTTGCTGGTAACTTGGAAATTTCGTGTTTATTTTTAGTGTCATTATTGAATAGTTGTAAATAATTTGTTGTTAGTTTTTGCGTTTTCTTCTTGGTGAAATTAATTCCGGCAGTTTAAAAAAAAATGAAATAAGAACCGGATAACAGTGAATGTGAAATAAGTGCCAGAAAAAAATGACGAAAGTGATGACGTCGGTTTCAACCCAAGAATTGTAATTCATACGGAATGGATTTCGTTTAAAATCGTAATTAACTAAATATTATATGTTAGAGGCAACTTTTCCTTATTTTTAATAGATTTGCCAAGGAATTTAAATATGTTTTGCAAGAAATAAAATTCTTACATAAAAAAAACATTGAAATTACTTAAATTTTCCTTTCGAGTTTCATTTCCGGCGACTGACAAGTGTTCGAGTAAATTTCCGAAAATGAATGGCAAATATTTGATCGAATTCGAGTTAGCTGATACCGATTCAAACATTTCCGTGCATTTCATTTTCGATTTGAGTTCCCTGATAAGGCCCCAGAATTAAGAATAAGATAAAAGAAAAAATCAAAAAAATATATATATCTCGTTTTATTTTGCTTAATTTTTTCTCCATTTTAATACATTTTTTAACAAAACCTTTTTTTTATTTTTTTCCTCTTATAAATACATATCTGGAGACTAAAGGAAACCTTTTAATTCTGAATCATGGAAGTCGCGATTTACATGGTTTTTAATATTTATGTATTGTAATCTAGGGAAAACACATTGGCGCGTATTCGTAGTCATTTTTAAATATAGGTTCGGTTCAACATGAGTTTAAACTGACAGATTGCTATGGTTTTCTGTCGGTAAAAAGTCAAAACTTGTATTTAATAACGACTATAAATACGCTACGTTGGGTGGCAAGTTTAGTTGTTTGCAAAAAAAAAGATCTGATATTTATTGGGCGGCCAAAAACATATGTGAGATGATAGAATCAAATGATCTATCCATAAAATATTTGACTTCATATTTTTTAAATTAAGAATCATATTTGGATTTTTGTGAAATAACAAAACTTTTTTATCAAGAGCGCCACGTCAAAAACACATTGTTGAGTACCAACTTGAGCGGTAATTTTGTTTAGTATTTCTAAGAATTTCCAACAGTTCTTGTAAACTAGAACTTAAAAATACACATGAAGAACGTTTGTTCAAATTTTGTATTTGATTTGCAAATCTGAGATGTGAAAAGATAAAGAAAGTTGCTCTGCTTAACTCTGTCTGCTTGAGTCTACTGAATGCTAGCGAATTTTGGTTCCTATTCTACGTTTTCTATATGCATATTTGAATAAGTGTCGCATAGATAGACATAGGTATGTCGATTATGTGTCACTTGTTTGGCAGGCGGTGATTTTTATCGGATCCCATGACACCCACAATTGCCATCGCCAATAAAATGCTTAAAAGTGGTTCCCATTTCTTCACCTGATGTCATCGTTTCGGTCGGATTATCTCGGTCATTCCCCGCTCCATCAACAATTGTCACCGACTTTGTGGTCCCGGAGGGGTCTATGCAAATTTTTGGCAAGCATTACAAGTATTTTTGCTTAACGGAACAACATGATTGGGAATCAACATTAATAACAAGTGTGGGCAAGAGGTAGTATTGAATATATTACATTTGGTAGCCACAGCATAATAATAAAAATAATAATCTCTGTTTTTCTTGTATTTTGTTTTCTTTTTTTTTTTGTTATTTTTCGATTGTATACGTACCATTACAAGACAAGGTAATACTTCACATTATTCGGGTGTGCCGTTCAGTCTTTGGTCATTTTTTCAACTCATTTAATTTATCTCATATCGTTTACTTACTAGTATATAAATATACATGTTTCACATTAGTTATACTCTCAGATTCAATGTTGCTTGTTTTTTCTTGTTTTTGCATTTTAAATCAGTTATTTTAAACGATTTTTAATTTATTTAAATAACCTGAATAACTTTTACATCCGTTAGTTATCTTAAAGGTGAAGATTTTGCATAATCAGTGTGGTTATTATTAGGCACCCCAGAACATCATTTAATATTTCGGGCCATCTAAAGAATTTTCGCAGAGAAGTAAACCGTTTTTCTTAAAGCCGTCTCAATAATACGAAAATGCGAAAGGTTTTCCGAAGTAGTTAATAGTTATATTTGTTTTGTTTTGTTTTTGCCTTGATCAATTGTGAAGTCTCGATATTTTTTTTGTGTTTTTGGGTTTTCCGGCTATCAATCTTTGTAACTATTTTTTTTTCACAAAGTAGGACTATGTCTCTTCTTAATTGATCTTTTATGATAATTTTTCCTCTCTGCGGTTCACAGCAGTTTATAGTATACAGCTTTCGACCATAAATCAACTGCAACATTTGTAAGGGTTTTCGTTGAAACCCATCAACAGACAGGTTGTGATAGCAGTAACTATGGCCGAGTTTATCTCGCATATAGGATTCCAGTTTGGTAACAGTTCGTCAACTGGCCAAATAAGTTACGATATATACCGGCGAATCTTCATTATTTGTTTCAGTGCTCGAAAAACATCGAAAAACATTCTCGAAAAACATTCGTTTCTGCGTATGACCAACGCTCTTTAGCCATTGCAAGTTATTTATTATTATATTTTATTTTAAGAAGTTTGCAATCTCTACACGGAGAGAACTAATAGGACAGATTCCTACAAAATATAAGAAGATGCGAGACATTGAAATTTTTTGGTAATATACTGAAGTTTAATATCTGAATAATATATCGTTTTTATTTTCTATTAAATTTGAATAATTTCATACTGAAATCAATTTGACGAAATCGTGCGCAAAATTTTCGTCAGATGTTGCTCAATCTGCTCGACAAAAAAAATTGCACATTAACATAATTTAAATTGAATATTTCATATTCATACAGTGGAATGGATCTTATATACACCTGTAGTATAAATAAGTATTCATGATAATAGTATCTATAATTGAATAGGTTAAATTCAATCTATTGTGCAAGATATCATAATAGGTTATGACATACAAATTTCTATAGAATTTTCATTTTACCCAATTTATCCATGTTTGAGCTGGTCGGTTATTCGAACGAGAATTGTTGATTTTTTGGCTCATTTCACTTAAGCATATTATGTTAGGTTAAACCCCCCAACATATAAGCACACACACTCCATAGAATTGCTTTTTGGTATACCAACGACAAGCATATAAATATATGTGTCTAGCAGTGAACACAGCCAAAGGATAATGAACATTGAAAAAATGTTCAAAATTGAAAAGTATGACTCAAAACGACCTGTACATGTCCCATTAAACTATCTTTTCACTATTTCGAGTCCTCGACCAATTTGAAATGCATGGAATCAAGTTTTGGTTCATTTATATGTATGTCGCATACATATTTCTATATTAACACAATTTGCAATCTATGTCCTTTCTACCAAAATATATATCAGTGGCGTGTCGTCTAAGGTGCGGAAGGTGTAGAGCACACCCCGAACATTTTGCAAAAAGTAATCAAACAAAATATTATAAGAAAAATTTCAAACGAATTCTTCTCTCTCGCCTGGTTTATCGCATGTCGACGTATCTACCATAGTATTTGTTGCCGTAGATTTGGTTCGAAGGGGAAATTAATTAATTAAATGCAGAGGCAACAAGCAGTAAATCTGCTGTGATTTTCTATGGCTGATTAGATATATCCTGAGAAGAGTGAAAGATATTCTAAAAATTTATATTATTCTAAAAATATATAGAAAGGGTGAATATAAGTTTTTCTGAATATATAAGTTTTTCAGTAATTTCTGCGCACCCCAAGGATTTTGGCATCGGACGCTACTGTTTCGTATAGATATGCGTGTTTCGAGAACCTCTTATAGATATCGTTATAAACTAATGCCATCAGCAGACTGAAAATTCTATGTACCCTATTTTATACAAATATCTATATATGCAAACGATTTCGCTTGGGTTAAAATGCCCAGTTATGTAGGTGACAATTCTCTTCAACAATTGTTCGACTATCAAGCGTATCATGAATTCACGAAAAAAAAAAACAAAAACTAAAAACCAAGAAGAAAAATGAATAAAAATCAATAGGGAAAAAATTCTGCTTTTTTTTGGCATTGAGCCAAGTGTGAAATGGTGCAAAAGGATAAAGATAATCGCGTAATAACACAGTTTTGAATAACCAAACAGATAGCTGAAGGGTTAAAACTGTATCTCTTCATAAGTGGTGTCATCGAGTTCAAAAAGTCTTTTTTGGCTAAGACCCCTTTTAAAACAATAAAAGAAGTCGCCTTTGATTTCGTTACCAAAAAGTGTTGAAAATCTGGGGTAACTTGGACAATATTTCGGCACACTCGAAAAATTCAAACTTATTTTATAAGTATAAGTTGAAAAAGTTACAATTAATTAACATGTTATGAAGGATTTACTGGAAATATTAGCTGTTTTTCTTAATCATCCGGTTAAGAGCGCTAATTGCATTATTAAAAAATGTCTGAAAGTTTATTGTGGTTTTAAATTTGTGTTTAGGTTATGTTACTAACCCACAAAAACCTATAGAAAAGTAATTTATAATAGAACACTAGCTAGAAACCAGCTTTAATACACCGTTATAACCCCAATGTGATGAAAATTGTATTCAATATCGATTAACCTAAGAAAACTAAGGCGGGAGCTAAGACACATACCGAGGGAAATTCTTTATTTCCCAATAATTCAGAAAGCAAATCTGGAGTGATATTCCGTAACTTGTTTCAAACGTTTATTTCGAGTTAGAAGAACAAGAAATATTCGCTGTCTTTGTTCCGATCAAGATAAATGACAGGGCGACACCGAGATCGCGAATACTACTTTTTCTTCTAACTCGAAACAAATGCTTGAAGCAAGTTACGGAATACCACTCCTGATCATGATCCCAATATCTTAGATTACGAATTTGTAGGAGAATTGGTCTGGATCTCTTAACGAGTTGTTAAAAGATAGCTATTATGAACCTGTAAGTTTTGATTTTCATGAATTTGAAAATAATTATAATTAATAATTATATCCGCAATTAATTATAATTAATAATTGTGTGAAAAAATTTGAGTCCATCGGATAGGGTGTAGTGTATACAAATTCAGGTACAAGATTTGACAAACAGAAAAAAACCAGACAAACTAAGGCTGTATTGCCCTTATTTTTCTAGGCATCCAAGATCATTTTCATATATAGACTACAGTAACATGACACTAGGGCTACTAAGAAATAAGTAGTGGTTGTGCGCTATCTACAATTTTCTTCTTGATCTTATCTTTTTCACCGGCTATTTCCTGGACCGTTCCATATATGTCGATCTAATTTTTACTCAAGGAAAATTTTTGTTCACTCGAATTAACCCTAACTCCTCTTTTGCAACTACTTAAAATTTCTTCTCAATTACCTTTAGAGTCAGTTTAAGTTCGATGTTGAACGAAAAATCCGTAGTTAATAAAAATTTCAATACTTTTCGCAAAAACTAATAACTTTTGGGAGAAAAATATGTTATTAGTATTATATTTTATATTTTCAGATTTTTGGATTACTTCTTTTTTCTCCTTTGAAAGCAATCAACTACATATTCAATTCAAATTTTGAAGAAAGTTGCTCCAAAAAATTTCAGAAATCTCTTTAATTTGGATATTAACTTCCAAAAAGTTTCCAACCATAGAATTCTTAGAAAAATCTTCATAGTGTAATGAAACAATATTTTTTATTTTATTTCATACATAAATTCATACATTTTTCTCGTTTGAATTGGAAAATATGGCAGCTGAATATGGCCCAGAAAGTACCCTTAAAGAGGATTTTCAGATACAGTGAACCACTCTATTCAATTGTGCGGAGATATCCAAGTTAAGTACATGCTTGCGGATTTGGTCTTGGGAATCATCGTCATAATTCGGAGTCCGTTTTAAACTTGAAAGCCAGCTATATTTATATGGCAATTCATACTTATACATATAGAATATGGAGTAGTTTCGAAGAGTACTTATTGAGTATTCCCGCTTCTGCTGCTGATCTCCGTTCCTATGGTGAAACAAAAGTTGAAGTTGATTCAGTTTAGTCGTTCGTAATGCAATGAAGTATCCTCTGAATATCATAACAAACATGAAGCTCATCGTTCTCATATATGAATAAACGAAGTCGACGGGTAACTAGAATCGAAACTATGTTCATTCAGCTTCCATACGCCACCCTCACATTTCAGGGGTAGATTTGTGAACAACAGAAACTTGAATTGGATTCGAATTCTGTGCATTAGCATCATCAGCTAGTTTGTGGAAAGTCCTTTAAATTTCCATCCCATCTTTTACGAGCGATTGGAAACTGGAATGATGCGTCGACATTCAATAAAATCGTATTTCTAGCCATCTGTGATAGTACAATGTGATAGTACAATAGTTTTCAGTATTCATGTTGCCAATTCAATTTTTAAATTCACAGGAGTCTATTCAAGAGTCACAACATTGCCAGTCATTCGATATGAGTAGGAGTACTTACCAAGTATTTATCGACTGTACTTACTTTGTTCAGAAGAGTGTGTTGAAGTTACTAAATATGATGGTGCGAAGCATAGGTCAAACTAGGCCTGGAATGAATTTCATATAGATTTACTTCAACATTTTGCATTCTGCCATTTGAATTAGAACTGCTCCTGAATATTTGTGGTTAGTATTAGGAATGATCTGGTAATTGTCGTCCCAGTTTTGACCTGCAATCCCTACGAATTGTACTGTGGCAAGCAAGAGCTACAGAAGATTGAAATTTCATATGGGAATATCCTTTTAGGATATTTAGTACAAGATTGTAAAAAATCAATTCCCTGGACTTTCACGATTGTACATTATATTGTTATTATAATAATTTTGTTTTTATTCTTAGACGAACGATTTTCTAAATGCTATTTTCTAAGATCAATAAAAAAAATCGATTTTTTCAACCATCCCCAAAGTAATATATGAGTTTTGTTTTCGCAGTTTAAGGCATCTAGTATTTAATTCATAAAAGTATCGTTTCTAAAAAAAGGATAAAAAACCTTTTTTCTTTCAACCGCAAAAAAAATGATAAAATCTTATATGGTAAATTCTTTAAAGAAATCTAAGGCATTTTTTCGAGAAGAAAATTTTATTACCACTATGTCTCATAAGTAATGCTCTGAGTTGACAGATGCCAATGATAAATTGCCTCCCTTAACTTTTTCTTCCGAACAAGTAAAACGATTTGTTGCACTCATTGCACACCAGCTGAAGGTAACTTCGACTTTTCACGATTAATTCATCAAAAAAAAAGGAAAACTTTATTGGAAACTTTTATCAATACATCAAATTTCTTTTAAATCAATTTATCATAAAAAGTCATTTCAAAGTTTTTTTTTTCCTCTTACTTCATTCCTCAGTTTTTCATAGGAAAATTGATCTTGTCACCCTAAATAAGTTTGAATTTCTTGTTGCTTGTGATCGTTTTTGGTCTTTTTTGATTGCGTCTTCTAAATTAACCTCTCAACCAATTCATTATGCATTTGAGTGTAAAACGCTGAACCACTTCATGCCAAGCAATATGATTGATCCTTAAATATCCTCACAAACGTCACCGTTTAATTCCATTCGTAGCAGCGAGATTCCGTGAAGCAACGATTTTATCAAACAACAGGTATATAGAAATACCGGTTATCCTCGTGCCAGTATAATATTATATTTATATCAGACGTCTTGGTACATGGAAGTTTACCTTAAACTTCATAAAATCCGTCATCCATCAAATACGGGTAATCTCTCCAAAAACAGCTTTTAATGCATAACACTTTCAACGTGTGAATTCATAAAAACCACATGGACGGGCCCCATCATGCCGTAATAAAAGAACCCGAGCATGTACCACTTTCAGGGTATCATCCATCCATCCATTCATATAACACCTTAAGCGTAACACCCGTAACATCACCAAGTTTAGACAAACCAAGGAGGGATTTGTGAGGACCCAAACCAGCCAGGCGTCTCATTGGTAGTTGGCGGTAAATGTTATGGCACGGAAAGGTGAAAAAACCAACTGCACATGGAAAGTTTTACACCGCAATTCGCGAAAACATTTCACACCTGAACGGTAGAAAGAAATCTACAAGAATTCTATCTTTTGGAAACTTCTTCTCCCCACCAAACTTTCAGTATTCAATGGAGGATCTGTGAACAAATTTATAGCGACGGACTGAAATTTTTCGATGGAGCAGCGTTTGGGCTGCCGTCACGGGAATCTCTGGGTTTTGGTTGTTATTTTGGGTGGCAGCGCAACATCAACGACAGGACTCTGCCAGGATTCGTATGATGTTGGTTGGATGTTTTCAACGTTGTTCCAATGTGAAAGCCGCGTAACAATGTCCTTAGCTCAGCTAAGCTTCTGTAGTGCTGTTGTCTGACATCACCAAACGCTTGTGTGGTTCTGGTACGATGTTCCTTGCGCTTTCTCACAGCACAAATACGCGACAAATTGATGTATACGTCGTACCAGGAATGAAGAATATTTCGCTCAATTGGCAAGACTTTCGCTTGTTCAAGGCGAGATGAGGAGGATGTGTCAGCTGCGAAGATGATTCTTTCAGTTAATGTGTCTCTCCTTAAAGAAATTGTTTTATGGTGTCTTGAATGCTTCCTTTGGGAGACGGCGGCGTCACAAAGCTTGCAGCAATTCGAGGTGCTCCAGTCATGAATGGTTATGTTAATTTTTTTTTCATCTTTTGGCTGTCGCGAATATTCCAGAAATGAAGAACAGTTGCAAAGACAAAACTTTTAGAAATTCTAAATTTGAAATTTTAACGAAAATTTTCAACTGTTAATTGACACGACAGTCATGATCGGTTTAAAGGACAAAACAAATTGCCTTTTCTTAAAATTAAGCAAGTTGTTTGATAATAAAGGTTGTTTTGCTTCAAATATTAATTAAATATTGGTTTTGGCCTTATTCACCATTACAAATTGACATAAGCCTTAAGGATTGGAATTCCAATTTATATAAAAGAAATTTCTTTTTTATCTGGATTTTTTTTTAAAACGTGTTTTTTTTTGCATCGGATGAAAAACAACAAATATAAAAAATGCAGATTTAAGTATCTACTCAAAGTAAAAAGGGTGCGTTTAGGGCTATTTATTAACCCAATGTTTGCCTTACTTCTTGTCTCCTCACCAGTTAGCTCCCGAATTCGCGATACGGAAAGTTGTTTTTCAAGGAAAATTTTAGTCCACTAAAATAAATTTCCCTCCTTGAGTGGGGAACTCTCACCAATTATCTCTTGAATTGCGGGGACATTTCGACGCGATTTCCGCAATTTAGAATCATAAAAACATGAAATATTGGACCTAATCTTTTTTCACTCAAATTCAACAGTTTTAGTTTGTTGAGTATCTTGAAGTCATTAAATTTCTTTTTAAATTCAAACTGGCGGTTGAAAATGTTTGGGAAAAATTGACCATAGCACTGTTCTCAGAATAACGAACCTAAATTATTCTTTCTGCCCAGCGTCTGGGCTTCGGTCCATATAAATAGATTTTTTTTAAAGTTTTCTTAAAAACTATAATCTAGGATGTGACACCACATGAGTTCAACTTTCTAAAATTTTCTTGAAAACAAAATCTTTTTGTTTGAAATTCGCCCGCTAACTTGATTTAGTGATCGCTAAAAATTTCGTGAAACTCGCCATTAATAAAATAATAGCTTTATAAATGAAGAGACATAGAAACCATGTACAAAATTTGAGTATTTAAAAATCATTATTATTCAAAATTCAAAAAGACCTAATGTATCGGAAATATAAACTGGCCGTAACATGCGGGAAAATGAGCAAGATTTTAAAAGTTTGAAAATATTATTTCAGGGCGTTTCCCTTTGACGGATGACGGTCTAAATTGAATAAGATTAATCACGAACATTTTTTAGAAATTTTTTTGTCGCCATATTGTTTTGAGAGCCATATGTACACCATCTAAGTACAGGCGCACACCGCGGTAGCAAGCATGTAGAATGGTGCCGAAGTGGCAATTTGAGTTTTGAAAACACCTTTAAGCTAGTACTCCAGCGATTTAAGTAGAAATAAGCAAGTAGTAAATACATAAGTCGAAATACACTTATTGCCAGCCCTCGTATTGGTTTGTACGCGTTTTAAAAATTAAAATTTCCACTTTAGATTGTATTGTATTTTTATGTAATAAAAAAAATCAATTGAATTTCGGTGATTATTTATTTTAAAGTGAAAATTAATTCTATTATTAACATAAATGAAAGTGCAGAATAAATATTAATAAATATTAAATGGGAAATATAAGCTAAAATACACAAGCATATATTTTTCAACCTCATTAGTTATTTTACTTTATTTCCAAATTCCCATGACCCAAAATTGAGCAATCAAGTGTAATCTAGCAATAAATCTATGTGTGCTTTTTTACACAGTGGGGTATAACATAAACGTGGTTTTACGATTTACATATTTATACTTTTATATATGGGATAATATTCTCCTTAAATTCTATTTTAGTATACAACATCCGCATTCATAACAACGCATGCACGTGAATTATATCAAATTCCAAATGACAAATTTGTATTCATATAAAAGTTTTATTGTGCGACTCATGTTGGCGTTGCTGTATTATCATTTGTTGTTATCATTATTATTATTATTCATTAATAATTCGCAATATATTTGTTATATAGTAGCACTCATATAGTATTATAGATGCCCCCTGTCGCCTATACTAGTGGATAGTCTCAATAGTAATCACATGTTGAATACAAAATCAGGCTTGCCTCTTAGAGAATAATGGATAAGGCCTTCCGTCCGCCCTTTATGATAGTAACATGTAAGCATTAACACATAAATATACATATGATATTCTATACTAAAGCATCCTATATACACTCGAACCACTATGTTTAAATCGGGAACTTTATATTATTCTCCAATGGTAATTCGGATGGGTAAAGAGGATTTTAAGCACTGTTGGACTTATTCCTATGACTTGGTGTGTATCCTGAAAACCTATGAAATTTCCACTACTTCTGATGTAGTTGTGTTTTTCTTGTTATTGTTATTGTTGTTTAACGCGTATTTAGAGCAATTGTACGATTATATATTCAGGGTCTCATTTATATGGACGTGTAACACAATGTGACAATTTCATATAAATGAACATGAAAATATAGCAACCCATCATTTCTAACCGGTGATAATTTCAATTTACATACACTCGTTTTATGATCTAATATTATTTATTTGTTCAACAATCACAGCAATTGTAAGGTTTATAATGCTGATTTTTGGCTACTATGGTTGGTCGGTTGTTTGGTCGGGGACAAACAATTTAAATAATTTTATTATAGTTTTCAGCAATCAGCGCAAAGGTTTGCTAATTGAATAACAACAACACGTAACTTTTGTGTGGTTCTTTGATAAATTCTCGTTCTCGGTGTGAAGCAAACTTTAAATTCTATCAGGTGTAACTCTATGATTGTTTTAAGTTACAACTAACAAAGCTTTTGCACCATTGAAACATAACGTGGTTGAATACAGATGGTAATTTGGTATCTAGAATTAAAGTCGCTTTTTTCGAAGTTTGCAAATTCCTATAAATTCCGGTTTTTAAAGGATGTTAAAACTAAGATTGAAATTCCAATTAGAGTTTAAGGAATTCTCCATATTATACAAATCAGTGATTCTCTCGACTGATGTAATTATGCTATGTATTTATAGTGGCAACTAATGACACTATTGACATGATTTTTGATCAAAACAAGTAAAAATTTTACGAGAAAATAACATAAACCAGGATTTAAAAATCATTAAATCTATTATTACGATAGCAATTAACACTACCGTTTATCGGATTACTTATATAGGAATAAAAAAAATCAGGTAATACAATTGAGTTAGCCGCTCAGACCCTAATCCGTGATTGAAATTAAAAATAGATTAAAAAAAATTTGTTAATTGAATACTTGACTCTAGTCAATTTACCCATAATTACGGGATAATTAACACGTTTTTCAATTGGTTACCTGATCAGTTGTTTAAATCTTCAATTGTAGTTAAAATAATTGTTGGATGTGTTTTCTACATGAAGACATAATTGAGAGGGGAATTAAATGTAAATCTTTACACTTCAAATTTGACTAGACAAACAAATGAAAAGAACATTGTTAAGTTTCTAGCGATTTTTTTTTTGATTTATACAGTTTTTTTGCCTTTGTTGTTGCTTTTCTACTGTTTGTTTATTTACATAGTGTAGATTATTAAAGAACTTCCTAACACCAGTAGAGTGTTTTTATACCTTCTTCTTTATATTCCTAGTTTTGATATTTGTAATGTAGGTACCGTTTTGTTAAAATTTCCTTGTACTTTGCAGAATATCTTATGAAAATATTTGCATATCATACACAGTACCTACTTTTAAGTTTTTCTTCTAATTCCACGATTCATCACTGTTACACCAAAATAAGCAAAGGCGAGTATGCAAGTATTGTATGTTCACTATGCAATAAGATTGGAGAGATGTATTTATATAGAAAAGTTGTATACATTGGTATTATTCTGTGAAGTGTCGGAAAGTAGTAAGCAAAGGATGCTAGCATATTCACTGGTTTTGACATAATTCTTAAAAGCCCTCGCCTGTAACTCAGCAAGACCTTGTGGGCAAAAAGTGTAGTCAATATGAGGATAACGAGGTACCAAATAAGGAAATTGGACAAGGAGTCTTGAAAACTCCATTGAAACTACAAACTGAATTTCTACAATCCTGCAGGATGGAAATTTTCGGAACAAAACTGATTTTCAGGATAAAACGACAACAAACTCTAAGAAAGTATCAACACATTTTAGAAAAGAAGAAGAAAAAAGGAAATTTGGTGACATAAACGTTTGAAACTCCTGCCACAGAACACTGAAATCCAAATGACAACAAAACGAAACACCGAAAGACTATATGGTAGTTAGATGAAACCTTGGACAATCTAGACCAGTGGTTCTTAACCTTGTTGGAGGAACTGACCCCCGCCAGTTTCATATGCGCGAACCATTCTTATTTGGAAAAATAAAATATGATTTTTCCAAATTCAAAACATAGGTGCACAAAATGAACAAAACCATTAAAGAACAAAAAACATGATTTTCACATAAAAACAAAAAGTGTGTTTTTTGATCTCCGCTGAACGCCGGAGACTGACTCACCGAACCTCTGGGGTTCGAGCGAACCCAGGTTAAGAACCACTGATTTAGACATTTGAATTTTCCCATATGAACAGGGCTTTGAATACGCTTAGGAGTGCTGCAGCGCTCATCTTCATATTCCTGTAATCCTCTTATGTTTATGCTTTTGGCGTTCAAATGGAAAATTCTAATATCCCTTTATGCAGGATGAATGCTTTAGTTTTAGTCGTATTGTGGTTTTCCTCATTTTAAACAAGGATAATTTCAAAACATCTTAACTAGACACAACTTCAACTTTCTGCATCTCACCATCATCTTCTATTCCCCAAAGTCCTGCCGCTCCCTCGCCATGCCCGCCACGCCACACTGCGTCAATCCCGATAGTAGATACTTAAGTATTTGTATATTTCTAGTGAACTGCGGCAGCGACCAAAACTTAAGTGTATACGAGTATGTATAGTCGGTTGTGCACAATTGGATTCCAAAGGATGCATTCTCAATATTGCCTTGCGAACTGAAGCTTCGTGCGCCTCTAAAATTTAGATGTACTTATCTTTATGTAAGGCACTTGCAAATTTCATATACACATATGTAAATATTTAGTTCCATTCAGTTATACATGGCCCTTTCGATGTGGGTGGCAAAATGTTGTGCTACTTCTCACCTCCGAGTTTACTTAGTTCCATTTGCTTTGGGAATTCTCGTCCCGCTATTTGTTATGTTACGAGCATAAATATCTGCTTATGTCTCCATCTCATATTCCCATATAAACATATAAATGTTTCTAAGCAAACGGTTTTCTCACGAAAAATAGCGAAACAAATAATACCGTAAAGTTTTACGAATATTCACGTGGTTAATGTTCTTAGTTTAAAATATCCTGGAAAACAAGGCAATATACTGTCGGCTATCCCTTTTCGGTTATGTGAAACGTGTTAAATCTAAGATTAAGAGCTGTAAGACAACATTCGTCTTGTATGCTCAACTCGGTAAACAATTTGTTTTCTTAACTGCGACAGTGTCGCTTGTTTTACAAATTTAAACACATTTGAAAATGACACAATAAGAAGTGAGTTAATACTTATATAGTATTTTTGAGGAATTTTAACTCGTATATCTTTTAGTATTTTAGAAGAAAGAAAATATTGCTTTTAATTCGATTTAATCCTCAATAAAAAAACCTTTTAAACTATTTGCGGAATGAGATTCATTTTTTATGTATCGTGACGTCAGGCATACAATTTATATTTTTAGCGATTAATGAATTTTAAAATAAATTTCGTTCTCGAGTTATTTAAGATACGTACGACGGACAGACAGACGCACGGACATCCTCATAATTTTGCCTGAAACGGATTGCATACTGATCAGAAATGTTCTAACAACATTTCTTTCTATAGAAGAGTTAAGTAAATATTTCTCAAAAAAGTTTTTTTTTTATATGTTGAGATTTAAAGTTGAAATTGAAATTCTCAACAGTAAGTTACCAAAACATAAAAATAAACTATTCCCCCTATTAGGTATTCTTGAATTTAACACAAATTCAAACTCTAAATAATATGGGAATTCAAAATTGGGTGAAATAAACAAATGTGGAAAAATGTGGGGAGTGTAATACACATTAAGAATTAATTTCAATGCATACAATTTTATTTATGCAGTCAAATCCGTAAATTGTAATTAACCTCGATATATTATACTTGCTCAATTTGCCCTCATACGAGTAGCAAATAGTAATAACAATAGTATCCGTTATGATATTTCTGGTAGAGGGGGAGGGGGAGGGAGAGGGGTTGACGGGATGTTACTAATAGGAACAACATAACCATCAACCAGTACAAATGGACCCTGGAGCTTTTTGATATTGTTTCAACTATAGGATCGGATTAATACACCGCAGCAACATCGGATTCAAATGCTGTGTCTGTGATTATTTGACAGCATAATACTTTTTGTCCGGTAATAAACGAACTATGCAAACATTATTTTTACATGATATTAAATGTTTGTTTTATGTATCTGGTTTCGCCGTCATCGTAGCTGGGAATTAGTTACCACCAAATTTGATATCTATACGAGAACATACAGTCAAGTACTGAAGGTTACACAAAAATTTCGTTCTTTAATGGTAAAATGTGGACATAGGGTGAGTGGATTTGAAACAGGGCGAACAGCAAAAAATTAATTTGCATAATTAATTCGGATTTTGGGCGTTTTTGTTTTCGAATATATGTATATATATATTTCTTCTTTCAATGAACGGCCATGTATCTACGAAGATAAATACATAAATATAATAGTAAAAACATATTTTTTTTTCTGTTACGTTTACGAACCACCTGCAATTATTGGACCATAATTATGCTAATGGTATTATTATGGGTACAAAGTTCCTACAAACTTAATTATTTGGCTTTTAATTACTCATTTTATTATTTAATTTACCTAAATTGTATTCATTTTATATTATGTCGTGCTAAATATGGCAGCCAAGTCATTTACATCTCTTTTTTGACTGATGTTTATGCGCGTGTAGAACTTTATTGGTCGGAACTATGTTTGTGGTAAAATTCTACCATTTCTGCAAGTGCAACATTTAACAATCCAGTAAACAGGCATTGGGAAATTAATTTATTTTTTATTATAATTTTATTAATAAAACAAATATGGAATAGTTTTACTAATTATGTTAAAAGTGTTTGTAATAATATAAATATTTTCACTTAAGACATATAACGTGTCTTCAGTTCAAACTTTAACATAACTTTTGCTGAAGTAAACTTTCTTGTTGTCAGCCAAGTTGGGGTGGAAACTTTCAGCAAACTGTCTGTCATAATTAGCAAGGAGTATATGAATGCCCACGCTACCAAATCTTTTCATATATATGTTATTTTTGTTAAACATATACGTACCTATCCGTATTTTGTACTTTCTTATGTTTCGCATACAGACATACACCTGTTCATATATGGATTTTGCATTACAGTCTCTTATGAAACTCATACGCAACTCAAATTATGGACTTTTTCTTTTCAAATATTAATTTCAAAGTGATGTGGTGAGAATTTTGTTCTTTCGAGCTTGAATTTAGTGGTGCCAAAACGCTTTCAATTATAACTTTCAACACAGTCAATTACGAAAAGTTCTCAATAAGTTTTACATTGTAATTGAATCATGCATTCAAACACTGTGACAAACTCTATGACCTATTTGCGGAAACTTCTTTCTGTGGAGTAAGTATAAAAAGTATGTCTCCGTCGAATGTTTTTGGGTTATTCGTAAAGTTAGTTGAAAATCTAATTTATTGGATTTTTTTCTGTTTAAAATCTTTTTTTTTAATGTTAGACTCTTTTCTAAATAACTTGGGTTTTCTCAATGTCTATAATTCATTAAAAAATGGTTGAAATGTATCAGTTGGTTTGCTCCCAAAAAGCTATCAGAGGTGTTTCATATTTTAGAGCATTTTAAAACGTTTGCTTTATCTTTAAAATTTTGGTTTTTATGTACCATATCTAAAAACGGTTGAGGACATTTTCATAAACACACGAATCAATAAAAAATAGTTAGTTTGTTGAGAAACAAAACATTCTTTTCACAAAAAATTGAACAAAAAATTTTTTTTTTCAAAACCACAAGCAAACAAGTTTTTTGTACGTTTCATATGAAAATATTTTATTTTACCATTAAATCGTCAAATACCAAAATAGTTTATCGCACGATTTTACACACAATTTCCATTTTCTTACAAAGGTGTTACTCTGTTCGAAAAAATCGCCAACGAAAAAGATGTTTTTTGTCTTTGAATCAGTCCATAAAACACGCAACGCAAATTTTTGCCTTTTCGAATCTCCCTCGAAACGCTTTTTAACGATTTTTTGTATGAAATTTAATCCTGCCGTCACTACCTCCTATATGTTTGACGGATTTTATACACAATCCGTTTGATTCATAAATATAACAAAAGCTATAATTGCCAATCTGGCAATTATTGAAAACCCGTATGGTGATATTCGTATCAAAATTCGAACAGTTGTACCAAAATTCCACTTTGAAGTCAAATTTTCCAATAAGATTTTTTAAAATTTATTCCAATCGGATTTTGATGTATGGGAGTTTTATCCTAAATAACTTTTGTTCTTGGACTTTTTTGATAAGATGCACCGTTCTCGAGATATTCACAAAAACTATTTTCGTTCGTATGGGTGGTACCCCCCTAATGGTCCATTTTTGCCCATGAACGAACTTAGCCTCGCATTTTACGAAAAACGGATATGCGCAAAATTTTAAGTCTCTAGCTCAATCCGTGCGCCCGCAATCCGCGCCACAGACAGACGGACAGACAGACAGACGGACGGACATGCAGAAATTAATTATTTTTATCATTCTAAACACACTGGTGTAATTCATTTTTATGTGTGATGACGGGATCTTGGCGTTACAAACGGTAAGGCAAAGTTAATATACCCTTTGGTTTCACCATACGGGTATAAAAATACATAAATTCTCGACTGAAGATTGGATGCTAATGCTAAATATTTTTGATATTTTTCTCAAACACTGGAAACGTTATAATCAAACTTCACTATTTTTCAGAAAATATAACTGAAAAATTCTTATATTGAAAATAAATTACCTTTATTGTGGTAAGAAGTATGCTGGTAAAACTAGAACCTACCATAAAATGTTATCTACAAAATGTGTGGATTTTTCCAAGATAAGAGAGAAATATTTTCTTAATTCGCTACCTGTTCGACAACTCATTTTCTTTGCAATTTTCACTCCATCAAAATAAATATATCGACAAGTAAGACGTATAAATTTCTAGTCCTGAGCTAGTTAAGTATTTTATTACGTGTCGAATACCAAAGTGCTAATAAACAGAACGTGTACACCGATAAGCCCTTTCTGCTACTTTATGGACGACGACGACCACGACTTTCACTCTTCTGGTATTTGACCCGAATCGGAATACAGAGGATGAGGTTGAAATCACGCAGAATTCGAGCCATGGTCTTAACCAGTTTGAGGAACTTGGGGCATCCGATCCTTTATCCAATTCCCGTGCTATCCCAGCCGACCGCCGGCCGTTGGTCAAGTCCAGTCAGCAATAAATCCAATGCGCCTTAGATAAAACTCACCAGATAGGTGGACTATCGGCAGATTGATAGTTCATTAAGAGGAGATTAATGTGGTGCTTAAGAAGCTCAATAAAAGGCACAACAATTGAATTCCACTCTGTTACGTGTTTTTTTTTTCTTTGTTGCGTTCTCTTATACACTCCTCTGGGGAATGAGTAACAGACGAGGATTTTGAGCTGCTTTACTTTGCTTCATGAAGGACGAAAAACCTACAAGAAAGGACGAATGAATATAATAAGGAGAAGTAGACGAATTCGAGTATCAGAATCGAAGTCAACGAACGAACGGACTTTTTTAAATATTGGTGAATGTTACCAAGGGCCGTGTGGAGTCGCACGGATATATGGGGGGAGGTTTTCTGTTGTACTAAACCCCATTAAATAGTCTAAGACTGGAAACGTGTCTGCTTACGTCTCGTCTTTCAGGCACAATAGCTGGTAAGTTGAAGATAAACATTTAATTGGCGATTAAGGACCACAATAACCTGTCTTCAGAAAATCCTTCTATTGTGGTTGAATTCTAAAAAAGGCATAATAAATGAAATTCACTAGAATTTGATAATTTCTCATTTTACTATTAATAGGTACTTAATGCAATTATTTTGTAAACGCCAAATTACAGACAATGAATGAAAGTAAACATAAACGCCTAAATATATGCAATACATACAAATAATTTGTTTAACGCAGCAAAGCTCAAAAGTGTCTGCCGAACTTGTGTTTGCGACTGTTAGATTTTTTTAAAGATTTTATTAAAAAATATCTAAAAATAAAAATAATTCTTTGGGCATTGTGTATGAGAAACAAAAGCGAGATAAATATTTAATTTTTTACGTTTTTACCTTTTATTCTTTACGTGTTTCTGATACATATTTTTACGTTTTTCTGATTCACATACACAAGAAAAAAAATCGATCTGGGCAAGCTTTTTTTTTTTTGCAAAACTCATTTTATTTCTTAACATGGTCTTCTTCTAACAATTCTCCAATTTTTTGAAATTTTAGAATATGATCCGACATAGTTTTTGCATGTATTAAATACCAATTCAAAATCTTTATAAACTCGATTTCATAACTCCAATCGGAATTTATGTATGAATTTCCTTTAAAGTATTTTTATACTTTTGTTGAAATATTTTTAAAAATGCTGCAATTTGTAAGCAAAAGATAAACCGAAATATACAATATTTTAGCAACACAGTTTATTTATCTAAAAAATGCCTGACAGTTAACGAATTTGCGTTACAATCGGTGTATGTTTGAATTGAATAAAGTTGATTGATACTATAAGGCTGCTCATCTGCTGGAAGGCTCTTCAATACAATTTCTCAAAATGATGCCCAGCCATATAAATACAAGTTCGTATATCATTGATCCACAAAAGTTGAAACTAAACTAAATTTTATCCCTCCGGTCCAAAGATTTCATTTCTTCCTTACGTGATTTAAGGTCCGTGTGTGTGTGGCTCTAGTACAATGCACACGTTCTCATGCAGTAGCTACCATGATTTTGATTACATTGTAAATTAGTTGTTGATTTTCCAGTCGTTGTGTTTTGCGAAAATTTTCCCATTTTGTCTACAAAGTTATGCTATTTTCTACGGCTTTCCATTTCGGAATTTTCATTCTTGTTTCTTTGTTGTCGAATGTTAAGTTCAAAAACAAAAAAAAAACTTATCTGTGAAAATATATTAAAGTTTAGAGTAAAATAGTTTACTTCATTACTGGAATAAAGTTTAGCTTGCAGCAATTTTACCAAAGAAATTTCTTAGGAAATTTGGTTCGTTCACCATCTTTATACATACATATGTGTACATACTATGAAAATTTTCGCAACGAACCTTTAAAACTGAAAAAAAAAAAATTTTTGTTGAAAGTGATTTGATTAGTATGTTTCGTCAAAAGTAAAAATATTTCTTTACTCATAAATTCTCGTGTTACGTATACATTTGCATTCATAACAAATCTTTGTAAACTTTATTCATAAAAAATCGATTTGAAGAACTCATTTCAGAAATTTTATTGGCCTGTAATAAATGTTTTCTTTTGATAGTAATTAGCCAACATACAACTGGGAAATTTTGGTAGTAAATAGGAACAATATTAACCTAGGAAATAAAAATATTCTTTTAGAAACATAACAAAAGCTATAATTGCCAATCTGGCAATTATTGAAAACCCGTATGGTGATACTCGTATCAAAATTGTACCAAAATTTCACTTTGACTCAAACTTTCCAATAAGATTTTTTAAAATGTATTCCAATCGGATTTTGATGTATGCAAGTTTTATGTAGAATCATATTCTAAATAACTTTTGTTCTTGCACTTCTTGGATAAGATGCACCGTTTTTGAGATATTCGTAAAAAACGTTTTCGTTCGTATGGGGGGTACCCCCCCTAATGGTCCATTTTTGCCCATTAACGAACTTAGCCTTGAATTTTACGAAAAAACAATCTGCGTAAAATATCACGTCTCTAGCTCAATCCGTGCGCCCGCAATCCGCGTCACATACGGACGAAAACGTTTTTTGTGAATATCTCAAAAACGGTACATGTTATCAAAAAAGTGCAAGAACAAAAGTAATTTAGGATATGATTCTACATATAACTTCCATACATCAAAATCCGATTGGAATAAATTTTAAAAAATCTTATTGGAAAGTTTGACTTCAAAGTGAAATTTTGGTACAACTGTTCGAATTTTGATACGAATATCACCATACGGGTTTTCAATGATTGCCAGATTGGCAATTATAGCTTTTGTTATGTTTTAATTAAAATTTAATATTTTTATTTTGATAATTTTCCGGACTATAGGTCATATTGGAATAAATTTAATAAAAAACCATCATTTATACAGCATTATGTTTATTTCAAGTTCATTTTTTAAAATTATTAGCACATACATACAATATTTCTTTTCTGTTATTCTTTTTTATTGATAAGCAATCATTTTTGTTAATGAAAACTAAAAATTTCATTTAATGAAATATAAAAAAGAAACTTAAATAACTGTATCCTTAGCTAATTCAATGTCACTAACTTAAATTTATAATTATTTTCATTCCAGTATTTTGTTTAATTCATTTATTTATATAAATGCCCTTTAAATATTTTATATCGTAAATTTTTGTTTTCTTTTTTACATATGAACATTAAAACATTTTTCATGACTTAGGTATCATTTATTATAATTAGATTTTTTTTATACATTTCTTTTCAATATTTAACTTTCTATAACTTAACATAATCTCATTTTATTTTATTGTTTTCTATTTATATAATATAAATATTACTATTACTTTTTTTTATTTGGTAATGTTTAGAGATTTCATTCACAACAGTTCGTATTCCATATTATTATTTATCGCCTTAAATTTTTTTTATTAAACTTGCGTTCTTTATGTTAATTTATATCAAAATTAAGATTATTAACACGGAAATCAATTTTGGTGCTATTATTTTAGAGGATGTGGACAATATTAATTGTGCTAGGTGTTCTAGAATTGTTACAAAAATGTAAAAACATTGCCATCCAATTGGAACTGAAACGGAAGATTTTCGAAGTTGGTAATAGAAAAGTATTTATAGTAATTTTATTTCTAGCTTTGCTGATCCAATTTCAATTATTATCGGAAAGTGTGCTTCTAAATTAAAGAGCAAAAATAGAATTTATTGTGATTTGAAATGAAAAAAATTGTCACTACAGCCATGATGAATTAATCTAGTCGTCTTAAGTATGTAGTCCAATACCACATATTTTTTTTAGTAATAGCTTAAATTACATTGAGTTTTTTTTACTGGTTTATCAGAATTTCATTGCAGAGCTGGTATACGGAGAGAAACCCAAATAGGAATATACGAGGCAGTGCA
The DNA here is from genome assembly GCA_964034945.1 of Chrysopilus asiliformis. NCBI lineage: Eukaryota > Metazoa > Arthropoda > Insecta > Diptera > Rhagionidae > Chrysopilus > Chrysopilus asiliformis. The sequence continues at coordinate 662,645 of OZ035961.1, forward strand.
CTCTTCTGCAATGATTACCAAAAAAAAAAATAGGGAATTATTCCTATTAATTCTGGAAAATTTCCAATGAATTGCCGTATTGTTTGGAAGTCATTACCAAAAATATTTCACTGTCTCGTATATTCGTATTTTTTGTAGGAATATGTTTCTGTCCGTGTGATTGATCTGGCACTGAAAATAAACCTAACCCGAGATTTTACTATGAAAATCGCAAAAATATTTTTGATATCAATTTCTTTCACAAATTAGTAGTACAAGAAATCCACTTTTAGTTTGAAATGTTTTCCACTAAATTGCCAATAATAACGAAAAATTCCAGAAAATCTTGCATTTTTTAAGTTATTAATCAACTGTGTTTTCGTTTTATTTAAGAGAAACGAAAACACCGTTTATTTTACTTTGAATATGTAAAATTTAAGAATGGGTACAAAAAGAGTCTATATAAGTTCGCTGTTTCTTTAGACAAATCTACGGAGTCCAAGGATTTTGCACCGCACGTCACTGGATTAACGTAAATATTATAACAGCTTCATGGGAAATTTTTTTGATTTTGTATTCCAAGAAAAAAATGTTTAAAAATAAAAACTAAAACAAATACAACAGATTTATGTAGATTTTAAAATTGTTGATCAAAGAATTTAATTAATTTTTATCCAAAAATATGTCATCTTAAATGACCCTGTCGAACTTTTTATTTTGTGACCAAGCTTAATATTAAATATAAAAATATAAAATGGTAGAAGAGGGAAACCGTAAAAAATATAAAATTACAAACCTAAAGCATTTTTCGAATAAGCTTCTCTTTGGGAATTATTACGTTTCCAATATGTTTTAATTGATTTTCAGTGAATAACAAATAAACTTTCAAAATACCTATGGATGATTAAATTGTGGTGTAGATTTTCAATTAATTCGCATTCATACATAATATTGTTTTACATATTGCGGTAGATTTTATTTTGTTACTTTGCCATATAAAACCCTTTAATTAAACGTTAATCTGTCTGGTGATTTTAAAATTTAAATATTGATATACCATATTGTACATATTGTAGTATAATATTCATTTTGGGGTAGATTTTTCGAGATATTTATGAAATTGCATTGAATGCATCGATTTTTGTTTCCTTTTTTTTCTTGCAAAAAGTGGCATTAAAATTCGTTCGACATGGATTTTTGTATTGTCCTGTGCGCCCCTTGCTCGTTATTTTCATTATTTTATGTTCTCTTTTGTTGCATTTAAATTTTACCGAGGATACAAATTTAATGCGTACACATTTTAATGCAAATTGTTTTCATGTCTTTTAGGTGCGGTGCGTTCCATTCATATATCATTTCATTAAATAGATAGTTATTCATATTGAATTTACTTAATTTAAATGTACCTAAAATACAGTATTATGACTACCTTTTTTTTTTTAAAAACAGAAATATTTCTTTTTATTATAAATAATGATTTTCATCGTGCTTTTTCTCGTGAAATATTATTCATGTTTACGTGTATCGTCTGAAAATATATACGGTATTTTCATATTTATATATCAAAAGGTTTTATTTTTTATTCTTTCTATTAATTTAACCGTAAAAATTAAATGAGTAAAAAATCAAAAAAGAACATAAACAATTTTTTTTTAATATTTATATTTTTTTATATAAACGATTTTTTTTAATTTCAATTTATTATTAAATATTTTAAATGGTTTGCTTAAATTTTAAACTTGAATTAACTATCTGCAATTAAGCTGGATTCTGTGAAAGAACGCAATACAGGCCAAACACATATTTGCTGCTAGCAGTGTGTTCAATATTGTTGTTGATGTCGAAATAGATGAAGTTCTGTGTTGACTTAAATGAAAAACTCTTCGCAAAATTCCGGCATCGACAGTTCGGGATGCATGCGATGAAGTAACTAAAAATTTAAATATTGATTTTACTTTGATTTATTTGAAATTAAAAACAATAACGAAATAAATTGATTAGTAAAGATTTATTAAAATTATCCTAGTAAGCTAATAATTGTTGAAAGGGCACCAAGTAGCGACTAAGCAAGAAAGAAATTTTATTATTGGAGACTAGAATGTAGACCTGTCGTTATCTGGATTAAAAAATTGGTGTATGTTTTGAAAAATATTCAGAAATCACTTTCTTGACAACTTTTGAGAAACCAGTGTTGTCCTTACAGGATATTTGGGTAAAATGGTTAAAATGTTGACATTAGATCCGCGAAGAGCAAATTTAAAAAAATAACACAACGCCGATTTTTGCCGGAAAATAGGGGAAAAGAAGATATTTTTTGGACATTGGTGTTAACAATTTTTCAGGACCTTAACGAATTCTCCCGAAGATGGGACCTCGTTCAATCGCTATTTCTCGTCCCTGAAAACATTTTGTAAGTAAATAAAATGTAAGAATTCACAAAATTTCCGCGCTCGCTTTAAAAAAAATCAGTCAACCTCCCTGATATACAAGTCCTCTACTCATAGGCACTCTACACATTAGTTGCGTTTTTTTAATGTTCTAGAACATGGAACATTAAAAAAACGATCCAGTGTAAGTGGGAAATTTCATTGAGTTCGAATGGCAACTAACTTCATGTTGGTTACATCAGTAGGCCGTTACTGCTATATTTTCTTGATATAATCACGATTCGCTATCTCCCATGATTAAAACTATTTCGCTGTCGAACAGAACCAACAAACCACCAACACAAAATCCTCAATTGAGAATAAAATGTCAGATTTATTATGTTGAAGTTAGCAGCATTTCATTACCGTACATTACCGTATAAAATTTCCCTTTGTTCCAAGCGCTGTTCGAGTTGAAAAGGTGGTGCAGGATTTTGTATGGAAATCTTGTTCTGAACTGCTTCAGAACATTAAAAAAACGCAACTATTAATAGCGGTGAAATTTAATTCTATGTGAAGACGTATTTTTAAGCATATATAAACATATCCGTTTACAAAAACCTGGACCTTTTCAAATACTGTGAAATATTTGTCACCACACATTACTGTTCTCTATCAACGAATTTAGTTACCTAGGCTTTTATCCAAAATTTAGGAAATCTATCAGAGATTCTTGGATATTTGTAAAATGAAAAGAACTAAATAAATACGAGTACGTTATGACAAGGACAAAATTAGATCAAAATCCTAAAAAAAAATCTGGATACTTTCCTGAACTTTCAATGTGTTTTTGCATATGTGGCCTAAACTGAATTCATTAAAAGTCACCATAAATGATGAAAAAGTTTTTACAGAAAAAAACTGGTATACAGTGATTCATATATACATAAAGATGAGTAGCCATCGGGGGTTTTTCCCGACAACGACATCAGTCGCACCTGCAGAAAGTTATAAAAGTTTAGTTTAGTGCATCAGAACGAAGCAAGGATGTGTGCGAGTATCCTGTCGTCGTAGCCATTGGAAATGGCCTGACAATAATTAACGTCTGTCAGGGATTTTTTTTTTAGATAATCCTTGTCTCTATGTTTGCGTGCATTTCTGTTGGTTAGTTTTTCCACTTTTCAAAGCATTTCGTATGCAAAATGAAATAAAAGGATAATGGCTGGAACTTGGCCACGATTCCACCAGGTGATTACAATAGACAGCGTGAATATTGGATTTGAGAATTTGCATTCGAGTCTTGTATTATTCAAGAATCCTTTAAATTTTTAAAATTTAGATATATTGGTACTGATAGTTACACTATTTCGCGGCAATAAAAGCTATCAACAAAAGATCGCAACAATTTTTATTTCAAGATTGGAAATACAAAAACTACTTATGTCTAATTGTATAAATATTCCTGTTGAAAGATTGACTTTTTGAAGTAAAGTCACGCCTATTAGATAATAACAATTTCAACATTCACGATATAGTAGAATAATTGAACATGTCTATCGCTCTTTAATGACCCGAAAGATAATTAAATACTTTAATTGATCAAATAAAAACAAAGTTTCGCCGAAATACAAAGTAATCTCGAAGCCATTGATTACGTAATTGAGCTGGCACAGTCACAACATCTCAATATCCTTCTACACTTGTTCTGATTCCAAAAAGCTATTATTTAGAGGAAGGCTAAGAGCATCCTTCGAGTTGGTTTTTACCAAACTCCTGAAACCTTGCTTCGAATGACCAACCAAATGAATAAATGACGACAATGGATGACAGGTATCTGTGTTTTTCCAGGTGAGCATCCAAGGCATGAAAAAAAAATCCCACAACAAAATAGGGAAGAAAAAGGAGGACGAATTGTGGCAGTGGCACTTTGTTTTCTTTTCCTTCATTCCATTAAATGTTGGTATTTTTCTTTCGTTTCCCCTTTATTTTGTTTTGCAGTAGTCCACAATCGGTAAAGTTCCTTTCATTTTTTTTCCGTTATTTCGGTATTCCCTATTTTTGGCTCTATTTTCCAAATGTATCATGAAAGGTAAAGTAAAAAAGGCTATTTACAATGGGCCGGCAGAAGCAGCAGCAGCAGTGAAGTAGAACTGTAGAGGAATAAAGGGGAAAAGATATCGTCCTATGCGAATATAGATAGAGGTGGTGACTCAGGATACGATGGGTTTATTGTGTGCATGCCTGCCACGACATTAATTGAATGTCCTTTGCTGACGGCCAAATTGATGTCATTTGCTTGCCAAATGGCCCATACCGAGTGGGTGGCTGCCTATTTTTCCATAAAAAACGGAAAATCTTTCTCCATCTTTATTCAACTGTCCCATTTTGTCCTGCCTCATGCAATTTTTCCTTTATTTTGGCTTATATTTATCTATTTTTTCATGCAGAAGGATCGACTATTGTTATTCATCGTATAGAAGTAAACAATGCCATGGATTTGTTAGGCATCCCTATTTCTCGGAAGAATGAGTTAAATGTACTTAAAGCATACGAAGAAGTATCTATCCGCCCGTATGTAGCAATATGAAACATAGCCTTAAATAAATAGTTTGCCAACTCGAAAGTTGTATGCGGTTCACGAAGACGGATAGAATACGTGGGCCAACGGATGAACTTTTTGAGGACAGCCATATAGCGATATTTTGGGAAAATTATTTTCTGGCCAAAGTGTGATACAACAGTCGATAATTAAAATCGACGACAAAGGCAAAGAAATTTATCAGCATCATATGCAAAATTATTAGAATTTTCATGAAAATTCAAGTTTTGTCACACAATGTGACATACATTAGTTTGATACATCAGTCATACAAGAAAAGCATACTACTTGACTACACGTAGAGAAAAAAATAGTAAATTAAACTACTTTATGATGAGAAATTGGAACTATTACGAAAATAGTATCAGTTGCAAAATAGTTAATTTCAATTGAAAAAATAGTCAATTTAAAAAATTTTGATCTCGAATCCGTTGTCCGTTTTTCGATAGCTCTCACGGTCTGGCCAGGGCGCCTAGGGTCGCCTCAAAAAGTGGAGATAGCTCAAAATGGACAACGGATTTCGATTTCTCGTCGCCCAAAACCCCTACATGCCAAGTTTCAGCGCGATCAGACAAAAATTCAGAAAAAAACATTTTTTGCCATCAAAAAATCATGGACTAACCACTGCAATTTTTTGCGATTTTTTTCAAAAAAAAAATGTCGCTGAAACTTGGTGTAGAGGGTAATGGGGGGCCGCTGATCACGAATCCGTTGTCCGTTTTTCGATAGCTCTCACGGTCTGGCCAGGGCGCCTAGGGTCGCCTCAAAAAGTGGAGATAGCTCAAAATGGACAACGGATTTCGATTTCTCGTCGCCCAAAACCCCTACATGCCAAGTTTCAGCGCGATCAGACAAAAATTCAGAAAAAAACATTTTTTGCCATCAAAAAATCATGGAACCACTGCAATTTTTTGCGATTTTTTTCAAAAAAAAAATGTCGCTGAAACTTGGTGTAGAGGGTAATGGGGGGCCGCTGATCACGAATCCGTTGTCCGTTTTTCGATAGCTCTCACGGTCTGGCCAGGGCGTCTAGGATCGCCTCAAAAAGTGGAGATAGCTCAAAATGGACAACGGATTTCGATTTCTCGTCGCCCAAAACCCCTACATGCCAAGTTTCAGCGCGATCAGACAAAAATTCAGAAAAAAACATTTTTTGCCATCAAAAAATCATGGACTAACCACTGCAATTTTTTGCGATTTTTTTCAAAAAAAAAAATGTCGCTGAAACTTGGTGTAGAGGGTAATGGGGGGCCGCTGATCACGAATCCGTTGTCCGTTTTTCGATAGCTCTCACGGTCTGGCCAGGGCGTCTAGGATCGCCTCAAAAAGTGGAGATAGCTCAAAATGGACAACGGATTTCGATTTCTCGTCGCCCAAAACCCCTACATGCCAAGTTTCAGCGCGATCAGACAAAAATTCAGAAAAAAACATTTTTTGCCATCAAAAAATCATGGACTAACCACTGCAATTTTTTGCGATTTTTTTCAAAAAAAAAATGTCGCTGAAACTTGGTGTAGAGGGTAATGGGGGGCCGCTGATCACGAATCCGTTGTCCGTTTTTCGATAGCTCTCACGGTCTGGCCAGGGCGCCTAGGGTCGCCTCAAAAAGTGGAGATAGCTCAAAATGGACAACGGATTTCGATTTCTCGTCGCCCAAAACCCCTACATGCCAAGTTTCAGCGCGATCAGACAAAAATTCAGAAAAAAACATTTTTTGCCATCAAAAAATCATGGACTAACCACTGCAATTTTTTGCGATTTTTTTCAAAAAAAAAATGTCGCTGAAACTTGGTGTAGAGGGTAATGGGGGGCCGCTGATCACGAATCCGTTGTCCGTTTTTCGATAGCTCTCACGGTCTGGCCAGGGCGTCTAGGATCGCCTCAAAAAGTGGAGATAGCTCAAAATGGACAACGGATTTCGATTTCTCGTCGCCCAAAACCCCTACATGCCAAGTTTCAGCGCGATCAGACAAAAATTCAGAAAAAAACATTTTTTGCCATCAAAAAATCATGGACTAACCACTGCAATTTTTTGCGATTTTTTTCAAAAAAAAAATGTCGCTGAAACTTGGTGTAGAGGGTAATGGGGGGCCGCTGATCACGAATCCGTTGTCCGTTTTTCGATAGCTCTCACGGTCTGGCCAGGGCGCCTAGGGTCGCCTCAAAAAGTGGAGATAGCTCAAAATGGACAACGGATTTCGATTTCTCGTCGCCCAAAACCCCTACATGCCAAGTTTCAGCGCGATCAGACAAAAATTCAGAAAAAAACATTTTTTGCCATCAAAAAATCATGGACTAACCACTGCAATTTTTTGCGATTTTTTTCAAAAAAAAAATGTCGCTGAAACTTGGTGTAGAGGGTAATGGGGGGCCGCTGATCACGAATCCGTTGTCCGTTTTTCGATAGCTCTCACGGTCTGGCCAGGGCGCCTAGGGTCGCCTCAAAAAGTGGAGATAGCTCAAAATGGACAACGGATTTCGATTTCTCGTCGCCCAAAACCCCTACATGCCAAGTTTCAGCGCGATCAGACAAAAATTCAGAAAAAAACATTTTTTGCCATCAAAAAATCATGGACTAACCACTGCAATTTTTTGCGATTTTTTTCAAAAAAAAAATGTCGCTGAAACTTGGTGTAGAGGGTAATGGGGGGCCGCTGATCACGAATCCGTTGTCCGTTTTTCGATAGCTCTCACGGTCTGGCCAGGGCGCCTAGGGTCGCCTCAAAAAGTGGAGATAGCTCAAAATGGACAACGGATTTCGATTTCTCGTCGCCCAAAACCCCTACATGCCAAGTTTCAGCGCGATCAGACAAAAATTCAGAAAAAAACATTTTTTGCCATCAAAAAATCATGGACTAACCACTGCAATTTTTTGCGATTTTTTTCAAAAAAAAAATGTCGCTGAAACTTGGTGTAGAGGGTAATGGGGGGCCGCTGATCACGAATCCGTTGTCCGTTTTTCGATAGCTCTCACGGTCTGGCCAGGGCGTCTAGGATCGCCTCAAAAAGTGGAGATAGCTCAAAATGGACAACGGATTTCGATTTCTCGTCGCCCAAAACCCCTACATGCCAAGTTTCAGCGCGATCAGACAAAAATTCAGAAAAAAACATTTTTTGCCATCAAAAAATCATGGACTAACCACTGCAATTTTTTGCGATTTTTTTCAAAAAAAAAATGTCGCTGAAACTTGGTGTAGAGGGTAATGGGGGGCCGCTGATCACGAATCCGTTGTCCGTTTTTCGATAGCTCTCACGGTCTGGCCAGGGCGCCTAGGGTCGCCTCAAAAAGTGGAGATAGCTCAAAATGGACAACGGATTTCGATTTCTCGTCGCCCAAAACCCCTACATGCCAAGTTTCAGCGCGATCAGACAAAAATTCAGAAAAAAACATTTTTTGCCATCAAAAAATCATGGACTAACCACTGCAATTTTTTGCGATTTTTTTCAAAAAAAAAATGTCGCTGAAACTTGGTGTAGAGGGTAATGGGGGGCCGCTGATCACGAATCCGTTGTCCGTTTTTCGATAGCTCTCACGGTCTGGCCAGGGCGTCTAGGATCGCCTCAAAAAGTGGAGATAGCTCAAAATGGACAACGGATTTCGATTTCTCGTCGCCCAAAACCCCTACATGCCAAGTTTCAGCGCGATCAGACAAAAATTCAGAAAAAAACATTTTTTGCCATCAAAAAATCATGGACTAACCACTGCAATTTTTTGCGATTTTTTTCAAAAAAAAAATGTCGCTGAAACTTGGTGTAGAGGGTAATGGGGGGCCGCTGATCACGAATCCGTTGTCCGTTTTTCGATAGCTCTCACGGTCTGGCCAGGGCGCCTAGGGTCGCCTCAAAAAGTGGAGATAGCTCAAAATGGACAACGGATTTCGATTTCTCGTCGCCCAAAACCCCTACATGCCAAGTTTCAGCGCGATCAGACAAAAATTCAGAAAAAAACATTTTTTGCCATCAAAAAATCATGGACTACACTGCAATTTTTTGCGATTTTTTTCAAAAAAAAAATGTCGCTGAAACTTGGTGTAGAGGGTAATGGGGGGCCGCTGATCACGAATCCGTTGTCCGTTTTTCGATAGCTCTCACGGTCTGGCCAGGGCGTCTAGGATCGCCTCAAAAAGTGGAGATAGCTCAAAATGGACAACGGATTTCGATTTCTCGTCGCCCAAAACCCCTACATGCCAAGTTTCAGCGCGATCAGACAAAAATTCAGAAAAAAACATTTTTTGCCATCAAAAAATCATGGACTAACTGCAATTTTTTGCGATTTTTTTCAAAAAAAAAATGTCGCTGAAACTTGGTGTAGAGGGTAATGGGGGGCCGCTGATCACGAATCCGTTGTCCGTTTTTCGATAGCTCTCACGGTCTGGCCAGGGCGCCTAGGGTCGCCTCAAAAAGTGGAGATAGCTCAAATTGGACAACGGATTTCGATTTCTCGTCGCCCAAAACCCCTACATGCCAAGTTTCAGCGCGATCAGACAAAAATTCAGAAAAAAACATTTTTTGCCATCAAAAAATCATGGACTAACCACTGCAATTTTTTGCGATTTTTTTCAAAAAAAAATGTCGCTGAAACTTAGTGTAGAGGGTAATGGGGGGCCGCTGATCACGAATCCGTTGTCCGTTTTTCGATAGCTCTCACGGTCTGGCCAGGGCGCCTAGGGTCGCCTCAAAAAGTGGAGATAGCTCAAAATGGACAACGGATTTCGATTTCTCGTCGCCCAAAACCCCTACATGCCAAGTTTCAGCGCGATCAGACAAAAATTCAGAAAAAAACATTTTTTGCCATCAAAAAATCATGGAACCACTGCAATTTTTTGCGATTTTTTTCAAAAAAAAAATGTCGCTGAAACTTGGTGTAGAGGGTAATGGGGGGCCGCTGATCACGAATCCGTTGTCCGTTTTTCGATAGCTCTCACGGTCTGGCCAGGGCGCCTAGGGTCGCCTCAAAAAGTGGAGATAGCTCAAAATGGACAACGGATTTCGATTTCTCGTCGCCCAAAACCCCTACATGCCAAGTTTCAGCGCGATCAGACAAAAATTCAGAAAAAAACATTTTTTGCCATCAAAAAATCATGGACTAACCACTGCAATTTTTTGCGATTTTTTTCAAAAAAAAAATGTCGCTGAAACTTGGTGTAGAGGGTAATGGGGGGCCGCTGATCACGAATCCGTTGTCCGTTTTTCGATAGCTCTCACGGTCTGGCCAGGGCGCCTAGGGTCGCCTCAAAAAGTGGAGATAGCTCAAAATGGACAACGGATTTCGATTTCTCGTCGCCCAAAACCCCTACATGCCAAGTTTCAGCGCGATCAGACAAAAATTCAGAAAAAAACATTTTTTGCCATCAAAAAATCATGGACTAACCACTGCAATTTTTTGCGATTTTTTTCAAAAAAAAAATGTCGCTGAAACTTGGTGTAGAGGGTAATGGGGGGCCGCTGATCACGAATCCGTTGTCCGTTTTTCGATAGCTCTCACGGTCTGGCCAGGGCGCCTAGGGTCGCCTCAAAAAGTGGAGATAGCTCAAAATGGACAACGGATTTCGATTTCTCGTCGCCCAAAACCCCTACATGCCAAGTTTCAGCGCGATCAGACAAAAATTCAGAAAAAAACATTTTTTGCCATCAAAAAATCATGGACTAACCACTGCAATTTTTTGCGATTTTTTTCAAAAAAAAATGTCGCTGAAACTTAGTGTAGAGGGTAATGGGGGGCCGCTGATCACGAATCCGTTGTCCGTTTTTCGATAGCTCTCACGGTCTGGCCAGGGCGCCTAGGGTCGCCTCAAAAAGTGGAGATAGCTCAAAATGGACAACGGATTTCGATTTCTCGTCGCCCAAAACCCCTACATGCCAAGTTTCAGCGCGATCAGACAAAAATTCAGAAAAAAACATTTTTTGCCATCAAAAAATCATGGACTAACCACTGCAATTTTTTGCGATTTTTTTCAAAAAAAAAATGTCGCTGAAACTTGGTGTAGAGGGTAATGGGGGGCCGCTGATCACGAATCCGTTGTCCGTTTTTCGATAGCTCTCACGGTCTGGCCAGGGCGCCTAGGGTCGCCTCTAAAAGTGGAGATAGCTCAAAATGGACAACGGATTTCGATTTCTCGTCGCCCAAAACCCCTACATGCCAAGTTTCAGCGCGATCAGACAAAAATTCAGAAAAAAACATTTTTTGCCATCAAAAAATCATGGACTAACCACTGCAATTTTTTGCGATTTTTTTCAAAAAAAAAATGTCGCTGAAACTTGGTGTAGAGGGTAATGGGGGGCCGCTGATCACGAATCCGTTGTCCGTTTTTCGATAGCTCTCACGGTCTGGCCAGGGCGCCTAGGGTCGCCTCAAAAAGTGGAGATAGCTCAAAATGGACAACGGATTTCGATTTCTCGTCGCCCAAAACCCCTACATGCCAAGTTTCAGCGCGATCAGACAAAAATTCAGAAAAAAACATTTTTTGCCATCAAAAAATCATGGACTAACCACTGCAATTTTTTGCGATTTTTTTCAAAAAAAAAATGTCGCTGAAACTTGGTGTAGAGGGTAATGGGGGGCCGCTGATCACGAATCCGTTGTCCGTTTTTCGATAGCTCTCACGGTCTGGCCAGGGCGCCTAGGGTCGCCTCAAAAAGTGGAGATAGCTCAAAATGGACAACGGATTTCGATTTCTCGTCGCCCAAAACCCCTACATGCCAAGTTTCAGCGCGATCAGACAAAAATTCAGAAAAAAACATTTTTTGCCATCAAAAAATCATGGACTAACCACTGCAATTTTTTGCGATTTTTTTCAAAAAAAAAATGTCGCTGAAACTTGGTGTAGAGGGTAATGGGGGGCCGCTGATCACGAATCCGTTGTCCGTTTTTCGATAGCTCTCACGGTCTGGCCAGGGCGTCTAGGATCGCCTCAAAAAGTGGAGATAGCTCAAAATGGACAACGGATTTCGATTTCTCGTCGCCCAAAACCCCTACATGCCAAGTTTCAGCGCGATCAGACAAAAATTCAGAAAAAAACATTTTTTGCCATCAAAAAATCATGGACTAACCACTGCAATTTTTTGCGATTTTTTTCAAAAAAAAAATGTCGCTGAAACTTGGTGTAGAGGGTAATGGGGGGCCGCTGATCACGAATCCGTTGTCCGTTTTTCGATAGCTCTCACGGTCTGGCCAGGGCGCCTAGGGTCGCCTCAAAAAGTGGAGATAGCTCAAAATGGACAACGGATTTCGATTTCTCGTCGCCCAAAACCCCTACATGCCAAGTTTCAGCGCGATCAGACAAAAATTCAGAAAAAAACATTTTTTGCCATCAAAAAATCATGGACTAACCACTGCAATTTTTTGCGATTTTTTTCAAAAAAAAAATGTCGCTGAAACTTGGTGTAGAGGGTAATGGGGGGCCGCTGATCACGAATCCGTTGTCCGTTTTTCGATAGCTCTCACGGTCTGGCCAGGGCGCCTAGGGTCGCCTCAAAAAGTGGAGATAGCTCAAAATGGACAACGGATTTCGATTTCTCGTCGCCCAAAACCCCTACATGCCAAGTTTCAGCGCGATCAGACAAAAATTCAGAAAAAAACATTTTTTGCCATCAAAAAATCATGGACTAACCACTGCAATTTTTTGCGATTTTTTTCAAAAAAAAAATGTCGCTGAAACTTGGTGTAGAGGGTAATGGGGGGCCGCTGATCACGAATCCGTTGTCCGTTTTTCGATAGCTCTCACGGTCTGGCCAGGGCGCCTAGGGTCGCCTCAAAAAGTGGAGATAGCTCAAAATGGACAACGGATTTCGATTTCTCGTCGCCCAAAACCCCTACATGCCAAGTTTCAGCGCGATCAGACAAAAATTCAGAAAAAAACATTTTTTGCCATCAAAAAATCATGGAACCACTGCAATTTTTTGCGATTTTTTTCAAAAAAAAAATGTCGCTGAAACTTGGTGTAGAGGGTAATGGGGGGCCGCTGATCACGAATCCGTTGTCCGTTTTTCGATAGCTCTCACGGTCTGGCCAGGGCGCCTAGGGTCGCCTCAAAAAGTGGAGATAGCTCAAAATGGACAACGGATTTCGATTTCTCGTCGCCCAAAACCCCTACATGCCAAGTTTCAGCGCGATCAGACAAAAATTCAGAAAAAAACATTTTTTGCCATCAAAAAATCATGGACTAACCACTGCAATTTTTTGCGATTTTTTTCAAAAAAAAAATGTCGCTGAAACTTGGTGTAGAGGGTAATGGGGGGCCGCTGATCACGAATCCGTTGTCCGTTTTTCGATAGCTCTCACGGTCTGGCCAGGGCGCCTAGGGTCGCCTCAAAAAGTGGAGATAGCTCAAAATGGACAACGGATTTCGATTTCTCGTCGCCCAAAACCCCTACATGCCAAGTTTCAGCGCGATCAGACAAAAATTCAGAAAAAAACATTTTTTGCCATCAAAAAATCATGGAACCACTGCAATTTTTTGCGATTTTTTTCAAAAAAAAAATGTCGCTGAAACTTGGTGTAGAGGGTAATGGGGGGCCGCTGATCACGAATCCGTTGTCCGTTTTTCGATAGCTCTCACGGTCTGGCCAGGGCGCCTAGGGTCGCCTCAAAAAGTGGAGATAGCTCAAAATGGACAACGGATTTCGATTTCTCGTCGCCCAAAACCCCTACATGCCAAGTTTCAGCGCGATCAGACAAAAATTCAGAAAAAAACATTTTTTGCCATCAAAAAATCATGGACTAACCACTGCAATTTTTTGCGATTTTTTTCAAAAAAAAAATGTCGCTGAAACTTAGTGTAGAGGGTAATGGGGGGCCGCTGATCACGAATCCGTTGTCCGTTTTTCGATAGCTCTCACGGTCTGGCCAGGGCGTCTAGGATCGCCTCAAAAAGTGGAGATAGCTCAAAATGGACAACGGATTTCGATTTCTCGTCGCCCAAAACCCCTACATGCCAAGTTTCAGCGCGATCAGACAAAAATTCAGAAAAAAACATTTTTTGCCATCAAAAAATCATGGACTAACCACTGCAATTTTTTGCGATTTTTTTCAAAAAAAAAATGTCGCTGAAACTTGGTGTAGAGGGTAATGGGGGGCCGCTGATCACGAATCCGTTGTCCGTTTTTCGATAGCTCTCACGGTCTGGCCAGGGCGCCTAGGGTCGCCTCAAAAAGTGGAGATAGCTCAAAATGGACAACGGATTTCGATTTCTCGTCGCCCAAAACCCCTACATGCCAAGTTTCAGCGCGATCAGACAAAAATTCAGAAAAAAACATTTTTTGCCATCAAAAAATCATGGACTAACCACTGCAATTTTTTGCGATTTTTTTCAAAAAAAAATGTCGCTGAAACTTAGTGTAGAGGGTAATGGGGGGCCGCTGATCACGAATCCGTTGTCCGTTTTTCGATAGCTCTCACGGTCTGGCCAGGGCGTCTAGGATCGCCTCAAAAAGTGGAGATAGCTCAAAATGGACAACGGATTTCGATTTCTCGTCGCCCAAAACCCCTACATGCCAAGTTTCAGCGCGATCAGACAAAAATTCAGAAAAAAACATTTTTTGCCATCAAAAAATCATGGACTAACCACTGCAATTTTTTGCGATTTTTTTCAAAAAAAAAATGTCGCTGAAACTTGGTGTAGAGGGTAATGGGGGGCCGCTGATCACGAATCCGTTGTCCGTTTTTCGATAGCTCTCACGGTCTGGCCAGGGCGCCTAGGGTCGCCTCAAAAAGTGGAGATAGCTCAAAATGGACAACGGATTTCGATTTCTCGTCGCCCAAAACCCCTACATGCCAAGTTTCAGCGCGATCAGACAAAAATTCAGAAAAAAACATTTTTTGCCATCAAAAAATCATGGACTAACCACTGCAATTTTTTGCGATTTTTTTCAAAAAAAAAATGTCGCTGAAACTTGGTGTAGAGGGTAATGGGGGGCCGCTGATCACGAATCCGTTGTCCGTTTTTCGATAGCTCTCACGGTCTGGCCAGGGCGCCTAGGGTCGCCTCAAAAAGTGGAGATAGCTCAAAATGGACAACGGATTTCGATTTCTCGTCGCCCAAAACCCCTACATGCCAAGTTTCAGCGCGATCAGACAAAAATTCAGAAAAAAACATTTTTTGCCATCAAAAAATCATGGACTAACCACTGCAATTTTTTGCGATTTTTTTCAAAAAAAAAATGTCGCTGAAACTTGGTGTAGAGGGTAATGGGGGGCCGCTGATCACGAATCCGTTGTCCGTTTTTCGATAGCTCTCACGGTCTGGCCAGGGCGCCTAGGGTCGCCTCAAAAAGTGGAGATAGCTCAAAATGGACAACGGATTTCGATTTCTCGTCGCCCAAAACCCCTACATGCCAAGTTTCAGCGCGATCAGACAAAAATTCAGAAAAAAACATTTTTTGCCATCAAAAAATCATGGACTAACCACTGCAATTTTTTGCGATTTTTTTCAAAAAAAAAATGTCGCTGAAACTTGGTGTAGAGGGTAATGGGGGGCCGCTGATCACGAATCCGTTGTCCGTTTTTCGATAGCTCTCACGGTCTGGCCAGGGCGCCTAGGGTCGCCTCAAAAAGTGGAGATAGCTCAAAATGGACAACGGATTTCGATTTCTCGTCGCCCAAAACCCCTACATGCCAAGTTTCAGCGCGATCAGACAAAAATTCAGAAAAAAACATTTTTTGCCATCAAAAAATCATGGACTAACCACTGCAATTTTTTGCGATTTTTTTCAAAAAAAAAATGTCGCTGAAACTTGGTGTAGAGGGTAATGGGGGGCCGCTGATCACGAATCCGTTGTCCGTTTTTCGATAGCTCTCACGGTCTGGCCAGGGCGCCTAGGGTCGCCTCAAAAAGTGGAGATAGCTCAAAATGGACAACGGATTTCGATTTCTCGTCGCCCAAAACCCCTACATGCCAAGTTTCAGCGCGATCAGACAAAAATTCAGAAAAAAACATTTTTTGCCATCAAAAAATCATGGAACCACTGCAATTTTTTGCGATTTTTTTCAAAAAAAAAATGTCGCTGAAACTTAGTGTAGAGGGTAATGGGGGGCCGCTGATCACGAATCCGTTGTCCGTTTTTCGATAGCTCTCACGGTCTGGCCAGGGCGTCTAGGATCGCCTCAAAAAGTGGAGATAGCTCAAAATGGACAACGGATTTCGATTTCTCGTCGCCCAAAACCCCTACATGCCAAGTTTCAGCGCGATCAGACAAAAATTCAGAAAAAAACATTTTTTGCCATCAAAAAATCATGGACTAACCACTGCAATTTTTTGCGATTTTTTTCAAAAAAAAAATGTCGCTGAAACTTGGTGTAGAGGGTAATGGGGGGCCGCTGATCACGAATCCGTTGTCCGTTTTTCGATAGCTCTCACGGTCTGGCCAGGGCGCCTAGGGTCGCCTCAAAAAGTGGAGATAGCTCAAAATGGACAACGGATTTCGATTTCTCGTCGCCCAAAACCCCTACATGCCAAGTTTCAGCGCGATCAGACAAAAATTCAGAAAAAAACATTTTTTGCCATCAAAAAATCATGGACTAACCACTGCAATTTTTTGCGATTTTTTTCAAAAAAAAAATGTCGCTGAAACTTGGTGTAGAGGGTAATGGGGGGCCGCTGATCACGAATCCGTTGTCCGTTTTTCGATAGCTCTCACGGTCTGGCCAGGGCGCCTAGGGTCGCCTCAAAAAGTGGAGATAGCTCAAAATGGACAACGGATTTCGATTTCTCGTCGCCCAAAACCCCTACATGCCAAGTTTCAGCGCGATCAGACAAAAATTCAGAAAAAAACATTTTTTGCCATCAAAAAATCATGGACTAACCACTGCAATTTTTTGCGATTTTTTTCAAAAAAAAATGTCGCTGAAACTTAGTGTAGAGGGTAATGGGGGGCCGCTGATCACGAATCCGTTGTCCGTTTTTCGATAGCTCTCACGGTCTGGCCAGGGCGTCTAGGATCGCCTCAAAAAGTGGAGATAGCTCAAAATGGACAACGGATTTCGATTTCTCGTCGCCCAAAACCCCTACATGCCAAGTTTCAGCGCGATCAGACAAAAATTCAGAAAAAAACATTTTTTGCCATCAAAAAATCATGGACTAACCACTGCAATTTTTTGCGATTTTTTTCAAAAAAATGTCGCTGAAACTTGGTGTAGAGGGTAATGGGGGGCCGCTGATCACGAATCCGTTGTCCGTTTTTCGATAGCTCTCACGGTCTGGCCAGGGCGCCTAGGGTCGCCTCAAAAAGTGGAGATAGCTCAAAATGGACAACGGATTTCGATTTCTCGTCGCCCAAAACCCCTACATGCCAAGTTTCAGCGCGATCAGACAAAAATTCAGAAAAAAACATTTTTTGCCATCAAAAAATCATGGACTAACCACTGCAATTTTTTGCGATTTTTTTCAAAAAAAAAATGTCGCTGAAACTTGGTGTAGAGGGTAATGGGGGGCCGCTGATCACGAATCCGTTGTCCGTTTTTCGATAGCTCTCACGGTCTGGCCAGGGCGCCTAGGGTCGCCTCAAAAAGTGGAGATAGCTCAAAATGGACAACGGATTTCGATTTCTCGTCGCCCAAAACCCCTACATGCCAAGTTTCAGCGCGATCAGACAAAAATTCAGAAAAAAACATTTTTTGCCATCAAAAAATCATGGACTAACCACTGCAATTTTTTGCGATTTTTTTCAAAAAAAAAATGTCGCTGAAACTTGGTGTAGAGGGTAATGGGGGGCCGCTGATCACGAATCCGTTGTCCGTTTTTCGATAGCTCTCACGGTCTGGCCAGGGCGCCTAGGGTCGCCTCAAAAAGTGGAGATAGCTCAAAATGGACAACGGATTTCGATTTCTCGTCGCCCAAAACCCCTACATGCCAAGTTTCAGCGCGATCAGACAAAAATTCAGAAAAAAACATTTTTTGCCATCAAAAAATCATGGACTAACCACTGCAATTTTTTGCGATTTTTTTCAAAAAAAAAATGTCGCTGAAACTTGGTGTAGAGGGTAATGGGGGGCCGCTGATCACGAATCCGTTGTCCGTTTTTCGATAGCTCTCACGGTCTGGCCAGGGCGTCTAGGATCGCCTCAAAAAGTGGAGATAGCTCAAAATGGACAACGGATTTCGATTTCTCGTCGCCCAAAACCCCTACATGCCAAGTTTCAGCGCGATCAGACAAAAATTCAGAAAAAAACATTTTTTGCCATCAAAAAATCATGGACTAACACCACTGCAATTTTTTGCGATTTTTTTCAAAAAAAAAATGTCGCTGAAACTTGGTGTAGAGGGTAATGGGGGGCCGCTGATCACGAATCCGTTGTCCGTTTTTCGATAGCTCTCACGGTCTGGCCAGGGCGCCTAGGGTCGCCTCAAAAAGTGGAGATAGCTCAAAATGGACAACGGATTTCGATTTCTCGTCGCCCAAAACCCCTACATGCCAAGTTTCAGCGCGATCAGACAAAAATTCAGAAAAAAACATTTTTTGCCATCAAAAAATCATGGACTAACAACTGCAATTTTTTGCGATTTTTTTCAAAAAAAAAATGTCGCTGAAACTTGGTGTAGAGGGTAATGGGGGGCCGCTGATCACGAATCCGTTGTCCGTTTTTCGATAGCTCTCACGGTCTGGCCAGGGCGCCTAGGGTCGCCTCAAAAAGTGGAGATAGCTCAAAATGGACAACGGATTTCGATTTCTCGTCGCCCAAAACCCCTACATGCCAAGTTTCAGCGCGATCAGACAAAAATTCAGAAAAAAACATTTTTTGCCATCAAAAAATCATGGACTAACCACTGCAATTTTTTGCGATTTTTTTCAAAAAAAAAATGTCGCTGAAACTTGGTGTAGAGGGTAATGGGGGGCCGCTGATCACGAATCC
Organism: Chrysopilus asiliformis; assembly: GCA_964034945.1. NCBI lineage: Eukaryota > Metazoa > Arthropoda > Insecta > Diptera > Rhagionidae > Chrysopilus > Chrysopilus asiliformis. The sequence goes on from OZ035961.1 coordinate 681,435, forward strand.
GTTGTCCGTTTTTCGATAGCTCTCACGGTCTGGCCAGGGCGCCTAGGGTCGCCTCAAAAAGTGGAGATAGCTCAAAATGGACAACGGATTTCGATTTCTCGTCGCCCAAAACCCCTACATGCCAAGTTTCAGCGCGATCAGACAAAAATTCAGAAAAAAACATTTTTTGCCATCAAAAAATCATGGACTAACCACTGCAATTTTTTGCGATTTTTTTCAAAAAAAAAATGTCGCTGAAACTTGGTGTAGAGGGTAATGGGGGGCCGCTGATCACGAATCCGTTGTCCGTTTTTCGATAGCTCTCACGGTCTGGCCAGGGCGCCTAGGGTCGCCTCAAAAAGTGGAGATAGCTCAAAATGGACAACGGATTTCGATTTCTCGTCGCCCAAAACCCCTACATGCCAAGTTTCAGCGCGATCAGACAAAAATTCAGAAAAAAACATTTTTTGCCATCAAAAAATCATGGACTAACCACTGCAATTTTTTGCGATTTTTTTCAAAAAAAAAATGTCGCTGAAACTTGGTGTAGAGGGTAATGGGGGGCCGCTGATCACGAATCCGTTGTCCGTTTTTCGATAGCTCTCACGGTCTGGCCAGGGCGTCTAGGATCGCCTCAAAAAGTGGAGATAGCTCAAAATGGACAACGGATTTCGATTTCTCGTCGCCCAAAACCCCTACATGCCAAGTTTCAGCGCGATCAGACAAAAATTCAGAAAAAAACATTTTTTGCCATCAAAAAATCATGGACGTAAGTTCGGGTATTGTGGTACACCTTCTTTTGTTTTCATAATAAATCACTCGTTTTAAAAGCAATCATGTTAGAATTTCGCATACGACACCTCCAGAGGCTTGCCTATAAAATTCCACAGCAATGTTACCAATCATAAACATAAAAGCAAAATTATGATCAAAAAAGTACACTAACTGAAAAAAAAGTGCTTCAAAAAATTGGCGGGTAATGTGGTATACTGTTTCTTCCATACAAATATTTAAGGCGGGTAATGTGGAATACTGTTTCATCCATTCAAATATTAAATATTTGTATGGAAAAAATAGTATGCCACATTAGCCGTTCTCACCATGACAAACTAAAAAAATGATTTCTTAGTCTAATTCGCTTGAATCCAAAATTTTTTTTTTCAAAAATTAAATGTGTTGTCTAAATAATCGTTCACTGATTCACCGGTAAAAAAACAACTTAAAATTGGCTTTCGAGATTCATTTGAATGTGGAGACACTAAAATGTTGATTGTGCTCAAAAACGTTTTTCAGAAAATTCCGATATAACCTGATAAACCATGGACTCGTCAACACCAACAATGGTTGCAGAATTTCACAAAAAACAGTATTGTATGTTTGATCTTGCGATGCGGCATCTCATATCCGAGAAATGATGGGGTACCACATTACCCGCCTATACCACAATACCCGAACTTACTCTAACCACTGCAATTTTTTGCGATTTTTTTCAAAAAAAAAAATGTTGCTGAAACTTGGTGTAGAGGGTAATGGGGGGCCGCTGATCACGAATCCGTTGTCCGTTTTTCGATAGCTCTCACGGTCTGGCCAGGGCGCCTAGGGTCGCCTCAAAAAGTGGAGATAGCTCAAAATGGACAACGGATTTCGATTTCTCGTCGCCCAAAACCCCTACATGCCAAGTTTCAGCCCGATCAGAGAGAAAATTTTTTTTTTTTGAAAAAAAACGCCAATATTGCAAACCATCGTTTTTTGCGATTTTTTTTTCAAAAAAAAATAGATTTTGCTGAAACTTGGTGTAACTAAACGGTTAAATTTCATACTAAAATTGTCGGTTTTGATTATTTTTGTAATTGAAATTGACAATATTATCCATTATAATGGACATTTTCTACTCCCATTCTCAGACAAGAATTTTTCACGTCTCTCTCGCTGTTGGTTTTCAGATTTTCAACCACTTGATTTTTAATGATAAAATGTTAAGAGACTGTTCATAAAACTCATCACGGTTATTTTATATAAAGTTTTGTATAAAGTTTTGTATTGCCGTTACATTGCTGCAGAACCTCCCTACAAATATATGACGTATTTTATGGACAGCCTATAATGATACGATTTATAATAATATTTCCCTACATTAAAAATCTATTTATTTATTTATTTATTACATCAACAGGTAAAGCACCATCTGATATTAATATAAGTTAAGTTGATTCTTTATATATAAGATTTTTAAAACAACTTTTGCTTAGGTTAAAGTCAAAAATATTATAATGTTTATTAAAAATAATAGACATTGACGAAATCGGTTCAGAACGACCATAATTTGTTCTGTGAAAGTCCTTATAAATAAAATCATTTTTCGGTCTAGTACGTATATTTCCATGCAAATTTAGCTTATTAAGTAAAGTTGGTGAACCAATATTCTCCACAAGTAAGTCTGCAATAAAAGTTGCGGCATAGACTTCACGACGTTTACTAAGCTGCGGTAAGTTTAGAAGTTTCAATCTTTGCTCATAAGGAGGTAGAAGTAGATAATTGTCCCAAGGTAAAAGTCGAAGAGCAAAACGAATGAAACGTTTCTGAATCCAGGCGTCCAGACAACACAAGCATATTCTAAAATAGGACGAACAAACGCGCAATATAAAGCTTTCAACACAAAAGGATCCGTCAGTTCTTTAGACCAGCGCTTAACAAAGCCTAACATAGAATTAGGGCGTTTTCGGTCGAAAATGGGGTACGATTAAACCTCGTCTTGATTAGACATAAATTGCGATTTTTTTCATGGCCTGCTATTGAAATGTCCCAGGCCAAAATGCTTGGAAAAAATGTGTTCGCAAGTGTCATTTTAATGGAAAGCCATGAAAAAATCGCAGTTTATGTCTAATCGAGACCTAACACTAAAACAATTTTTATTTCGGAAGGAATTTTTAAGTTTTTAAATAAATAATGAATTTTTCATTAAAATGTTAATTTTTTTTCTGAAAAAAGCAATGTGTGAAAATCCACTTGTTATAAAACCAATGCTTTCAACTTCCGCTTAAAGCCCGGACTCTTATACGAAGCGATATTGACGTGACACTATTCAATTAAGGTGCCAATCAATCTGTCAAATGTGAAAATCCCATGAAAAACCTTTCCATTAAAAGATAAGGACTTGAAAATATTTTTTTTTACTGCCATATGGGGGTGATAATTTTAACAGCGGGGTAATCGAAAACACTTATAGTGTGTTTCGAAAACATGGCCGATCATTATGGAAAATTATTGAATTTTCGCTATAAGGATCAATTTTACTAATAGAAAATATGGGGAAAAAATCCTTCAATAAATCAATTAAAATTCATATGAGTAAATGTCTAATGCTAATCAAATATCAATCAGCTTAAGTTGGTTTCGTTCTTCTTCTTTTTTTTCAAATATGACGTGGGAAGTTGTAAACTGAGGGATTTTCTCTGTGATGCTGATTATGTTTGAAGAGTGTGTGTCTGGTACGTGCTGTCTGGTATATTGAAGCACAGTTACTCCATTTAATTTACTGAATTTTCCGACTGTTTGGTTCTGAAGTGTTAGTGTTTAAGTGTTATCAGAATATATTCAAGGGGAATATAAATACATTTTGCGAAAATGATTTTCCAATCATTTAGTAAATTACATTGACGAGGAAATTCAGGCGCTTTACAGAGCCAGGATGGGCTAAGCTGACGGGTTGAAGGATGCAATGTAATTGAGGGCGATTATGTTTTCACACATCGTCAAACATTATGCAGGAAACATCATCGTTGGTAACAACATCAATAGTTGTGATTATACTCATAGGAAAACCATCTTATATCAAGGAGTTGCAAACGCAAACACACATGTGAACATAACGTTTATTTGAAAGGGATTACATCTATATTATATGTACATTGGTTTAGGTATGGTATTCATTGCATTTGTTTGGCATTTAGATTGATGGAGTTTTCTTACTTTAACCATAAAATGTGATAAGACCTTGTTTTCAAGATTCACTAGCAGCATTTTATAGATTCGCAATAGTGGTTAAAATTTTGAATTATTGCCTCCTTTAATCTTATTTTCAGCCAGATTTTTCACAAAACTATATTAAAATATGTACGTGTAAAATTTTAGAAATATGTTTTCATTATTGACTTTTTTCTCGATCCTACAAGAAATACTTTATATAGTCAGAAAAACTTCGTTCATCAGATTTATGAAAATATGTCATTACTTTTAAGACGTGTTGTTTTTCATTAAAATAAGAAAAACTGTATAAAATACAAGAAAAATCATTTAGTTTATGAAAAACTTCATTCATTTTATGGAAAAGTATAATATAGGTGTAAGTGTATAGCAAAAGTAAATGAATTTCATAATAAAAAAAAGATACCAATACCACAGAAATCGAAATCATTGGGAAGAACTAAAACCAACGTACAATTTTTATGATTTTTGACAATATTGGTCAATGAATTTTTTTCATAAATTATATGTATAAGTAGATTTCATAGATTTTAGGAAAATACGCCATAAATTCTATAAAAAACTCTATAAAAATATCTATGAAAAACTTCATAAACGCAATGAAAAATCGTTTCATAAAAATAATAATTTTTTTGTCATACGTTCTAAGATCACTTTTCAATGGTTCAAATCACGACTAAATTTTCAAAGACTTCATTAAATTTTTCATAGATTTTACGAATTATTTTTCTGAGTGTAGTATCAAGAGAACAAAAATACTGTTCGATTCGTTTTGGAAGGGGAAAAAACATAGGCACGTAAAAATCACTTAGCCCATATTTCATTTCATTTATTTAATTTATTCATTTATTTAAGGCAATATGCCTTTTCATACAAGAAAGTACAATAATTGCTTATTACAAAAAGAAAAACTACATATATAAATATATATTAAACAAGAGAATTATGACAAAATTTTATAAAAAAATAATTCAATATACTTAGAAGTAATAATAAAAGAGAAGCAAAGAAAAATGCAAATACAAATGTTATGTTATAAAATTAAAATTTGGAATCAAGGTAAAAAATTTTACATAGTAATGAAGTAAATGTGTCAAATTAAAATAAGTTTACAAAAATGAGATAGTAATTAATAATTGTTCACCAAGCTCATCACGCCCATGCCCATTGGAACGCCCAATTCCATTAAAATAAAAATTTTAGAAAAGCCAAAAATTTAATGATTGTAAAGGGAAATGTATAGATATATAGATGGAGGAAGGAACATTCTGACTGCGGGAATGACAAGATATGCTATAACTCCGGAGGACGAACAAGTTCAAAGAAACACCTTTTTTTAAAAACGTTAATATTTTTGAGAGAACGAGTCTCTAAAGAGAGATTATTCCACAACCTGGCAGCTCTTACGAAGAAAGAAAGTTCCATAATTTTGTGAGAGTGTTTAGGTATAGACATTAATTTAGTACGACGGGATTTAAGAAAAGAAATGCTATCAGATAAATAGGATGGAGACCCGGATGACAAAATTTTGAAAAGAAACAAAGTTGACAGATAATAAAAGAAAGTCGCTAGATCACAACCAAGAAACGAGAGAACATACTGTGAGATGTGATCGAATTTTCTTAGACCAAAAACAAATCTCACGACAGCATTAAAACATTTCTTTAAGCGCAATAGATTAGCTTTAGAGCAACCTGCAAAAGCCTCACAACCGTAACTAAAGAATTCGCATCGCAAAATTTTCCACAAAAGTCTCTAATATTATTTCTTGTTTTAAACAAATTTTCTATAATATTATTTCTCATTTTAAACAAAAACTCGACTTTAACACTATAATTGATTAAAATGGCAGCAACTCACCTCTGGCTGGAATCGGATCCCGTTGCGGCACACCCAATTCAATTTCTGTATATTCCTGATACAGATTACTAATTTGTGCTGTACACCTTAATATCAAGCCACTATGCGCTCCAGGACTAATGCTGTTCAACATTTGTCCACCACCACCACCGCCGCCGCCATTGCCATTCATTCCACCAGCAAAATGTGCACTTTGCAGATGTAATCTAAGACTTGTCCGTGATGCAATTAAGTTGTCAATTGTTGTGATGTACTGTGTCTCACCCGAGTATATCTGAAATTAAGGATAGAATTGAATAAAATGAGAAACCTAAGATAATTCATTCTTCATTGGGTATTAAGATCTACCAGACACAAAATACAATCTACAAAACGACTAAGAATTGAAAATTGAACGTTATCCTGATACCAATATAACGACCGCAAGTATTTCGATATGGAATTCTTGTAGTTTAGCAACTAGAGAGATTTCTAAGAAAATCCAATATCGACACAAAAGCAACACAATAAAGTTGATGATGATGACGTAATTCGGAAATAGATTTTCTTGAAATCAAATCGAAAATTGTTATTTAATACTCTGCATACGATATGGACTCCTCAATGTATTTTCTGGAAAAGTGATTATACAACCTCAATAATTCGATTCTCCAAGATTACATAACTCTATAGGGCTAACAACTATTTTATCTGATTATTGCCGAACAATGCAGTGTTTTTTTATAATTAAATACGATATCAGTTATCTTTTTATATTTTGTCATCAAAATGTGGATTCTTTTTACCAAATGATAAACTGATTGAGTGAAAATCCAAAATTGTTCCGGAAAAATTCTGAATTTGAAGTTTCGAAATATTTATTTTTTCAGTATTATTATTAAACTTATCCTTTCAATACTCTTTTCTTTTAAAGTGCAAGCTTCAGAAGTTTGTTTTTTTCTTTTTTTTTTTTTTAAAAAAAAGTTGAAACCAAGACGAGAGATTTCTATGTTTCAATAAATAAAGTTCTCAAGAGAAAAGCGAATTGATATCGAAAAAAGCAAGAAAATTTGTTGACAACTTTTCGCGAGTGAAAGTTCACCTTTGCTGCTCCTTTATAACCTCGCTAAAAAACTTTAATGCAATTTATATAGAATGTCGTTTTCCATTTACCATTCATTTTTGCAATTTCTTAAAAAATACATTCAGGCAATCGTTAGTTCTGATGATTGCTGATACGAAACTTGCTCTTTGAACTGACATTTTCTTTCTATAAAACTAACTATTAAAATAAAGATTATTTTATAGTATAAGATATTTCGATTTAATAATAACAAAAATCATTTAACAGTTTGTTGGAGTTAAAACCAATTTACTCATAGTCGAACTTTATTTAAATTTACTTCAAGTTTTAAGAAAATTTACTTTAGTTACTATTTGAGAAATAGTTGATCAAGTTGTTGAAGTTTTTAGATTTTATTATTATATTTTCTTCACAGCGTTAAATGCTTGCCAAAGTTTATGTTTGAAATTACACAAAATATCAATGGCACGAATACTGGATCTCTTTTAATTGTTGTGATATCCAAATATACTCTTTGTTCAAACCCAAAAATTTCAGTATTTTTTTAATGTTTTAAAACACATTAAGGCGATCTGCAATAAACTTTCAATTCTGGTTTGTTTCTTTAACAATGAACTCCAACATATTGGGAGTATGCATTGAAAATGAGCGTTTTGTATTGAGACTCATAATTCGGCAGGTATATATCCGATCGGGCTGAAATAAATTTTACCTGAAAGCTAAAACCCTAGGCTGCAAACATCAGTCCAATTTCAACTGCCGGAGTGTAAAGACGTTTTTATCCGAAATTTTAAACATGCCTGAGTTCGTGTCTACAAAACCGTTTTTGCGGGGAATTCTTTTACATTACTTCCACCGAAAGACAACAGCAACTGAGGAGCATAGAATATTAGTGGAAACATACGGCGACAATGCTCTTTCAGAACAAACATGCAGAAGATGGTTTCAACAATTCAAGGGTGGTGATTTTGACCTCAAAGATGAAGAACATCCTGGTGCTGAGAAAAAGTTTGAAGATACTGCTGAGCTGCTGAAACCTAATGAAACGATCACGGGGGACCTCTACCGACGACAATTGATGCGTTTGAGCCGAGCATTGCGAGAAAAACGGCCGCAATTCACCGACAGACACGACAAAGTTATTTTGCAACATGACAACGAACGACCCCATGTTGCAAATGTTGTAAAAAACTATCTGGAGAACCTCAAATGGGAAGTCCTACACCACCCGCCGTATTCACCAGACATTGCCCCCTCCGATTACCATTTGTTCCGGTCGATGACACATGGCCTGGCTGAGCAGCGATTTTCTTCTTATGACGATACCAAAAAATGGGTCGATGACTGGATTGCCTCAAAAGACCAAGACTTTTTCCAGCGTGGAGTCCGCATGCTACCTGAAAGATGGGAGAAGGTCGTAGCTGCCGATGGACAGTATTTTCAATGATCTGAGTCTGATAGTTTTCTCAAAATAAACTGTTGATTTTTATAAAAAAAAACGCTCATTTTCGATGCATTCTCCCAATAGTTCAACAGAATTTCATGGAATTCTACAGTGAAGCTAATGGCGTTGCAGTTCCAAAAAAAAGAAACTACAAGTAAATCATACGAACTGAAAGATTTTTTTGTGATTGTTTTCAGAGAACGTCTTCTTAGTCAAAAATCTATGAATTTCTGTTCAAACATCCGGTTTAAATATTAGTTTTTAATATTTGCAAAAACCTTTCCATCGTGCTCGGTTTATAGTTTCACCAGTGTGGGATAAAAAAAAATTTGAGCCAAATATTAAAATTTAAATAATCAAAAAACGATTATTAACAAACGTTGGTATCTACTGCTCTGAATCTGAATGAACATTCATGAATTTGATTGTTGAAATTAATTTCCATTACAATAAAAACAATTTATGGTCTCGCAATAAAAAATTAAAGATCAATTTTGTTTTTCATATCACTATCACAAGTGTTAAATTTTTTTCCCCAGAATATCCTCTTCCCGCTAACTGGTGTTAGAGCACCTTCACGTTTCGAGTACATTTTATTCCGTCGATTTTGTATGTGATAAAAGCTGAGCAATCATCCACTATTTTGGGAAATATATTACATTTACACCATCATTATTGAACGGCAGTAACGTGACTTGTAAAAAACATTCACACGATATTCGACCATCACCAACACCATCCCAACAGCTAGCCAACATACATTTCATTTGACTTTTCTTCCTTATGCCTTCTTGCTTTCAATGTCGATCTCGAAAAGTAGCTTTCAAGTAAGTACCATCTAGGGACCAAAAGTTTCAAAAAAAAAAAAAAAAAACACGAAAAAACCGTGGTGGAAGGGATCAAGGATATCAATCTTTTTACTACAGATATATAAACATTGTTCGTTTCATCAGCTAGTTGTACTACGTCGTCGTACATTTGAAGATACACATGTATAAAGGATTTCGATTTAACCTATCGGGTTCTGTTGTTCTCCTATATGTATATCGATTGATCCTCGTTGTGATTGGGATGCGAAATGAAAACGGAGTTCCGAAAACGAAAACAGATGCTTTGAATTTGGTATTCCTTGGAGAGCTTCCATGCTTTATGGAATTACCTTTATAGCAACAACTTATATCCCGTGCCCGAAGAAAGAAAAAAAAACAAACTTTCCGCATAAAAAATATTTATTATCCATTGTAATAACGAAGCAACGACAGAAAAAAAACATTCATTGAAGGACTTCTTAAGGATATCGCATAGTAATATCATAAACTAAATTTACAGTATTTTGTCTCGTTCGGGATCGTAAAAAACGATCTTAAAGAAATACAAGTGAAGACCGTGTGATATAGGGGGGTATATAAGGTGATATTGAAGTTGAACTGAAGAAAAAAAACAACATTGCGAACAAACTAAAAGAAAATTATTTATGTTGCCAGTTTGGTTGCTTTTTCATATCGACGATTACCGTTGTCGTCCTATATGATCCCGTGTCGTCCTTCTATTCACGTTGACAGCGGATAATCACTTAGTCATGGGAATGAGGTAGAAACTATTATCACATTGTTTGATAACGATAAAAGCTTTTTTTCCAACGCTCTCTCGCACAAACACACACCTCGATGCGGAAGAATAAGGACATTGAAACTTTGTCCTAGTTGTTTTTTAGTTGATCTAGTATACAAAAACATTTCGAACAGAAACTGAAATAACATGAGTGAAAGAAAAAGGGATAAAGATATAAATAATGAATTGGAAAAAGCATACAGCAGAATAAATCCTTTTGTTTTCGAACAAAGGGATGAACGAACGCAGAATTGTATTAGAAAGTTGTTCTCTTTTATATAAGTAATTCTGACTGAATAACTCTTATATCTACACTATACCGATAGAATGTCCTATCCTTTCAACACTTTGGCATTTAGCAGAAGTTTACATTTTACGCCCGACCAAAGTGAAACGAACCAAAGTTTTACCTTAGTTGAAAAATAGTGTCACAAATAGTTTAAGCGAAAATCCCTTTTTGAATTTATTTCGAGGACCTTCTTCCATCCACTTAAGCATTGATGTGACAAGGCAGGGATGCAAGTAACTATCAAGGGCCATTAATCGTCCTGTTATAAACGCCAAACACAAACGATGAGAATAGGAAAATACCTTGTGTGGTTGTTACCTTACGCGAACGACGACCTTTTATTGAAAGATAAAGATAAACCCGAAAAGCTTATATCACGCCCACACTTTAAAATTGTAGCCACATCCAGATGAGTACTACCATCGGGTCAGTTGAATAATGTCAAAACTTTCCCGAACGGAATCGGTCGCTATTGGCCATGTTGACTACAAAATTTTACTTTGTCGATTTCGATTCCCTTCCCGATTCCCTTTCGACGCTATATAATAATAAAATACTGTCGTACAGATTGTCCTTAGCTTGGCCTCGAGGATTAGACTTGGTTTCACCATTTCAAACATTGCTGTATATTCTTTGTCCAGCTTTAAGTTTTAAAAGTTTCTGCGCGTTTTCCTTTTTCTCCACGGAAATTTATAATCGTGGGCTGGACTCTAACGTGCATTTCATGTGTATATTGTCGCAAACATAAGTTACTTAAAAGATTCCCCTTATTACGAGAACAAAGTAAAATTTACTGGACGCTGGTGTTGTTGTTTTTGTCGTAGTGATGTGGTTTTCTATCCCATGGATGTTGTTTATATCACTAAGTGAAATCCTCAAGGTCCTGCGCCATTTAATTTTTGTCAAGTTAAATATCCTTGGATTTTACAGTACTCTACGATAAGTTAAAAATTTATTGTCTAAAAGAAGATTAAGTATTTTGAAAGTTTTAGCAGAAAGATATGTGCAAACTCTCGAAACCCTACAAAATGTAAATTAGTTATTTTTTTCAATTGCATTTATGTTAATCCAATTAAGGTTTCTTTTATTGCGATATCGGTATATTTTTTAAGTTAAGTTTTATTTAAAATTTTAAACTGAGTATCCAGGCTTAAATTTTAGGCAAATTGTTTGGAATTCTGTAAAAAAAAAACTCTTTCTAAAGCGATATTGAAATTTCACCAATAATTAATATCAGGAAATAATATTTAAGGTACATACTATTTTTTTATCTCCAATTATCATTTATTATGTATCCTGATATCCTCTAGGAATTTATTCGTCCATATTGAAAGGTATTTTCAACATTATGGATTACGAGGAAAATATATACATATACTCGTATATTGTATTTTCACATAACTGAGTTTCAGGATAGCTACACAAATAATAAGATTCTCAGATAACCTGAATTTTCAATATCAAAATTTAGAGATAATCCATAAAACAAGTCCCACATTTAACTGAAAGAGAAGCGTGGTCCGCGATGTTAGCTTTCGAAGCGTGACAGGGTGGTGTTAAAAATTGCTTTTGACTCAAGTGTTTTTTTTTTATATTCGACGTTATGGTGTAACAACACCAATCGGCCAACTTTTCTATGAACTCACCAGGCAGGACTGGACCTCCTTCTTAATTTGAGTTTCATGATAATTTATCTTTCCTGCTGTCCACACCCTCAGTTTTTTTGTGGAATGTAACACATGAATGAAGGTTTTGCTGCAACTTATCAACAGGAAATACTGCGAATGACAAAATTCTAAACATATATTTGCCCTACATACGTTTTGGATGTAAGAATATTTTTTCTATATAACCAACTAACAAAATTTAATTTTCCCGAAAAACATAAATGAAATTAAATTATTGGCATCGAAATTTACGGCTCAGCACTATTCTATTTTCTATTCCCTGATGATTAGGTTTATAAAAAGAGTCCTTTTATGACTGATTTTCTTTCACTTATGGTGTAATCTGCCACTCGATCCGAAAAATGTCCTTTAACCCGAGAACAATTGAAACTACATGTGTATAGAGTATAGCTGCTTCCGAGAAAGTTTTCGTTTGGTTTGGCTAAGGAAAATTCTTCAAAAAAATTTTTTAGAGACTTTTTGCGACTAAAAGTTTAACAATAGGAATGGAATTTCTTTCTGTTAACTTTATTTCGGACCCAAACAAAAAAAAACGCCTTGGATGTGCAAAATGGAGGAAAAAAAATATAAAACGGAAGATCAAGAAGATGGTGAAGGACACGAAGAAATCATGCCTCCGTAACTATACATACTTGGTCGCGTATATGAAGGAAGAGATTTGGCACACCCGGATCGTTGTATTTTTGTATGTCGTATCTTTCAACAAAAGGAGAAGCAAGAGGGCAAACCAACATCATAGAGAACGTGAACGAAAACTTAATACAATATCATGTCTGATTTTCTATTTAAAATTTATATCACATCCCTAAGGGAGAATGGAGCAGGATGTAGCACCTTGTTCCGTTCTATGCTACGCTATGTTTTTTTTTGGCAAGACGGATACTCTGGTAGAGTATCTTACTGCAGCTAAGGAAAAACCTTATAGAGCGGACGAATGGAACGAATTAAGCAACCTACGTTCTCTTGACCCCATCAGATATGTGGCTCTACGCTAAAGATTCGGGATTCGGGACTCAGGACACAAAAGGGCTGTGACGAAGGGATAAAATACAACATCGAAAAATGTATAAAAAAACATTTCGTCAAGAAAGAAAAAAAGCAACGAAAAAAGGAATTTTATAAAACGAATTCACAGAAGCATAACTGAAAATGGAATATCCTTTGGGACAACTTACTTTGAGCATAATTCATATACATATAGGGAACACATTTAATGTTTAGTAGATATCGTATATTTATAAAGGAGAACGTATGATTTTTTTTCTTCTTTTTTACCATATTCAGGTGAATTTATCGCTCGCTTTCTGTCGAAATGGAACTCATTTGATTTTTCGGTCTATACAAATTTTTACATTATTGTTACGTAAATGGGACACTGGAAAAATTTATTATTTATTGATCCTTCAGTGAAAATGTGTTCTTTTTGAAGATTTCACATTAATATAAATTTGTGGAATTTTAAAAATTGGTATTAAGAATTTAAAGAATTTTGCTAAAAGTGAAGCCCATAGCTGTATGAAGTCCGACTTTGAGGATTTTTAAAAAAATATATACTAACGGTTTTTTAGCACATACAGATTCACTGAAAAGATTTAAATTCTTTCACAATTAAATTAAATTAAACTAAAGTGTTAAATTTTATTCATGAGAGCCGGTTTTTAATCTTGAAATACAGTGAAACAGAATGACATCAGACTTTTATATATTTTTCCTAGCTTTTCCCAAAGAAATTCTTTCACATAATGTATGTATTATAGGATTTCCCTATTTGCTAATTTTATTGGGTAACAAAAAAAATTCAGATAAAAGAAAAGTAACGATGGGAAAATAGATAAAAGTTTTCAAATGAATAAAAGAGGATTTTTTCGTGAAAAAAAGAAAATGTCTGTTAGCCGATGACACTTTTTAAAAGGAACTTTTACGGGTGGGACGACTGATTTTTACGACTTTTTAATTAAGCGAATTTTTTAATCGCAAGTGAGAAGTTTTAAATTATTAGTTTTTGTTCAACATTTTCAAAAAGAAAGACCTTATTTCAGAATTTAAATCATTTTTTTTAAATACAGATATCGAAACAAATTCAAAAAAAAAAGTTTTTCAAGAAACAATCATTGTGTTTGTGGAACTTGTTCTCAACTAAAAGCCTATAAAGTTGTCCAAGCGATTTCCTTCTTAAATTTAGTCAAAAAATGTACAAGATTTTACAGAATTAATAGTTTTTCTAAACCAAAATGTACGGTGCGGGACCATTCTGAGTCAATGACTCTATTTTATTGTTGTGAATTCCGAAACATAATTTAGGACGTTTTAAATTTTTTTAATAACGTCAAGAAGACAAAATAGGATTTATTTTCTGACATTAATACGATTTATTTGTGTCTTGTATATCAACCAAAAAAAAAAGTGATGTTCCCAGTTTATTCAGCAGTATGCACCAAGCTTATAAAAAATGCTATGATAAAACGATTAAAAGACGAATTTCGACCACTTTTTACAATCGTGGAGACGTTGCAAGACAAAGCTCTAGATGAAAAGCAATTAAGTCTTATTAAATTATGGTTAAATGTCTTAGAACTTTGCTCATAATTAAAACAAAATTTAATGAGGTCTACCTTTTTAATATTTCAGAAAACTTTTTAACCAGTCAACTGTTAACAAGCTAAGCACTCATCTTTTCCTTTTGTTTTCTTGTACGTGAACAAAAAGCACAACCGACTCGATCCGACCTTCCTCTCACAAACTTTAGAATTTTCACGGGATGAATTAAAGTTCAATTTCGTATGATGTAGAAAAGGCTTACCATTAAAACTCAACTAAAAAAAATTCTTTTTTAAGTCGTCATCTTCACCTAACGAAGGAAAGTGAGTATTTTCTGATTTGGCGGCACTCACCGGTGTTAATAAAAAAAACGTTGAAAACACTAAAATATGATAAACAGAATTCGAGGGTTGGCTTAAGCAAGGTGATAACAGGGTGTATGTAGACATAAAATGCGAAAGATATTCGAAGGAAAAAAGGTAAGCAACCAAAGTTGAAATTGACCATTAAACACCTTGATGGCTATAGACTGACTGAGAGGAAATCCTTGCCTGCAAATCTACCCCTAGTTTCCCGTAGTATAGCTGCCGACCGACCCAATGGTTGTAGGGGTGCGAAAGGATCGGTTCAACGTAACTTTATAAACGTAATAAGATCAGTATATATACGAGGAAAAAAATCCCATTTTAAAATATTCCACAGAACATTAACTGGATATTAAAATGAGCAATGAAGGGAAAAATGGGTCTTGCAAACCGAGAGACCTGACAAAACCACCTCCTTCTCCTCGTCTCAGTGAAAAAATAAAGAAAATGATAATAAAATATATAACGCTAGATAGATATATATGTGAGGTTTTCGAGGCTATAAGATGCACAAAAAAAGGGATGAAACATAAATTAAACATAAATACATATATTTCAAACGCGGAGAAAATTTCGGTTCTTATAGCATTTTCACTCTTGCCAGTTATATGTAAAATCACTTATACCACCGTTGAAAATGTTTCACTTGTATCCTTACTTTTTTGGAGACATTTTTTTTTTATAAAAACGATGACAACACCATATATACCCATTGAGCTGAGCGTTGAATCAGTATATTTAAATCACTCCGCAATAGACAACTCACCAGGGGAATGCTAAAGAATCACTATTAGAGCAACTGAAGTTTAGCAAAAAAAAATAATGTATATTGTTAATAAATTTTTTTAATTTAACCAAATTGATTTTGTTTTTTCTCTCTGTGAACACTGTGAACAACAAAATTTAACACTTAAAGCGTTTACATTTAAAAGTCTCAATCATTTAAACTGGGTGTTAAAAAAACATATTTTTAGGTGTGAACTCCATGGAACACAAAAATTAGTTAAAAATGTCAAACTGTGTAGGAGAGAGGATCTCGCAAAAATCGTAAATGAAAATGGTCCCTTAAACAGCACTGAACCGGCTAAACAACCGGTGGGTCTTCGTCGTTCGAGGGTCTATCGACAGCTTTTAGTGGCACTCAGTCTAACGAATGGCTGAATTTAAATTCTTTTGGGAGCCTGGATTGGGGTATCGTAAGTTCCACTTAACTCACCATACGTGTCAATTTTAAATCTGTTTCCAGCCATTAAAACCATCTGAAGCTTCGATTTTTTAATTAGTTTCATTCTTTAAGTAGAGAATAAATCTATACCTTTACTATGAAAGTAAAAAAGATATTTTCGTTGTAAGTAAAAAAGATATTTTCGTTGTGAAGAAAATTCTTTGGAAGGTTGTTCACTACTTAGATATGGTGAAATAGATCTAACAGGGCTCGCGACAGAATTTTTAATAGAGAGGGGGGGTTAGTGAATAGTCCTTGTGGTTTGTTGTTGCTTGCAAAACACAACCTCTTCAATGCTGCGGACAACAAAGCACAAACGGCAAAAACTCACTCCGTCCGACTGCTTTAAAAAATGTGTAGCGGGAGAGCTTTCATAACATTTTAATGGCTAAATTTATGTTGGAAATGCCATTGGGACACATAAATCACACATTGCTCTTTTCTCTCACCCTCGCATTTGGCTGGTCGAAAGAAAAACGGATTCTTAAACAAAAAAGAAGGAAAATATGGGGAAACTCCAGTGCTTCCGACAGCCAAAAGCAATAACAATAACAAAAATCATCGGTTTCAAATTTTTTTTTCTCGCGGGGCTGAAAGACGGTTGATTTTTCATCTCATGCATGATGCCTTCTGTAAAGGGGTGTCTACAGAGGTGGGCTAAACTGGTTTATACTCAAAATCCTTGCGAAGGATATAAGCCAACGAGAATCGCATTTATTCTTATAGACTTTATTACATATTTATAAATCAGGTTGCGGATACTTGCCAAAATACATGCAATGCTGGTTTGACGGGATGGTGACTGATGGAGAAGTTAGGGAGCGCGAACATACTCGGAGAAACGGAGGGATAATCTTTAGTATCCTTTTTCGATTCAACATAAAATTTATAGCCGCCAAAAGTTTTATTTTTATTTAACACATTGTTGAAAGTTAACCAGTTAATGGCATAAATCTTCACAAGTTATGCATCACGAATAGTTTTACTTTGATATCACACATTTGTGGCTGGATTCATTGAATTCTAGATTAGTCTAAAAGTGATATATTGGGTTCTAGGGATACTATGTTATTTTTTTATACATTCGCTTATGTATTGAGGCATCAGAGATGATGAAATCCAAAGGAAAATAAGCGACGTGGTGTGAAAATTTATTTACGATATAAGAAAATCCCAAGTCCAAAGCCGTAGAGAATTTGTTCTGCACGTTCCAGTTTAGAAACTAATAAAACCACACTAATAGAATTTGAATAATCGCAAAAACAACAATAAGCAGAAAATTTATTGAGAAAATTTTGTTTTTTCGGGATTTATTTCATTTTTATAACACTTTGTGATTTTATTGATTACTAATTACTATCCCAAATTAATTAAATAATGTTATCTCTAAGATATTTAAACAACTCTAGGATATTTAAATATCAATTACGTAAAACGCTAGTATGCAAGTTGTGTTCCGAACAAAAAAAATCGGCCTATTCCATTTTTTTAACATATGCGATTAAGGTAAAATTTTCAAAGATTTTTACATTGTGTCATTAAGTTGAAGTGCCTATTTATCGAAAACATTCAATTTTTCGTGAAATTTCTGCTTGAAATTCGCAAAATTTCAACAAAAACACATTATTCGGTCGAAAAAGTAACTGCTATTAAACTAACTGCTGCTTAAATGAGTATACACCTTTCCTGAGTTATTTCTTTAGATTTTAAAAACAAACTCGTTAAATTACTGATTAATTGTTGACGGTAAACAATAACAATAATTATGACGATATGCATTTCTGAAACAGAACGAAACATAAAAATTTTATAGAAAACAAAACTAGAAGAAATCATTTGGGATACATGCAACTTTCGTGGAAAATCGTTAAAAAAATTCGCCGCAGGCGAATATATAATTTACAGCCACTCCCAGCTGAAGTAGAATATTTTTTGCATATTTAGGGAACGTTTTTTTTCTAGCGTCTTATAAACTAAAACACTCAATAGAAAAATCCGGGAAAATTGTTTAGTTTCCGGGATGGTTAAATCCATCTATGGCTGGGGTAGCCATAGGTCATATTGGAATATTTATTTTATTTTCTTTCTGTCGAAACACTTCTCTAAAAAGGTCATAAAAAATTTAAAATTTACTGTTCGTACAATCGTGTATGACCTTTTAAATGAAAAAAGCTCTTCAATGAAATTTTAACCAAAATAATTTGTAAACGTTTTTCGAATACAAAAGGACAACTTATTGTATGATTCGAGCAACATTTTCCAAGCAAATAAAAATCAACAAAAATAACCCCCTTTAACTTGGGAAATTGAATCCATCGTCCTTAATTCTATTTTCTTCGATTTTCTTATTTTTATTTTTTAGATTTTTTTTTTTCAGATTTTCGACTGTATTTCGAATGCATTCCAACGATTTAATTACATTAGATTTTAGACGATACAAAATTCGTTGACGGGATGCTGCATTGTGAGAAAGTTGTGTTGGATATCGACCGATCCCCGCAAATACTCATACTTGTAAGTACTTTATTTCAATCTCCTTTACCCCCTTTTGCAATTTTTTTTTTCGAAAAGCCCGGATCTGTTGAATATCACGTTTGAATTTATACCATTCCTAGCACAATTCCTTCCTGCCTGCCTGCCTTTCCCTCAGTCCGTTTCACGACTCTTTCAATGGAAATAGAAAATTTTGTTGAATCTTTTCAAATAAGTACGTGAGCTCTCAATTGAAAATCTTATATTCTCCACTTGTTACATATTGATATACTATAAATAGATACACAAGAAAAGCTTTAGAAATCCATACATAAAATCGTATTCGTACTGCAAACATAATACAAAATTTTCAAAGGTATCAATACGATTGCTACGAAGTATGTTTGCCTTTCAAGTTAACAAAAAATAAAAGAGTGGGAAAAAATTCTGTAATCGAAACGGTAAGTCCTCCGATATGTTCAAGTGCATAAACATGATGAACTTAAATATAAGAAATCTCCAATTTTAAAAAGATTGAATTCAAGTTAATATAAACGATTTCACACAACATGATTTTTGTATTGGAACGTAAACCATATTATCGATTTTAAGGTCGATTTTCATTCATGGGAAAAAATCCTCGTGAATTTTCTTCAATTATAAAAGTTAAAATATTAACTTTGAAAAGCTAAGTCTCATATTAAAAAGCTCTTTGATTCAAGTTTTCACGCCACAAAAAAAAAAGATCACAACAGCAACAAGACCAAAGAACAAGGCCAAACAATCTAATTTGTCACCGACATCATACTCTCCAGCATCGTACGCATTCCGCATAACCAAAATCGGGCGAAATTGTTGTTGAAAATGCCATGGCAGGGTAGAACTGAAGGAAGCAAAATGTTGGCAAAAAGGACAAAAAAAAGTTCAACCCTGTGGAGCTCGGCTGATGTGACTCTTCATCGTAGCAATGACTCCGGAAATCTAATTAGAAAAAATCTTAACCCAATTTTGGGAATTAGCTGAAAAACACATTACCCTGGGGTCGCCTAGAGCAAGAAGGGATGACGGGAAACTCCATTAGGATGAAGCCTCGGATCGGAAAATGCTTCATGCTCGAAAAAGATTCGGAGGAAAAGTTTCTTTGGGATAAATGAACTGAAATTATGGTTGAACGCGGCAAGGAGGCTTAAGGGAGGCAAGCGGTAAATCGAAATTGCTATCGACATTGTCTGTGTAGGGAGAAAATTCAAATGGGAATGGAATCATAGCAGCCCAAAGCGGAAACGAGCAACACCTCAATATTCATATCTTCGAGGGATGCGAATTAGCTTATTCTCGAAAAGTCTTTAATAACCAAAAAGGATGTTGACTCTGTTCCGTGCATTTCAAGTCAAACTTATATATCCAGGATCATCGGCTCAATGTATACTGTCTTTATCTATCCATAATATTGTATGTATAGATATAAACGAATTCAATATACATTTCTTTATAAGAACCGGAAAGTATATACGTACATCTCTTCTTCCATCCCTCCTTCTATCGCAATTTTCCTGATCCACAACCTTGGCACATCAACCAACGATTCTCATTGTCCGGATAAAGACTCTGTTCGGAAAACTCTTCAAAGCTAGTGTTTTAGCTGCCATGCAAGGGCTCTACTGCTGGGTAATAAAATTAATCAACTTTTCATATTGATTCGATTATGAGGGACACAAAATGTTCAGAAATTGGCTAAGAGCGTGAAAAATCAAATGATTGGTTATTAAGGCGGAATTACTGCAAGTTATCCCCCCGTATATACAGCTAGCTAGCTAACCAGTACAACCAGCCTGGACTTTGTTCTCTTAACGAGTAAAAATTCACTCGATGCTTCTATATAAAAAAAAGTCCTTGCTTTGAAAATACGGGGTGACAATGGACTCCAACGTCTCGATCTGGAAGTGAAATGAGCGAATAATCGCTAATCGAGTTTATGTTTAAAGTTATGTTGAAAGGTTTTCTCTTTTTTTTTAACCATTTTCATACTACATTTAAGGACAAACTAATTATAAACTGTAATGGGTTTCTGCATTTATTATTATTATTTTTTAAAACAATGATTTATTCGTGCAACGCATGGATAATTATGATAGTAAAAAATCTAAATTAGCAAAAATAATCACAATAGAATTCTATCGTCACAATCGATGTTGGCTCTTCTAACCGTAGATAGAATATATTATTATTATATTATATCAAACTTTAATGGCCGGTTTCACGAAATTTTTAGCTAAATCGAGTTAGCGGGCAAATTTCAAGCAAACAGAAACTACCAACTAAAAGAAATCTGCGATTGACAACAGTCCATCTATTGGTCATACTGGTTCTGTGTGGGTCTTTGCCACGATATTTCTATAAAAATTTCAATTTTCCAATACGACTTACCGTTTTCGAGAAAATCACAAAAAACAGTTTCATTTGTATGAGGGAGGGGGGGAAGAGTGGGCCCATTTTGCACGGTCAAGGACTTAGCCTTGCTATTTACGAGAAACGCAACTGCAAAAAAATTTTAAGTCAAAAGTTATGTGGTTCACGCGCGAAGAGACAGGCGGAAATCCAAATCTTTTGTCATATCAAACAACCTGGAGTAGTTCAATTTTGCGCTATTATGGAATTTCTCGGTTTATAAAAAATCCTATAATATAATACGAGGAATTTCTGTCTGTCTGTCTGTCTGCACAAAGGATCTCGAAAACCCGCCTAACGATTTTCACGAAACTTGGGGGTTAGGGATTTTCGACAAGGAATCGATCTAGATAGGTCTCCCCTCTGAGAAAATTCCCCTCGATACCCCTCGCCTGGTATCTTCGAATTGGGTGGTCCGATCTTAATGAAACTTTACAGTATTACTAAGGGGCTAAGGGCTTTCGATTTTCCCACTACAAACCTGACTTTTCCACTACAAACCTGATGTTTTTATATAAAAAAAATCAACATTATACCCAATTATATTCGTCATATGAAGTTTAATTATGTAAAAAAAGGTATCGTCTCACCGTTAGGTGGATTAGACTGTGTGTTTTTCTAACATATTGCGTGTTTTTTTCTAACAGAGGTGAGACCTATCTACATCGATAGGTCTCACCTCTCCAAAATTTCAGCAAAAGGTCGACTTTGAGGTGACCCTGGTACTATAACAAAATGTGTGTCTGACGATTGGTTCGACGCGTATACTGAATCTAATATAATTGATTCTCTTATATAGTATAAAAACATTTATAGCAATCATTTATTTATCATTTATTCGAATACGTAATTTCTTAAAAATAAACAAAAAATTAAAATAGTTTTTTTAAATAAATTTTCCAGACATTAGATTCCCGATTCAACTGGAATAAAAAACTTAAAAAATTTAACTGAATTAAATTGCGAATCTTCAAATCCACTTTAATTGAAATCTTCTTTTTCAAAGAAGCTTACGCTTAGTTGAATAAAACTTCTGGTCTCCTAAAAAAAGTTTTCAAATGTTCGATCCAAGAACACAAAAAAAAAATTCAAGTGGGAGGGGGTAAGATTCATAGCAATAAAATGTTTTTTAGTTCACATAAAAAATAGCAATATTTTCAATTAACATCAAAGAACCATTTTTCTTAAACCACTTCAAGCTAGAGCTTTTTATTTTGGTATGTGATTTCATTCCATAGATTAAAAAAAGTAATATAAATCAAAAAAAAAAAAAACACGTGGCTACCGTTTAAAAATAAATACATTAGTTAGGGATTATTTACCTTAAATATTTATATGAATAAAAAGCTCTCAAACTGAATAAATTCGAATAGACATGAAGAATTTTAATATTATAGGAAAAACCTATAATGGATTCATGTATAGTCCAAGTTGAAATGGAAACCAATTTGAAATGTTGCTTAAAAAATTTTACGTAATATTTTTGTAAATCTTTTCTAGCACAAACAGCAGTATTATAATAAATTTATTCATTTCCCTTCTTTGAAATAGACAATAATTCATTTTGCTCAAAAGCAAACATGTTCAGAGTAGTAAATCGTTTTTCAAATGTATGTGGTCCTTTTTACCAGGGTATCCGTTGTCATATATCACTCGGAAATGAATTTTATTCACCACACAAGCCACCATCATATCATCCTCACCCTTCAACATACATACACATATTCCCTATATATCTATAAATTTGCAAAAATATATAGAAAATTCGAGGATTATATCAATGCGTGTGTATACCTACTTATAAGTATCTAAAATGGAAATCCCTACAACGATGTATATTTTTGCCTATGTACAAATGTTATACATATATACAACATATTATACTAGGTAGCTGAAAAAAGTAAATACAAAGAAATATGAAAAAAACCTAAAAAAGTCTGTGAGAAATGGAGAATTGTGGGTGAGGCGGCGGTGGGCAGGCATACCCGAGAAATTTTAAGGAGACCAAATTTCTGGCAAGTATGAGGAAGAAGAACACACATTTAATGTAAAAGAAAAAGTCGACCGACCATACAGTCAACGACAGAAGACATTTATCCTTCTTGCCTGCCAACCAGTCCAACCATCGCCAATAGCGGTAAGGATTTTATGCCGAAATCCACTCGACAAGTCCTAAGAAGGGCCCAGCCCATCGCTCTCAAAGAATCTTTTTGAATCATGTCGTTTATAACTCACGAGTATCCACCACAGTATACCCTTTCCGTCGACTTCGCAAAAAACCACCGCACGCTACCAATATCCAGCAATTCACAACAAATTTCCTGGCGAGTCCTTCCAGAGTCCCTATTCTCTCGCAGCCGACCGTTCATGGATCAGGATGGAAGGATATACGATCCTTAGCGTTGATGGCGGTTAATACATATATCTCTCTGCATATAAATATAAGAAAGTATACAGTAAGGGTTTTGTCTAGAAGATGGTAGCCCTGAGAGGCCCACAGTCCATAAATTTTTCTTGTAATAATTTCGTGACAAATTGAAGATAAAGAAGGCCCAACACAAAAAAAGGGAAAAAAATCTTTTACTCCGAGGTCGTCCTGGTCCTTACCCAAAGGCTAAGGAGACATCTTAAGACATCTGTCCATTCTTATTTCAAAATAGTAAGTATTAGGCACTTACGTGTATGAATCGTTGTGTAATTTTGTGTTTCGTATTTACAAAACACACAATTTTGTGGCAATTAAAAATTACTAGAAAAACGGGAAAAATTATTATTGTGTCTGTCAGTTCTCATCCAAGGTTGACAAAATGTGATAAACGTAAAAAAAAAAGTTTCAAAAATTCTGTTGAAAATTTTCAACAGCGCCGCTATCAATGTCAATGGCATCGACAGCTCTTTCCAACTTAATTCTGATCCTGTTGCCAAAAGAAGTGCTCATTCAATTAGATACTCTGGGGATAAACTAAAAGAGATTTATTGGGCAGATAAATTTAATCTGATATCGATACCTTCTCTAACAGAGCATTAACAGACTCAATAACAGCAATAAGAAATTTACCATTGCCATCATATATGTATGTATCTATATAACAAGTACTAAACATTATCGAAAAGGATCTGCTGCTCAGGATATGGCTTCCAATATCATATAAAAAGAATCGCAAAAAAAAATTGTCCCAAAATACACATATACCTAAACACAATGATACTGGCATAAAAACAAAATAAAACGCCAACAAAAAACTACGAAAATGATATCGAATCCAGTGTATCCAGAAAAAGAAAAAAAATGTCGCCGTAAAGGACATTTCAGGATAAATTCTTCGACACAATTAGAGTATCTTAAACAGAGATCAAGGTGTGTAAAGTTATAGGACACTTGGGACACTAACATTTTTATGTGTAGTCGATTATACCAGTATGTCGGTATATGGATGTGATTAAGCTTGATGCTCGTAAGAAAGGAAAACACACTTATTGGGGGTAGTTTACGCATTTTATATACAAGTATATTGCCATATGTACCATTTAACATTTTGTAAAAAGTTTTTTTTTCATTCGATATATAAGTCTTTTACAAAGTTCTTTTTTTCCATGGCATTTCTTGATGGCATATTATGGGTCTTTTGAGAACGATGAAAAAGTTTTCACATGCTGCAAAGTTCAAACTATAAAATAAGCACCACATTAAAATGCCATCTTAATTTCTATATATTTTTTCATTGAAATTATTCAATACATAAAACTTAATTTAATTGAATTAATGTGTTGGTTTTCATCAGCCGATGTCAACTATTGAAATTGGATGGAGATAAAGAGCTGTAATAGCATATTTAAACTAAACGGAATTGCAAAGTGTTTTATAAAATAGTGGAATTTGTGTTGTTGAAGTTATTTAAATGGATTTTTTTCACCAAAGTGGCTCTATTTAGTTTTTATGTATCATAGAAGAAAAAGATTTTCCTTTTGATGCCTGAACGGGAATTTTTTATATTACAATATTACAATTTTTTGTCATTATAACAAAAAAATCCATTGTTAATTTCACAAATATTTTATTGATTTAACAAAACATCATTTGTACGTTTATTTTTGTTAAAATACCAATTTAATTGATGAATAAAGATTTCCCTCCAAAATTTTTTGTTCCAATTGAGATTTTTTTTTGTTAAAATTTGCTAATTTAATAATAATAATGACCAATTTTTTTCATTTACCGAGAAATAAATTTCCCATTGTTAATTTAACAAAACAATTTTGTTGGCTGATATAGGATAAAAATTTTGTTGATCTAACAATGATTTCATCCATATTGCCAATTTTTTCTCTGAGTGTACAATTAAAGTTTCCTATGAAATTATGTCTGAAACTTCAACATCAATTCATAAAAGTAGGTATTTTTCACGACTATCTCCGGGCAATTGTAGCTTTCATTATGTCTCTATCTGGCAATCGGTTTTTTATTAAAAATTGTACAAAAACTGGAAATAACACAGAAAAAGTAACACGAATCTCTCTAGTATGATGTCATATTCCAAAGTATTTATAATAAATTTCCAATGTCGTGAGAAAATTTGTGAGATTACCATTTTTAAACTTTTGTTATGGTTGGTAATTTGCCAAATTTTGTTTACATAAATCTTTTATAAATATCTGCAATCAAAACGCAATAATTGAGTAAGCAAATTAAACGGAATTTCATGCTGTTAAGATTAATATTTAACAAACAAGAAAAACTTTTATCAGTTTCGGATTCTCTAATTAAAAAAATGAAACGTTTTTCCCATTAACGCAGCAGAACAGCAGCTGGCATATCAAAGTCAGTTTACTCGTAAATTATTTAATCATTACCTCAAGTTTTGTCTATTATTATTCGATTGTTTTCAATATCTGTGCTTGAAGGCGGGCATGACGTTAAATGAGCAAAGCACGTGTTCAATTATATATTTTATTACTAGTGAAACGCATCTTTTACACTTATCAGATTATAATAACAAAGCATTGACATAAAATAATTATGATTTAAATATTTATATGTATTAAAACAACTGTAGAAACAAAATAATGAGACAATCAATGTTTAATTTGATTCTCTCTTCCATACTCTGCTAGTAGAAAATCTCTTCAATAAAAGAGTCTACAGCAAAGAAAAAAACACTTCGTCTTCGTTTTTTCTTATAAAATGTGGGATTTCCTTGTAACGTCTTTAATCGGACTCACTTGAGTTCTTGTGCTAAAAGCATTTTGTATATATTGTAATATTCTGGAACGTGATCTTGAAAAATCAAAGTCGACGATGTTGCTTTTTCAGATTCATATCTGATGCTCTTAGTTCAGTTTGCTAATAGATCGCCAGCCAGACTGTTGTGTTTGAATACTTGAAACTGATAAAATTGAAATTTACCACTGGAAAATGTTTTCCAGAAGTATAACTTTATTTTTTACAAGTATCACAATATTTGTTAGTGCAGTTACCGGTCGTAAGTATAAAATCTAGAATGTTTTTAACAAAATTATCTATCAACGATAGATCAACTTTAACGAAAAAAAAAGTATTTCGATTAAAAAGAAAATACTATTTTTATTCATTTGTGCCAATAAATTACGAGTAAATTAATTATTTTAAGAAAATCAATTTACCGCGCATGAGAATGAAATCCGAGGCAAGAAAATTACCACTGGTTAATGCTTAATTGAAAACAATTTGTACCTGATTCATGTGAAACGAAAATCAGGTTTACATCGCAAAGATGCTAAACAATTAAAACTGATAAACATTACTCATTTTGCCTTTAGTTATAATTTATGTGCTACAAAAAACTTTAAACACTCGTCGGCTATAAATCTTCTCACGGCAAGTTTCGTAGAAAACTAATTTACATATTGTTAAGTTATTATTACATAAGTTATTGACTTGTTTTGTTATTTGTTGTTATAAAAATTGCTCTAGTTGTATGAAAAACATAAAAACATAATTTAAATTTAACAACAGAACTATTTTCAAATCGGTACATCGATTATTATCCATACTTGAAATCACTTTGGTTTCCAAGAAATAGTTTGCAAAAATTTCCATTTTTTTTTTCTGTCTATATTTTTTTATATAAATAAAAGACGAAAACGTGTTTGTTGAGGTTCGTTTATTGGTTGCTGCAAAACTTAAAACCAGCAAGAAGCAACTTGTTAAGATGGAGCAAGGGATAGGGGGTGTTATAACATAAACTAAATATTGTATTGTTTGAAACTCTCGTATCGTCGTCGTCGTTTCATTACCAATAATAAATGGAACGGGTATTTGTAATATACTGAAAAACATTACACTTTTTCGCAAGATTTGTATATTTAATTTTACATAACTTTTCATCAATCAGAGTTCAATTGGATTTATAAACCATTTATAGACAATATTTTGTTGAATTTATTCCATTAAAGTGTGAAATTAATTATATACGAGTACGTGTATTTTTAAAAGAAAAAGTAAACATTGAAATGTTTGTTGCAAATCTTCAATTACTTTAGAAAAAAATCGTGAATGTTCTCAAAAATGTACATACAAAAATGGGTTTTGAATATTTAATAACTATGGCTTACACACACAAAAAGATTTTGAGGTGTGAACTCCATTTCATTCGTAAAAACTTAACTTTATCCACCATCCACCTAAATAGTTATCCTACATAATTAATGGTAATACTTATGTTGATTTTTGTCACACAAAAAAATTTTTAATACTAGACAACTAATTGAGGTAGAAGTTGAAATTTAATGCAGAACAAGCTTTTACCAAAAGTCAAATTCCGTCCAAAAATAACAAAAATTGAACCACTCCTTTCCCCCTCCCCCATACAAATAGATTTTTATTGCGATTTTCTCGAAAACGTTTCATTTTTCCAAAAAAAATATTAAAACAAACCGTTTAAAATCCGATTCTACATAACTCTACCATAGATCAAAATTCAATCGTACACTCAGAAAAATGGAGGCTAACTCGACGACCTACATACGGCGTAATTGGCCTCGGGCAGGCGCGCGTTCGCCTGCATGTGGGCAAGTAAAATTGAGTTGACCTGTGGTCGGAGAAATTCTGAAATTAAGCCACCAGCAGGTGAAGTAGGGCATTGGGAGCTGCACGAGTTGACCTTAGATAGGTTAACTCTGACCGCTAGCTGGCTTACAGACACCTCTGTAAGGTCAGAGTTAACCTGACAAAAAGTTGACCTGGACATTTTTCTGAGTGTACCACCCCTTCTTCCTCTGCCATACAAATAAAAACAATTTTTGCGATTTTCTCGAAAACGGATCATTTTTTCCCGAAATCGTGTTCCTAGGGTACTACGGGACGAGATTGCGGATGCAAAAACCGCGTAAAAATCAAATTTTCGATTCATACATACACATGTGAACACACATTATACCTCCGGGCTACAGATATCAAAAGTGAATTATTTTTGGGTGATTTTAAATCATGCCATCAAATTTAAATCTTCGAATGTCACAAAATATAGAGCAATTTTACATGAGTCCATATAAAGTAAAAATTCAAATTATAAGTTTGAGTAAAATAAAATTAATTTTGCGTTCTACTATTTAAATTTTGAAACAGTGAGACGGAAACCCTTTGATTTTTCGAATTGAAGATAACTCCACTACTCATAACTAATTGTTTATGGAAATCACCTAAAGTGGGAAATTCCAGTAATATAAAAAATTAAAAACTAAAGTGTTCAAGTCATTAACCAAGGAATTGAAATCACAATTATCATAAATTAACATTGCGTGTGTGGTTTATTAAACTAATATGTCATCGTTCGTCACAATTCATTCACTCAACTTAAAACTTAGTTAGGAAACTTTCATATTAAACTTAATTGGGGGTGAACTAATAATAATATAATAAGGGAAATCCCACTGTTTTATACTAAGGAATTCCAAAGTTTTTTTTCCCCATTTGTAACTTTTTTGGAGTTTTTAACCTTGCTGCTGCTAATTATATTTAATGTGATTTTAGAAATTGGCCAGAATCGAGAATTCGGCAATTGTACAACCCCAAACAAAGTTGAAGGGAAATGTGTATATCTAGCTGAGTGCATGCAGCTAGCAGATTTGGTGCAAAGAGTTGATCTGAGCGATCATCAGACACAACTTTTGAGAGACAGCCAATGTGGATACCATGGAAAACATCCGCTGGTAAGCTTTTTTAAAACAACCTCGAAAAACAGAAATTTTTCATAAATTCAAATTTACTCTGCAGGTATGTTGTCCACCTCGAAATGATGTTCTTCCAGATTCCGATGGTTGTGCAGTCGCTTTACGTGATCGCGTCCATGGCGGTAATTTAACAAGAATCGATGATTACCCCTGGATGGCTCTTCTCGAGTATAAAAAGCGTAAATAAATATCGCAAGATTAATGGAAGTGACATAATTAATGTTTCAAAATTCCATATTCTAGGTACGAACAATGAAATTCAGTATCTTTGCGGTGGTGCATTGATAAACCCACGATATATCCTGACAGCTGCCCATTGCATCAAAGCTCCAGCAATTAGTGACAATTACACCCTTACTGGTGTTCGGTTGGGTGAATGGGATCTGAGCACTACAATCGATTGTGAAGCGGATGATTGTAATGATCCACCAGTTGATGTTGGTGTAGAAGAGATCATAACCCATGAGAACTACAATCCGAGCGCAAAGAATCAACTACACGACATTGCCGTTTTACGACTCGAAAGGGAAGTTCGATTCACGCACTGGATTCGGCCAATTTGTCTACCGAAAGCTGCACATCTTCATGGTGATCTACAAAATATCGCCACTACAATATCCGGCTGGGGGAAAACAGAGACAGGATTTTCCAGCAACAAAAAACTTAGGGCAACCGTGACTTGTGTATCACTCGAGGATTGCAATCGGATTTATAGTGGATTTGCCGTTTCCCTACAGGAGACTCAACTCTGTGCCGGTGGATCTATTGGGGTAGATTCTTGTAATGGTGATTCGGGGGGTCCGCTGGTCGCAATCGACAAAACTACAGAACGATACTACTTTTATGCTGCCGGAATTGTGTCATTCGGACCGAATCCGTGTGCTCAAAAGGGATGGCCAGGCGTTTATACGAAAGTCAGCAAATATATTGGATGGATTCAAAGTAAATTGCAGCCTTAAATATCAAAAATTTGATCCAGTTTAAGGAGAAAGTTCTCACTCAGAGGAAAAAAAATGTTTTTCCAAAATTTTTTAAGCACGTCAAATGCATTTTACACTCTTTCTTTATTTTTTATAAAATAATAATTTTTAGCCCTAATATAATTTAATCATAGCAATTTTTTCAAATATTGTTTTATTTTTTTTTTTTTGCAAAAAAGAATTAGGCACTAAGACTGACATAGCGAAAAGGATTTAACCGACATAGTCGAAATTGTGAAATTGTTTGTGATTACACCAAAACCTCGATTTGCCTTTTTGCGTGACTTTACTCGGTTTGAAAAACTTAAAACCGACCAAACCGAATGAAGCTGAAATTTTGGCAATTGTTTGTTTGCATGAAAAAAAATTACTCTTACGGTAATATTTTGGTAATATTTTGGTAGATATGTTGAGCCATCCGCACTTCATTTAGGCTTTTTTGACGAATTTTGATAACATCACTATCACGACAAAGTAAAATGAAATCTTAATCTATTAGAGTGGCAGATTCCAATGCCTTTGGAAAATGTACTTTCTTGATCAACGCCACACACTCAATTGCGATTTGTAATATAGCTAAGTATTTTCTTGAATTTAAATTCAAATAAAATCTAGTATTTTCTATGTGTTTCTAGTGCAGAAATACGCCACACTAAATTAAGGTATGAAATCGTGCACTAAACACTCTTGTGTCCTATTTTTAAAATTAATACATCCATATAAAGTGTCAGTTTATTTACCTCTCGTTCCGCCCATATTGAACTATTATATATTATGATAGCGCAAACGATTCAAGCATAAATATAACGAAAATTCAAGTAAAACATGTGCAATAGGTTCAGGTATAGTTTTGTATTCACCAATATAGATTTCGGATGAACGCTTTTGCGAAAATACTATATCCTGAAATAGAGTACTCAGAAACACAATTTCCATATATATATACTGAAGGATGTGTGCACAGGCAGAAACTCATCCTCTTCGACGAGATCAAAAAATTCGATACAAATGGAAGATAACCGATAGAAGAAGGTGGCAGAAATATCGCTTGTTTCCCCTCACCCCGTGCGAAACATTTCAAAGAGATCTATGGATACGCGTTTATACAGAAATATAAAGGATCAGAACCACATAGAATGGGAGTAGGGTAGCATTGGAACAACAACGCTCGTGAATAATATTTTGAAAATGGAATCCAAACGACACAAAACTTACCCATCGCATGTAGAAGATAGTTAGATCCGAAAAAGCTATACCTAAAGTTTCACGTTCCGATAGTCCTTCCAAAAGCATCCTGAAAATATTCTTTCTCATTTTGTCTCTTGTATAGCCAGGTATACATTATGTCAGAGGATAAGTTTTTTTTCACCTAGTTTTAGTATTCGATAAGTGCATCCACGTTCTGTTTAGGTGAAAAACGGATATGCACGTGTATGAATATGGATGATGATGCTTTCAGATAAATTTGTTTATTGAACATTTCTCTCGTGTTTGGTACACAGTTTGAATATTCCAATTCAAATCAATATATACTCTTTGTATCTCGATGGTAGTATCCCCATAAAAACACACTCGCTAACGGAAATATGAAAATATGAATTTTTAACTCTTAGAGGTTTATAATCAATCACTTTTGTTTTTCTGCATCATGAATCGATTGTTGTACAATTTGTAAATCAATTTTCAATTTTACTAATTGTAAGAGTTGAAAATATTTTTGTCCGAATTTTTACGATGATTTAAATTTCAAATTTTACAGTTTATTATTTTGAAGTGATTCTTTTGTGTAATAAGATGTTTTTTGCGTTTTTGTGAAATTCCTTTCAAAAAGTAATGTAGGAATCATTGCTATTTTTTCAAATTTTAAGTTTTTCGGATTCCTTTCCCTTGGTTTAATAACAATTAAAAGGGAACTTAAAATGAGGAGGCATTTTTTAAAATTTATTTTCATAATTGTTTTAAGTTTTGTATTTTTTTTTAAAGAAAAACCTTAACCGCAAGTATTTTAAGATGAATGACATGTTTGTAAAGAAAATCCCCATTGCAAGAAAATTACGTAAGACAAGCAAATGTTCAATCTGCGTCCAGAGACGGCGATACAAAAAAAAACTTTGCGCAAAAATAAAATCGAGGCTAGAAAAAACCGTACCACAAAACTTTGAGAAAATACTGCGAAATGTAGTATTATATAGCGGAAGAAAACTCCTAAACATTATTTCGAGAAAAACATGCGATGTGATTCGCAATGTGAGAATGTTTTGCAAGTAAAATTGTTTCAATCTCAACAGAGAAATACACAATCCGATCGGAAAATCGTTGAGAAAATATAGAAAAACAATTAATAGCTATAGGATGTGTGCTAAAGCTGCTAAGTGTTACTATAGTCCATTGCTCTCGAAACACACATCAGTCCCCAGTGTGTTCGTAAAAAAAGGCAGCTATTATTGTTCTGCTCTCGGCTTTAAAAAATAAAATAATAATAAAAATTGACTACGATAAAAAAAATATGTATTAAACACCCCACAAGGGTAACAGAAAAATAGAAAATAAGTGTATTTTTAGAGACTGCAAAAGATTTGATTGAAACTTTTAGTCGGTAGATGCATTCCATAACTCTCAATCAGAATGTCTGCAGAAAATTATCTTTCCATAATAGATAACTTTTTCAATTGAAAATTAATGTATGAAAAATTCATAATAGATAACTTTTTCATACATTAATTTTCAATTGAAATTTTCGATAAAAATGCCTTTTGAAAGTTTCGGTATTCTACAATTGCTTCCAAAGAATGGTAGTATTTTTTTCTGAAATAGTGGAAGCCAATTTCGGTTTTACTGTGCAGCTTTTGGTCTAAAATATTGAACATAAGTTTAACCTAAAAATATTGAACATAAAATGCTTACAACGAATATATGATTTCACATATAACTAGTTTTATGTATTATAATTCGTGATTCCATTCGGAAAACAATCGAAACGTATTCTTTTGGAATAGAAAATTCTTTTAGTTCGAGTATTTCCTCCGCCTTATACGCAGCAATGGGTGATGTATGTCTGTTTCTACAGCACTTTGCTTTGTATTTTAGAAAAAGGAACCAAATGCAGTAGACGACATATATCTCCGCTATTTGCCAAAACGAATGAAATGAACGATCTGCTTGGCGTTCCCAGTGTTATTATATTATGTAGACACTTGAATCGTATATCTTTCATATCCTTGAAACCCAACCCGTTCAAGGAGTTTTACACTATATTCGTCAGTGCTTTCTTAACTTGGACAATTCTATATCCTTGCTGGTGTTTGTTGCCTGGAAACTTCTTGGCTCAGCTCGATGTCGCAATTGAAAAGAATGTGGTGCTGAAGCTGGGTGCTACTCCAAAGAAATAGATTAAAAATTTATAGTTGATTTCGAGTCTTGATAGCACAACGATATTTTCATTTTGCCCGTTTAAGTGCACATAATACACCAGCAATATACGTAATCACAACATCATTACTATATATACGTATGTATGGATATATGTACTGTACGTACAGAGTAGCAGAGCTGGTATCCTTTTGCATACATACATACATATGTCGCTAAAGATTTATTTTCCTCAAGTGCTTACCATGTTTTTGATAGGCTCTCAAGAGTCGTTCCGACCATAGTTATTATATGTCTATTTAACACTGGCGGTGGCTGTGGATTCGAAAAGGGCCAGTGCGAACCCAAGAAATTCTTCTTTTGGAGTAAACTGTTAAACAATTCGCAAAAACCCTACACTGATGGAAAAACTCGCGAAAAAACTCGTTCAAGTTAATGAAAAACGTGAAGCCTATGAAATATTATATTGATTTTATGGATTTCATTGATTTTAAGATGGAATCGGCGACAGAAATTTGACGAATTTTTAAATGAAGACGTAATCCCTAAACCGGACTTTCAAATCAATTTCAACAAATATTTTTTTTTTATGAAATAGTCTTAACTTGGGTTTTGAAATACTACATAGTTATTGCCACGATATTGAAATATTTTTCTCTAGAATTGCACGCAACGGCCAAAGAGCGGCGCTAGTTGTGCTGTCATGATTCAATAAAAAAGGCTCAATGAATTAGACATCTTTAAAATTAATGTAAATTGAGGCGTTAAAAGCTAGAGTGGACCAACCCACATGTCGAAATCGTGAATTTTTTTCTGTTTGAATCACTATTGCGAGTGAGTTTTTAGATAAAAATGTTCGGATGCACAAAAGAACATTTCAACATTGAGTAATAAAGTCCACAGAAATTTTTTTTTCCAAAAATTTACAGTCAATAATAGTACAAAAGTGGAAAAGCTTCAAAAACTCGATTATGTGGCTTGGTCCACTCTAGCTTTTAACGCCTCAGTTATAATAAAACCAATGGTTACGATATTACAAAATTCGTGACATTGTCATCGTTTTTATGAAATTTTCTTAAAATCATAAAAATTTACATTGATTTAATGAAAATAACAGCATTGTAAAATATCAGTTTTGTAAAAATTCATAATTTTTCTTGAAACTCATTTCGCATTGATCAGAAATTTTCTATCTGTTCCAGTTCTCGAGGCGGTCTCGGTCATGAATACAATCCTTCTATAGAAAAGGAAAGTAAAAAAAAATCAGATTTGATTGGTTTTACGACGAAAATTTCTCTCAGTGTATATACATATATACATATTTTCCATATATACAGTAATATCAAACACAATATGGCATTATCATTTGATTTTATGTAAATGAATGGTTTTATCTAATTGCAAGATAGACAAGTCTAAGAAATAAAATATCTACAGATAGATATGGGGTTTCGTATTTATTGAGGTAAGAATAAGTCGTTGGTTTGTTTCTAGCTATAGAAATGCCCTTCACGACCATTAACATCCACTCTCCTGATGGAAGTGCCTTTAATTAAACAGCAAATGCTTATGGTAGGCAATGTTACCATAACTGCTCTTACATAACCCAGTCAGTTTGACAATGGGTTTAATTTTCATATGAAAACATCTACATAGCTATGACATCAATGCGTAATAATAAAATGTCAAGATATTCAAGTTGATATTCAACACTGGTATGGTATACTCATATCAGTTTCCTTATAGTATTACCAAGTAACAATTTAGTTAGTCATTGGACCCCTGAAATTGTTGCTGTCACCCATTTTGGTTTACCTGAAGGATGTTTGTTTTGGGATATAATGACTTTAGTGAGGCGGGCAACCATCTATACCCAATGAGCTAACATTTTCATATTGTTTTTGCATGCCTATTTAAACAAATTAAAGCAATCGGAGAGAAAGACATTCAAGAGGACGAAAAAGGATATCAACCAAACCAAATACAATACTTGCTATATATTCGAAACAAATTAAATATTATAACACATATCCATAATATATATACACTCATGATAACTTATATATATATATAATTTCAAATTACTTACAGCAGGAAAAGGAAAACTGTTTTAGTAAAATGAAATAATTATAAATTAGCTTCAATATATGTTAACGGTCAGGGGAATATGGAGATACAAATGGGAGGGAAGGAAATACTCAATTTCAAGTTTAGTTTCAACCAGTTAAACTGTAATTGGAGACACTTCCGATAAAGGTAATTTAGTGTCTTAAAGTTTAATAATGTTATGTCGCTTCACTATGGAGAATTTTATTGCTACTACGTATAGTTTGTGCGGTCTCCTTTGTCTAATAAATGGGGAACAAAGTTTTACAAGATTTTGGAATAACCGCTTAATGAGAAATATCTAAAGTTTCCTTTTCCCCAATAAATAATTTACAAGTTTTTAAATTGAGAAATAATAATAATAATAATAATTCTGTGGTTACAGCACCGAAAATTCGTGAGAAGATAGTAAACTTAGTGGCTTGGCGACAACATACGATTTATGAACATTTTTTCTCTACCTGCTCGTTCAGATAACATAAGGGGTTGTCCATAAAATACGTCACACTTTTAGTGGCGCTTTTTTAGCGGGAGTTAAACTAAAGAGGAGTCCGAAAGCCCGAAAACTAGCAACTAGAATGGCAATGATTCCTTGAAAATTGGGAATTATTCCTATCATTTTGGAAAAATTTCCTATTTTTTGACATGAATTCCTTTTTCGTATGGGAGTCGTTACCGAAAAATTTCACTGTCTCGTATATTCCGAATTTTTGTTGGAATCTGTCCTATTATTTCTCTTCGTGTATTTTATGAGCAACCTCTAAGATAAAATTTCAATCAGTTGGGACTTCTCGTATTAGTTTTGTGCATCGTATTAGTTTTGTACTTTTCGACAAATAAAAAAAAATCTGGTAGGAATTAAAAAACTCAAATATGGCTTGCAATGTTTTTCGGATACGTTTTCATCTGATAATCTAATGAACCCCGTTCAATCATCAGAGTATTAATGATTAATAGCTAACGATTTTCTGGTTGATCGTGTTAAAGTGGAATGCAGCCCTTATAAAAAAAAAACACTGGCTGTAAAATTAACGACTAACTGAGTCACCCGTTGTTGTTGTTTTAGTGTTTTTGCGATGGAACTAGACAAATAATATTTGCTATTCAAGGTGGCAAATTGCATGGGCACAAGGTGCATAGGACAATAGTTGGTTTTTGAGAACACCCGGCATTAATTTTGATAAATTAACTATAGTGTGAAATCGGCTTAAAAAAACACCTGGATCCAAAAAATCTCAAACACTTAAAGTAAAATAAAAACTAATTTAAAATTCGATGTATTTTTAAAGCTGTTGGCATTAAAAAAAAGCCAAGCAAAAAAAACGAAGATTTTTTTCAGTTCTCAAAATAAAATATTTCTTGATTTGATTGCTAGATAATTTATTTTTGTAGCAGACAGTGGTTGAATTAGGGTTACATTTCAGAGAAGAAAAGAAAGTAACAAGAAAAATTTCCAACAAAATTCTAAACCTTTTTTTCTTATTTCATTTTCTTGTTTTGAAAAATATACATAAAACGCAAATGTCAAGAAAAGACCTACGCTAAACTTCAAAAGCTTAAAATCTCGTTAACTTCAACCCTTGATGGAATTTCATGGGACCACCCGCCCAAAAACTGATCCTAAAAATGTTTCCCTCAATGAGAGATACTTTCTTGTTTTTATGCTGTGGGATTTTTTTTTCCTGCCAAAACGTTTTTTTTCTATCTATATTTTAGCGGGCAAAAAGAGGCAACGACATGGAGTACCAGTGACAAGATAAAATAAATACAGCAACGATGAAAAGTTTTCCTCGACGAAAACTTGATTATACGTTTTTGTTGCATTTCGATGGAATATTAAGAAAATGAGAATCTTCCTTCGCGCATACGAGTATGTAAAACTGTTTGTACATCTTCAATTTATTTTTAAATATAAGTAAAAAACAAAATATATTTATACACGGATTTTTTTTTTATGTAACGCGTAAAACAAAATTTCCACACATCTCAACAGGAATCGAGCGATATTCGTCCCGGTTCTTTGGCTGGAGAATATCGCTAGGACCTTGAGCTGAACTGTCAAAGTCCCATTTTCTAATCAACTCTCCTGTGGGATAGCAAAATAATCTACAGCACATACGCACGGGCATATATACTGGTAGATATAGTGAAGTATTTTCACTAATACTGTTTTTGAAATTTAAATTTTATTTTTTCAATTTTTTCCGCCAAAATGAAATTATGTAAAAATGAGAAACATACACTCAGAAAAATGGAGGCTAACTCGACGACCTACAAACGGCGTAATTGGCCTCGGGCAGGCGCACGTTCGCCTGCATGTGGGCAAGTAAAACTGAGTTGACCTGTGGTCGGAGAAATTCTGAAATTAAGCCACCAGCAGGTGAAGTAAGGCATTGGGAGCTGCACGAGTTGACCTTAGATAGGTTAACTCTGACCGCTAGGTGGCTTACATAAACCTCTGTAAGGTCAGAGTTAACCTGACAAAAAGTTGACCTGAACATTTTTCTGAGTGTAAGCCTATGGTTCACACGAGCTCACGTAAACAAAATTTGATAGAAATGAACAGATTACGCTTTGTGTATTTTTTCGAATCTTTTTCCTTGATTTTAATTTATGTTGTTTTCAATTTTATCTTATCCTCTTTCAGTAGTTTTTTTTTTCGTTTCTTGCAGCAAATATTTTCAGATCCAAAAATTAAATCAATTTAAAATTGTTTTTATCTTATCGTTTAAATTTTAAAGTTCAGAAATTTAATTAATCCTTGTCCTTACCAGTAGAACTTCAGGAATTTAATGTATTTTAATAAGAAAATGAAAATGCTTTTTCTATATTACTGGATCGACAAACAATCATGTCATACAAAGTAATAAACTTTGACTAATACAAATTTGTCTGGGTTTTCACATGCGTGTGTGAGAATACACATAAAATCTCCAATTTCTTTGATCACCAGTGTGTGCATAATTTCAAACAATTAATCAGTTTCTCTAAAGTTAATATCCTTGTCTTGTTTATCCGATGACGCAATCAAAGCCTGATTACACAAGTTACAGAAGAAACATCTCTTATTTGTTTCCTACATTCCAGCATAAAAAGGACTACTCAAATTTATGCACAAAAGTGTCCTTAGCACACTTGTGTACATGACAAATATTACATCTGTTTGCATATTACGTTACCTCAACAACCATGACACGAAACAGCCTTCGAGTTTATTAAAAGTTCGGTTAACACAATCACCAGTGTAGATTGTCAATATTTTAATATTAAATTTGAAAGGCAATAACTTAGAAAATGTGAAAAATCAATCAGATTAATATGATTTGATTTTTATGTTCAGGAGAATCTTTGTTTTTAATTTCATATTGTTCAATTATGGGTTTTTTTTCTCATTAGTTTATTGTCCTATGATTAATAGAGAAATCTTATACCGAATTGATTCTGTGGTTTTGCTCTACATCACTTTATACCACTACTAAAATTTGTAATATCCTGTCGAATATTTATTACTGGGTTAAAATTTTGGGATACTATGAGACATGCCCGAATTTTATAGTTTTGATTTATGAAAATGTTGTTTATTCCCTGCTTAACTAATGTTGAGGGATTTACTTTGTTTAATTATTTAGAGTGTGGTTGGGATTGACTTAATGTTATGGGATAAGCTCGTTGAAACCACAACATTAACTTAGAAACTAATAAAGGGTTGATTAAAGTCAAAAACTTTATGACCAAATTATTTTTAGGGAGGGAAATTGATATTATAAAATTATACTTTAGTCTAAAGCAGTATCACTCCATGGACCCGGTTTTAGTAACAATTTCCGAGGAAGTCTCAAAAAGTTTTGCCTCTGTTTGATTATGAAAGAAAAATGTTCCTTCATGGAATAAAAATTATTCATTTATATTATAAAAGATGGAGTGATCCAATTAGAATTTTTTGTATGGATATATTTTAAACATATTTTGTTAATAAAATTTTCCGATACGACTCACCGTTTTCGAAAAAAAAGGGAAAAAATCATGGTTTCCATCGTAATAAATCGTAAGGTGCCATTTCCATCTGACACTGCGAATTTTATTCTTCGACATAGACTTCATATAACACAACCATTTACACTAAAACATAAAGTTCAGAAGTTTATTCCTGAATGACGCCCGTACTCGAATTTTTTCATATCAAAGAAATCTGTGCTTCACAGGATATATTTTAAGAAAAATAGAACATAAGATAAAACTCTGTAAGAGTTCGGTGAAAATTTTCATGATTTGGAATGAAATACAACTGAAATTTAATTGAAACACCATTGAAGTTGAGGTTTATTTCTTAAATCACCAGCACTTCATAAGTTTCTTTTTAGATTCGCTACTTTCATAATTGAAATTTTCAAAAATGATTTTGTAAAAATAAAAAATAAATTGGCACACGTCTTGCGACCCCCTTAAAAATGATTGGCGAACCGCCGGTTGAAAAGCATTGATCTAAACTGTAAAGGGTAATGGGGGATCGCTGATCTCGAATCCGTTGTCCGTTTTTCGATAGCTCTCACGGTTTGGCCGTTCGTAATAATTTTCATGTGAGCCTTGATGAATGAAACAAATAGTGTAAAAAATCCTTGCACTTTCCATTGCAGAACATAGTTAAATGAATAAACGCGAGGACTTCTTTCAAGTGTTTCTTTAACAGAATCGTGATAAGCACAAATATATATATATGTGTTAAAAAAAGAACCCTCCAATTCGATAAATATTTGATAGGGAACTTTGGAAGGCTCACGCTGTGCTGTTATTTGGTCGCCTTTCAAATTAAATGACAAGCAGCCAAGTAAGCGTCTACGTCGTTAATAATTGGCGGTGACGTGACTTGTTTTTGAAATTACTTTCGCCCTTATTTTAACATTTCTTTCAAGTATCCTTGCGTGTCTTTATGTCGTTCTTACCGCAGCAGCATAGCAAATGTATGTCGAACGAAGTGAATTTACGCTATAAAATGTATGGCTGGGTATTTTTTTTTTCTTCAAACGGCAGTAATTGAGTTTTCAACGTTAACCTTTTTCATCGACAAATTTCCTATGACCTTGTCAAGAGATTTTTCTTACTTGACTGACAGGATAAAGCGTTTCGTTTCTCTTTGATAACTTAATTTTAGACATAATTTAATGAATTTTCTGTTTAGTTTTTTAAGTTTTTTAACCAATGTCTAATCTGAGAATTTTTTTAACAACTTATAGATCTATTACATTTATTAGTATTAAACAAGATTTTGTTCATTTGATTTGTAACACCATTTCATTTTTGATAACACCATAACTTAATAATTCTTTGAATTAAGAAGAAAAATATATTCGCACTCATTGACGGTTTAATTTTTTTGAAAAACAGCATTTAGCGCAGCATTTTTGGTTCCAAAAGAAATAAAGGAGTCGTTAGTCTCTTTACAGCCACAAGGTTGTGATTCCTACCCATACAGCTGTATAATCCAAACAAGCTCCATCATAAAAACGAAAATCCAAACAGTAATTTCCGTTAGGAAATGTTAATAAACAAATTTCCCGAGTTAGACGTAAGTACTCATCCTACAAATTTTTTTTTTACTGTTTTTAATATGGAATTGGACAAGAATGGCCCAAATTTGAATATTGGGTAATAATATTTAAAAAAGCATAGAAATTAAATTCGTTTTTGTACCGTTAAAAGCTTTACATACCACTGCAAATGGCATTTACTAAAAATTGTATGTAATTCAATTAAGTATTCTTTTTATAAAATCTAAGATTCAATTGAAAAGAAAACACTTTTTTATATAACTGATTTTTATAGAAAATTTTCTAACATGTTTGGTTACACGAATATTATTCAAAGGTCGTTTAGCGGTTAAATTAATATAAATTCCTGTTGATTCACGGTCGAACGCACGTAATTTACAAGCAGTTTCCTCCGCTTGTGGAACTGAGACATATATTTAAAATTTAAAATATGTGCAAATTTAATAAAATTCTTTTCTAATTATTTCATTTCTAATGGAAAATGTTCGGGTTCTTATATACCTTTTTAAGATTATTATGAATAGAACGAAAATTCTTAATTTTTATGTTTTTCTCCCAG
Source organism: Chrysopilus asiliformis (assembly GCA_964034945.1). Taxonomy (NCBI): domain Eukaryota; kingdom Metazoa; phylum Arthropoda; class Insecta; order Diptera; family Rhagionidae; genus Chrysopilus; species Chrysopilus asiliformis. Next base: position 723,169 of record OZ035961.1, read on the forward strand.
ATAATATTTTGTAGTTAAAATTTTGAACTGGTCACAGTATATTTTTTTTTACCGATTTATAATAAATAAAACCATTCACTGGCAAAAAAGAAACTCTTTAAAACCTTATGATTAGAATTCGCGAACAAATCTAGTTAGAAAATTAATATTTGAAATCGTCTCTTTGGAGAGCATTGTTTTTAACATTCTAAACTTTGTGTTATGACGACAGCCCAAACCGATTTTCATGGAACTGGTGTCAAAATATTTATTAACTCGTACTAATAGTTCTTAGGCATGTGTCAATTAAGAAAAAACAAGAGACAGAATTTCGTCTAAATTATATATAGCTAATGTATGTCGATATGAAAGTTCTTCAATCGAACATAAAAAATATATTCAACATATTTACACTAGCCCCTCAAATGTTACCACATCTCCTTCTACCTTCTGAACCACGAAATCAATTTCCAACCATAGGTAGACATTTTTCTAACCTATGCATACCTATACATTTTTAATAGAAAAATATATTCCAAATAATGTGCATAACTTTTGGAAATATTTTCTTAGTAAAAATATTCATTTTCAAATGTTATTAAATTTCTTAACGACAGTATTGCCCTAAATAAATAATAAAATTATACTTTCATGACTAACAAATCGAAAAGAGCTCAAAATCCATTTTTTTGATGTTGTATACTTTTTGTAAGTGATTGAAGCTGAGAATGTGTCTATATGGTGTTTTTATAAGAATTAAATAAATAATATCTGTCGAAAAAGCAATACAAGATATGAGATTCTTAGAGTAAAGTCGCACATCTGCCAAACTCGGAGAGTTTTTTTTTTTTTTGAGTTTCCTTCTTTCAAAATCGATCTCGTATAACGTAGTCAGTTTCCCATTTTACCATTTTAATCCTGAATTTGCAGTCTGGTGTGGTGTATGGATTTTGGTAGGATGAGAATTTGAATCAGGATGGCAGATCCTCAAAATTCACCTGAAATTGAAAAATTTATGTAACACTTGTGCTTTTCTGCTTCCTGTTAAATCGAACTCTTTGTCTGCATAAAAGACGATGACAATGACAACACGGTGGCGATGTGAATGCGGAAGAAGTCGGACGAAGACACAAGGACTATGTTGGCGCTGTGTGTATGATGAATGAAAATGAGTGGTGGTGGGTGATAGGTGGCTGGTAGCAGTCATCAGGCAATGGCAACCAAGGTTGATGTTTAAAAAGATACTTCTGTTTCCACCAATATTGACAATTCTCAACACACAAAATATATCCCATTGGCACTGTTGAAATCAATTCGCGTACAGATTGGAAAACATTTGATCAGGGGATATGAAGGGTGAAAATATTTCGATCTCAAGGGATGCTAGCTATGTAGCATCTGGTAACATCCGATATACATGTTTACTATCAGAAGACAGTATACCCACTTGTATCTACATATATACATATTTATTATTATATTATGTGTATAGATAGTCAAACGCTTATAACAGGAAAAACGAACTTCCTCAAAATTTCTATGATGTACTTTACTGTATCGAACAAATATTCTGATATAGCATTATAGCAATGTAGACCGGCAAACGAAACGACAACAAATGCGAAGGTTTCCCCAAGAGATTATGAGTTTAGGAAGACATAAAGGTAGCGTTCACATAGCGATACAACAAAATATTTCCTTCGTGTCTGTTTTTTTTTCGTACTTTACTTTTCAGGGGTGCTTTTCATTTTTTTGGTATACTTTTTTATTGTTGCTACTGTTGAAATTGTTGTTCAACCAACTTGTCGGCGTTGTTGAGGTGTTGCGAAAAAGGGGAAAACTTGAATTTACCGATGATAAATTTTGATTTTATGTAGATTCGATATTTGAAAAGGAAATAGGTTTTGTTATGCGCGTGTGATACAAATCAAGCGCCCACATCTTTTGCCAGAAATTTCGTTTTCTTCCACTCATTTTTTTTTATTTGATTTTCACTTCGCCAACTCTTGAAATTCTTATGGTATGCGTATTTGCAGACTGTTTCCGGCGTAGATATAAAGTATTAAATGGGGTGTTTTTGGAAAACTTATTTCATTTTGCAGGAGCCAACTCTCTCGATTCGTTCTTTAGTTGAATACATTCAATTGAAAAACATATTCGACGGAAAACCCCTAAAATAACACACTTATTTGACATGAATCTGTCGGCGACTTAAAATTCATTCCGGCTGCAGGTTAGTTTGATTGATTTCTAATACAATTTATCGGTAAAAAAAAATTTGGTAAATTTAATTTAGTTGCGTTTCATTTCATGGAGTTTTACTATCCTCGAGTTTGAAGCATCATGAATTCAGTAGAATTTTTATTACAAAATTTTTATACCTTTGAAATTGAATTTGGTAGAGTTTTTGATTTTTTGAATACATTTTTTAACATGTAGACGTACTATATTATTATAGCAATTTGATTAAGGTGGAAATGATTTAAAAAAATTATTAAGATGAAAGTTATTAAAAGATGAAAATGAGCAATTTTATTAAGGTAGAAATTATTTAAAAAAAACACAAGAGATTTTTTTTCTATGCAAGTCCGTTTACACGATAACTCACGAACGAACTGAAATGTAAGATTGAATTCGTTGTCCCCATTCGAAGTTTCAGATACGCCTCTTTTTAGCAATGGCATTCCATTTTATGTTTTTAAATTAAATTAAAGCAATTTTATTGAAAATATTTTTTCGGTTGCTCGCAATTTTCCTCACTTACACACATAATCTCTTTTTAAAAATTTCTTAATGCAGTTCACTTCAACTTTTCCCCATTTAAAATTTATGTCGTGCTATAAAAAAAAGTCAACTTTCAAACTTTTCGATATATAAACGAATCTACACTTTACGGGACAAATCTTTGCGAAAAGGGAGATAAAAACCATGTAAAAAACTTTCAGTATAAATTATGCGTAAGATTCGGATGTAAAATGAAGTTATCGTCTAGATTGGCAAATTAGCTATGAAGGGAAATCAATATAGCTTGGAATGAAGAATATGCTTTGCCTACCAATATTTTCATTGAAATTAGATTAGGCAGCAAATCATGTGTAAGAATAACGCAATTGAGTTGAAATCGATTTTTGAGCTTTTTCTTTTTGATGAAACCGATGATGAGAAAGAAATAAATGGAAATAACTTTTCTTCCTTGTGACAATTCTATTAGCTGTGTTATGATATCAGAGAATATTAAAGATACTGTATTTTGACTTATTTCCAACATTTAAAAGTTTTCTTGTTTCCTTGAAAACACTGTAATCGCCAAAGTGCCTGAATCCAGACCACAAAATAATTCGTTTTCTCGCTAAAGAATTACTAAAAATTAGTAAAAACGAGATGTTTTGAATAAATATAAATTATATGCGGGAAAACTTTTGATAGGTAGGTACCTAATTTTCTAAAATATGGATAACTTATTGAGAAACAAAAAACATCAATTCATATAAGAAAATCTTTCATCCACTTTCTAGAAGCTAACAGATTTCCTAAAATCTGAGGAAAATATTTATTTTGCCTCTATCTGCTATTGACATATTTAAAGTTTTATCCTAATCCCTTTTAGAATTAAATACTCAAACATTCACATCACTTTGCATTGCTGCTAGAATTAAAACCTTAGGGTTTGAGTGCAAGAGGATTAAAATAGAATCGCAACTATAGTAGAAAATTAAAAACCACGATAGAATTGTTTAAAACCTGCTTGACCTAAAATGCTGTAATTACACCAGTTTTACAATGTTGCCTTGCATAATTCACCCCAGCAGGAGCAGCAAATGTGGTTAAAGTAACCAAGCCATCAATTTCGAATGGGCCAGGATTGCTACGTATGTCCTAACTAACTCTTACTTTTTCATTTATTTTATACAATTCCACAGGCAATCAGGGGAATGTGCTCGAATCTGAAGAACTCCACCAGAGGTTTATTCAAAGAGTAATTTTGTCCTCGGCGATTGTTCGCGTTGTTATATGAGGTGGTTCTAACGTTTTTCTCGTTAATCCTAACGTAGAATTTTCAACAAGGATCTTCGCCAAGCCTTCAATAGCTGCAGGCTATGAGAACACTTTCCAGGAAAACTCTATGTTACCCCGAGTAACGGATTTATCGTTATATGAAATTCAACATCTTGAAGTGTATTTGATGTCGCTTGGAATTTCATTCGAGGAGGAGATGAAATAATATGAACAAAGAAACCCTCATATATGAAAATATACAAGTTATAGTAGATTTTCCATTGCGTCGCCAAAGGTTTACCAGACTTTGTACTACTCTGCGAGTTTGAAGGTTAGATTCACTACCATCTTTGCGAAATAGACATGGTCAGGGCAAAGGAAAAGTTTTTCTTGAAACTTCGTTTTAGTCGCCTGGTTTCCTAGTTTAAATTTCCATCATTCCACATCTTCTTAGGCTATAATAAGAAAATTGGATGGTGGCGGTGAGTGGTCGGTCGAGCTGGATGGAAATTCGTCTAAAATCCACCATCTACCAGCTCAAGTATTAGCATTCTTGCGGGCAATTCAGAGTAGACACACAACTTACATTACACACTTCGATATATACATTTCTCTGTCTCTGTTAGTGTGGTTATGGTTATGGTTATGGTTAGACAGGATCAGGACCACCTCCAGCATTAGTCCGTCCATCTAGTGCCATACAGAAAAGTTTCAAGTTTAACTATGATAGGATGGTGCGACGGCGATGTCACAAGGACACTTTATACATAAGGATATGCTTTATTCTGGATGCGAATGAAATAAGCATAAAAGTTTTTCTTTCATGTGCCGGAATGATCTAATAATTATATGTAAAGTACTTTATTACACACTTTATGGTCTATGACGGACGACCCTCGCTGTGGGGAATCAGCGTTAGCTCGTTAGCTTTTTCCTTCCAGCTCAATGCCGCCGCACTACGTTATACGTTTCTATGCTGTATACACCCGACAATCAGTGTTTCAATGTTCTAGTGCTCCAATGTTAAACGCCCCAAACCCTACTTGATATCGTCTCGTTTGGTTCTAGCAAAATTATGTGACTTATGATTATTGCCGGACAAAGAAAAACGATCCAAAGCTATCTCACTCGTTTTCTACATACAAATTCCATTCTATTTTCTTGATCAACTTTTTTGCAATGTTATTTCTTGCTTTGTTTTCATTCTCTTCTACTCGTACGTATATTACGTCCCACGGACTATAAAATATAGAGTTCGCTTGATTCTTAAGGAGGGTAAAAACACAAAGTAATTTGCATATTTTAGTCGAGGATTTTCTAGCTTAAATCTGATTGAGTTTAAACGAGACTTGTTTAAGCTTTTTCTATAACTTACGAGAACAAATATATACACACACATATCTCTAATGTATACATACTCATGCGTTTCTATATCCTTTTAACTATTAACCAGAAATATTGTCATCGAGTCGCTCTAAGCAATTGAGATCTGTAGGAGAGACGTATTTGAATCCTCTAACAAAAATATATATTCTTTTTGCGAGAAGGTCCGCAAACGAAATTTGAATAAAGTTCAAAAGGTTCTTTGTATTTTTAGGTGAGAAATATAATGACAACCCAGGAGATATGGCTTTGTCTTTTGTACCATTCGTAATTCATTTGCCCGTATTTCAATTAAAATATTGTTTTATTTTCTCTGACATTTTTCCTCAAATTATAGAAATAACTTGAACTAAATTAAATTTCATCACCAACTTTATAAATAATTCTATAAATTAAAGTTGAAGAACATAACTATTTGGCTGTATTTTATTCATGTTTTAGTTGACGACCCAAATCTTAAACCATTTCTTAAAGTTTGGAAATAGATAATAGTCGGAGGGGGCCCTATATAGAGAATATGCACTTTTTTGACTTCAAAGGATCATGGGACGAGTTTCGGTTTAGAGTTTTTCTGAAAACTTATCGAAACCATAGTTATGAAGTTTTTCATACGAAAATGGTTTGAAAATTGCATTAGTTTGTTACTACTAAAAAAAAGATAAAACTGGTTTGCTTTTCTGCAGATTTTTCCGAAAATTATGCGTGTTTTCAGTCTAGCTACTACTCATTAAAAAATCCTTGATTTTTCATGTTCTGAGGGTAGATTCGCGTTTCATGAAAACTAAGATGAAAAAACTTTGATCTTTGCCTTCCCTACTCGAACAGCAATCCCAAGTAACCTTATAGGTCGTAAAGTGGACACTTCGTCTTCAAAGGTGTCCCTATTGGTCGTAAGGCCCACGACTTTGTCGACTCTAAGTCGAACTATCGTCGACCTATCGTCGACAGTGGGGAAGGTCCGCCGGACCACGAAGTGCCCTATTTCACGCCCTATAAGGCTTCACGACTTTGAAGGCCAAAATAGGGCCTTGTTTTACCATGACGAAATATTTTTTTGACATTTCATCTGGCGACATTATTTGTCTTTCTCTATTCTATAGGCCGCATGAGGAGAGAAAGATAAGACAAGAATCATAAAGTTTAATGGATATATTTTGTGGAAAAAAACGTTCAAAATAATTTCATACGGTGATGTTAAGGTTTTTTGTGGATTTTATTGTCACAATTCACATGCGATTTAAAGTTTACGTAGAAAGTGGTTTTGTCAGGAGCTCTATTTATGTGGGCCGTAGCAATTCTCGATTTTAGTGATATAATTTGAAAATTATTTATTCAAAGAATTGTCTTTTTTATTCGATTTCAATAAAATTCTTGTAAAAATAAAGTTATGCTGTGTACCCAAACACATAAAATTACTTTTTATTCGATGTTTTTCCATATTGTGCTTTAAAAACAGATTTTAAATTTTCAGTAGGAATGTTTTTTTTTTCATTTCAATGAACGTCATGGCGGCTCGCACCGTGAATGCTAGAAGCATATTCGAAGTATGCTAGAAACAAGCTCGAAGCAGATATTCATCTGCGCATGCTCGAAGCATTCTTAAATAGGGCATTGGGCTGTTCTCAAAGGCATTATGCCCTATAAGGCACTTCGTGGACGAAAGGTGGAAGGTTGGTCTTATAAGGCAGGACGACTATGAAGGCGTCTGGAGGACACTACGACCATGAAAGCCAAAACAAGGCATTCGAACATTAAGACTATCAGGGCATATATTTAGGTCACTCGGACCGCTTGACGACCACTGCAAAAGCCTTGAAAGGCATCACGCCTTATAAGGCGGATTCGCTGGTCTTGGTGTGGTCGTAAGGACCAATTTTAAGACACCACGCCCTAATCCAAGTCATTATGCCTTATCTGGTTGCTTGGGATTCCTTTCTGGAAAAAAGCTAAAAGCATGCACTCTAGAGAAAAACATAAAAGACAGCACAAAAAAATGAAGAATTCGAAATAATAAAAAGTTTTTTCGTGAAAATTGTGCATTTCCGATTCTGTTTCGGTTTTAAAAACGCTAAATAGAGAATCGGAAACGCACAATTTTCATAAGAAAACTTTTTCATTTCAGTTTTTATAGGACGCGAAGCTGCCCCCTGGCTTGAAAACTCCAATTGTTCTCAGGATTTGATTATTTTCCAGAAACTTCTGTTGCGTTCGATTTGTTCGTCAACCATTGTTTTTTTTAATGGTGTTGCGTTCAAAATATTTTAAATTTTGAAAAGTTTTCATGAGTTTTTATTATTTTCAGTCCGTTTCGATTAAACTCAAAAGTATTTTTCATATGATTTATGATTAGAGCCAGTAAACTACTATTTCATGTAATTAATCAGTAATGAGACTAAATAATTGGCATTTCGCTGATAATGAAAAATATTACAATTTTTAATTTGAAATGGCAGTCAGTGTTAAATCAGCGAATTTCTAAAACGTTTCCAAACTCGCAATAGTCAGCATTACACAAGTTTTACAATTTATTTCAATTTATCTTCGCCTTCCCTACCCGTATAGCAATTTCTTTCCTGATAAAAGCTAAAAGCATGCATCCTAGGGAAAAACATAAAAGACAGCACAAAAAAAAACGAAGAATTCGAACAAATAAAAAGTTTTTCTCTTGTGCTGTCGACTGGCGATGGGAATTTATCCGCGCCAAGGTCCATAAATTTCATGTTTTTAATGTAATTAACACAATTTTGTGACTCATTACGGTAATTGCGACTCGACACCCTTTAACTTGATTCCAGAATAGAAAATCACTTTTGGCTAGCGTTCAACAAACCACTTTGGACCCATCTACAACTCCCATTTCTATAATTTCCCAACAATTCACCTCACCACCGATAACATTTTTGGCCAACATTTTGCTATAGTTTTATTTTGGCCTCCACTTCTAATGGACAAACCAATCCTACTACTATCCAATCCTAAGGCTAGCTATCCCATCCGGCTAACTAACATTTATCCCTTATGGGCCGCAGAGTTTTGTTTGTTTTTCATGTCCATTCTACGGCTCCTCAATTATCCTGGCTAGTGGCCCTGTCCCCAAAGCTTCCCTTTTAAATGGATCTTTTGGGCCTGAAAAACACACCGAGCTAACATGTACTGGTGGTACTTAAATCGTAGTATAGATGGCACACAAAAACGTTTTCTAGACGGGCTTCCTTATGCGAAAGCCTAAAACAAGTGATAACTTTTTGCCTGAAAACGGACGGAATTATGCTTTTTGCCAGTTAAGTAAATTCTCAGGCATGGTGACGACGGTGACGCTCTGATGCAATTTGTACATTATTTGGCGCCTCACATAAAGCTGTTAAGTTGGCACTAATTTCACTCGCCACCAAAACGAAAAACAATTTGTCTAAAAAAAATCTTTACTAATAATTTAAACAATAATTGTATAAAAGGATTCAAGCAGTATAATAATTAAAGGTTTATACGCTATGTTGTGGGTTTTTTTTTATAGATAAGACAATTAGCAAATGTTTTTGTACGATGTTGGAAACAAATACATATAGAGAAATGGCGACAGCAACGTCAAAATAAATTTAAAATTATTATTGAAAATTTGAATGGTTTGTTTATCGAAAAAAGACGATAAATGTATTAAACTAGTGTAATACCATCAATTTCTGGTAACATTTCTAAGAATCTAATTTTATTCAAAACAAGAAAGAACCGCTGTTTCTTCGGTCCACTTATTTAGTTGGTGTCACGATAAAGGAGACTGGGGACTCTTCTTTTATGTTTTTAAGTATTTGATTTTAATGGTGAATTTAGAAAAAAAAACTTTCATCTTAGAAGTACACAGGTTTCCGTATTTTTTTTTTCTTTTTATTTTGCGATCCTTTTCTGATTCTACTCAACCCTTTGATAATGTTTTTAGACGAAAAAAAAACTTCTAGAGTCTTTTGTCTAGCAAGGCTTAGTGGTGACGCTGATAGCCGATCTTCCACAAGATTTTTTCCGGTTTTTTTTTGTTATCTTTTCCGCATGATTGTATAGATATTCATGCATCTATTGTTGTACCAACAGACAAATATACAAAGATGGCTATCTTTAGTTGTAAAGTCTAGGATTGTGTTTCTTGGTTCTTTGTTAACATTAAATATATGTAGATATGATGATCGTGGGCGAAGGGCTGTAAGATATTTTTATGTAGTCAGTGGTGCAGTGCTATGTAAGAGAATAAAGGACAAGATGATCCTTAGAAATCACTCCCCCGGCAACCGTTTCTAATGTTTCTGAAGTTATATAACACACACACATATATTTTGCTATAGTACAGTTGGGATACATATTTCCTCTCCAAAGAATCTAAAGGGAAAAAAGGTTGAAATGGTTAGTGAACGGGGAAGCCAAATGTGATGTTCAAAATAATGAGATACCATATGTCTATAAGATCGGGATGTCGTTTTTCTATATTTGCAAAAATATACACACGAATATATTTCAGTACCAACATCCATAATATTTTTCTTTATTCTATAGATTCGGGTGGCATAACATTTGGTGTACATATCTTTCTCTCCATTTGTTTTTTGCCCCATTTCGTTTCTGTCATTTTTTCCCTTATTCCTACTATTCCGCCTTGAAGAAAATGTTGAGAGACGTGTTTTTAGGTCAATTTTCCTGGCATTATTGTTGCCCTAAGTGGATTTTCCCGAGAAAAAAAAAGGAAATTCTTTTTTCCCCTAAACATTTCATTTCTTCAGTGTGTTTTGACTTATATCCACTTTGCCTGACCCAAAAAAATCGATTTTCAAATCAATGGAAAGTCTTGTTTGTTGACTTTATAACTTGTTGGTAGTGGCATATTAGACCATGTTACGATAGCAAAATCATCCTCAATAGTATATCAATATGTGGCATTGTTCTCTTAGCTTTTTTCATCTCTTGTTTCTTTCTTTTTTTTTTGTAGTGATGTAGGTACCTATCTATCTACTTATCATCAAACATATGTATGTCAATTTACTTTCGATTGAATTTATCAATAAATAATTCAACTTTTCACAATATTTTTCAATGATTTTATTGACTTTGATAAGGATTTTTTTTTATTATCACTAAAGGTAGAAATTTTTGATGTTTAGAGGCTGCTTTCAACATAGTTTTCATTTAAAAAAAATCATCAAAATGAGATAAGCATTAAATATTGCCTCCAAAATTTGATTATAGCGAAGAAAAATTACTTGAAGTTTTTTGAATTCTTTGTGGCGTTAATTCCATTTAACTAGAATATAATTCGCTTATTTATGACAACAGTGTCATAATTCAAAAAAACGTGGGCAGCAATCATGTATTCCGAAGCGTCTCTGTCTTTCGACTTCGACGCAGCTTTTAACTCTTGACTTCGCCATATCCGCAGCTTCAAATTTCCTGGAGTGACAGTCAGAATCACGTTTCGATTCATAGTGACGATTCCGCGAAATTTCAAGCTGCAGATATGGCGAAATCAAGAGTTAAAAGCTGCGTCGAAAGACAGAGAAGCGTCGGAATACATGATTGGTGCCCTGATTTTTCAATAGGCACTTTTCAAAGTTTTGGATTCCGTGATTTTTCTCTAAATTTTTTGCACTAAAAGATAATTCAAATAAATAGTTTGGATAGGAAAAAGTTTTCCTTGTTCGAAATTTAAAGCGTGGCGTTTTGTTGCTGCTTGAACTAACTTTACATGATATCCAATAACATTTATAAATTCCAAGTGAATTACAGACCAAATGAATCGGCATGAATTACACACTTGTTTTAAAGTGAAAATTCCGAACAACCACAAGAAAGACTATAAAATGTTTAAAAATGTTTTCGATATCGATTTTGTTCTCTGATTTTTCGATATGTTCTAAGAGTGATAAATCATAAATATTTGTCAAAACTAAACTACAATATGAGGCGTTAAAAGCTAGAGTGGACCAACCCACATGTCGAAATCGTGATTTTTTTTTGTTTGAATCACTATGGCGAGTGAGTTTCTAGATAAAAATGTTTGGATGCACAAAAGAACATTTCAACATTGAGTAATAAAGTCCACACAATTTTTTTTCCGAAAATTTACAGTAAATAATAGTACAAAAGTACAAAAGCTTCAAAAACTCGATTATGTGGGTTGGTCCACTCTAGCTTTTAACGCCTCATATGTGCTTGAACTTCTTTTCGATGATTGGTTTTCTTATATCGTGTAACGAAATAATAACGTTAAACGTAACGAAATGAAATTTTTTATCGTTACAAAACGCAAAAACGTAACGAACCAAAATTTGAATTTCGGTACGTAATGAAATGAATAACGTTACGATTTTTCCCATTTTCCATCCCTGCAAATTATAAAAAAAAATAGGAATAACTACAACACAAAATATAAACTAACAAACATTTGTTTTTACTTTCAGGTCTTATTGATTGTTTCCTGGAAAGTTACATCAACTCACATAAATAAATAACGTAATTGTCAAGTATAGAAGATTTGCATTTTAAATTGTCAAAGTTTTGTTTGAAAATTGTGAAGAAACACTTGTCCTCAAAAAGTTGTCTAGTATCAAACATTTAAAACCTACTTGAGGAGGAAACAAATTAATTAAACCAAAGTTTAAACAACATTAAGTTGATAAGAGTATTGAAATATAGATTTACCGAAAGTACTTTTTTTCATTTACTTGCTGTTATACAAGTAAATCAAGGACAACTATAAAATGCACATATAGACAAAATATCATCAATGGGTTTTATTAAACTTTACTATAAACAAGGATTGTAGTCGGGAAAATGTTTGGAAAAATCCGATTACATGTTATGTCATCGTTACTTGATCAAAATTTCGAAATTCGCCACACGTAGATGGGACACTTTATCTACGAACTTATCGTCTCAATTTACATACACCAAACAACATTATGGTAGAATATCTTGTTGCAGATTTAGGTATCGAAAAATATATACAATAGACAATAAGAGCTAACCATATTGAAATGTCTTATTTTGTTGTTGATGATGCTGTTTCATCGCATTGAAAGAGGATTACTCAATCGTTTTCACATTCAATAAACATGACATAGCACACGGTAATAATAGAAGTCACAAATAGCATATCACTCCAAATAGGATTCAACTTTCTACGAGTACATAATATGTGAATCGGAGTCAAGTTGGATAGTATTCCCATCACATTTTCAAGTATCCCCAACTCATACTAGTTTCACAAAAATTTACCCTCGGGAAGAATAGTGGAATCAGTGTATTTCACCTCTAAGGGGTAGATAGCGGCGATTATGACGAATTATATCAAATAATACCAGATTTATGTGTATTTGGGTAGAATCCAGCCATATGTGGGCAAAAAACACTTGAGAAGTCATGACTTTACCTCATCTTTACTCCGCTTCCTATACCATAGATTTCGCCACATTATCCTAAGGGATTGTTGAGGACTTCCATATAGGAATTGACCTCTTCAAGAGCGCTCTTTCGTCCATCCGTCCATTCCAATTGAGTCCGATTGAGAAGAATTTTTCTCGGCAGAATATTCACTCTTGACAATACAATAGGAACTTAAAGTCCTTCTGCCATCGTCCACAATTGTTGTTTAGCGGGGAGATGTGATGTGAACAAGTGCCTTTCGAGACGAGGGATGGATCTCGCATTTATATTCGTAAAAGTTTGAAAAATGCACTCAAGCGCAACAAATCAAATGCGACACATGAAATATCTAACAACAAGAGAAAATAAGTACCTTGGACATATGAGGTGATGATAAAGTATATAGAAATATTAACCACCCTCAATTTTTTCGAACAAAAAAACACCCCCCAAAAGTGTAAGGAGTAGAAAACTCTTCCGAAAAGTTCAAAGTACGATATCAAAATCGTATCGGATGGCATTTGGGATGCTCGATATCCAGGATCTCTCTTGTACTTGCATGGTCGGACAAATCTACTATACTATGCTACGTCTTTCTTTTTTAAAAACACTATAGAAAATGTCAGAAAAAATGAAAGAAAATGATTTTATGAAAAGGGACCATTGGAAAATTCACCATAGATACTCTTATATGTTGAGATACAGAAAGGACTAAAATACAAGGACGAATTGTCCTGCTAAACTTTTATGAATGAAATGAGAAGAATAAAAGCATCTCAGGAAACTGAACAAGAAACCAAGTGAATTGGATTGAGCACAGTTGAATGTTAAGAATCAGGATCTCAGGATATCGCATATGCGATATGAATACAAATCAGGATACTTGAAAAATCTATGGAGAAGCCAAACAAAAAAAAAATGCAAATACGAAAAATCCGATATATGTCGACAGCTATATGAAAGCAAAGTTGGTTTTCTTTTTAGAATCACTTTTTTTTTCAGTACATTTTCGTCCGGCTTCCAAAAATCTAGAATTATCCGGAATGGAGGATAAATAAAAAGGGTCACGTTAACTCATATTTAAATTTGCATCTTGAAGAAATAATAGATACTTATTTTTCATAAAGTGGATATTTGACCACCTGTTAAGCAATAATTGCTATTCAGATTTTCACGTCGTTGTGAATATTGAGGCATAGATTTCTTTTTTTATTTATTACATCTGTTTTTGATAAAATATACATATGTGTTCACATGTGTGTGTCACAAAAATTTATAAAATCATTTTCGTTTTTTTTCTGTTTGAAAACTAGAATCCGATGGAACGTGATTTTGAAAAATTCTAACTGGAGTCATGCAATGCAATTAGATTTAAAATAAGATTGTCCCCAATTGGATTTTGACATATAGAAAAGTTATGTGAAATCGAATTCTAGTTATGTGAACAATTTTTTTGAAAAAATGAACCGTTTTCGAGAAAATTGAAAAAGTTTTTCTTCGTTTGGATAGGCGAGGAGAGAAAAGTAGTTCAATTTTTTCCATTTTCAACAGAACAGACTTTCTGTTAAAAGTTTCAACTTTCTACCATAGTTGTCTAGTTTTCAAATGTTTTTTGTGTAAAAAAAATTAGCATTATTCCCAATTATTATTTACAGGCTTCACTGTTTGTTTGTCTAATTTTCTATACAACCGTCTGTCAATAATTTGGTTCATTTAGTCGGTTTTCATTTCATAGGAAAATTTGCTAAATTTTTTCAAATTTTTTTGCTGAGATTTTCAATTGTTATCTCAAGATAATATAAAATCACAATTTAAATATTGTAAATTTCAAAAAGTTATTTATTTCTTTAATGAAGATCCTTAATACATGGAAATATTTGAATTTAAAAACTTATTCTTTACACTTCCATCGAATTTATACTATGTAATACCTAAAGCGATGACCTAAAAAAAAAAGTACAGCCATAGAACTTTGACTGCGCATTCATTAAAAAAGATCTACAAAAGTCGTATCCTCTTCTATTGCGAAATCGAAAAGTTTCTAGGAACAAACGACAATGAAATAAAATTTCAGGAGTTTCCTTTAAACAAAGCCACTTCCTGCCAAATAAAGAAAACACAAAAACAAAAACAACGAAGCCGCACAAAAATAAGAACACACTGAAAAGAGAAAAATCTGGAAATAAGAAAAACATAAAAATTCACAGAACTAGAAAATCCCCGGGGCTGTGTTCAGAAATCGCCCCCCGCTCTCCATCCTCATTCTCAACAAAAAAAAGGAACAATTGAATCACGGGGGTTCTGTATACCAGGGTCCGGAAATGAGTACCGCTAAATGAGAATATTTATTCTTGGAAAATTATGGAAAAATAAATAAGAAAAAGCGAAATGTATTCGGGCCAACATGGTCATTTCGGAAAGTAACTAAAAACCACTAAAATTTCAATAACTTTCTATCGCATTCGTGTGCGATACAAAACGAATAAAAGATGGGTTGAAGATGGGTTGAAAAATTTAAATCTAGACAATGTATTCGCATAAACATATTAGAAGTTTTGTATTAAGTTTTCCGCACAATATTTGCCACTTAATCTTACACAAATACCACAACATGTAGGGAGGGCATCGAACGATCGTAGTGTGTATCCCATAAGGTATTCCAGAAGGTATAAATAAGTACCCGCATTGTGGTTCACGGGGTGCTGGGAGATAATGGTATTTCTCAATACGAGTACATAGATTTTCTCGTCACTCACTTTTTGCCGGAGGATTTTCTATTTTATGCAGATGAACCCCTGAGGAATGGGAAGTAAGAGGCACAGGAATCAAAACTAGACAGCATCCTGAAGGCAATGGAAGAAGTTGAATGGGGTTAGATGGAGATGGCACTGTGTAGTGAAAACAAAATGCTTTCCTAAAGGTATGCCCCAAGAAAGTTTATCGCCATGGTGATTTTGATTGATTGAGGTTAATCAAAAGTGATCGGGAGACGAATGGTAGCGAATTTAGCTATCTAAGCACACTGAGGCGAGTGTTTTAAATTCTTCAAAATTTATCTTAGCTTGGCGTGAAGGCGAGTTTTCCCTTTTATTAGGATCCTAATTTTTTATAACTTCTTGATGGAAAGGTATTTTTATTTTCATTCCTCTTTTTATCTTTCGTTTTCACTTCCTTCTCTTATATTTGTATGGGCTCTTTTTGTTTTTTTCATCTAAACAGATTTTTGTGAAGATTTTTTTTTTCTACCAGGATATGTTTTAGTCACTTAAGGATTTATGTAAATTTTTAAAAATTTAAATAAAGATTTGCGAAGATTGGCGAAATCTTTTGGCAAGATAAATGATTAAATGTTAACACATATTAAAAATCAATTGGAAAGCACATAGGAAAAATTGTTTTTTCTTTGTGGTTTGATTTTCTTAAAAATTCAAGTAAAAATAAGCTAAAATGTACAACATATTTAGTCATCCGTCCAACAAAATGTTATAATTTTTTTATCCTAAATAGAATTCAATGCTAGAAAGGTCGCGTAAAAACCATGAATCAAAAAAGATTCAATGGTTAAAAACAAAATATTTTTTTATGTTCTGCGAAAAATTGATTTCAGATTAACCACACTTTGGTCATTAAGCCGCTGCTCTAGTAAAAATGCGCAATTTTATCTGGATAAATGAATACTCATAATATATTGTTTTTGTTTTGAAAAATGTTACAGCCATAATATTAAAATCAAAAGACAATTTATTGATAAATGTCGATAAAACTTTAAAATTTATTTGAAGAAATATATCTTGTATATCGAAACTGTAATAATTTTCCATTCGTTTGCTATTGAAATATTGGAATTTTATACAAGAAATGAAAGGCAATAGAAAACCTTGTTTATAAAAATATGTACATCGTAAACAAAATTTATCCCAAGAACTAATGCTAAATTACTTTCTCAATAAAAAATTCGATTGCTTCCTTCATTGGCGTTTTTCGGAATAACCATCTTTGGGTTAAGTTAAATTTATTAATATTTTATTCAACATATCCTGTTTTCTTTTCCTCATGCACAAAGTTAAGTAAACACATTTTATAAAAGGCAATTCAACGGTAGTAATGGCATTGAGCTATGTCACTATATATACAAAAAATAAATATAGTAAAGGACACTATCTATATTATAACTAGATCCAGTGAGTATATCCTTAAAGATAGTCATATGGTGTAGAAGGTACTGTGTATCTAGATATACATAGTGATAAAATCAAGCGGTCAGATGAGGTGTATATGGATGTATAGAGGAATTATAAGTAGGATAATATACATACATATGTAGATGTGGTAGGCGGATATCCATGTATATATGTATGTGAAACAGTAATAGATATAGAATGATGGCTTCTCTAGGCACCTATAAAATACAAAACTTAAGTTCTTCCAGCCAGAAAAAGGGACTTCCCATCAGTATATAAATTTTTTTTTTGGTCCCAAATGGGTCTGGCTGGTTGGGTGAACCCTTTTTTATATATTTATTTATTTTATTTTATTTTCCTTTTCCCTTTCATTTTTTTTGGGCAAGCTGGTGAACTGTGTATTCTCTAATTGACAAAATCACTTGAAAGTATCCCATCTAGTTGAAAATATATTTTGCGTTTGGCAAAGTGAAGATATTGTCTGTCGTTCAGTTCATTCGTTTAATGTTCTTTTTACTTTCTTATACAAAGTATAATAAAGTATTGTATTCATGAAAAATTTCTAGCTCTTAATTTTGCCTGAAAAACATTTCCCGAGAACTTCCGAGTAAATTTTAGTCACTTTACAAATATGTCTTTCAGTCTGTTAGTCTGTGTACAAGATTTCTCAAAAATTACTGCCGCTATAGCCATGGAATTTTACAGGAATGTTTGGTCCGGGAGTGGGACTTTTGGTGAAACTACTATAAGCTAACTGGAAGTAACTAAAAGAGCAACTTTTTCAAAATCTCAATTTCGTTTTTTGCGATTTACTCCGAAACTACGAATTATTCAGCAGTCTAGTCTAAAGGGTTCTTCGTGGTATGAGATGAATAGAATAGAATAATCTTTAGCAAAAATTTGTCTTTTACTTGTGTCCGATTTCTTTTACCGTTATTGATATATAAGCAGTTTAAGGAAGCATCAAAGATATTAAAATTCTCCACATTGTTACCCTTTTACCTAAAATCGATAGTTTTTCCCGTCATCGAGATGTTTTAGATTTCGTAAAAAAAATATTATCATACTAATATATAAAAATGATTTGGTGTCGGTCTGTCTGTTCCTCTTTCACGCAAAAACGGCTGAACCGATTGACTTGAAATTTGGCATGGGTGTCTGTGGTAGTTCTGGTTCCAACATAGGCATACGGAAAAGTAGTGCGAGGGGTGGGGGGGAGTAAGGGAAGGTGGTAAAGCGATTTCGAAACTTAGTTTTTGCGCTATGTTACTCTTTCGCGTGGAAACTTCCCTAGACCCTCTCGTGCAGCTGCACGTGCGCACGACTTCTTCCTTTAGTCTCCCCGCTTTCGTACAGTAAAGTTTAGGGGTTCCTTCATTCCGCGAACAACAAGACTTTGGAACAACTTACCATCCGATGTGTTCCCCTCGGACTATAACCCGCAGAAGTTCAAGGAGAACATAAATCGGCATCTCCATGTAAGCTCTGGCTGGATCTAAAAAAAAACTACTGAACCGATTGGCCTGAAATTTGGCATAGACGTTCGTCGGGGGTCCAGTCCCAACATAGACCCATTAAAAAGTAGCCCGAGTGGTGGGGGGAGTAAGGGGAGGGTGGTAAAGTAATACCGAATGCAAGTGCTGGAATTTTTTGTTAGTTTGTTAATCATTTTCCGAAGAGAAAAAACTAACGAACACTGAATTTAGTTTTCCTAAGTTTTTTTTCTGTTCATGCTTTTAGCCGGGCGGGTCCAAATTCTAGTATTTATATAAACTAATATTTTATTCGTCAGGTTATAAATTGCACAGCATCGTAGATCTGGTATAAGAAAACCATGTGCTGTTCACATCAGATTTTTTTTTTTTGCTTTGCCGTCGTTCACTTTCTTTGACTTTATTCTGATTCGGTTTTTCCCGATTTTTTTGTTTCTATTTTATTTTTATTTTTGTCATTAAAGCAAAGGCCTCACGACAACAAAGCTTTAAAGTGCTTTGAAACGGCAAATTAAACATTTTTTAACTTTACACTGTGCCAAGAAAATATAATTAGAAGGATCCCAACGGAAATTTATTTCGATCGTTAATACGATTACAGGATTTATTTATAAATAGATATTTGAACAATTTAAGGTAAACAGGAAAAAAAAGAAACACAGATACTTTGTCGTTATAAGGAAAACCTATAAATCTTCTATATTTATCAACAGGAGAATATTTCCAAATACAAAAATACGAAAATTCCAAATAATTTTTCCTTTATTTGTAAGTTGATTTAGATTCTACGACTCCAATTTGAATTTATATATTGCCTGACAGCATAAAAAAAAAGCTCGGAAATCCTGAACTCTAAATTAACCCTGTAATGCCCGATGTTGCTTATAATAACTTTTTTTTCAGTTTTTCATACAGAAGTGAAAAATTGAAATTTGGAATGGTGCCTATCTAGGAGTAAAGCACAACAATCAAATAAAAAAAAATTTAACTGCAGGGAAAGAGTCGGGCATGAATGGGTTAAACCGGAATATAACAGATAACTTTTTTACGATAATGTTGAATCTAACTTCACTAGTTCGAATATTATGACTTTCCTTATTTCAATATAGGTATACACAAAACACACAGAACTGTTACTAATTTATTTGGCTTTGGCCTGGTTGGACTTGGGGATAACTGGCTGGTATTCATTACGGAGAGAGGATAACGTGAAAGGGTTGCGACCTTTAAACAGTAATTAAGCAGAGTCATGTCCAATTAGCCTAAAGCTCATTAGATGATGCTACATTGCGCTCAAATTTAAGGCTGCCACACCATCATAATTACATGCAGCCGCACATTAGTTTATATCTGTAGAATTACTTAATTTAGAATGATGATGTGCCAGCAACGCGCCTCATTTTCAAAACGGTTTGCTATGTCTAGTTTTTACTCGTTTTAGTCATTATGTACGCATTTTATGTATGATTTTTAATATATACTAATAGCTGTATCAACATAGAATCATACTTTCCTATAAATATATGTAAATATTTTACCTAAACTCGGAAACTAACAGGAATGTAGCATTATCTAATTATTGTCAGATATTCTATTAATTACAAATTGTTTTACTATATGACACTCTAGTTCATTAATCTGCCATAATTTATTGTCTAGGTGTACAATTAGAGATTGATGGCAACGTTTGTATGCTGGTGTTTAGTCATTTGAAAACGCATATCCATATTCTATTTGTATGGGGCGGCTACACGATATACGTGACGGGAGAGAGGGAGAAGTGGGGGAGAGGGGCGGAGGAGGAATTTGCACAGTATTCACATGTTATGCACAGCAAATTATTCTACACCTTTAGTCAATTCAAAATGATATATGAATTTGCTATTACGATTCAGTTGATAATGGGGCAAAGTATCCATGAAATATTACTTGGGATCAAGGACGGCATGAATTAAATAACAAATTTGGGTGGTAGAGGGTGTCAAAGTGATAGATTCATGTTATAAGTTAGGTCATCCCAAGTTTTTCCTTGATTCGAATGTTTGTAAGTGTGTTTATAGATTATTTATAGCAATTAATGTAAATATCAGGTTTGTTTTCGTAGCATAATGTAAACTCAGTTTATAGACGATTCGATTTATAAAGCCAAAGATTGCTTCGGTTCATGAACAATTTTTCAGTTCATAAGAAGACTATCTTTGAAAAAAAATGTTTCAATAAAATAAAAGAAATTTCAAAAATAGTCAAAAACATAAAAAAAGTGTTTTAAACAACAATCTACATATTTTCATGGCACCAAAAAAAATTAGGGGGGTTTTCCACAAGTCCTCAATAGCATTTCAGGACTGTTCAAAAAATACGTCATACTAATTTTAAACTTCAACATTTTTCATATTCAACCTTTTTCGCAATTTTTCGTATCGAGTGGTACTAGACTCACACTAACCCCTTCCTCTTGCTTAAAAGTGTAACCTTAAAAGTGCTTAAGTGTAATAGACCTTATGTCGCCCGCTTTGTTGACGGCTGACATCTTTCTTAAATAGGGAAGATTTTTTTGTCCATCTTCCCTATTTAAGAAAGATGTCAGCTATAAACAACGCAGCCATGTAAATTTTTGTAGGAAATTTTGAATGTTTTTAATCAGTATGTATAGATTTTCCTAGTATTTTTCTACAAACAATTTGTATCTATTGATGTTATTTCATACAATTGTTATCCACTCTTGCCATTAATGTCTAATTAACGTAAATTGTCTCATTATTTAAAAAAATTCCGTTTATACTATTACAGAATTCAACATTTTTCATGTTAAAGTATTTTTTTTATAATTTAACTTTTCTAGCTTACACCTAGGAAGAGCAACTAAAAGATGTTTTAGAAAGTCTTGTCTACAAAACGAGTGATGAACTCTTCCTAACTTTAATTACAGAGTTTGCGAAAAAAAAACAATTTGATAACTTTTCAATCATGTTTCTCACAACCGTGAAGCATAAGATGAAGTGTAAAATATCTTTTTAAAACCAATGGAATTTTTTTATGAGAGAAGTTAACAGACTTGATTAAATTTTAAATTAGCCATGTAAAAGACGAGAACAAAATCAATAAAGGCCAAAAGTCTTCAGTAAAATCATCCATTAGTTTAAGAGATTCGTTCTTCTTTCTTTCGGAAAACCCTTCAGATTCAACAACTTCTCTACGATTTTAACCCAAAAACACAAACCCAGTTGGCGTTGTTTGAGATCAAGTGTAGATACCTACCCTAGCTTCGAAGCGAAATGGCAATATTTAGACGAAGAGTGAGTGAGTTGTGGATGTTGTTTAAGGACAGAGCTAAAGCATCGATTACCTCAATCAGAAGCAAATGTTCCGTAAACCAATTTTCCTATATCGGTCGGTATCATCTATGGATGCGGATATATACAGATGTGCATCGAAAAGAAGAAATATACACAGGACCTCATTCCCAAAAAGACATCCTCCTTATAGATCCTTCATATACCAACGAAATTGCTATCCGGAAGGTTTGTGATCCTTTCATGAAGTTACCGTCGTCATTGATAAAGTACTTTACTTTTGTCCTAGTCGCCGTCTTACTCGTCATCATAGTCTTTGTTGTTGTCAACCTTATGACCTTCCTAACACTACACGCTAAAACAAAAGAAAAACATCTTCTCTAGCACGTTGCTCTTTTGCAATCAACCCCTCAATCTCAATGTAGTGGGCATTGTCATTCGCCAACATGCAGCAGCAAGAGGGGGGAAATGTGAAAGATTGATTTTCGTCCTTATCCGTAGAGTCTGAATGTTTTATGGTTATGTTAACCTTTATTGTATATATGTATGTTATATTTAACCTACTAGAAGTGTACAACATGAAAACCAATTGTTCCCATTTAATATTTATGCAGAAATCCATTTTGTATAAACAAAACTCAATTATTCATGTTTCAACGTAAATAAAATCTTAAAAGAATTTTCTCTTATAACAATTCCAGGATTGTAACATTTTTCTTTTAAGAGGATTTGTTATCATTAAATATCAGGGGCAGTTAAGGATTTTTTGATCTACCCAGAATTCATTTTCTGCATTCTTTAAATCACTAAAAAAAACATCTTAATTAGCAACTCAAATTTGTTTGTAGGATTTTTAAAAAAGAAACTACCCTTGTTTGATATTTACATAAAACCGGCACCCTTTTATCTAAAAAGATATTGGCTCCAATTTTAATTTTACATGTGTTTTACATTAACCATATCTATAATCAAAACATAACAAAAGCTATAATTGCCAATCTGGCAATCATTGGAGACCCGTATGGTGATATTCGTATCAAAATCGGAACAGTGGTGCCAAAATTTCACTTGGAAGTCAAACTTTCCAATAAGATTTTTTAAAATTTATTCCAATCGGTTTTTTTATGTATGGGAGTTTTATGTAGAATCATATCCTAAATAACTTTTGTTCTTGCACTTTTTTGATAAGATGCACCGTTTTTGAGATATTCACAAAAAACGATTTCGTTCGTATTGGGGGTACCCCCCCTAATGGTCCATTTTTGCCCATTAACGAACTTAGCCTCGCATTTTACGAAAAACGGATCTGTGCAAAATTTCAAGTCTCTAGCTCAATCCGTGCGCCCGCAATCCGCGCCACAGACAGACAGACGGACAGACAGACAGACGGACAGACAGAAAGACGGACGGACGGACATGCAAAATTCAACTTTTTTTATCATTCTAAACACACTGGTGTAATTCATTTTTATGTGGGATGACGGGATCTTGGCGTTACAAACGGTAAAGCAAAGTTAATATACCCTTTGGTTTCACCATACGGGTATAAAAATGTTTTTTTAAGTAACCAGACTGTTTTTTGCAAGCAGTTTTGTGGGTTTCACAAAATTTTTGGAGCCGCAACAAAATTTCGTTTGTAAAGAGAAGCGTATCTCCATGTTTTTTCCGAATTTGACGCAGCGAACATCAAAATCTCTCAAAATATCACCAAAAAAGGCCCTTTTAGAAAAATGACGCATAAGGTAGGCTAGACCCAGTTCCAATATCTAGTAAAAGATCAAATTACTTTTAGGTGTTGGAAATTATCAGAAAAATTACCTTTTTAATACATTATAATTTATTTAATAAATCAAAATAATAAAACTTTATCAGTAACTATCGTAAAGCTAATTAGAAATTCATGAAAAATCTTAGCAATTTCCGTAAATCTCGTTGGGTAATCCCCACTATCAGTAAATTGTCCTATTTTGTTAACATTCCCATCCATATCTATGCAAACGCTAAAAGTCCTGTAACTACACACACTATTAGTTCTATGTCTATTACATTGCCTATACTTTGTACATACGTATGAGTATAACATATCTATATGATATATGTGAATAAATAATATTAGCATAAGCGCAACGAAAACATTATGTTGAATATAAAGGATATATACGTCGGAGTATCAACAGAAACTGTACTAGTGTTGGTGGTGAGGCCAGGCTCATCGCTTCTCTTATATTTGTGGATCTATGGCTGGAGTACCAAAAACCGGGAACGATAAAAAACCGAAACTATAAAAGATAATCACGCACGATCTAATATAAACTTAAACATCTCAATCTCAGAAGCATTAACAAAATCTCGAAAGCATTAAAATATGTTGGCAGCGAGAAGTGAAGAGATTTTAGTTTTGTTCGCTTTACATACAAACGAGTATATTCTGCATGTTATTATTGTTTGCTGTTGCTTTTGTTACATATTATTATTGTGTAAAAGTTAGTATTGCTTGCTACTGTTTTTGTATAGTTGCTTTTTGGTGTTGTTACTGTTGAGCCGGCAACAAATATACTCGCCTCTTATCCTTTTAAAGCATATTTTGTATCTGAGATTTTGATACGAATATAACCTTTATGTATTTACACATATGTTACATAGGCATATATGTTGATTACATGGGCTATACTTTATCCCATATCATGTATGCCATATTAGTTCTTTTTTCTCCTCTTTTGTGTTTCTTCTTAACAGCATGTACAACAGTTTCGGTTGTATGTCGTGATATCGTGGTAAAATCCTTTTGCTGTTGCTCTCGGTTATGTTGCTGGTAACAAAGTTTTGGAATCCTTGGTATTAGCTGATATAGAGGCAACCACATACCCTTACTCGAACTCCGAATATATGAAATACTGCGCTTCACATATGAAAATGGAAACCAACTTTCGTTATGGAATCGGGGGCCGCTTATATATTATTCAACGCATGTTGATATTCATCTGAAACCAAAGTCACTGAAAATGGAGTATGTAGGAGTCGAATGGAAGTAGAGTAGGAGAACCGAAGGACCAATGGATTTCTGAAATTTTGCGTTAGGGTTAGATTCCCTTTTTTCCCAAGCATAAGTCATGCCAATTTCGTTTAGCTACTGTTCTCATATACGATAACACGATATGTACTGTATTGTACTGTACTGTGGCCTTGTTGATTTAGATGGATCAGTCATGAAGGGAATCAGCCATAAAGAAGATATCCTATACTCATATTCAATATATGTAGTACATCTCGAGCTCAAACTCCGATGTGAAACGCATATCGGCCGCTGGCAAAGGGGGAGAAAACCCGGAAAAGGTAAGAGAATATGTAGCCAGTTGTTTGATATTCACACCCCTTATATGTGATATGTCAAAACATAAATTACTCGTATAAGCCACTAATAAAACGGGTCATATCTCGTCATATAAATATTTCATTTGTCTTTTTCCGAGAATATATATTGACAGTTTAGAAAGTATTCTATTAAATGCGAATATTTAATTTGGTATTACCTACATAAACTCATAATTTTCCGTCTTTCATATACTTATTGATAAAATATATGTGGATAGGGATACAAAAACGCACATAATCGTCATTCAAATCACGTGTTGGCATTGGAAGATTGCTTTTTTATTGCATGTTTATTTTCTTTCACCTACAAAATCCCATGGGAAAAAAAATTTTGCCTTATTTAATTAAGATATATTCGTTACCACATATTTTCTAATATGATATTCAGAATATAAAAAAAAACATCACCTTTGATTCAGGTTTTATGTAGACCAGAATATGAACGTGTCCTTCCCAGGTTAAAGTATTTTGTATATATTTGAGAAATACGAATAAAAAATTCCAGAAATTGCTTTGTTAACCACAATCGACGATAAATCGATATCCTAACAGGACCTTTGCGGGTAAACATTTTAAAAGTTTGACATTATATTCGTGTTGGCTGTACAAGATGTCAAATTTCACACAAAGATAATATTTTCACACAAATTACATGAATTTAAAAAACACAGGGTTTTCCAACGAAAATTCAGTGAGCTCCGAAATCTCCTAATGCAATTTTCACAAAAAAAAAATAAAAAAAAGGATATTAGCGTTATATTTACAGGACCGTCTCTTTCGAATCTCGAAATTTCATGCATATGCAATGTCATATTATGCTATAAAAATAGACGGAAGTATAAATCAACTTTTCAAAACCCTTATGGTATTTCTACAAAAGTTTTGATTTCTTTTTTACTACTATGCTAGATACTTAAGATGAATCAAAATCTAATCCACCACTAGTTGCTGCCTATCATCGACAAATTACCGTTTTCCATTGAATAAATTTTGAGATGCAAAGAAAAACCAATATCCCACAAATTGTACACTTTATGGTTATACTATAACAACATGTATTTCCCGGAAAATTCACCCTCTTCCAATGATATTCCTCTTTCCATGCGGTCCAATGATATCCAATAGGCTGCTCATTACACTTGAAACTGAATCCAATATCCATAAATACAAAATTGACAATCAACAAGAGTTCCTTCCTTCTTCAGTTCCTTGCATCTGCCCCGCCTAAGCACTCTTCTTTGCTTGTTTTTTTTTTTTTTTTTTGACAATGATTCGAACTACACCCCCGTACATTTCTTTCGCCTTAATTCATCCAATAGGCTCGAAGGATACCATTTTACTTAAATCGCTCGATCAGCCTTCTCTTGCCTGCTTCTACAACTACTTACAGTACATACTCGAATCAAAAATATGTATTTGCGTTATAGAGTAGAAGGGAATCCCTCTTCAAAATAACTTCTTCCGACAAACTGTTGCTAAATCGCTTTAAGTGTCTTCTCTTCATTCAGTTTACTACGAGCACCAGTATATCGATATTATACTAAAAGCCCTATTGCCCATTCGGTGTACTATAGACCATAGTTGAGAGCTTGTAGAAAATACTGGTTCAGTTTACCACCACTACCACCCCGACCTGCCCCAAAAACACTCAACATTCATCCCCAATTTACAGACCCAGCTAGTCCTATGTTGCCCGGCCCCCGTCTCATCGCAATTTTCATTTCCAACTTTTTCAGGACACTAATCCCCTTGAAATGCGAAAAGGCATAAAAAATGATGGCTAGCAACTTTTGCGATCTGCAGACGCAAAGATTATTATTAAATTAGGAGCGGAGGTAATTTAGGGAAATGCCTTTTCCGAATTAAAGGAAAATTAAGAAATATCTATCCTCGAGACCTTTCCATTTCTACTTAACCGAGTAAAGTGCGCCCCTTCTTAGTACACCATCAACATTATCAATGCGAATAATATGACTCTTCTTAAGACGCTACAATTATACACACACACATACTTACATTGTAGATACATTCAAAAACTCCACCATTTACCCGTATAAGACCGAAGACGCACCAAATGGAAGGAAAGCAGTGACGGAAGAACTTTGGAATGAAAATGGAACTGGTTTACACCACCTCTAATGGTAAAAATTTGCAAGGACTAAGTTTTGGGAGTTGGTCGTGGGATAGCGGAATATAACTTGATACAACCTATATCTGGCAGCTTCATCGGGAAACAAATCTTGATACTGAAACATTCACGGGGTTCGCTTCTAGCTCTTAACTACACTGTAGAGTAGAGTAGAGTGAAATAATCAAATTACACTTAATCAGAAATATTATTTCGTTTAAACTAAGTGCTCGTTCCTTCCGAGGGTTTATCCTAGCACTGTCCCATCGTGATATTCCAACCAGAATTCAGGCTAAAGTCATTCGGTTTACCTATACTAGACATCGAAATATGATTCAAATTGTTGGTTGTTGAGATGGTGGGGCAAGGAATGAGCTAAGTGTCCATTAGCATACAATATTTCTGGGATTTTAGTATTTTCTATTTTCTCAATCTTTCGCTTCAAATCTCCTACCATTCTCTCGGGCCTTTTAAGATCTCCTTATCTAAATTATTTTAAGAAGATTTTTAATAAGTGAAAATTTTTCTAAGACCCAATTGACACAAATTATGAATTTCGCATCAATCATAGGGTTAAATTACTTTGTGTCCTGAAATTTTGATCAGTCATCAAAATATCTCCATTGGAAATGAAATCAAAAAATTTGAGACTTGAGAAATGTTTATATGGTATCTGAGAATCAGACCGGAGTATATTAGATCCTAGTATACTGTTTGTAACTATGTGTACCAACTGTCGAATACCAGGGTGTATAGGATAAAAAAATATTTTGGTTTACGCCTGTCCGTTCGTCCATGAACACCATAGCTCTCAAAGATAAGTCTTTCGTATAAAAATAGGCTGAGTTCTTGAACGGACAAAATCGGGTAATTCTTTCCCCTCTCCCCAGAAATATTTTTGCAATTTTCTCGAAAACGGTGCGTCATATCGAAAAATTTGCGATTTTAGATAACTCTTTCATACATCAAAATCTCACCGGCTTATTCTCTCCCCCTCCCTTGTACAAATTCTCTCCCCCTCCCTTGTACAAAAAAGCCTATTTGGTATAAGTATAAAAAAGTCATGTGCTGTTCGAACGGAGGCATACATTTTTTAGTATCCTTAATTAAAATAATTGACTCCAAATTAAATCCATAAATACAAGATCCATAATTAAGGCATCGAAATTTTCTTTTCGAATTGATTAAGTTTTGTGTAAGTCGAGATTGCGTCAACGCAACTCTTTTTTTACAATCACAAAAGCAGCAAGAACTTATCATTGTTGGCACCGATTACTTAAGACAAATACTTAATCATGAAAACTTCATTAATTTTAAGTATTCAGTTTGAATCCTTTGTTAAAGGAATTTCGCAAATCAATTCATTAAAGTCTTCAAGTTGCTCTTTCTTAAGCTTCATGTAACAAATTTCAATGGAATTAAATCTTAAAGATACATTTATTAGTATCAGAAGTATATAATGTGCCATTGAACTGCAAGGCTATTACAAAACTAAACTTTTGGCTCACCGAAACGTCCTTTCTTAGATTATTACTTCCAATGTTGGCTCACTTTGACTATAAGATCTGAACGTCAATTTCTTCAAAGTCTTCCAGTGCTTCTTCTAGAAGTATTCCATACTTTTACATAAATATCTCTAAATAGTCATTAAAGATTTTAGTTAGGTATGTACGAGTACTTTTGATGTTGTGCCTTAAATAGACGAGTGTATAATTTAAAATTGTCGGAATCGCGGAATTTTCATTCCCTCCCTTATTGGCATTTTTCGAAAAAGAACGTTATTCTTGCTTCCTAAAATTGTGATAGCATTGAAACAATTTTTTTTCGGCATTTCGTGTCTGATAAATACAAAGAGAGTGGGGAGATTTTTCTCTGGTAATATACGAGTAGAACAGAAAAGTCCTTTACAACATTACGATCGTTAATTTCCCGAGGATTATGCAAATTGAATTTTCATTTTGATTCTAATCAACTTAAATGCTCGATTATTTATGTGTTTCAGCATTTCACAGTGTTATAGTCAAGAACCATCATCATATCCAAGGGCGGTATTATTCCCACACCCTATCGCCAGAGTATTACTTACTTTTGCCTCGACATCTTCCGTCAGCGACGTCTATAAAATCGACTTCTGGCGCTTATGCTGTTGCTTATGCTACCACCTCAGTTCCTACCACACCCCCGTGATACTTTGAAGACAATCATTTCACCAGGGTTTACTTGTTCGGTTAGCTAACTGGCTGACTGGGTGGTTTTGGCTTAGGCCGATACTCTCTCTCCAACTCTCCCCATTCCGCACCCTCAATTTTCTGGTTTGTTTTTACTTTTAACTATGGCTTTTCCCGCATCCTTGGCCGAACAAGAAGTTTTCCAAACCCCCAAGAATCTCTTCTATGGGTGTCAGTAGTGAGTATATAGATATGAAAATGTAACATTATATTAAACAGGACCCTTACACGCCCCCTCCACTCTTTAATTCCTCCTTAAACTCTGGCTGCGACTTGGAATTACTCTCAGATATTATATGTTTATGTGTATTCAGCTTTAAACGTTCTTAAGAGGATCATCGAATTCGAGATGCTCTACAGTGCATGAATGCTTGATGCTTTAGACGGGCGACTCCATCGTAACGTAACACTGAAATAAATGAATGAATTAATGAATGAACGGAGGATTGACTGATCCGACTGGGTATCAAGAACTTTTTTTTTGGGTAGAAGCCACATCCCCTTCTATACTTATTTATTTACGTTAAAAATTCGAACAAGAGACAACGTAAAACAGCATAGTAAACCAAAATCTAATATAACAACCCTTAGCTTATAATAAATACTTTTATATAGAGATATCAATGTAAGTATTTATAAATTTCTCCACCCCTTCCTTACATCCTGTGTAATCGATTTTGGAGAGCATTTTATTTTATAACTGAGCTAACCAGTGGCAGCTACATAAAATCGCTAAAGAAAAACTTAATTAATAATTACAAGGAATTTAATTCAAGCATTTCGGTTCACTGAACTATTATATAACTTGGTTGTCGTTTCACTTTGCTTTGCCAGAAGGGATTTTATGGGATATTTCATTAGCTTAATATTTTACACAACTTTTACATTTTAATGTACATTTATTAAATATGCTTATATTATTAACTGTAAAACTTTTGTTAGAAACAAGAGGTTTTTGTCGAATCGGATTCAATTTATTACAAAAGTTTCCATTTCAAAATTCAAAATTAGATTAATTTAGGAGAAAAAAAAATCTAAAATGAAACAGAAGAGAGAAATTTTCGTGTAAATAGATTACTATTTAGTAATTATTGGCATCATTTAATGCTGAATATTTACTTTTATTTTAATTGTAATAAATTCGGATTACTGCAAATAAATTTTCAATTAGGATTTTCATCATTTTTTTTATTTATATCATTTAAAATTGCGCAAAAATTAACTCGTAAATTAAATCCTTTTGCAAAACATATAAAATTCTTCTACACCTTTTAGATTTACTCACAAAAAAGCGTTTTTTAAAAGTAAATAAGGAGCTGCCCATAACTTCACGCATTTATGGGTCTGCGATAGTGCGTCGGCCCATACAAGAAATTGCGGCGGAAAAGCGAATATTAGCGCGATGTATTTTTTAAACAAAGTAACAGTCTGATGGTGGGTTTCCAGAAATCTTAAGTGATCGCTAAATCGAGTTAGCGGATAAATTTCAAGCAAAAAGAACCTGCTAACTCGGTACTTGGTTTACTGCGGGTTACATGAAACTTTTAGCGGGCACTAACCCGGCCCTTACATGTGTCTGTAGAGCTGACACAGTCGCTGACACAGTCTCGTGTAAATGCACTGACTGCCAGTTCGCTAAATGTCTTTTAATTCGTTGTCAGTAATTTGACATTTGAAGTCTGTGCTACTGACAGACTTTACAGTCGCGTGTAAAGGCCGGGTAACGCTAAAAGTTTCATGTGACCCGCAGTAAACCAAGTACCTACACAAATCCACTCAAATGATTTTATTTAATTTAGTAGTGGTAGTTACAGACTGCGGTTCCGATTTCTACTTGTGTTGGGTTGCAAGGAAAAACCTTAAAACTGTTGTATTCATCCGTGGTCGTCGCAAGGACAGAAACATGTTACAAACCCGCAATTTAATAGGTCCAGTCCCACTTTGGGATGTAACCATAAATTTATAGTTTTTATTTATTTGTACCTTTCTTTGTATATAAGAAAGGTATTGAAATCACTTCAAAAACCGAAATCATAACGGAGCCCCGCACATCACTGGGACACATATCCATATATCCATCATTAATTTCCATTCGTATGGGAGGCGGAGGAAGGAGTGGTCCGATTGAATTTTAATGTATAGTAGTTACGTAGATTCTTATTCCAAACACTTTTTGTCAACAATCTTTTAATCCTATTAGAATTCCTCGGCTTATACGGTCTGCAAAAACAAAAATAATACAACAAAATTATTATATTATTGTTGCGGATGTTTTCACATCCAAATTTTCCCCCAACCTTTTAAGATAATTTTGATCACAATATTTTTATTTTATGTTATTCCCCTATGTATAAAGTTAGAGAATTTCTATCTCTCAATGTATTTTCCTATTGATCAAAATTTGAGATTCAAAAAGCATAAAAATATATTATTAAAGGAACCGATAAAACCGAATTAATTTTTTTTTTTCTATCAAAAAGTCCTTTAGTTATTTTTCGTAATTGCATCCCATTGAGAATATCCACAGGCTCTCAACAAATTTTATTAATATACTCGTAACTTCAAAGATCTTTTTATGAACAAGAAATCCTTGTAATTTAATAAGAGCTTAAGACAAGTTATAACATAAAATCCCTACAAGATATTTTCAGTTTCCCATTTTCTGCTCTTAGAACTTTAATTGCCTTAAGTGTGTATACACAGAAACTTAAGAGAAATTTCAAAAGATGTTTATAGGGACTAAGTAAAAACCATGATGGAGACGAATGAATGAGATATTAACTTGTACTACAAGTAGGTATATAAAAGGTACAAAGTATTAAAGTTTAAAAATTTAACTGAATATGGCAGAGAACCTTGAATCTAAACCTTGTAGTCGAAAGGAAAGATTTTTGAGAAATTTTCAGTGTTAGTCCATCACTAGGAAGAGTAGTATGACTCATTTTTTTTTTTTTTTTTTTTTTTTTATTAAACACTTCAATAGCTTACAATTCATATGGAACCACAAAAGCTATGTTTAAAATTGGGAAAACTTCAAAAATTTAGAGAAAAAATAAAAATAGTACTTTATAAATTAATAGAATTTAGAAGCAGTATGAAATTAAGAAAAAATTAAATTAAATATTAAAGAAAATTTAAGAATTGGAAATAATAAGAATATTTTAGGGCTAAGGACTAGGCTAAAAGATAGAAAGAGAAAAAGAATATATATATTAAGTTATACTATGGATTAGTTGCATTTATGGCAAGACTGAGGTATTATTGATTATTCTCATTATCTGTTTTTTAAGAGGCATTTGTTCAACACTAAAGAGATCAATGTCCATGAATATTTTATTGTGTCTATCTTGAGATCTCATTATTGGTGATTTAAATAAAAGATTTGTGCGATGTATTGGAATTCGGAAAGTCTGTCCTAAACCTTGTCTTATGGGCCTTGCATTGACTTGCAGGTTAATTCTTTGCAATAATTCTGAAACTTCAACTTTACATGTAATAACATTATAAAGGAAAACCTCATCCAACATGCACCTTCTTTGCCACAATGAGACCATGTTTATAGTTTCAAGTCTATGTGGATATTCAGCATATTCTCGATGTGTTCTAAAATAGAGTCTGCGTGTAAATTTTTTTTGAATTAGTTCTAATTTTGTCTCATAAACTTTGTATATTGGATTAAATATCACAGTTGCATATTCTACTACACTTCTAATATTCGCGTTATACAAGACCAAAAGACTTTTGAGATTTTTGAATTTTTTAGTAACTCTTAGTATGAATCCCAAAGATCTACTCGATTTTCGAAATATATACGAAATGTGACTATCAAAGAGTAATTTTGAGTCAAATATAATTCCCAGATCTTTATGTTGGCTTACTCGCTCTATACATTCGCTTTTTAAGACATAATCAAAATAAATAGACTCAAATTTTCTTGTAAATGACATTACTTTACATTTACTGACGTTAAGTTTTAATTTGTTTTGTTCACACCATATCGATAGTATTTCTAAGTCCCGTTGAAGTTGTATACAGTCTCTTACAGTGTTAATTACGTTAAAAATTTTCAAATCATCCGCATATAAAAGACATTTGCTAGATATTAAACTTGGGATATCATTGACGTATAAAGCAAATAGTATTGGACCGAGTAGAGAGCCCTGAGGTACACCCGAGGTTGGAACTATTTTCTTAGAGCACGATCCATTTATAGAGACTATTTGTTGTCTATTTTTTAGATATGAAGAGAACCAATTTATTAAGCCACTGACAAAGCCATATTGTCTCATTTTTATTAAGAGAAGTTTGTGATTAATAGTATCGAATGCTTTCGAAAAATCCGTGTATACTGAATCTACTTGTCTGTTTTCATCTAAGGCTTGAGCTATATAGTCAGTAAAAATCGCTAAATTTGAGACCGTAGATCTTTTGGGTATAAAACCATGTTGGACAGAGCTAATAATTGGCTTTATGTCAAATAGTAGAGTCTCATATACGGCTCGTTCAAAAATGAGTGATAAGGAGTTTAAAATGGATATCGGTCTATAATTTTTTATATCTGTTTTTTCTCCTGCTTTGAAGATAGGAACTACTTTCGACTTTTTTAGACTATCAGGGAATTCTTGTTTCATTAAAGACTTATTAAAAAGTCTAGTTAAAATTTCCGACAGTTCATATGAACAGTTTTTGTAAATTAAATTCGGTATTTGATCCAGTCCCATGCTTTTATTCGTATCTAAATTATCTAGGATACGTTTAACTACTTCTGGGGTAATTTGTGGAATAAATATTATTTTATTACCTGAATTTTCTTCGTAATGTGTCACAGCAACATCATCATGATTGTAACTTTGTCTAAAGAAACTACTAAATAAATCAGCTATGTCCTTTGCGTTATTAGCATTCTTTCCACCTAACATGACTTAGTAAAAGAGTTGAAGTGTTTTGCGGATTTTAGAATAGAGTTTTCAGTATTCTCGATAAATTTCTTATAACATGTCTTTATTTCTTTTTTTGCAAGTGCTCTATAATAGTAATAGGTTTCTGCATGTTCCTTTAGATTGGTTTTTTTCATTTTCCGATAAAATCGGGCTTTACTACATAGAAACATTATTGCTTTTTTCGAAAACCATTTTGGATATTTGTCATTTTTTTGTTTTTTTATAGGCACAAACCTTTCCAGTGCTTCATGCATTATTTTATAGAAGGCTTCAAATGACTCATTAACTGAGATATGTTGAAAGGAAAAATTCGAGGATAATATAAAACTCTTCATTCCCTCAAAGTCAGCAGAAAAAAAGTTTCGCTTTTGTTGAGACTTGTCTATTAAATAAGGAATTTTAACTGACTCAATATCAATTTCCAAAGCTGGGTGATGGGAATCAAGACGTGAAATAGGGTTTAAGCATTCTAGTACTTTAATGTTGCTGGAATTTGACCAAACTAGATCTAATAATCTGTTATTTTTATTAACAATTTGATTGTATTGTTTTAGGTCACCCATGTTTGTATTAAGAATTAAAGACTCAGCGGACAAACCCACGAATTTAATGGCAGTTAAGTATTTATTATTTCCGTGTACATTCCATTCAATATTTGGCAGATTAAAATCCCCCAAGTATAGAACCTCGCTTTCTATTGGAATCTTTTCAATAATGTTACCCAAGTTTCAATAATGTTACCCTTAAAGATCAAAGAAAATTGATCTTTTCAATAATGTTACCCTCATTGTTCGCATATCCTTCCACATTTTTGCTAATAGATAGTCAGCTCGTAGATGTTGTTGAGTTTGTATCCATGTAGGTTTTCAATGGAGTATGGAATAAGTTGAACGGGTTATAACAAAACTACATAACTTTCATAAAATGTTATTTTACAACAAAAATTGAAGCAAATTTAACGAAACTAAGTTGAAACGAAACTATATAACTGACAAAGTTAAATAAAACTAAATTACAAAAGAAGAAAAAATATGTGGAAAGACAGTCATGAGTGGATTTATATATAGAGAGAATTTAGTATAGAAGCATGCGAATCTTAACATAATTTCCCATGATCAAATGTAGGTACATACAATGTGAACAATAGTATATGAAGAGTAGTACCTACAGGACATCACTATTCTCAACAGATGCGATGACTGACTATAGAAGGTAATTGCCTTCACCCCAGTGTCGTTTACTTTATCCTTTGGCATTAAAAGTCTTGTGTTGTTGAGTCAACTTGTTAGAGTTAGTTAGCCTAGGACGGTATACAAAACATACAATATACGACGAATGTGCACGATCTAAAACAATACAAGGACATTGTAGTATAATAGATAAAATGAGGTACGAGCGGAGATGAGAATGGCCTTTGAGACCTTCCCAGCCACATCAGGCTCTTTATTCGTGTCCTTTGTAATGGCAGCTCGTTTATTTAAACCCATACCCTTTGCCTCATGTGTAGTCGACCAAAAATCATTCCTCAAATTCAACACCAGAACATACGCGTGCACACACACCCATATGTAGCGTCGAAGTATGCAGCAATACGAATAATAAAAGTGCTTTAGATATTAGAAGAAGTTCTACGTTCACGTCGGTTACGTATTTTACGAGTAGATATTTTTCCATTGTCATTTCTCGAATGTGTATTCGTTGGAATCTTTGTTGGTTCCTGAATGATACGATATGTAGAAACCATTCGCCAACGCAATAGCAATAGAGGTTCTGTTTTTTTTTTGTTTTTTTTTTTTTGCTAAAATTCACTGAAGCTGAAACAGAAGCTGAAGTAGGAGTTTCATTCGGGTGTAATTAGTCAAAGACACTCGCTTTACAAATACGAGTACAAATGCCATGTACTCAAACATTAAAAGGCATTTGACATCACTAATTGTTCAACAGTTATCCTTTAATGACAAAGAAGGCACCTTTAAGTGTTTTCAGGAATGGTTGGCTCAAAGCGTAAACCCATTAACCACCAATCAGTAACATTCCACTAAAGTTTTGTTTATACAAAGCCAAGTGATGGTTGGTAGAGAATACCGCGTGGCTCGGTCGAGTTAAAATCATTTTGTATGGTGTATGTGGTATTAGATTCTGGTTACAAAGTTTAAATTGTTCTCCCGACTCAGTGAGAAAGGATAGAACCCAAATACCAAATAGATGGGATTTATGTTTGTCCTTGAGGTTTTAGTTTAACATGTTCAATAACTTCAGTCATCAGTCAGATTACGGCAAGACCTTGAACGAAATGGGAATTGAGGGTGCTATATGTGTACGGGATGGGCTGGTTTAACGTGGTGGTGGAACCCCAGGACATACCATCAGTCATGACAGTTTACACATTTTGGATGCCAAATACACACGCTCACTTTGTAACACTTCAATCTAATGGTGTGGAAGTAGAGCTGGAAGTTTTGAAAACTTTAAACACTTGACATGCTTTTGTTTTAAAAGAAATCAAACCAACCCGAAAACAGTATCGAAGAGTCACCCATCCCCAAATTATATGTATTATACAATAAGTGAAAAATGTTAGATGTGGTTTTCCATGAAAATAGGTTCAATTAAAGTTGTGCCAAACTTAAATCCCAATTGGTTTCATTATAAATGTGGGCAACGATCCATATTCGACCATTTCCCTTGCAGTAACCCAAATAACGGATACTCTTAACCCGACAATTAATTGCATTTTCATTCATTCAGTGCGATTAAAGTCTGAGAAGGCCCCTCAAGCAGCTAGCCGTCCGTCCGATAAGAACCGAAAATTCTGGGTAAAGGATTCATATCTCAATCTCATATAAATAAACACTCTCGGCCTGCCAAGGTATGACCATCTGATATGATTTCGTATCTGCCTATATAGACACAAAGTTTCTGTGTCGGCATCGATACCTACCCGAATTTGCTTAAATTTGTAATGGTTTTCGAGAACATTCTATCCCCTGAGTCGGTGGTGCCTTCGAGCGTAGACGAAATTTCAAAATTCACAGACAAAATTCACATGTAGCACTTAACCTAACTGCTACATATCTAACTAACCAGTCACCAACTCAAAGTATTTAATGCCAAAATTGTGTAGTAATATAATGTTGTGTTCCTATTCGTGTATGAATCGGAGCCGTTATACATCAAAATTGTATGCTGATAGCCATCGAGGTGTTATATTTCCTAACGGATCTGTATAACATTCACCGAATGGGCAACCGAAATCTTCTTCTAGATAACATCTGAATAATTATTCTCAAATTCACCTTAACTATAAATACCTGCATCTACTATAACAGTTCGATTTATTTAAACATAGACATTGTGCGTAATACTAGTTAGTAGTATTTCATAGATAAATCATTTTTGGGTTTTGGTTATTTTATAAATGTGTGCCAAATTGGAATATTCCATCAGACTTGTCTATATCTACTTTTGTTAAATTCGTGGTGTATAATTTGCTTATCATTGGATATACAGATATATATGTATATATTTTTATAATATGAGTAATTTGAATATTAGATCAATGATTATTGCACTCATGTTTACCAATTAACGTGTTTGCCTGAACAATTTCACCACAAAATCTCGAAATTTCGTCTAATAACATCAGATATTTTCAATGTGACACAAATCCGTGATAAATAGTCTTTAATAAGCATTTATAAAAAACAGCCAACCAAATAGGAGAAAAAAGTTTGAGGATATTTTGTATTCGCCAAAACTAATAAAATTTATATCAATTAAGCTTATTTTAAAAATAAATACTTGTTTCCCAAACGTTTTCTGTTTGGCTCTTGGTCTGTCGTGATCAAATCTTCACTGAAAGTTGTTACAAAAACTTACCTGAAAATAAAAAAATATATATATTTTAAATATTCATCAAAATATGTAAAGAAATCTTAAAATTAATTTTATTTTATAAAAATGTCATAACTAAAGCAAAAACTAGAACATTAGCACAAATTTCAGAAATTGAGTGTCGTCGACTGGAGCGCTCGGCGAATGTTGGCAAGCATATGAATACGGCTGCCGAAACGCTCGCCAAAGTTTGATCCGCCCGGGTTCGATAAGAGTGTAGTGGGACTATAAAATGAAATTCCAAAGAATTTAATAATTTGTGAAATGTAAATATCATCAGACTATGTATTTCATTAGCAAAAAAGAATTGCTAGGAAAATTATTCCCAATTATTAGCAAAAAATAAATTTAAGCATATACATTTAGATTTTTTGACTGAAAATTTTTCCCAAAGACATATTTTCATTATTGTAAATATAATTTTAATGATGTGATAATTAAGGAATTTCAACTTTGATCTTTTACTGAAAAAAGGGATTTAAAGAAACAATCGCAAAATATGAAATCAGAAAAACTCTTTTGTAGAAACTCTTGCACAGCAAAAACCAATCATCACGTTATCCAAAATACTTAAGTACTAAAGAAGCATCAGACTTTAGGCAAAAATATTTTAGAGTAATCCTTTTGTTTACAAGTTCTATTTGCAGAAAGAAATAAATTTAAGTGCAAAACTAATTAGTCTAAAACAAAAAATACTCAAGATTCCAATAGAAAATTAACGTCAGATGAAGTCAATTTAAAACCACCCCATTGTTAACGTCATCCGCTTTTGTTATATTTTCTTTCCTTGAAATAAGGATTAAAAAATATGACACTGGATGCTTAAATACAACATCATACTGAAAGCTGATAAAATGAAAGACCGAAACGAATGAAAATAATCATAATAAATCCATTTTGAGAAGAAGTTTCAGGTGAAGGAGAACAATTCATCATTTGACGTTAATTAACAATTAATGCCAGTGATATATGTATGGGCATTTTATGTACAACTTGGGATTCATATTGATAGCGAATGTTTAAAAACAATGGGGTTGGGATATACATATATGTGTTACAACGTTCTACCATGTGTCCTCCTTTTTCTTAGCCGACTTTATCTTTAGTTATTCCACTTCGAATTATTTGATATATGGGACTAACAGCCTATAAACGTTAAACATACAGAATATCTTATGTGTATCTGAATCTGGCAACTGTAAGCTAGTTGCGTTGAAATATGTTACTCTAGGCAGGATATCAATAACGAATCCTGCTGATCCCAGAAATACCGTATAAAGACGAAATAAGCCGAAAATACATATGCTTTTTATGTTTTATTACACATACGAGTTAGTATATAAAATACAAATATATTCTTGTTAATAATTGTACTCATCCACTCCTACATTTGGTATAGTATAGTACGTAGTACTACAAAACTAAATCCCATTCATTACAATTTTTCTTACATAATAATTTCAGAACAATATGGTGGGGAGGATGAGATGAGATTTCCAGAATGTTTTTCTTTAATGAAGAACAGAGTTAGGGAAATGAAACGTAAGGTGTTGGGTCTGTGTATTAATCATAATTTTCCCTCACATTTCCACACTAATAGGAAACATTAAATCGTAACAAATGGGATAAAGGTATATATCAAACACACCCTTCTCCACCATTCGAATGATTATACGATATAACATGCACAAATAAATAACAACTTTCGAAGAGGAGGGGAGAATTAATGTTCAGAATTATAGTATCAATCGACATGCTATACTCTTAAAATATGTTACAGTATCATGCATTTAATTGAGGAAAACCTTTTGGGTGGATTAAAACTACGTTTCAACAGAGAAAAGTACAAAAAAATCATTGAAAATCCGTTAACTAAATTTTTTTTTAAAAAGCATCTAAAACTCGGAGCGGATAGACAAGTATACTAACTCGTTGCAACTCTAACATAAATGCTTCTTAGAGTTAAAGTCAAAAAATTCCTTTATTTTGGTGAATTTTGAGGTTTTAAAATACTTCAAATATTAAAACCCAAACCGTGGATGAAAAAAATCAGTTGTGAACAACACAAAACTTTTCTCTGCAATATTCAGTTTCGGAAAAAATATGTAAAAATTATATTTTTTCTAAATATCTCGAGAATCGTTAAAGGTACGTAAAAACCGTTAAAGGTAAAAATGGAGAAAATTTTATTTTCCTTAAATTTGGTTAAATTGATTTTTTCTCTAAAGTGAATAGTTTTCGAGAAATTTTCAAAAAACTTTACTGTTTCCAAATATCTTCAGATAAGTAAACCGTTAAAGCGAAAAATGTAGAAAATTTTATGTCATTTAAATTTTGTTACATGCATTTCCTCATAGGTTTCGAGATCTTTAAAACGCTGTATTTTTCCCAAAAAAAATGTGTGTGGGAGATACACGTTGTAGCTCCGGTTACATTTCCAAAATTTGAAAAAACTATGATTTTTGTGAAACTCATTTACAAAAAATTTCAAGTCGTTAGTTCAACGCGTTCTCGAGTTGTTTAAGAAAAACGGACAGACCGACAGACAGGTAGTCAGACAGACAGATACACCGACAGACAAATGCACTTATATTCGTATAGTATTGTCTAAAACGGATTTCGTACTAAACAGAAAGTATCTACCTGCCCCCGTTCTCGAGTCAGTCTCCGTCATGAATGCAATACCTTCCCTCTATAGCAGACGAAAGTAAAAACGCAACTTTAACCTGTAATTACATCCAATAACTTTATGTCAATTAACTTTATGTAAAGGCTTATTATTCGCATATAGTTTCCGTGAATAACTGGTAATGCTCGCAATAATCTTTACCGTCATTTAGAGAAAAAAAAATTCAATACCCACAAAGACATTTCATTAAAATAAATATAAAAATGACTTAATCTTTTGTTTGGTTATTAGATCAGAATATTTAGATTCTGTTTACAGCCATACGAAATGATTACAATATACTCTTTTCTCTTTCCACACACGAGTTTGTACTCACTCGCTTACACATATGTAAATATAAAAGGGGCTTAAAATACCTAAAACTCCCTAAAAGGCTTTTGTGGTGCCGTGCATTTATGTTGGACGGGCCGAAAAACCATTATCAGGGACTTCAAAGCCGATTCGGTAAAAGCTTTCATCGTACACACAACTTAGCTTTACGGTTCTGGTCCTTCCAAACATCCTTCTACGTCCGCCTAAAGTTAGAAAGGTAGATGCGAACTAATAGAAGAAAGAGCAGCCTCTACGCCCCAGCAATATGTGGAAATCTGTGGCTTCTCATGTGCACAAAACGTTTACCATGTAGTCCAACATTTTTTTTCTTTCACAATAGACCATAAAGTTACCCTTATACAGAAACTACATAACATACATAACGATTGTATGGTGTTTGCGGATGATTGTATAGTACGAGTGTGTACAGGACTTGTTTCGGATTGAAACAAAAACAGGCATTTGATGTTCAACATTCCCATTTCAGATTAGAGCGGCGTGATGGCATTTTAGGCTCTGTGTATAATAAAAATAAAAGTAAAATCCAAGAATATGCATTCATGTTACCTGTGCAAGGATATCTAGAGAACTTTATATATTTGGTACATGCCATAATGTGCATTTGTTTCCATTAGGGGATGTGCAGAACAACCTAAAGCTCACAGTTTAACATAAATGAATTGAGGGAAAAAATAAAGTTGCAAGATGTGCATACATTATATAGGATATCAAAAATTTTCTCTGATTTTTTTATTGTCTGCCGAGATAAGAGGAAGCGATGTTATATAAATGTAATGTATGTATTTATATGTTTGATAACAAACAGAATTTTTTGGTTCATTTAAAATAATTTAAATCTATTTCTGTGAATTGAAAAAAAAAGTTGTTTTAAAATTTTGACATAAAAATTTCGAGGACGTGAAAGACGTTGCGTAGTAAAATCACAATAAAATTTTATCTAGTTTCTATAGAATTTTTATATTGAAAATATCCAAATTTTTGACTAAATTATAAAACTGCCTAACGTAGGAAAAAACCCCAACGAAATCGATTGAGAAATTCCAAAAAAAAAAGCCATTGAAATTTACATCACCTTTCCATACAATTCAAAAAAAATTCTTACAGCACAACCCTATGACCACGAGTTTTCACATGATAAGGCAATCGCCGCCACCCACTACTTAGTTGAATCGTATAGTGAAGAATCGCATTGTAGGTGACGGACCTATAGTAACAAAAATATTTTCCCTCGCTTTCAACATTTTTACCATTCAATTTTAAGAAAAATAATTAAAACTTTGATACTAGTGACACAAATCTTAATTTCGAGGATCAAAATCACGGCAAAGGAAGACCTATAATATAGTATAAAATGAAAGCCACAATTAATCTTTTTCTTCTCAAACACTTTCAACTTTAACACGTTGGATTTTCTTGTTTAATTTTCACTTCTACCTGTCACTGATGATTCATTAATTTCGAATTTAATTTTGAACTTTTAACCATATGGAAGAAACTACGAGTTTTGAGCAGAGCATCTAAAGCAAATTGCGTTTTAATTTCCCATCAAATGTTTCTTTAATTACTGTAAATTACTGTTCAGGTAAAATTCTTCCCTAAAGAAAAGCTACATTCACACAGAGTGTAGTAATTCAAAAGAAAATGGAGTTTAAATGCTCGTATATTACGTGGAAGAAATTAAACTTTTTTGAACGTGACAAAAGTTGAATTGAGATGTTATACGCTAACCTAATTTTGCTATACGTTTCGCATAAAATTTGTAATTAGTAAAAATGGATTTTTTATTAAATGGTGATTAAATTGTATTTTCTAAGTTCTAAGTGTGATTAACTATTTAAACCGCGTCTTATCTAGTTTTAATATTTTACAGAAAATTAGAATCGTTGTAGCTCATCTAGCAATTAGAATCGTTGTAGCGAATTTTCGATTTTTCAATTTGCTCTTCAGAAACAGAGTAAACTCAAATATATGTGGTTTAAGTTTTACACAAAAACTTTTCTCAAATTTAAAATTGCATCAGAGTTGATGAAAAATGGGGTGTTAAAAAGAAGTGCACGCCTGGAAGAACGGGTCACTCTGCAATTTACAAATAGATAAATTTCTGTATAAAATGAAATTTCACTACATAGAACGGCCAGATTCAAATCTTGAAATTGCCAGAAAATCTCTTCAAGCTATGGATTTATCATAAAGCATTTTAAAGTCCCGAAAATACAAATTTAATTGACGAATTCATCTTAGGCATTTGAAATTGACAGCTGTTTCAGAGAAAAGATCAAAATTTTTATTTTAGACCGCATCCATTGTCTCAAAGTATTACCATTTTTTCGTCATTGGTTTATCTTGATAAGTAATATTTGAACGGATCATATAAAATGAATAATGTCGAAGAAAATCACCTTTTTCGTGCCTATCACTAGCCCATCTGTTCCCTTTTATATTTTACAGCGACACGTCTCATAAACTTGTTGGCATCCCCATT
Source organism: Chrysopilus asiliformis (assembly GCA_964034945.1). Lineage (NCBI taxonomy): Eukaryota > Metazoa > Arthropoda > Insecta > Diptera > Rhagionidae > Chrysopilus > Chrysopilus asiliformis. The sequence continues at coordinate 766,961 of OZ035961.1, forward strand.
CTCCATGCGTCATGTCCCTAGAGAAAATATGAATCCAATGTTGGCCCCCCGGGATAGATACGGGGTGAAAAAAAAGGAATTGTCAATTTATGTTTATCTAAAAAGGGAAAATTTTTAAGATGGCCATCGTTTCTATAGCTTCGCATTCATAAAAGAAAAGCCAACAGCAAAATAAAATAAAATGAAATAAAAATATATACGAGAACAACAAAAACCTCAATTTTTCCCAACCTTTATTTGACTTTACGAAGAAAAGTCCTTTTCATATATCCTGGTTTGTGTATATACAACGACAGAAAAAAAAATGTATTCCCTCAATGGACATAGGATAGGAGTAAAGATGGCTGGAAAAAAACTGAAAACAAAAAACAAGCCGAATTCTTAAACAAAACAAAAGGCGCTGAAATACCCTGATAGGGATTTATGTCGTTTGAAAGGCATCATAAAATATCGAAGCCAACATATCTCCACTAAAATATGGACTTGAAAACGACAAAGCCAACACCAGCAAACAAACGATCAAAAAATAAAAACAAAAGATGAGTATTTTTTTTTCGTTGTTCCGGTTGACAGTTTTTTTTTCTCTCGATAAACATTCAACGATCATAAAAAAGTACAAGTCAAAATGACATATCCTTATGTTGAGGAATAAATGTCCCTTCACCGCTTTTATGCGAAGGCGATCAACATTGAACGATAACATAACCGGGGGTAAAAAAAATTCTGGCATATCAATTTATGTACATGTAAAGTGGCCCATTGATATAACCAAAATACCCCTTTTTCGAAATCCGTCAGAGTTCAGGTTATGGCATGCGTAAAATTCAAAATTCAAACAAAAACGGCGTACCCGAAATGGATAAAAATAGATAAATTCTATGATGCCACTGAAAAGTGATTGAATAGATCCACAAATTACTACCTATATAATATTCTAATACTTCTTTTTCTTGTAAAATATTACGTTCATGTAAACGCTATTTGGAAAATTTTGGATGGGTTTGCGCTATTTAAGACTTTAGACAATTGAAGTGTCTAGCCTTTTCACGATTTTGGTAGGAATCCTACTGAATACTTTGCGAAAACTCATCACCAATCCTACTTATATAAATGGCGGAGATCGAAACCAATGTTAGCCCGTAACACTTAAATTTATATTCGTGCTCAGTAATGCCCATTGAATATAATTGTGTCATTTTAGATAATTCTTTTTATACCCGTATGGTGAAACCAAAGGGTATATTAACTTTGCCTTACCGTTTGTAACGCCAAGATCCCGTCATCACACAAAAAAATGAATTACACCAGTGTGTTTAGAATGATGAAAAAAGTTGAATTTAGCATGTCCGTCCGTCTGTCCGTCCGTCTGTCCGTCCGTCCGTCCGTCTGTCTGTCTGTGGCGCGGATTGCGGGCGCAGGGATTGAGCTACAGACTTGAAATTTCGCACAGGTCCGTTTTTCGTAAAATGCGAGGCTAAGTTCGTTAATGGGCAAAAATGGACCATTAGGGGGGGTACCCCCCATACGAACGAAAACGGTTTTTGTGAATATCTCAAAAACGGTGCATCTTATCAAAAAAGTCAAGGAACAAAAGTTATTTAGGATATGATTCTACATAAAACTCCCATACATCAAAATCCGATTGGAATAAATTTTAAAAAATCTTTTTGGAAAGTTTGACTTCAAAGTGGAATTTTGGTATAACTGTTCGAATTTTGATACGAATATCACCATACGGGTCTCCAATGATTGCCAGATTGGCAATTATAGCTTTTGTTATGTTTTTAAATTGACTTTGGATACAAAGATTTTTTTTTTCAGAAATCTTCAATTAATGTATCCAAAGTTAAAACGTCGAATAAGTGGATACAACCTGGCATTGCTGTAGCAAGCTATCTTATTGGTTTGCTGAATAATTATAATGAAGGGGTGGTGGTTTCTTTATATTTCGATACAACTGAAGCCTAAAGCTAAGAATGATTGACCATTTTTAATAAAAAAAATCATGAAAAAATTGACTGTATTTTTTTCCGTGCCTAATTCGAGAACTGCGACTTATTATGATGAGCTAGAATGTCACTATTTAGTGCACTTGCTTTTCAAATGATCCAGGAAACTTAACCGCACTTGTTATATACGAATTTTACGCCAAGACGAAACCCCATTTTTACGGTCACGCTCTTATAAACAACTCGAATTGGTTTAGTTTAGTTCGATTTGGAATATATCCGTATGTATTCACGGTTATAGGTTATAGTACTGACTACGTACATACATTTTTGTACTGGTTGCAAAAGAAAATTGATCCCGTTTGGGTTGAATTGGACTTTCGACTGAAACGATACAGAATTTTTGATGCTGTTATGAACCCGGTTCCGGTATGAACAGCATATACTATCGGGCTAGCTGTACAAACGTGCCTAAAAGACGATATAAGGGTTCATGAGCTGTTTAACAGATGTTTGGGCGCCATAAAAATAGCAAAAACAAATAAACCCAAAGCCACAAAGAACCTAAAAGTTGAACTGAGTGAGGAAAAAATTACCCATGAAAATCTTTCTTTAGATATAGAAAATGAGTAGAGTTGAGGTCGATTTGTATCGTTATAGTCGTAGTTACTATACAGCATCAACACATGAAAAAAAAAAACAAAATGAATTGTTCGCTGGGTTGTTTTTATGAGCTTTCATTGACTTGACTATGGCCCCCAGGCTATCTAAAATCGGATAGTCCGGGCAACTGGGAATCGCCATCGAGTTAAGTGTATTGTACTGCTTTAGCTTCGTTAAACTTCTATTTGTTTTCCACCTATTTATGTTTTTCCAAGCTCAAAGTTCATCATACAGATGGGTTTTGCCACACTCATTTAAAATGAGACCATAAGGGGGAAAAGACGCCGCTGGAAAAGCAATGAAAAGAATCAAAATCTATTGATTCACTTTATTTACTGAGGAGATTTGTGGAAATATTGATAACATTTTTAAGTTTACTACACGAAATTTTTTTGTTTCCTTATTTTTAAGTCAAGGGTATTGGTTTCCTTTTGAACAGGAAGCTTGGTTTTCCTTGAGCCCTACATCCATCCCTTCGTTACGTAATTGGAATCTGATTAGTCCAATTTGTTTTGTAATTTGTCACTGTCATCATCTTTGAAACACTGTTTTCATGGAAACCGAAAACCGAAATGTAGAAAAAAAGAAACAGATTTTCCACAATCTTTTTTTAAATGGATTTTCCTTTCACTTCACGTAATGAACATCGCATTCCATCTACAAACCCAACAATTTCTGATGACTAAAATAAGACTAAGTCCGTTTGACTGACTCCTTTTTCTTACGATTCTTTTTTTTTGTTTTTTCGCTTTTCTCAGTATTTTTTGGAAATTGGGGAATTTAAGTAAACCATTGAATTCAGCATTTGCTTGTTATGGTACCTCCTGTTTAAAGAATGTTTTTTTTTTGTGTTTTTATCGACTTGGGAAACCAGCAATTCAAATGCTTTCCTCGCTGTTATTTTATTGTAGCTGCTCATTTGCTACATACCTTAATTGAAAACAAATATTTCATCTACAAATTTCTACAGAAAGTTTCTACAGAAAGTAGAGATACATTTTAGAAAGTACATCACTGACTTTCTCGTATTACTTCACGGCTTTTCTGATTTTTATTGTTGTTTTAAACATGGTTGCAACTTCAAGGGAAAATATATGATGGTTTCCACCAAAGCTTTACGCCAATTATAGTTGTATGACGTTGTGCATTTTATTAAATATTTGATTAAATTGAATACGGACGTACAGCCTTTTCAAATTGTTTAATTCGTCAAAAACGTTGAAAACCTTTGCTTCATCAAATATTTTTTAGTTCCTTGTGTAGGCGTCATTCTGGCAACACTGACGCCTCTGTCACTTTGACAGAACCGACGCCTCTGAAAGTACAGTTGGCATCCAAACTTTGTACGAAGCAGTTCATTATAAATAAAGTTGAAATCATTATTCTTTTATTTGTGAGGCCTACACTTGCAAACAGATTTTCAATAAACTAGGATAATGACCGGTTAATAAATAATTTCATTCCACAACAAAACAAACGCCAAAAGTTTAAATGGCCCACTCGTAATTACTATTTTAGTAATAGTCACGATTCCCCATCACAAAATAGTTAGATTTAGTATTTTTTTCTCTGTGTGCAATAGGCACGAACTTTCTGCAAAATTTCCTCAGATTTTGAAAGATTTTAATCACTTTAAAAAAATAACAAGACCAAAAACTGAACCAAATGATCACAAAGCGACTGTCAACCTTATTCACCACTCTGAAATTATGAAGTCAATTTTTGATTACTTCTCGTGTGACCCACCGTCAAGAATACCAAATAGCACCTCAATCACAAATAAATCACAAGATAAACATCATAATCAGTGGTCACAACAGATTGTGACTTGTTACCGCTCACAATGGCAGAATAAGGACATATATTTAATATATTTATAAAACTCAGTCAAGCATTCAAGTATTTCATCAAGTTTATTTTAAAACAATTTTAACCTTCAGCCCGTTTTGAATGTAAGAACAAATTACAATTGGAAAAAAATCTCCCATACGAGAGATGTTAGTAAAATATACGAACCACCAAATTCCCGATTAATAGATGATTAATAGCCGCTCGAGTCGATAAACTCAAAATACTCAAAGCCTTTCTAAAAATAGAGGAAACTCGGAAATTCCATTTTTGTCGAGATAATTTCGTTTCATTAAAAAGTAATTAAAACCCAGGAAAGTAAAAGAACCAAAAAAAGGGAAAACAACATATAGAAGATAAAGCGATATCGTAATACTGCCAGTTACCTATAATATAGCAATCGAAAAAAACTGGGACCCATTAGAGAAAAAAGGGTAAAGTCAAAGTCCTACGAAAAGGAAATACCCTCGTCTATTGTAGCGTCAACGCCGCTAATTAAACCGAACCTATCGAATTTCGTTAAAGAGTTACCTTTTACTCATCAAGGAAAATGCTAGCCTTAAACAAACTTCCGCATCTGTGACCCTCCCAATTCCACTGGTTTTCTAAAAAACAATATAAATACGATTGCAGAAAACTCGAAAAAATACTGTTTCCTAGCAGTACACCCGGCAACATTCTCTAATCGACCTGATCCAGATCCTCGAGTTAACCGATTTGGGTTTTCTACGGGTAAGGTTATACTAGGAAGTTTAATTCGGAAAATCCCTCATCTATCAACCCTTCTAGAGCCCAGTCGCGACTAACGATGGGAATAGATAAATGGAAATTGGATGGTAAGCTATACCACATCTCAGTATTCATCCAAAAGAAGAAACTGAATGCCGATGGGGTTGATCTATAGGTGTGCGCCCAAGTGCTACTCCTAGTTCCCGGCCGGCATCATCTGGTCGGGATTCTGTAACGATTTTTCCGTCAAGCCTTTTGACAAACGACCCAACCAACTAATGCGGTAGCTCATCCCGCGACCAGTCATTTAAAAGTCGAAATTTTTTCACTTAAATACACACATGTTGCTGTGCGACTGTAATGTATGTAGTAAAAACTCGAAGACAATTTATAGGCAAAGCGGAAATCTCCATGGGCTCTAAGTGATTTTGATGTTCTTTGCGACAGAAAAATTCATCAGAGCCGCCGCTTGCTATTTTTGTGGAAGCAGACGTCGCCGCCATACGAGGTCATACGTTCATAAGTTCAACTTTTTTCTATCGTTTCCGTAAATTTTACGCCGGCAAGTTCCATTTTTGGGATAAAATTAGCTTCAAATGCCCTTAACTCTTTAATGGGACGTGAACTGATTCATTGCCCACTAATTAGGATGCATTCCTCATTAATTTCAGATTCATTCTACATATCCCTTAATGGTGTTTTTTCGGCATAGGTCGACTGATACTTATTAACCTGCTTTGTTGAACTCAAAAGCACCTGGAATTATTGAATCTACGGAAACCATAGGATCAATAAAACAAATAATTTTTGTATTAAACAAGCTTTCGTTTCTAATCTTGGAAAATCTATGTAAATAAAAGAGTAACATATGTTTGTCTGTTTGTTCAAACTCAACCCGTTTCTTTTTATGTTTTAGTACATTTTAAAACGATCTGCATCAACATTTCAATTCTGGTTTGTTATTGGTGTGTTTATTACCGGTAAACTTAAGAGTGGCGCAACTTTCATGGAAATGGTACATCACATCGGAAAAAAATGTAAAGAACAAATATGATTAGAATGTGGTTTCACAAAACTCATCCATACATCAAAATTCAATTGAAACATTCTATTACAGCTTTCACGTACAAAAATATTACAATAATAGTGCATTTTATCATCAAATTTAACCAGTTATAGTAAATATTTAAAAATGCCAACGGGTTTGAGAATAGTGAATTACATGAAAATAGATTTAATGATCTGTGTTGTCAGAAAACTTTGCGTTCTATGTCGAAGACTATGCTAGTAACAAATTGATGTTTTTAAAAGTGTTTTAAACAGATAAAACTAATTAACGACACACCCAGATACTCTAGCAAAAGTATTTTACCCAAAAATAAAATTCTGTCCTAAACAAAATTGCGTCCTTTTCCTATTTTTCAAAATTTTTAACATTTCCCAAAAGGCTTAAAAAGTTTTTAAAGCTTGCTATTACCACCTATTTTTTTAGACTTTTCAACAAAACTTTCAGCGAATTGCATTAAATTAACAGCCTATAATGTCATTATCATTAATATTTGTTTAACAACTAATTGGTATGTTTAACTTGATCTTAATAAAATACATTTTCAATAGATAAAAGTTCGGCAAATTTAATTCAGAAATGAAAACGGACAAGATTTTGTTTTTTAAGCTTTTATCGGCGTGGATATTGTTTAAAAGACAAATAAAAATTAACATTTCAGATAACTTTTATTTTTTATTTAAAAAAAAACCCAATCTTGAATCTCATGCATATTCAACAGGTTTACTTGGCGACCATTTCGTAACGCTGTACATTTGTATTAATTTGATGTGACTATACTTTAATCCTTTCATCAATTCATTTACCTGTTTTATCCCCTATCTAATCCGCCTCGACATTGTGATACAGAAAGAATCTTTACAGATTTTTTGTTCATTTTTAAAAGAAAAACCTTGTTTACTATTTGAGAATGAATGGCAAAGGATTTTTTATTCGTTTAAAAACATGAAGAGGAAATGTTTCCATGAGAAATAGAAGTCGACATGGATCATTAATTTCATTTCAATTTGTCGATGTAAAAAACGAATTCCTTTCAAATGCTAAGAAATAAATTAAAAATGGAGAAATCATGCAAAAAATATACAAAAGTTTACTTATATGTAAACAAATTTGTTTTGCTTTCGGGTTTTTCGTTCATTTTAAATTTCTATTTTTTTTTTTTAAGTTGTTGTGAAAATCGTTTTTTTTTGTTGCAGAAAACGTTATCTTGAATGCCGAAACGAGTACTTAACAGAAATTATATTTGTCAAGTAAAATTTTCTATGTTGCGAAATTCAATGACTTTGTGTGGAAAATCCCGGAAAATCATACATTCCACTTGACCTCGAACTCAATTCACGTGTAGTAAATTTTTAAAGATCCCTTAATGCTTTATTATTTTTTTTTCTCGTTTTATTTCACTGGCATTACACCCGCAAATGGGAAACTTTATCTTTTAGATGGATTGTAGGAAAATTTTCAATGTATAACATTTTCAATTTCAATTCCTTGAGTATTCACTCGTCGTTGTATACTGGTATTTTGAATTTCTACTTGCGATATTGAGATAAAGTCTTATCTTTGAAAGTATATACATATTATGTAGATAAAAGTACGTCACCGAATGTTAAACATGTGCATATAGGCTAGTACTAGTGAACTTTAGGTGAAAAGTTTGTAATATCGGAATCATGTTAATGTACTACAATAGATCTGGATAGCCATGTTAACAGTTTCCTACATTACGACTACTCTTAGAAGTAGAGCATGAAGACTGATGGACTGCAGTAAAATAGAAAATCATAAAATGAATCCTTTCTTTTAAAGCACATTCTTCATTGTGGGTGGGTATTATCCAACATGATTGACTTATTTTGTCATATAAGGGACATCGGCGTCAGATGACATACTTGAAAAACAAACTTCAAATGAACAAAATATATCATCTGTTAATCTAAAAGTGAAAGGAGCCCTAAAACGGAACACTCACGAAACAACAAATTTGATATAGAAGATAAAACTTGATTTGGACGATGACTAAAGAAACACAAAAAGAAATATGCACCGCAGGCAACATTTTCTAAACAGAAGACGGGACATCAATTTCAAGAGCAGTTCCAACTGAAAATTTACTTAATTTTTCGAGCTCTCCACGTTCCATAACTAATCACTAAAGAAATTGTAATAAATACCAAGAAGAATAAATGCACCGCAGGCATAACCTTTAAAATACACACGTCGTTTTTGAGAAATTTTCGAACAAATGCACCGCAGGGAAAAAATGTGATTTACAGCAACCCCTAGTGGTAGTGGAGTATTTTTTGCATATTAAAAAATCCTTTTTTCTATCGCTTGATACTTACGGGACCTATCGCGGCCAATCCGGGACCTGTGATCACCTTACATATAATCAAGATGGAAGCACAATTTTATTGAGTGTGGTTCGGTTTTGGTTTAAGCGTGAATTGGATTTCTGGTTTTTAGTTCTGGTTTTGGTCCTAAGATTTCAAAATTTGACTCTCGTCTTGGTTTCTAGAATTTCAAAATTGGGTTTTGGTTTCCAAAATTTGAATAATTTTAGTTCATTAAAGTTTGAATGGTTCAGTGATTTTTGATTCTACACAAGACTGGTAGATGGCATGGAGAATGTTTTTTCTAACTTAAAAAAAGTGCTAGACTCTAAATCTGGTCGAAAATACGAAACAATAAGAATTTTTCGATCCTAAAAATTCTAGTTTGAACCGAACTAAAAAAATAATTTCTGGTTCCAGCATTTGTTTTAAAAACTGTTTTGGTTTTGGTTCGGTTCGACAATATTTTTTTTAAAAAAATGATTCGATTTATGGTTTGGCTCAGTAAAATTTCAATAGTTGAGTTGTTTTTGGCCGGGTTCAAAAGACCGGATCGCATCTTTGTTAAAAAGAAATTATTTATTTGATCAATTAAAATTTTAGTGCCTTGAAATTACTGTGACTGCATATTTGTAACAGAAACAAAAAAATAATTAATTAAAACCACTTTTGGCAAGTAGAATGAATGGTACCATAAAAATCATCTCCCCATATTGCATACTCATAAGATGAACTATTATTCTAGATTCTAACCAACAGAAATACCGAAGGACACTAGATAGCGCATCCGCTGTGTGAATATAAAAGATTCATGTTTTTAATTTTCAAAACGAAATTTTGCCCCAGACTGAACTATTATTTTCGTATGAAACCTGCTTTAGATATTGTTACTTTATACTATGAGTATTTATAGAAACCCATCTGAATGTTAGAAATGAACAAACTTAAGTGCTTTGTAGTGAAGTGAGTACGCGTTATCCTTGTACGGTGAAATCGTGCTAGGAATCGTGAAGAAATGGAATAAAATGAAAATGAAATGAAATGAAATAGTTGGTAGTGCTTTATGAAGTGGATTTTTATAGGTTAGTTTTTTATATGAATAAAAATGAAACATATCTCTCCACATCTCTAACTAAAGACAAAGATATTGCGGAACTCACATTTATAACATTCAAGGAGTTCTTTTGTACAGAGGGCCTCGCTGAGCCATCGCATTTCGCGTTTTATGCAATCCCATCAATTGATATTGTTTATATGTGAGAATGTGAATAGCACAGGCATCTTGCCATATCAATTTCACCACATGTATGTTATATATGTATATGTTTCATATTTATACCAACATTTGTATCAATAACACCGATATGTACCGACTGTATGGGGGGGATGTAATTCAGACATTTTATTGTGATAAATTGTGAATCCTTTTTCTTCGGATTTACTACGAAAGTAGATAACGTCAAGAAATCTACGTCAAGAGACTATTTTATCTTTTAAACTGAATAAATATTTTTAGTCTCCAGTGAGTAAATTCTTTTCAATATTTTTCTGCATTATACTAATGACTTAAAAATGTTCAATTTTTCAAATTTGACAACAATTTCTTTAATTCAATTTGAATGATTTGTAAATCACCAAAAAAATTTATTAACCATCAAATAATGGCGACCACAGAAACCAAACTTGCATAGAAATTTACCCTGTATTTTCTACTGATATGAAATAAATTCCTTTGCACACTTTCTCCCTTTGGAGAATTTATATCGAAAATAATTATTTTTAAAAAAGAAAACTACTGTGAGAGAACCGGTTGATTAAAATGCGAATACTTCTGTTAAAACAATGTTTTTTTATCCATCCAGTTATCTATTTTAAAAGGAGAAATTATTTAAAGTCAATTTCCCGCAATTTTCCCATGAAATTTTCAGCATTTAATTTTAGAGAACCGTTTATGCATTTTAAGGCCAAGTTCTCGTACGTGAGGAAAATGCATAAAAATCAAAAGTTTATGAGATGACACTACCGCAAACAAATGCATAAACTTGACAGAATCTTAAATTTCTAGCAATTCCATATAATGTGCTAGTGTGCTGTAGTTGTGAAGGATTTGTATTATACTAAATATTTTATTTATGTATCTGTATTACATTAGATATACCAAGAGTTTACGTGAAACATCATCATTACAAACGCAAAAAAAAAACACGAACAATAACACCTTTTTCACTATTTTCTCGCCGTATAATAGAAATGGATTTGTATATGAAATGTTGGTACCTAAACTCTTAGAGAAAAACGCAAAACGAACTGAAAAATTGCACTTCTACTGTAAAAATATTATACTTTTAAACTTGATAATAAAAAAATAGTGAATAAATTCCAACTTTCCTTCCATTACAGTGGATACTCCAGTATGTAATTGAAGTGATGCGATCCTTTGGATGAAATGTGGAGCAATTCCATTACTTTGTCAAGTAAGCTACTTGAAATGTACATTCCATAACGTAATTGCATACATATGTATATGGAATGAATACAGCCGAAATGAGAAGAAAAGTCCTTAAACGACGGCATGCCATTCATATGGGACAATAACAACACGAATCGCATTAGAGGCAGGATGTGTATATAGAAGCGTTCCGTTTGCATTCCGTACTCTTCGTTCTGGAAAATATTTTATTCATATATAAAATTCTAAGGTAGATGGAAATGTTTCGCATTTTATGAAGGCGCCTCAACATCGAATATCTCCGTGACTACCCGACGTCGTGACGGCTCCAGACAGACCTCTCGACGGCTAGCCGTACGTGTAGAAAGGATTTCAAAAAAAAATACTGCCAAAATTCACGAATTTCATATTTGCAACGATAAGGTCGTCGGAGCAAATTTGTGAAGTTCTATTTCATGTTTTAATGTCACTCACTTTCTCCTGTAAATGTTCAATTCTCGAGCATATTTCGTAAAATGTGCATTAGGCTACTTCCTTCAATGAAGCAACCAAACATGAAATGAAGTATTTGTAGAAATCAATGAGAAATCCAAATACATACTGAAGTGTTGATATTTTCACTGTTGTACCAAAGTGGACTCCTAATGTATCGTTAAGTGCTATTTAAGCATAGAGTGTTTGTTTAGTGGCATATATACTACCCCAAGCAAACTAATTTCACCAAGGGGTAAATTTTTGGGATTTTTAGAAATGGTTTGTATTTTTTCAGTTGGGTCATATTTATTTTAGATATTTCTATGGCTATTATATTTTTATAATACTTAAGGAAAAAAGATTTCCCCACCGAATTCTCTCAATTGATAATAGCAAAGTTTTTCTGTTCATATGTTCGGAAGAAATATTGATGCAGTATGATTTCGTTCTACACGGTTGTTACATTCCGAAGGAACAGCGTACACGTGGTAATATTTCAAATCGAAGTGCTCATAAAATCAACAAAATTGTTGAAAAACTCCAAAGCTGCGAAATTTTCACTGCGTCAGGCAGCTACGAAACCGTACTATGAAAAACAACGCATGTCAATTTTTTTTAACACCGCGTGCAAACCAAAAAGTTATGTGAAATAAGGTAGGAACGTACACTCAGAAAAATGTCCAGGTCAACTTTTTGTCAGGTTAACTCTGACCGCTAGCTGGCTTACAGACACCTCTGTAAGGTGTCTTCAACTCGTGCAGCTCCCAATGCCCTACCTCACCTGCTGGTCGCTTAATTTCAGAATTTCTCCGACTGCAGATCAACTCAGTTTTACTTGCCCACATGCAGGCGAACGCGCGCCTGCCCGAGGCCAATTACGCCGTATATAGGTCGTCGAGTTAGCCTCCATTTTTCTGAGTGTATATTTTTGTCCAAAATATTTGAAATCTTTTTTCTCCTTTGACATTTGGAAATTTCGAATTTTGAAAAACTAGAGGCGCCCATTTGACGTACATATGAATAAAAATAAATTTACTTAACCCGACCGAACCCTATAAGCATCGAAAATCTTCTAAATATTACTGAATACCGAAAATATAATACAGATACCAACCAATAGGGAAGTTTGAGGGGATTGCAAAATATTCTAATTATCGAGGAATTCGAATTATTGTCGTTCGACTTATCGAAGTTTCTCTATACATATATATTAATTAAATTGGCCCCAAAGACGAGTTTTTCATAATTAAAATTAAATTATCAAAAATAATGCGATCTGACGTCAGAGGTTGTAGTGATCATTTCATAACATTTGCATCAAGCTTTGCATAAAAGATTGAAAACAGTGAAAAATTCTAGAAAATATACCCCTTTTACTTCATTGGCAAAATTCCACGGTAATAAGTTTTAATTTCCTATTTGGTTTCCTGTTGATCCACTTTCTTACCTACAATTTCAATCCAACCAAGCACAATCAACAAGCGATGTAATCAATTTGACAGGACATTCACGGTTCAATGTTCACATAAATCATGTCATCATGTCACATTAGAGCGATACCATAGACCAACAGATTGATTTAATATTTTTCCCACAATTCTTCCCCTCACATGGTTCTGTTTACATTTCCACGGGCTTATTCTTTGCTAACGAGAACAATTCACATATCTGTCTACAGAATCGTACTATAGTCGTACCTATATGTATAAAAAAATTCGAGTATTCAACTAGGTAGATAGGTATATCACATAGCAATGAATCCTGTAAAACAACACATCGTCAAGTTGAGATATGATATACGTTATGATATTTGTGGATATACTCGTATGCACTTATCTTTGTCGATACGTTTTGGAAAAAGAAGGAAGTTAAAATAAAAGCTTTCGGCGAATAAAAAGATAAATGGAAAAAGTTTTACAGTCGTTCGGTCTCTCTCTCAACTAAAGGGTAATTGAAAGTAATTGAAGAAGTTTTTAACTCCTTCTGGGCAAGTCTAAGTTTTAAACAGTTTAATGATAGTATACGAGTTTTAACCGATGACACATTTGAAACTACTTAAACAAAGTGAATAAGTTTTAAATAAACGCTTGTACATAGTCAGAGTAATTCAATCACATACATTGTCAAACTAACATCAAATGATTTTAAAATATTTCAATGTGTCAAATAAGGTGAATATTTTATGAAAGGGAAAGCAATTCCTAACTGAACATTTTTTTCTTCCCTGAGATGTATCTAGAAACTCAAATTTTACTAGAAAAAGTTTTTGAAAAGAGAAAAAAATTTCAGAGACCACCATGTAAAACGGTGGCAGTTAGAATAAATTGTAGAACAGTGTTTTTCAACCAGTAAGTTGGTACAAAAATAAACTAGTACACTGGGTGGTATACAAACGAAGAATGTTGGGAAATATAGCATAATTTGAATTATATTTATTTAATTAATTAATAATTCCTGTTATTTCATGAAGAAAAAAATTAAAATCCTTTTACTTTATTACTCTATTTCATGACTTGAAAAATGATCTCCAGAAACTCCATGTGATGTGTAACATTTACTAAATAAAGCCACTCCTGGCTATTATGCCGTAATAAACATCCCAATTCATGACATCCAACCATTTTTAAACAAAACGGAAAATTTTTCTATTTAGCGTTTATGACCTAAGAATTGCCAGACAAACCATGTGTAAATTTGTGCCACAACGTGATTTCATTTGTGTAATGTTTGTCTTTAGGTTTTTTTCCCCCATCTTGTATTTTTTTTCAACTTTTTTTTTGTGTTTGAAACATAGCCTCGCGAAACTTTTGCTTTTTATTCACGTCAAATCTGAACCTTTTTACATCATAGGACCTCTTACTTTCCATCACAATTGTGTGTTCGCAATATAAGTACCAGTATTTTAGTATCTAGCATGTTATACTCTAATTTTTAATTATCCTTGGAATTGTCCTTGACGTTGCTGCCTTCACCATTATTTCTACTGTTCTTTGCTGTTATTCGGTTTTAGAAACGTTAATTTTCCTTTTTAATTGGTTTTTCATCTTTTATGAGTCGTACCGTGTGTGTTTATTACCCAATTTGAAATTTTACATCAGGAATTTCCACTGTGAGTGAGTAAATAGCATCAGCCGCACTGGCATAGTTACTGAAATACTGGAATGTTTTTATGCTCGCTTACAAAAACACGTAAGTTTTACTAGACCATTATACCTACTCCTGAAAATATCTGCAAACGAAGGCGAAGGAGACTAACACATTACAAATATATGCGCTACGAAAAAAAAATTAAAGAAAATATAAGTTGATATATGGATGTGGCTGGCAACCCAAAGGGGGCGGGGAAAAAAACTGGAAAAACGCTCATGAGAAATGAACTTTTTTTATACCAATGGGACTCCTTGTGAACTTTAAATTGAAGCGTAAAAACTTTATGGCGAATACTTAAGTTCCGCTTATGTGGGATTTAAGCTAGTTCGACATATGTATTAAATTTCACTTCAATTATGCTAGGTAAAGTAAGATGTTTATTAAACTATTTTACGTTCAAGCCAAGCAAATAATTGAAAGAGAAACACAGTTCTTAAAATTTTATCGTGTGAGAAAAATTAACTTTTGAGAAAGTTTTTGTGGAAAATGGCTTTTCAAATAAAGAAAAATCTACAACTGAAAAACAACTTTCGGATTTGGTAAAAAAAATATATAATTGCGCTCTTCCTCTTTAAGGTAGAACATTTATATAAGATGATATTTCAGAACAATCGGTTAAGTGGCTTTCGAGTTATTTTTAAATAAACGCGCATTGCGAATCACGCTTCTCACAATAAATTTTAAAACTAAAGTATATTGCCTCACCATTATTGATGGAAATTCTTATTAAAAATGTAATTATTCAGAACCAAAAATACATTAACCAGAATGAAAACATCTGCACTTAATCAACTAATTTATTTACGAAAAAAAACCCCAATCATCGTTTTTACGTGGATTTTTCTGTTGGTAATCAGAAAAACTGAAAAATTAACTCTATTGTCAGATAAACATGATATCAGCTCTTTCAAGTTTTATTTAAAATATGTTTTAACGACAGATTTTTTTACAATATTCATAGTAACTATTACGCTTGTATGAACAAAATGCAATTAGGGCATGTTAAGAACAGAATGAGTTCGTTTGTAATTGCGTAAGCATTAACCTTAAATAAAATTGTATCCTTCAACTCGGAAATTATTTACGAATCTGTAAAGGTATAAAATACCACAGAGTGTCGCAAAAAAATAATATCGATTGCTGTCAAAATCAGAATTGCATATTAAAATGTTGTCAATTTTAGCAAATACTTTTCAGATTACCAATCAATGAATGGGGAATATCATATTAAAATGAATTAATATTGGCAAAATATTAATTGAATGTTTTTTTTTTCACCTAAGCCATTTAATTATCGCTTAATCGAATGCGAATTATAATTATTTATTTAATGACACTGCACTATGATTGATTTTAATTGTATTATAGACGTGGTTTTATTAAATATGTATGAGCTTTGGTTACATTCGGTTTTAAATAGGCCCTTTAACACACCATTCTGAAAATCATTTGAGCAATTCCAATTTCATTTCATTAACATAACATATCCGTTAGTGTGTGCAAAGTAATTGACCAAAGTGGAGATAGTGTTATGCTAAAATCATATTCACCAATAAATATGATTACTATCTATATTAGACTGGCAACACAAGAGAACCGAAAAACCATATTATCTCGAATAAAGTCATTTCGCTTAAAATTCAGTTGACCAATTTAGCTAAAGTGTATAATATTAGCTAATATTCATTAACTGATATGACTCCAGCAACAAATAACATCCCCTTTTACAAAATAAGCATTTGACACGGATTTGTGTATGGGAATACGAATTGTAATTGTATGAAATTTGGACTTCATTAGATCTACTGGGTTGAGTAATGAAGGTCAAAATGCCAAAAGCAATTAGGTCTAACATTCATATGCACTATAGAATGAATAATGAAAATATTACAAATCAGAGATATTATCACTAACTTTAATTCAAATGTGTGTCAATTTGTGTTGTGTCCTACCAAGTTGTGGCTACACGCCTACAATTACGGTAGCTACTTTCAATGAGACTAATGAAAATTTATATATAAATTTTACAAAAAAAATGGAACAAAATGAAATTAGTTTCCAAGGCTGTAAATGAATAGAGAACCTATGTTACTACTTAATATACAAAAGAAGTTAATAGGAAATTTAAAAAAAAATTCCTGAACTCTAACAATGTATTTCCAAAATGTTTTTAGATACCAAAAGTGATTGCCATCTTCGGGGAATATTGGTAAGATCCTATAAGGATAACGTGTATGTCCTTTGTAAAAACTTTTATTTAGTTTGCTATCGTGTCTGTCCATCTGTCCGTCATGGTCTAATCTTGCACTCTAATTTGACCCACTCCTATTCATCCGATTGACTTGAAATTTTGCGTAAGTCCGATGACAATACAATATTTTTACTACTTCGTCCTTGCAAGGATACGGAAAGGTCCTGTAAGGATAACATGATTATCCTTTTCCTCAAATTTTTCGGAAGAAATCTCATATAGAGGTTGGGTTGCTAAATCCGATTCGTATTTCTGGGTTTTTTTTTGTGTTTCTTAAAAGTCTACAAATTACTTATACCGGAAACCACGGCTCCACATGGTTGTTTATACCCGTATGGTGAAACCAAAGGGTATACTAACTTTGCCTTACCGTTTGTAACGCCAAGATCCCGTCATCGCACACAAAAATGAATTACACCAGTGTGTTTAGAATGATGAAAAAAGTTGAATTTAGCATGTCCGTCCGTCCGTCTGTCCGTCTGTTCTTTCGTCCGTCTGTCCGTCTGTCCGTCTGTCCGTCTGTCCGTCCGTCTGTGGCGCGGATTGCGGGTGCACGGATTGAGCTACAGACTTGAAATTTTGCACAGATCCGTTTTTCGTAAAATGCGAGGCGTTAATGGGCAAAAATGGACCATTAGGGGGTTACCCCCATACGAACGAAAACGTTTTTTGCGAATGATGCATCCTATCAAAAAAAGTGCAAGAACAAAAGTTGTTTAGGACATGATTCTACATTAAAGTTCCATACATCAAAATCCAATTGGAACAAGTTCTAAAAAAATCTTATTGGAAAGTTTGACTCAAAGTGGAATTTTGATACAACTGTTTGCGTTCACTTAAATCATCATACGGGTTTTCAATAATTGCCAGATTGGCAATTATAGCTTTTGTCATGTTTTTTTTTTGTGTTTCTTAAAAGTCTACAAATTACATACCGGAAACCACGGCTCCACATGGTTGTTTTAATATAAAACATGATTTCTTATCATATGATATTTAATTTTTTAAGACAACCGCTAAGTGAACTTATCTATTTATTAAGTTAAATGAATTAATTTCAAATTACCACAATATTATTTAGTGTTAGTGTCAATTCTGCTCGTGGTCGAGATGGTGGAGAGCTACAATTTGCACGTAAAACATCGCCCGGTTCATAGCGATCATGATCTGTCCAAAGCGATGGCCTTTTCTCAGGCGGTTCTGTAAGATACAGAAATTTAAAATTTGATTAGTTTTGAAAAAATATAAGTAATCTTATAAATAAATCTTTTTTCCAAAATACTAAAAAAATGTATATATAAATTGTTCAAATTATGACTTGAAAGTTGACAACTAAAGAAATTCAGCACTAACTTGACTAATCGTCATTTACTGCATTTTTATTTTCAGTTGGAATTTAAACAATATCAAAAGTATTAAGAAAATATAATTAAACTCAGTTTATAGCTTATAAATTACAAATGTCGAAATCATTTGAAAATCATTCAAACTATCAACTTTATTGCCTAATTCTATCGGTCACATATCGTAAATGCCATCACTTTAAATATGATTAACATAAAAAATGTCAGCTAATTGAAATGAATTTACATTGCCTGTGCTCCATATCCAGATTAACCTAAATACGAAAAGTGCATAGTTAACAAATTTATAGCGATACTTTCTGGGAAAATTGTGTATGTGTGTGTGAATGGTGTTTATTTAAGTGAGAAGAAGAAAATGGGAGGTACAAGTATCCCCAAAAGACTAAGAAATCAGACTCATCCGGCAGATTAACGAGGAACATCTTTAGCGCTTTCAAGTGATATTACTTGGCGGAATACATTCATTCGTCCATTCGGCCATTCATTCACCCAATGTAATGTGCCAGCAACGATCTGGAATGTATTCCCTGGTCCTCATTTCGATTCGATATAATATAGGTCTGCCCGCATCCCGCGAACTCTGCCACACAACAGACTGCCTCATTTGTAGGGAATCAGTCCCCACTGGGTCTGGACGGTTGATAAGATAACAAACAACTTCTGAAAATAAATTTTCTATAAAAAGCGACGAATAAATAAACTCCTGAAGAAATGTGTCTCGATGCCTTCCTTCCGGATGAAATAAATGGTCCAGGCAAGAAAATTGAGAACGAGATGGGAAACCTCCGCATGAGATGACGGGACAAAGGGAACAAACTGCCACAATACGATACGTACTATTGAAAGGACTAAGAATCTATGCTGTGTACCATCTGTCGGTTTGGTTTGAAATTGTCGTGGTTATGGCCAGTGAGCCATGGGTCGTCTCACGCCGGAAAATCCAGAGGCGATAGCCGCACGGATGGTGGAGACTTGAAATGTAAGTCCCAAGGAGCTATTCCGGGTGACAAGAGGCAACAGCACCACTAGCAGCAGCAGCAGCAGGGGAACATACTATAGTGGTTAGCATAAAATTTGTTTGAGGAAAGATCGAAATAGTAAAACGACAACCACGATGACGGTTGTGGACATAAATATATATTTGTATATTCCTTTTCTGCGGCAAAAAAGGATACGAAATAAGGCGAGAGGATGAGCGGTGGCCAGGCCACACGAACCATTTCATCTCCATCGTATGCTAATTCAAGCCCATCCTAAAGATTGTGTCAATAACTTTGACAAAACAAACACAAACAAATTTTCATACCCTTCATCCTTACATCCTGAGGCCAATTTCCAATTTTTTCTCAAATGTTTTCTCCTTTTTTTCTCACTTTTTTGTTGTTGTCTTGCTAAGTTCAGTGCTATGTATTTTTTTTCTTCTGTCGATAGTGTTTTGCTCCCAACGCCATTGTTATTTTGTTTCTTTTCTTATAGTTCTGTACGGTCCTTTGCCCTTTGGTTTTTCTTACGTTACACAATGTGGAACCACTCAACTACGCATCAATATCATTGTGATGGAATAAGGAGGTTAAAAGGGACAACTTGTACGATTTTTGTTTGCTTACCGGCGCTCCCTGAATGAATTCTCCAGGTGGCGTCATGTGTCACACTTTTTTCCCCCTTTTCTGTATGTGCTTTGCATAAAGGTTTTATGTTGTAGACAACGATCTGCAAAGTGGTCACAAAATAAAAGCAAAAAAACGTGCAAAGGTACAACGATGCCCGGATTTTTAGGTTACCGAAATAATGAAGTTAGATGGCATGGCATAACACTCAAATTAAGTGCTCGATGTCACTTTGCGTCCGTGTTCTGATTGCCTTGAATTTGATTAAATAACACTTTTTTGTCGCAATGAAATTTTCCCATCTTCGTCAGGAACAAAAACATCCAATTTAAGAAAAAAAAATTCTGTGCACTGGAATGCTTTAATCAATTCAATTTTTTCGCCAACATTTTTTACACAGTATTTATTGGAACTCAAAAAACATCATTCCGTTTTCCCCGATTTCGTTCAATCATATTTTAATAACAGTTACCAGAATTATTTATTTTTTCAAATGCAGGTCGGTATGGTAGAGACACATTTTAAAAGGCTAGAACGACGCAAAAGTAATAAAAGGATTTTTTTTAAATATCTTCAAATTTTCGCACAAAATCTTTAGCTTGAGTGGCATTTAAGTTTAGTCTGAGTATTTTTGCAAGAAATTTGAGGATCCAAATCTACCCTCTAACATTTAATAATTTAAAGCAGTGTTGTCTAATTTATAGCTCACCAAACTCCTCAGATGTTAAAATTTTTTATCCGCAATTATGACAAATATTCTCACATTTTAAGCTGTGCCTCCTATAAGCTTATCAAACAGCGAGAGGAAAATTAGCTGTGGGCTGTTTTTTTTCCTTTTGTAGAAAATTTTTAAAATGGAAATTTATAATGTTTGGAATGTGATTAGAACAGAGAAAAAATATTTGATTTTAAGCGCTATTACAATGCCTTGGTCTTCTATTACGGAGTTCTGGCAGGATGGACTCTTTTCTTTCAGTATTCGCGAGAACAATTAATAAAATGAGACGAAAAAATAAAAAATAAAAGGGTAGAAAGTTTATTTGAAATCAAAATTTTGTACTCCACTGTGTTCACATGACGTCAGCTTGCTAAAGAAAACGTGACTGAAAAAATTCCGAGTAATGTAATTCTACCCACATAAGCTGGACATCACTGATTATAGTAATTACTCATGACCGTTGAACGATTTTTTAAGAGTCGATCCAATTTGAAGTTCAACGGAAAAAAATTAAAAAAGATTGCCCGATTTTTTATTTATTACTTTTAAGTAAATTTTGTTGAGATAATTCATTTTTAAATCAGTTCAAAATGTTACATTTTGTTTCAGTTATCAGGACTGTAAAAAAACTAAAACTTTGAAAAGTACATAAAATCTTGTCGGCATACAGTGCGTTTCAAATAGCATCCATTAAGTTTAATTCACATTATTATTCGCTTGACGCCCTCGTAAATAAGTAAGACAAGGGCCTGGATAAAAAAAAATATTACTAAAAACAACAAAAGCAGAAACAGTTTGTTATCTTAAGTAAAAAAAAACAACGCATTCCTTGACATATCTATCTGGTGCCTTTTTTTCCTTAACAGATAATCCATAAAGAACTACCCCTGAGAACGACGTCGACGTCTAAAGAACAGTCCAGCAGTATTTTGTTAGAAAATAAGAAAAAAAGTGGAAAGTTTCGCAATTGTCTTCCGCTGCGTCGATAAATCAACGCGTTTTCCGGCTATGAAAGCTCACGTTGAAGCTTCAAATAACGAGGACAGGAAGTTTCTGAATCAGATATCACACAACAAACTTAAGCAAGAAGGACCTCAATCCCGACCTACTTTCCACGATTACGCAACAACATTCGTCCAAATACCCCAACAATCTTAACGTGTGATGATGGTGTCGCGCATGGAGCAGAGCTTGTTTCAAAATAGGAGCCACGCGAAAAAAAACATTCTATAGTAGCATTGTAATGGTAAGATGAAATGCTCAGAGTCTAGAGGTTATATTTATGTGAGAATACTATGCGAGCACCATGGCTAAAAGGATCTTTTATAGGACTCGTTTAGCATTGCTCAAGCCATAAATCTCTCAGCGCGTGCATTGAAGGAAGGATTCTGGGCGCTATAGAAAAACCAACTGATCCTTTGGCTACAGCATCCTGTGTACAAAAGACGTGAAAGCGTGCAGCAAACATTTCGCTCAACACCGATACCAAAAATCGTCTTTTATTTTGGGAAAACAAAAAGAGATTCCTACTACCTATTACCTCCAGCAGGATATTATTTAACAAAAGATATGAATGTGGTGCGAATAGTAGCTAGTTCGGCCACCCATTCACTCGCCTGCTAGGTTTTGTATTTTGTTTTTTGTCACAAATGTCTCAAGGTGCCTGCCTGCTTAACAAAATGTTCATCTCCCTCAATCCTCTACATCACTGAATTCTTTTTTCCCCAATTCTACATTTCACAATACTTTTATTTATATGGTTTTGTGATGAAATGAGTTTCCTTCAAAACATATAAAAGGATAGTATGAGACAAAACAAAAAAAAAGCATTTCAACACGTACAAATAACCTTTCATGTCGAGCCCATTAATAAATATCCTGTTATGTTGCTTATATTTCCCACACCTCCAAACCCCTCTCCATGGGAAACACACACACACACACGCAATACACTAATAATGTGAGACAGAACACAGCTTTAGGCCGCCTTCAACGCTAACGTGATGAAGAATAAGTTTCTATACCTATCCATAAAATACAAATACACAAAAATTTCCCACTCATCCCTATTCAAGATGAACATTTAGTCCTGCCTGTTACAGTGGATGATCGAAGTTAAATCCAGCACTTGCCAGAGAAAAAGCATGAACCTATGCCCCTTTTGTCGTTGTTCACCCTTCCGCGAGTCATGCTTAAAAAAAGGATAAAACAGAAAGCCACTCTTCTGTGCTACTTATGAGATCGTGTAACTGAAACTGAAAGATGCATGACTCTGGGAAACAGCTATTATAAAGTTGTACATAAGTCTCCCGGCAGTCCTTTGGATCAACGGGATACGATGGCATTCGTATAATGATGGGCTCGAAAAAAAAGCAAACCGAAGCTAACCGAAAGCGTGTGTGTTCTCCAACATAACATCCATAGCATAAAATCGAACCGTGAGATTCAAACTCTCACTGAAAAGGAACAAATTTTTCGGTTAGATACCGAACCCATCCCTCATCATCAATAAAACAAAGGAAAAGAAAATCAAATTTTGATTTAGAGTATAAGCTTTATGAAAATCAAATCGCGGGAGTATCAACAGTATTGCCAATAATACGGAAAAGTCAATTTCATCTAGAAGTGATTCCCTACACTACCCTTGAAAATTTTGATTTTGAACAATTAGGGCTATGATATATCAAGTGCGTAACATTGTCGCATTGTGCGCTTTTCAAAGGCAGCCAAGCAAATTTAAACGCTTTTCCTTCTACAAAAGTTATATATTTGAACAATCAAACAAATAAAATAAGAACAAATGTGGCATAAAACTATTTGTGGAAGGAAAAACGTTTAAATTCACTTAGATGTCTTTAAAAATTGCGAAAAAAACCAATATAGAAGATTTCGCAATTTTCTTGTGAAGAAAAGAAGATTAATACATCAAAACAATTTTCCTATAAACAAGGAACCGAACTTTTGAGTAGGTTAAAAGTAGTTTATGTTCGAGTTACCTATTTTTCTTTTAAATCATGGAAGTCAGATGTAAATCCTTCGAAATTCGTTTGTAGGGGCAAATAAATAAATATCACATAAATGAATAAATATTTAGAAGTACATTCAAAAAAATTTCCTATGTTTTTTATTGATTATGTCGGATGTTGATTAAGTATAGAGAATTTTTTGAAGGGTGAACCTCAAGAAATTGTGGATTGCGTTAGAATACATAAATGTGTAACGTTATGGTATACTTGAGATAAAAAGATTACACGCATCAAAAGGGTTAAAGTTTTGGTGGTTAAGTGCTTTCATTCAACCATTTATCCATTCAGGGCTTTTCTTTCAAAAAATATTATTCGTGGTAATGTTTTTCCCCGGTTCCACATCTCACCGCATCTCTGACTCATTATCCGAATACTCATACTGTGTGGAATCATCATTTTCCAACAGAAGCTCTTCTGCATCCGCAATATCTTTTGACATTTCAGAAAATTTCAAAAGGACCTCAAATCGTTGTCGGTTCTCCCTTGGCACAACATATCCACAGATTGTGTTGACAGTCCTTTTGTTATTACGTCAAAGTAGTTTATAATGTTGACAAACTTGTCGAGCTGCGAGACAACGGAGAACCCATCCTTCCAGGACACATCGGTTTGCTTGGTTAAACCTTCACCATTTTATGTACTCATATTTGATATCTCTTATAGTTTCTTGTTGATGATGGGTTTTTTTTCTATTTAGCTCCTATTTTGCTTCATCTATTATCTCATATTTCTTTAGATGATTTTTTGTGTTTTTTACCCATTTGTGAAAACTTTACGAATGTGTGGGGGAGGGGAAGGTATACTTTTTCTCTCTAAAGATGAGATGAAAAGTTATAGATGTTAGCAGCCGCTAGTTGAAAACATTTTCCGCACTTAACACGTCACAGTGTGTGCCATCCTGTGATACAAATAAAACCTAAACGGGACGACAATTCCTTTAGCTGACTGTGAAGATGATAAGTTGAGCAGAAAAAAACTGTTTGCAAAAAGTTTTTCAAGTTTTTAGCTTTTGTTGAGAGTTTTTTTCTTTTTTCTTTTCCGTATCGCATTTCACAGAGAGCAAAAAACTCGTACGAGTTTTGAAAATGTACAAATTTTTCTTTCCAAGATTTATTTTTATCAAAAAAAAAATCAGCTCCACTTCAGCCCTGATACCGGAAATTCGTTACTTTTTTCTTTCAAAATATTTTTACTTCTGAATTCCTGCAAATTCTTTGCAGATGAAATGAATCTTATAAAGTATTTCAATCATACTAATATATAAAAATGAGTTGGTGTCTGTCTGTCTGTTCCTCTTTCACGCAAAAACGGCTGAACCGATTGACTTGAAATTTGGCATAGGTGTCTTTGGTAGTTCTGGTTCCAACATAGGCATACGGAAAAGTAGCCCGAGTGGTGGGGGGAGTAAGGGGAGGGGGTAAAGTGATCTCGAAACTTAGCTCTTCCTCTATGTTACCCTTTCGCGGGGAAACTACCGAGCCGATTGGCCTGAAGTTTAGCTCCAACATAGACTATAAAAAAAAATTTGAAAAAACTTAACCCGGCAACGACGGGTATGCAAGCTAGTACCTTATAAAGGTTGCACATGCTATAAACTCTTGACAAATGCAGCAAATCAAAGTTCGGCAAATCATGGCCATCCCCGTTCGTAGCAAAATTCGCCAAGTCCATGCGTTCTGTGTTTCAATATTTCGACAGAATTACCCATAATTACGCTAATGCGGACCCATGGATTGTTCATTGTACTTTTTTCCTTCATTTTGGGCTCAGATCGGTAAATTAAGCACATTTGCCTGATTTGAATCACAAAATTGGACCTCAAGCTAAATTTAGACAAATCACAACAGATCAAAGCGAACGCACCATCTACAGCGGGATTCGCCCGAATTCGCCTAGAGTGTGGCGCTGACTTAAAACTTTAGGTGTGACAGTGGAAAACAAAGTTGTAAAAATGGTTATGACCTCAATTTTAAGAAGCCAAGACCCAAATTAGGATGCTGTTTTGCTGTGTACAAAAAAAGCAAATTAATGTAATGTTACTTTCTTTTGATAAATCATTCGAACTACAATTACCTGCTTTTAATTGAAAACAACAGAACATTTTCAATTTTTCTTAGAGATTTAAATGAAACTAGAAAAAATAAATTTGTAAATTTCGACTTTTTTTTTAAAAAAAAATCCTTATCAAGAAATTTATTGGAAAACTTTGTTTTGTCACAAAAATTTATTACCGCACTTATCGTCACTTTTCCCCAAAACGACACAATATCAATAATTTAAACAAAATAATGGTTAATTTTGCCTTTTTACCGAATACAAAAGAAAAACGATCAAATGAATTTTCTCTGGAGCCTGATTGTCCTTTCTGTCGTGTAAATCATTTCAATGTGTGATTTGGTAAAGACGCACAACTACAGAGACATTTAAAAAATTTATTAAGGATGGTCGTTTTCGTTTCCGTTTCTAACATTTCCACGAACTGATATAGGCTCCTGAAATTCCACCCTTCCAGAAATTCCCGAATGGACAAGATGTGATTTCGAGGCCCATGTAAATTTTATGACAATTTTCATCAATTTCATTTTTTTTTTCGACTTTATTTCCATAATATGTAGGTGTTTTTCCTGTTTTCTTTTTGGAAAACAATTTTTCCGAGCTTTTGAGCGTCATTTACACAAGAAAATTCTGTTTGCATTTCGCCATGGCTCGTGCGGCCTTGCCGCAATCCCCTTTTTGCCTACGTGTCCTCCGTGTTCTGAAGTCAATTCGTAATTTAGATCTGATTTCATCTATGAGCATGGAAATTCCGTACAATGTAAATGTTTGTACATTTATGCGTACAGGGCGGTACCGGACGAAAACACGAAAATTGAAGTAGACACTCTTTATAGATGCCCACGAAATCTGTTTTATATGCCACCATAAGCTCAGCTTTACGGATATCGAGCAAATATCTATGCCAAAGTATTCAGAAATTCAGGCCATTCGTTTCCACTCTAACCCAATTGCTGGCCTTCTGGATGGCCCTCTGGATCTCTATCTCTGATTTCGCTTCATCCAAGTTCATACGTTTATTTCGTGATGGAAACGGAAACCGAAACTTCCTCCTTCGACATTAACGCAATTCTATCCGAAAATCGCTCGGGCGTTGTGTTCTATAGATATAGCGGGAATGAACATTAGAACAGCAATTGATGGAACCGTCTGCTGGACGAGATGAAAATGGGCTACTCATAGCATACATATGCCAATAGGTCGGCGATAACGCTAAGGGATTTTTTTTCCTCCAAATTTTTCCAGATTTTCACACTAACAATGCCAAGTATATTCGAATCTTTGTTCGTTTTTTTATGATGGCACACTTCCCTCGGGATAAGCATTAACTATATGGCTGCATATTAAATGTTGCTCGGTTTCAAGAGCGTTATGTGCAACAGCTGCTACCAGCCACGATCATTTCTGTAATGGGCTTCAATGAGTTGTGATAGGTAATTCTGAGGTGAGAATCTTTTCAATTTTTCCCATTGTTTTCCCAAACATACGAAGCCGCGTGGATGAAATTGCGTGAAAAATCATACAATTTTATGCTTATGGAGCAATAGATACTTTTTTTGTTTTCTAAATAATAAATATTGTAAATTTTTATTCATAACAAGTTTTTTTGTACACCCAGCCATTACACAGGCCAACAAGGTTTTTGATCCCATGACCAAACTCGGTAATTCCAAAAGATTTTGACGTGCTGAATATGATGCCGTTGTCCGTTTTGCTCCATCACGTCAGGATTTCGAAAGAGGGAGTTTTTGACTGTTTTCAGGGCTTGAAATATCGATAACTAATCGTTGTGAAATAATATTAGCTACGGGATCGAATTCATCAATTCAGAATCCTTTAAATCCACCTACTTTGGCCTCGAAGTCAGAAAAACATCTTTTTTGTAGGCCTGTGTTATTGGCGAAAAGAAGCCAAGCTTTCTTTGAAATGAAAAGAAATTGTGAAGAAAATGCAACATTTTCGAGGTAAACCTCAAAAGACCGCATTGTTTGCATGGAAAAGGTGAAGATTAAGACAACTTTATTGAATCATCTATCGCCCAATCTCGATTACCCTGAATTCAATTTGTAAGACTCATCGCATTTTCCTCAGACTTCAGACGTTATTAGTTTTGCTTCAAAACTTTCGAACCCATTTGGAAATCATTTACTAATCTTTCAAGTGCATCAAAAGCTATAAAAAAATCAAAAAAATATTTTCATCAAATAACCCAAAAGTATTTTTTTGATCTAATATATCGAAGAAAATTACTTCTACATTTAAAATCATCTTTAATAACATTGAAAAAAAAAATTATCAAAAGGACGAAAAAAATATGTTCATAATTTAATATCCTGAAGCCAATCGACAGACGTTTGTATCGTTTCAATTCATAGCTGAATAAATTAATATTTGATTATTTTCGAAATTAATATTTGCCGATAGAACAAGAAAAATCAATCAAAACACACACATATGGATTTGTGGAAAAATAGTCAGTCCGTGAATTTAGTGCCTTCGGAATTTTATTTTTATTATCTATTATTATTTGCTATTCCAGATTCTCTATTCATGTCTACATGCCAATCTATGACAAATGAACAAGGAATATTGATATTGCTGACCATTGTTCAATCAACTTTTCTCGATGTTTGAATGCTTTTATGCTTTATTGAGAGTTTTTTTATTCACTTTTTCACGTTTTAGATTTGTATTGCACAACTTTTTGAAAATCCATATCTGGTTTTATAAATTCTAAATGTATATTTTGTTTAAAAAATTGTAATACAGTGGGATCGCCATAAGTCGAACATCCCAAAAGTCGAATTATCCACTAACTCGAACTGTCCTTTTTACCATTGTGTATCTTAAAAGTCGAATTGAGGTACCTCGTTAACTCGAACTTTAGACAATATTTTATGCTTCTTCTTTTCCCTTTTCATTGAATACATATGGCACAGTATATATCGATTCCGCCATCTGCTATCTAAAATGGGACACTTAAATGTCAACATTTCCAAAACAGATCTATCCAGAAAAATTGAACGATAATTTTGAAATACTATTATTCACAAGACCCGTTAAAATCAGGTATCCAGTAAGTCGAATTTCTCGATAGCGGAAACAGCCTTAGTTTTTTTTAGGTTCGACTTTTCGCGATCCTACTGTATTTAGAATTATTTTCGATATCTTTCAATATTTTATGGGAGAAATTTCGAATCAATAAAAATGCAAATGTAAATAGATATTAAAAACATAACAAAAGCTATAATTGCCAATCTGGCAATCATTGGAGACCCGTATGTTGATATTCGTATCAAAATTCGAACAGTTGTACCAAAATTCCACTTTGAAGTCAAACTTTCCAATAGGATTTTTTAAAATTTATTCCAATCGGATTTTGATGTATGGGAGTTTTATGTAGAATCATATCCTAAAAGCTTTTGTTCTTAGACTTTTTTGATAAGATGCACCGTTTTCAAGATATTCACAAAAACCGTTTTCGTTCGTATGTGGGGTACCCCCCTAATGGTCCATTTTTGCCCATTAACGAACTTAGCCTCGCATTTTACGAAAAACGGATCTACGCAAAATTTCAAGTCTCTAGCTCAATCCGTGCGCCCGCAATCCGCGCCACAGACAGACGGACAGACGGACAGACAGACAGACGGACAGACGGACAGACGGACAGACGGACAGACGGACAGACGGACAGACGGACAGACGGACAGACGGACGGACAGACGGACGGACATGCAAAAATTAAATATTTTTATCATTCTAAACACACTGGTGTAATTCATTTTTTTGTGCGATGACGGGATCTTGGCGTTACAAACGGTAAGGCAAAGTTAATATCCCCTTTGGTTTCACCATACGGGTATAAACATAAGAAAAGCTACAATTGCCAGTGGCCAATCGTGAAATACTCGTGAAATAATAAATCCATTTGTATAGGAAAGGGGGAAAGGACCGGTCCGATTGAATTTTGACGAATGGAACGGTTATATAAAATTATATTCTAAACAGATTTTACCTTAATAAATTTTTCAATACGACTCATCACCGTTTTCGAGAAAATAGAAAAAGAAGTATTCAAGAAGTTGGGCTAGCCATTTATTTTTATACAAAATTTCAAGTCTCTACCACAATTATTTCGAAAGTTATGGTGTCCATGGACTGACAGAGGGACGGACATGTGGAAATCAAAATCTTTTGTCATCCATAACACCATGGTGTAGTTCATTTTTGTGTCCGATGATTGGTTCGATGCGTTACAAGTGGTGTACTAAATCTAATATACTCCTATACGATATATCATATAAATAGAGTATAAAAATAGTAAATCTAACTATTTTATAATGGGGAATCGTGACTTTAACTAAAATAGTTAATTTCAATTACAAAAATAGTAAATTTAACCACAAAATATTATTTTACAATCATTCAACATAATGATTGTAATGGTACTGGCTATCATATTAGAATTTCATTGATAAAATCAATTCGAAACAAGTTTCTTTCAGGCAGAATAGTTTCGATAAAATTTCTACAATTATGACGTCGTGAATATAGCGGGAAAAGAACATAAAACACCTGAAAATTATATCGCCTATGGCGTAAATTATGATGCGTTGTTCACAGTTACACATGTCGATAAATTCACGTCACAAAAATTTTATTTCACTAAATACGAGATAAAATATTTATTTCACACACGGTTTCACCATCTTCGGCACACACATTTGTGAATGATTCCCATAAACATATGATCACTAGTGAATGTATGCGGCTTAAGAAAACATCTAAATTCAGAGTGTAGGCGCCAAAAGCTTTCAGTTCTTTGATGACAATAATTGAAGACGGTGGCGGAGATCATTAAAAAATTTAAATCAATAATGGCTGAACATGTGGCCGACGCAGTGCTGTGAGTGTCAATTTTTGTTATATTTTTGAAAGAGTACAAATCGTTATCTGAAACATAAATAAATATATAATATATTTGAATGACTCAGTAGCAAAATTGATAAGAATATTCGTCAGTAATTGATATCAAAATAAGACTTATCTTACAAGAAGTTTACATTTAAAAATAAAGCAGTATTGCTTGGATATCTGTCTGAAAAGTGTGGTGAAAAAATCAAATTCGAGTTTTATATAAACACACGAAACGTTTGATCAAAAGCGAATAAAAGTTTTTCTTTTTAAGAAACGTCAGGCTTTTTACTTTGTAAATTAAGTTCAAACAAAATTCCTCGTATTTATTCAATTTTTGAACTAAATATTGTATACAACTATTTTGCTGTGATTTCCGAAAGTTTTTATTATTAAATCTGAACAATTTTTAATATCACATCAAAAGTAGTTCTTTTGGCCTTGACCCCTATTTGAGGTTAAAAATATTCGCGAATGAATTGAATTTCATGATTCACTAGAGATTTTCATTCAATTCTTATGTAGGTTAAAACCGGTTTCGATTTATGGCAAGTTTTTGGGCAAAGTTTATTTAGAAAATTCATTAAAGGTAACAACTTGCCGGTTATTGTAGCAGATTCTTTACACAATTAAGAGAAGTTGTACATATTTGTGATCTTTAGAAAATTTTATGCATATTCGAGCTGTATCCGCGACTTATTTATTGCGAAATTTAGAAAAATAAATTTTTCTTAGAATTTAACAAGAAATTGTCTCAATGTCATTGTGTCAATGATCCCAGATTCCAAGGGCATTGAACTTTGTAAATTAAAAAATGAGTAATTCAACCATAAATGATTGTTTAATGTAAGTATTTAACAATACGACGTAAATATGGCGAAGAAAACTTGCGATTTTTGATTGAAATATCAATTTCAAATATATATTTTACAGTTTAATTCAATTTTTTTCAAGTATATTCAAATTTTATCCACATATATTCTGTCGCGAAATTTAAAAACCATCTTCTCTAGGAAATTTCCGGAATTTTAAGAAATTCAAACTCTGAAAAAAAGCGGTGAAAATTTAAAAAAAAAACTTTTAAAATGAATGCATAAAAAAATTAAGTTTCTTCAACATTAACAGGATGAATTTTTTCCCTTCTAGCTTGAATGGCAATTCAGTAGCCGAACCTTGTGGAGCAGTAAACACAAATTCACGGGAACACCATTTATCCCAGAGAACCACAGTCTCCAGGGAATACAATTTAGATGATAGTCACACTGGATTAGCAATAATAATAAATAGTCACACAAATGGCTACATGGAGAGTCATATTAAGAGACTGGTAGAGCAATTAGAATCGATGCACTTCACAATCAAAATAATCAACAAAAACGATTTTCAAGAAATGATCACCGATTTAACAATAAGTAAGCGTAACAAAATTATTACGATCTCAAAACAATAGCAAAATATTTTATTTTTTAGTTGCTCATCACTATGGCAAGGATCTCAGTTGCTTAGCCATATTTATGTTCTACAATGCGAATGGAAATAATTTCATTAATCCGGAAAACCCATCGATACCACCTCCAGTAGATGGACTGAACAACATATCTAGGATATTTGAAATTTTCATTGGCTATGAATCTAAAATTTTTATCGGAAAGCCGAAACTATTTTTTATGCATTGCAATCAAATGGAGGCGACACAGCCACAAATTATTCTGCTAAATCAATTTAGGAACAAAAGTGCAGATCGAACACATGCAGATGTTATAAAAGGCGGCCAAAGGATTCCGTCAACTGCAGATTTATTTATTGTACTATCGTCGTATCGAGGTAAATATTTATTTGCATAATTTTGAAAGTTTTTTTTTTCAATATTAAAATCTTTTCATGTTTAGACAAAGTCTTAGAATCACAGGATGTCAATAATAAAGACAATTTTATAACAATATTCTGTGATGAGCTCGACAAGGAAAAGACTAGAATGGAACAAGATATCAAACCAAGGGAACTAATGAGATTTTTAACTTCTGTTAACAATCAGGTCACGAAGAAATTAAAAGAGAGCCCGATTACCGTCTCGATGCTGACAAAAGAGTTTTATTTTCCATGGAAAAACTAATTACACAAAGCAAAACTAGATTTATTCGTTCCTTAATTAGGGTGACCATATGTATGTATCCGGAACAGATTTTTGAAAGCCCGATTGTAGTTGTTATTTCATAGTTTCAAAATACAACAAAAACTGCGCCGCAGGCAAAACTCTTAGAAACAATCTCACTATTGAAAATTATTTAATGAAATGCGCCGCAAGCAAATTTTTTTTCTAAATGCGATAGACGCAGTAATTCCTGGTGAAACTGCGCCGGGAGCGAAAATTTTTGGATATCAAGGTCAATTCTTTAATGGTTAAGAAATAACAACAGTGTTTCAGTTCCGGGACAATATGCCTAAATTTGAGACTGACCCGGCCATTCCGAGACTTATGGTTACCCTATCCTAGATCAAACATCCCACCAGTATTTGTGTAAAAATTTGTATAAAAATTAAAAAATATGTTTTTGTGCAAAATAGCTTTAAATATTTAATAAAGATTTAATAACTCAAAAAACTTCGAAAATTCAATTTAAAAAACAACAAAAAAGTTTTTGGTTTACTTAAAATTCACATTTATTGATTTGTTAAATTTTTCAAGAAGTTTTTTTTTCAGTTAGACACATCCATAAAAAGCAGATTTTAAATTTCGCATTTTCTAAGCTAATATTAAGGACCGTTTGCGCGTACATACTATTGTTAAAAATTAAGTTGCGGCTAGCCTACTTAAACCGTAGAAATTCTGGGACTTGAATAAATTAAGTTGTACATGAGTTGCGAAGTTTCGTTGGTGCAAACGGCACTAAGACTTGTTAAAATTGAGTGTTTTTTTTAGAAATATGTCTAGTATAAATATTTTTAAAACGTTAAAAATGATTTTTAAAGTAATGAAAATATTTAAATAAATAAAAGCTTTTTTAAAATATGTTCGCAGATTTTTTTTTACTTCTAAACACTGAAAACATATTAAATATTGGGCACACGTCTGTAGTGGCAGATACGTTCCATACACCAAAACTGCTAGTAGCGTTTTTCTTATAACTACACCAGAAACCTGTAAACACGTTGTTTACAGTTTTATGGAGTTGTTCTCAGAACCCCATTTACCACTCTTTCTTCCTTGCAATCCTTAATTTGCATGAACGATTGTTTCTGTCTCTAATGCGTTGTTTAGAAATCCAGCACACTAAAGTATAGTAAAAAGTTTACAACCCGGCAATGAAAACGTATAATTTTTAATAAATTTTTCTTTCCCCTCGGAGCTTTTTTCCACCAGATATAAGCCAAAATTTTCTGTCAATAGGTTGAGTCTTTTTCAAGCTACTTACTTTCAAAAGCCAATAAAGTCTTGCTTCATGTATGAGGAAGCAATGTAAAATCTTATTCTAATCAATTTGTCTTTCCTTTAAAAACGTGTTTACATTAAAACTACCAAATATGTAGGTATTCAACAAAAATATTTAATCAAATTTCAAAAACAACTCTGCGGTCAACGTTGAAATGATTTTCAAAACCTCCTGCGTCTCAACAACCAATTTCCGATTAATACGGGTCAGAATTTTTAGTAAATCTTTTTCCCTGGCATGCAAACGCAATTCTTCGGAAAATTTGTTCACAAACACAGTTCCATCCCTGCCAGTTTCCTTTGCCGAGTATCTATCATATTGTGAGTAAACGAAGAGCATATCAGAAGTGATCGGAACTAATGCCGTCGCTTGTCCTGGATAATATTCAGTGTTTCTTGGTTCGTTCGAAATATCCCCCAAAGGTAAATTTACTTCGGCATCATTCATGCAGGTCTCATTAAAATGCATGAAAAATAATTTCGGTTTTCCGGCCAAATGTGGGGCATTGTTACCCATAAAAATCTCAAAAATCTCCTCCATGTTATCACATCTATTGTCAGAATAAAATTTCGCGTTTTTAGCTTCATAGAAAATGAATATTAACAAACAATCAATTTCTCTTTTATCGCTGGCCACTGTTGCAAAAAAAAATCTGATTGAAATCTATTCAAACTTGGAAATTAAATTACAACCAACCTTGTTGCGCTCTAATCTTAAGTTCTTCGAAATCACAAAAATCTTTGAAAATCTCCACTTCAAACTTTAATGTGTTAAAAATATTCTCTAAAATCGCGGCATCCGGCTCAGCATTCCGACAACACTGGTTGCAGTCGAATATTATCACTCTTCCACCAAAACGATATTCATAACTGCTTTCGCTTTCATCGGAAGACAATTCTGTAGGACGTTGGACGTTACTAGGTTCACCTTGTCCACCTCTTCCCGGATGAAATCTTATCGAAACATATTCGATATTTAAAACAGAATTTAATTTAAATAAAATATAAAAATCTTACACAGCTGCATCCACAGACGTGTTTGACATTTTCTTCCAAAAGCGTCAAACTCCGAATATAGACAGGAATACACTAATAGAATCGAAAAAACCATTTCGATGGTTGAAAATATCAACCAAGATTAGATAAAATTGCAGGTAGATATTGATAAGAATAACCACCACAAGCAATTCGAGACATTGATAAAATTGATTAGCTTCTCAGAATTGTCAGCACACGTTGAACATTTTAAATCTAGTATTACATAAGCACAATAAAAAAAATTATCTAAAAATGATAAACAAACCGACGGTTTTTTTTATCTAAAAATTATCAATTTTGCATAGATTTTTTTTAAATTTTCATATATTATAATATGGATATAAAAAATAAAGATTTTCATACACATTCAGTCCGAATTTAGGTATTTTTTTAATATTTTTGCCATTTTCATAGCATTTAAGATATATTAACTTCCTATGAGAATTTCTTTCTAAAATAAGAAATAACTTTACGGTACATTATTCCAAAACTGACATTAAATATTAAAAATAATGCTGACGGTATGATAAACTTATCGAGAAAAATTATTTTTCCATCGCTTCAACATTTTATAGTTTAATAGTTAGATTTTTATGATTTTATCATACTTTAGGCCAGGGGTCATCAAAGTAACTGTCGCTCTCTTTACAATCAAAATTTGTAACCACTACACATTAAAATACAGCACCGATTCCAACTCCAAAGCATTGGTTGAAACCGCAACACACAAGCATTACCGCACACCATAAAAGGTCGATTATAGGGCTACGCTGTTAAAGCCAATCTGTGTGATGAGCCAGCCGAGCCACTAGCTGATGATGCTTGCTTTAGGCATTTAAAAATGCGTTAACATCTATGATCCCGCACGACCTATGGCCAACAGATCAAATTAAGTCTATGCCATTAATTTTTAAATACGGTCGCATATACGCAGAGATAAGTTTTAAAGTCATAAAAATTCGATTCATCTTTTATCTCTTTTTAGGGTACATTAAAAAAATCGGATGCCACATCGTAAATCAACCCGAAAATGGTCACCCACAGAAGTGAATATTGAACAGAAAAGTTCTACCTCAAAAAAAATGTTTTTTTTTGCGTACACTGCCACACTTTTGCCCTAAAATGTCACAGATGCC
The DNA here is from genome assembly GCA_964034945.1 of Chrysopilus asiliformis. Taxonomy (NCBI): domain Eukaryota; kingdom Metazoa; phylum Arthropoda; class Insecta; order Diptera; family Rhagionidae; genus Chrysopilus; species Chrysopilus asiliformis. Next base: position 803,158 of record OZ035961.1, read on the forward strand.
AATCCAAATGTACGCCAGTTGCACTTTTAGAGGTAGACAATTTTTTCCACTGTCCTGGATTCAGTTTTCCAATTTTGTGGAAATATTATTTTCCCAGTTTCGGTCTAGGGACACCATGACATAAACCGTGTATGTTGCTTCTCGGATAAAGGTGCTTTAAAAAGTAATCGAGGATTTGTGTGTGATAAAATAGGATTCAAAAGGGCATATTTTTTATTTTATACGCTCAGCTGATTGTATGTAATAAAAATTTTGCGTACCAATAAAAATTTAGGGCGCGAAATTTTATTGACGAACATGTCAAAAAATGTAACTAATATACAAGTATAGTAGTTTTTTTTAGTGTACCAAAATGCAATTTATTGTGAAGCAGTGAAATTGATATGAGTTTTTAATTAACTTCACTACGAGATTGAATGTAGCTTAGATTTATTTCGAATTTATTCAACCGATATTGTAAATCCATTTTAAATATATTTTATGAGAATTTAAGTTAAAAGGGTTTACGTATTATTATTTCTGAAATCCCCATTTGTGTTTTTTTTGTTAATCAGCAACATTTAGTAATGTTTCACTATTAACAGCGATTTTGCAAAATCTCACTTTTCATGTCTCATGTCACAATTTTCAAAATAGTTTTATAAATTAATTACGCCAAGTATCAATCGTGTGGGGTCTTAAATGAAAGTGCTGGGGAAAATACTCAAATATTCGTTTTTTGAACGTCGAAAAAAAAATTGAAAAAAGTATTTATTAAAAAGGAAAAAATGAATTTTTTGGCGTTGCCGATCAGAAATAGCAGCGATATAAAAGCAGTGTTGTTCCTGTACACTTTAAAGTAGACAACAGCATAGACAACAGAGTTGGTGTAGACAATGTAGACTTTGGCGTAAACAATGTCGACTATTTGTAGACAACATGCCTGTCAAAACAAACTCACCGGTGAGTACGTGTCCACCAGACTATGAGGTTGTGTCTTTTAAAATATGTCAGGCAGACAAAAAAAATTGCTGGAATTTTAAAAAAATATTTATCTTACTTTTATTTCTCATACACAACGCCCGAAAAATTTAATTTTTCCTTTTTAGTAAATTTTTTAAAATAAAAGTTTCTTTTTATTTGCTTTTTAAACGCTCAAACAGTTTTTCTATACAAGTAATTTTAAAATGATCGAAAATTAAATGAGAAATTGTTTGAAAATTCTAACAATTATTAAAATTGAAAACTTTTAGGTTGATATTTTACTATCTGTCTTATTAATATTCAAATACTTACCGACAACTTGCATGTGGACATGTGCCATTGCCGTTGAGAAATACGGAGCATCTGCTGTAACTTCACATGAGAAATTTCCGGATAATCCAAATAGAACATTTCGGATAACCACTTGGCTGGCATTAGACAGCGTCATCTATTTGAATGCATTAAGAGCAAAGGATTTCAATTAAAATTTTCCACTGGGGAAAATACGGTTTGGAAAATTGAAACAACAAACTTAAATTTCAACAAACAAAAACACCAGACAGTAAAACAAAATGCATAAAACTTTCTGACATGAATTTCATGAAATGAAGTGAAAACAAAAATTAAAGTTACTATTTCAAAAGCGAAATCAATGAAAACTTACATCGACATTAATGCCAGGAAATGCAAAAACTTTATTATTTGGAATTTCGCTCGGTGAATAACGATAAAATTCCCTTAAGCCACGATAGAATTTTACTGAATATAAGGGCGATCCTTGTAAATCATAAAGGCATCGTAAGGTTGCATGCTGACCCTTTCGCACCGCTGGAGGTTCTACTATTAAATTGACATTTCGGATGGCACCTTCACCTAAACCTGAAAGAGAAAAACACAAAATAAAAAAATTAAATTCGGAGTGGCACAATAATTTTTAAGTGATATAATTAAATATGTCAATTATATAAATAACGTGCTGAATACTCGACACGTCAGTTATGTACTTCATTAAGTCCCATAGCGCAATTCATTTCATTAACATGATATTTTTTCCAGCAAAAAAAAAAAAAAGAAACATACCCACTTTAATAATTTCCCATTTAGAATACCCATATTACCAAGCGGACAGCACCAAAAAGTTTAAACAAAACCAACTAATGAAACATTTTCCACGATAATTTAATTTTAATGAAACGAACGAATTGTTGATATATTCTTTTTATTTGAACAGTTATTCAATCTCTGATATATGAACACATTTTTATTTAATGTTTTCATCATTCTTTATCAGGGTATACATATTGCTAAAAATATATTTAAGTATCGGGTCTTTCCATAAGGACATAACAATTTTGTATTTAAATAAAACACAGAATAATTTAGGTATCGGGCTGAAATTTATTCCAGGTGTAGTGGACATGTTACATTTAAGTATGAAATTCGATGTCGTTCATATGAGCACCGCGAGCACGTTTGCTGATTGATTCTTTGGAGCCAATTTCCCATTACTCTTCCACACATATCGGATGGAACGTTGGCAATTTCGGATTCGATATTGTTCCTGAGCTCCTCTAACGTTGTTGGCTTGTTGGCATAAACCAACGACTTAACATAACCCCAAAAAAAGAAATCCAACGGCGTTAAATCGCGAGGTGGCCATTCGACCGGACCATTTCTCGAGATTACACGATTACCGAACTTCTCCTTCAATAGATCAATTGTTTGACCTGCTGTGTGGCATTGCTCGTTCGTGAACTTCACCATGATAAAAATGTAACCCTTCACTAACGTTTTAGCATTGCCAGATCATAAAAAAAAGTTTTAGTGTGCGTTTTTATTAAAATACAAAATTGTTATGTCCTTATTGAAAGACCCATAAGAGTATCCGGAAACGTTAAAAAATGTAGGTAAAATACATTACATTCTTAGGAGAGAGGGGGGATTCTGCGGTTGTGTGACACCGGTACAAAAGTCCATCACTAAAACCCACAAAAAAGGCAGGGGTCCGGAAAATCTAAAATTAGCGTGAAACATTTTAGGGACAGCCGCCAACTCACTGCACATGAGCCCTAAAGCTCACTGAAAATAGTTCCAGGTAATAATATATAGTAACGATTTTCGAAAAAGCGAAAGCAAATTATGTTTCCCAATAAAATTATTTATTCCTAAAACATCGTAATAGAATTTATTGTTATTTTAAAAAATAACTGCTAATAGTATAACATAAAAAATAGTTCGTAGTATGTAGCGTAATATTATTTTTTTTAAATAACGGAAAAAAGTAGTTTTTTTTTACGAAAATTACACCTAGTACCCGCAGCGATTGAAATGAATGAGGATTATAAAAATATTTGCTCGATAAGAACACTACTGTTTGGTAATTAGCGAAAATATTTAGGTTATGTTGTAACCGTTTTCTTAAACTGTTTACGTCATTTCTGTGGAACAAATATATATATATTTATATATATAGAACATACTGTAATTAATTTCCATTGAAATGAAGTATAATTGGCAAAAAAAAATTCTCTGATAAAGATGGAATTTTGGGTAAAAAGTAAACTCATAACTGAAAACGACTCATGCCATAAAGTTAATAGCGTGCTAACAGTACTTTCAAGTATAGCCTAGTTTATATTCAACTTACGTGTTCGCCGAACTTTAAGGAAGAGAAAGTTTTTTCGCATCAAGAAGTCATATCACAGTTCCGGACATAATTAGCACTCCAACAAATGGCATAACTGCTGCAACAGGCAGTCCCCAGCCATTCATTTCGTCTGTACATTCGATCATCATCCGTTTCCATCGTCATTTTCAATTGTATAATAACGACTCCATTTCTATACTATAACTTTTGCATTTATGACCTTCGTGACCCGTCCATGTTACGATGGGTTAATAGACCCGCTAAAGGAAAACCACCGACTTTAAGGGACATTCCAACGACGCGGCAACGACCCACATCCACCCGAGTTCTAGTCGATTGAAAAGGATACACCCAAGGGATGAACATCAAAGAAGAAATCTTAACCCACTTCCCCCACCTGCGGGTTGTTGATCGCAGGGAATCGCGCTAGTATCATTAATGTCACCCCTGGACGCATAAGAAAATTTCATCTTGAGTCAACCAGGAGAAAGTTTGCGTGCATACGAGTAGAGTCGGAACCATTGGATATTGTGTCGTGTCGTGTCGCATCTAATCTATTCCGTGTCATAGAGCTTTTTGTGAATAAATTAAATTGGCCTTTTTTCATGCTCTTCGCGAGTGCTTAATTATGTTCCATTGTGGCTCCATGAAGAGGTCAAAAGCACTTCAGTACATATATGTATGTTGGCTATACACATACACTTTTCAACCAGTAGTTTGTAGTTTGCCACCAACCAAGCTTAAAATTCCAGGACTTCTGCCATTTTCATGCAACCAGAATACGAATATAACTAAGTTAGCAAAAATAAATTTAGCTACTCCTGTTAGTCATTAGTTAGTCAGTAAGTAAGTTTTCCCATTTCCAGGAGCAAAAAAAACTGTTGAGAGGCCAAGAGCCTTAGTCTGACGACTCATAAATCTCATTAAATTTGCTTATTTCATTAGCACGAAATTATTTCAATATAGTGACAAGATAGTCAGGAGGTCGTAGCGTATATGGGCAACGTCCCTGTCAGCCACTCCCCGACAATAAATTTATTTTCCTTTTTTCCGTTGTGTTGTCCAAGTTTTTACAGGTAGCCAAAGATCTTGCCAGCCCATGATGAGGGCTTGTCCATGGCTCCTTTCACTCTTTCTCATATTCATTCTTATCAATGGTTCACTTCACTTAACATTGGTAACCGGACGTTCACGTTTTACGCTTTTATAGTGTTTTTTTTTCGGCTATTGAAAGAATTTTCGCGATTATAAAAATCAACTCTAGTGGAAAAACGGATATTAATAAAGCCATTTTGCCATATATATTTGTATGGACTTAAATTTAGTGCGTGCATAAATCAGTCATCGACCCGTTGAACGTTTGGGTCGGTAAACTTTTACACATTCTAAGAGCCAATCCCTAAAAACCTGTCATTTTATTCATACACTAAAGTCGTTTTATTATAAATGGGTGAAGAGCAAGGGCAAGGACATGAACAAAAAGTATATAAAAACTCTGCCATTTTCATATGGCAATTAACTTATTAAAATTTCAGGTAGTCCTATTTCATGAAAAAAATCCTACAATTTGCAGCCCTACCCAAACACTGATTATATTACGACCTAATAGATGAATTTAAACCATTTTTTCCTGGTGTTTCATGCCTCATAGCAATCGTACCGCTCACTAGACAAAAAAAATGAATAAAATCATCAAAAAAAATTTTTATCTCAAATGTGATTTCGTATTTCTTTCAAATTGTAACCAATTTTGTCTAACCAGTGATAAGATTTTGATTGTTTTCCCAAAAATTAAAATTTTTGAAATGTTTTTAAAAAGCATAACAAAAGCGACAATTTCCAGGGGCCAATCGTCAAATACTCTATCTATATGATGACAAACAAAATGTTTATTTTAAAAAATCCATTTGTATGGTAGAGAGGGGAAGCAGTGGTCCGATTGGATTTTGATATATGGATGAGTTATGTAAAATCCTATTATAAACACATTTTAATTCTATAAATTTTTCAATGTGACTCACTGTTTTCGAGAAAATTGCAAAAAAAGAGGGAGATAAGGAATGGTCCAATATCGCTCTTTCAAGAACTTAGCCTAGCCATTTACGAGAAACTCAACTGTAAAAAAAAATTCAAGCCTTTACCATAATCCTTTCGAAAGATATGGTTCATGGATAGACGCACGGGCAGACGGACGGACATGCAGAAAATTTTTGGTCATCCCTAACACCCTGGTGCAGTTCATTTTTGTGTTCGATGATTGGTTCGATGCGTTACAAACAGTATACTAAATCTAATATACTCCTATACTCCTTTTCCTTCTTTTCCTCCTCCTTCGAAGTTGCACTTCGTAAAATCAAAAATTCCTTCACATATCCTTAAAAAAAAACTTTTACTGATATCTTTGCAAATTTTATTCTTCCAAATGGTATAGGTAAATGCTCTTTAGGCTTTACTTGATTTCCCTAAAATTCTAACTCAAACACACCAGCACCAAATCTTGTTGAATGTGAAGACAACAAAACGGAATTTCAACAAAAAAAAAGAGAGGAAATTTGTGAAAGAAAAAGTTGTCCATAAAGAACGGAAATTTATTGAGCTAATGTTAAATTTTATTATTGAATTTAGTAACATGGCTCGTTTCGCGTTTTTATTGGCGTCATAAATTTCGTCTTATTCCCAGCTTCGTACGTTCCAAAGGCCCTTCGACGGATGATGGCTACTTCTGTTATGCGCAGACAGACAAACAAACAAATATCCTAAGCCCCTGAAGAAAACCCGTCGGCTCCCCTCGATAAAACGCTGTGGAAAACTTTTAAATAAACGTCGACCAGTTTCGATTATAACAGGAAGAGCATTTATTAGACTGTAGTAGTCGTGTTTCGGGGAGGGAAATTTTCCGAGAGGGATCTATCTGTTCCTACAAAACCTAATTTCTTTCACCCACATGCGAATTTTTCTATGCGGAAAATCCTTTGGCAGAAAGTCAAATAAATATTGTGACATTTCCACTCATTCAAACAGATTCTACCACTTTCGAGATATGCTGGCAATCTTATATCATCAGCCAACACTTTTACCACAGATAATATGCCTATTCTTTTCAAGCTTTTGCAAACGTTGTGTGGAGGGGGTACCATTTAACCACCTTAGGATGTTCCAAATTGAAGTTTTCCTATTTTATTCTTCTTAACCATCTTAAACGACACTTTGGTGGAAACCCTCCTCAAAAGAAACAACCAAAAAAGAAAACCTATTCGGGCGATTAATGTGAAGACATCCAAGGAGAAAAATAGTACAGGATTTCCCCCTTTTTCATAATTTTTATCCTTGGTTAGACGGGAAGCCTAATAGCCATAAAATGGCAACAACGGAATAGATGAAGGAGCAAATTGAAAACATTAAAATAAGGGAAAAATACGACGACTACACGGCAAAAAATCCTGGAGTATTTTTCAATCCAACAATTATATTGACAAAATCTTAATACATATTTTGGATTGAAATTTAATACATGCGATTTTTTGAAAATATTTTAGCCTTTTTTGCAGTCATATTTGAACAGTTTTTTATTATCTATCGAACTTAAGTAACTTTTAACATTAATGTCTACAATTTAATCAAAATTTTAGACTTTAATACTGAATTAAACCAAAAATAAATTTATGAAAATTTTCAATCCATATTATTGGATTAGAATTTTCCATTGGATTACATATAGGTCCAGCGTAATACAATTTTGATTGGAATTTACTCCAAGATTTTTTACCGTGTATATATGGGAACGGAATGAGGGGCAAACGCAATGCAGAAAATGGCCAAAATATAAATTTCCCCCTTTTTTCACACAGACACGGTTTTCTTAATATGGAAGGATCTAAGCCAATTTGTCAGTTTTCTCAAGTTTTTAATATGCCCTAAAAGAGATTTAGATGAGACGGTGGTGGGGAAAATAATTTTTTTTTTTTGGCTAAGAGATGGAAAAAAATTGTGCAATTGCTTCAAGGGGAAAAATAAACAGATAATACTTGAAGAAAAATACCAGCAACAAAATGGAGATCAGGTGAGACAAAAGTTAATTTATCTTTCTTAATTGCAAAGTTTATTGGACTGTGGGATTTCAAAGGGGATTTGATTTCTTTTGTACATACAAAACGACCTATTAACCGCGTTTTTTAGCCCATATTTATTTAATGGTAATTTTATTATTATCTTTGTTTGTTAGAAGTGATTTATTGCTAATAAATTTTCTCATACAAATTATTATATAAAAAATTGTACGGAAATACACGAGGAATTACATGTAAATTACAGATTTTTCAAGATTGGATTAAAAGTAAAAGTAAAATTTATCTGTGCTACAAAATTCATTTTCTGATTTAGTTTTCATTTAGTTTTCATTCTACTGACGATTTGTTCTATACAATGCAAATATAAGTACAAAATACAATACCCTATTATTGCTTTTATCGGCCTCTGGAAACCTATAGTGCAAATTAAGTTTTTCACGATCAATTTTTTAGGTTTCTTACGGTTTTTTTACGCTTTTTACGTTAAAGTTGAAAAATTCATTTTAAATATGTAAAAAACTGCATAACTGCGTAAATATACGAGACAGTGAAATCTTTTGCAAGGATTCCGTAAAAATATGAAATTATTGCTATAATTTTGGAAAATTATCCTGTTCTGTGGTATGAATTCCGTTTTGTTTTGACGTTATTACCAAAAAAAAGTTTTTTGTGTGAAAATTTTTTAACTATTCTTAGATGGCATAAATAATTACGGAGCATTTAAAAAAAAAACATACCTGCAATACAATAATGGTTCTAATGGCTTAAATGTATGAAAAAGGGAGATAGAATCAAAAAAAAATATTATCAATTTTCCAAAAAAATGTTTTCCTGCTATATAAAATCCAAAATCTGATATTAAATTGAACATCAATGCAAAATCCTAAAAATATCTGAAAAATTTCGCTTAATATCTGTCATCTACACTCGCCTGTCAACTCATTTCTGGTAGAATGATGACAACATTTTTTACGTTTCACATATCATTGCTTTATACGAAAACAAAATTTGAAAATGGAATAAGATGAAATTAAAAACTTCTGCGCTTAATCTGATTTTAACAAGCAATTTATGCGAAAACAAGTTTTTATTTTTCGAGCTTTTTCTCAACTTTATTAGTGTGGGTGTGTGTGTGTGTGATTTTTTTTTCTACTAACAATGAAATGAAACTATTGTTTCATCGTGTTCAAAGGATACGTGAAGTATTTGAGTTCAGCATAAAAAGGGAAATCAGAAGTAAGAAAATGAAGAAAAACTTTTGAACGTAAATTCCCACAATCTAATTTAACAACAGTCTCTGGCATCCTTCGACTTTATTTTCTCTCAACCGTATTCATTTATAGTACACTTGAATCCTTGTAGACAAAACGAGCTTTATAAGGCAGTTGAGCCGGTTTTTTTCAACGTATTTTTTTTCCTTTGTTTTGTTATTTTGGGGTTGATACGAGTATGTATAACAAAGAAAATCCTTTTTGAAGAGTGAAACGGAAAAAAGGAAAATTCCTTATATTATATGCGTCTGTAAGTTGGTATACACTGTTGACGTACACATAAATAAATAAATACACTTTCTGATTTAGTATCAACCATGAAACAAGCCAACCGAAATGATATTAAAATTCACTCGCTGACATGCCAGAGATGTTTGATGTCGACAAAACCGACAGATAATGTTTCTTGCGGGGGTTTTGGTTTGAGTGTTCGGGATCGGGCTTAAATTGTGGGTCTGCTCCTGAATTCTGTTACAATGTTTAATCCTATTCCTTGCCTTCGCTCCCTCACAGATCATACGTCAGCTCATCAATGACGCACGCAATGGTACGGTTAAAGTAGCGGATGAGTTGTGTAAACGCCAAGAATACATCCGACATTCCAAGACATCGTATGACATTTGAAATTTAATTAGCTTTTCTACCATAAGAATATCCCTTGAGTATGAAATCAGGAAAGCACACCGGAAAAGAGTAATTTTTCATTACCGCTGTTTGTAGCACAAATTAACCCCTTCAGAAGAGGACATGGTGAGCAAAGGGTAGTTTTATATACCTTTTCATATCAACGAAAATAATTTTTGAAATTATCGCTTCACGCAAAATTAATGTTAATGACGCCATCGTAAGGATTTTCTCACACAGGGTTCAAAATTATTACCAATGAAATTGAGTAATGAAATACACAACATGTCATGAACCACGTTGGTGAATTATTTAGGTATCTGAGTGGTAACACAAGTTTTTTTTTTTTTTGGAAAGTGGTAAATTTCATAAAAAACCCACATTTTTGCACAAAAGCTGGATTACAATGGGTACTCCAGAAAAAAATTTCATGTATTTTTTTTTAAATTTTAAACAATTCACAAACACCTGAGGTCTTTATAATGGCTTCCAAACTTTTTTATTGGCAAAACATCCAAAACAAAAAAAGTCTTTTTAAACGATTCTCAAACATTTTGAATACATTTCTATATTTTTTCTTTGGGAAAAGTTCTTGAAAAGAATCCAAGATAAAAATCCACAAAGGAAAATGCCTTATAAAGATAGAAAAAATATAGTCGCATGCTAACGTTTTTAAAATTATTTTAAAATTGGTGCAAAAACGGTATTCCGAAGCCATTGTTATTTACTTTAACAAATCTTTATATAAAAATCTAAGGATTTATTTTTTTTTTATTTTTCGAACTTTTTCTCAACTTTATTAGTGTGGGTGTGTGTGTGTGTGATTTTTTTTTCTACTAACAATGAAATGAAACTATTGTTTCAAATCTTTATATAAAAATCTAAGGATTTCCATACATCTTATAGTTATGCAGTTTCGCCGAAGCGATTTAAATGATTCCTTTCTTAATGGAAAGCTGCCACTACGAAGTTTTGATTCTCAGTTCCGTCCACGATTTTTTCGCTTTCAAAGACTTAGAGTGAATTAAGTATCAGCAATAGTAAACATCAGGACATGAACTTGATTTCCATAGCTTTTAATGAGTAGAAAACTTGAATAGTTACTCTACAAACATTTATAAACCAGCGCAGAATCACATATATTCTTTTTTATATTTTACAGGGACAAAAAAGATACTGCGTTAGTCCACAATTTCGGCAAAATTATTTCAAGTCCTGTCAAGATAACGCGAATATCGCTTTTATATATTGGAAAGAAGCTAAACTATCTAGTAGACTAATCTATTCTAAAATAACAAAACAAAATAATAAAAAATTAAAATGAAAAATAAAATAAAACATAAACATAAGAAAACCTAATATAAACCCTATTAAAAATCTAATATTTTTAAACACCTATCACAAAACATAAAAACATGTAGGGATGAAAGTACAAATGTACCGACCGTGAAGGTCCTGTTGGTGGCAGCGAGGACATGTTTCGGATCACGCCACTTCTCCTTCATTAGCTCACTTAACGTGAAAATTTCGTAAAGAAATATTTTTTAATATTTTAAACAAAGAGATTTTGTATGAAAACACCCGTTATAAACACACTCACTAAACGTACATGAAAATCACAGACATTTTATTATAATTAACATCACCACTACACATTTGCATATAAAATAATTAAAAGTTATCAAAAACTCACTCGTTAATAGCACCACACTGTTCAAAACCTCTTTAAAATAAAATAAAACAAAACGATTACCAGTTATTTGCAAACCTGTATGATCCTGAATTTAGAGATGCCAGATTGAGAAATACTCATCAACTAAAAATTAACCTTTTTTTTGTTAGAATTAGAAATTACCCCAAATATTTTTATCCCGAAAATATTAAATTGCAAAAACTGTATTATTTCTTATCTTTTTAGATGTTTGTGAGTCTTCTCACATACATTTTTGTAAAATTATTAGGGATTTTGTATTTTTCAGTGTTGTTTTTGTTGTTATTATTTTTATTATTATTGATTAGTGGTTTTTGTTTTTAATTTTTAAAAAATTTTTGATTTATGAATGGTGGATGGATCTAGGAGGTAGTTTAGTTTAATTCTTTAAAATAAATATAACAGATTTAGTATACCGTTTGTAATGCACACAAAACACGGACACAAAAATTAGCTACATCAGTATGTTTAGTATGGCAAAAGATTTTGACGTCCGCCTGTCCGTCGGTCTGACTGTGAACACCATAACTTTCAAAAGGGTTCAGATAGAAACTTGGAATTTATCGTAAATAGCAAGGCCAAATTCTTGAACGAGCAGAATCCGACCATTCCTCCCCCCTCACTAATACAAATGCGATTTTCTTTTTATAACAATTTTATCGGTCCTCATCTAAAGTATTTGATGATTGGCCGCTGGCAATTATAGTATTTTTAAAACGTATACAAAATACTTTAAGTCGATAACGACGGGTCCCCAATATATTCTCTTACTACTCAATTTAAAAGTGTTTCACAAAAAAAAAAAAAAATTACTTTCCTTTAAAATGCCATTCAACTTGATTACAGTAAAATCAAATTCAAGTCGACTCGTTTTGAAAATCGTTGAAAGTTTGCACAATTTAGTGCTACGTGACATCCTTAAGAAAACAAACCAATTTCAAAAAACACTAAATAAAAATATATATTTTTGGGTCCGTCTTTTAGTTCCGCATTCGATCGAGAGGAAAAAATGACCGAAAAAATATTGGATTAGGTCTTTGACTATCAAGTTTTTTTTTTGTCATATAAAAATGGAAATTCGAAAAATTTGTAAAAATGTGTACGAATGTGTATGTAATTCGTATATACCTTGATGAATACAGATTTTCCTTGTATTTTTTCACAATCCATTCGCAAATGACTCAAGCGGGCACTTTTAGCCAAATAGCCCCATCAGAACGTGACCAATCAAATATTTATTCGTCGAGGCTTATTTCATTTAAAAAAAATAGAAATAAAAACAGTCAAAAAATATGTATAAACACAAATGTGTGGAAAAGCTGGACGATGATGGTAACAAGAATCTACACCAAACGAGGACATTATTTGAAATATTTATGAATACTGAAATCAATGTATGTTCATATCCTTTTATAAAAACCCTAACTTAACACAGCCACACACATAAGCAATTTCCGAATCATTTTGAAAGTCCTGTATGGCTCTCAGCTATTAAGGCCGTAATTTTCCTCTTTTATCGGTTTTTGATCTCGTAATGACACTTTTATGATAATCTCTCAATGAATCGGCCACGGACGATAGCAAATTTTTTTTCCCTTTTATAAAAAAAACATGATAAAAAGGCACAAAAAATACAGAGAAATGCTGCTCTAAAACGTGGGGACGTATCTATATGATATTTTAAAGCATTGAAATTTATGTTCTATGATGAACTTCTCAAATAAAAAAACCCAACATGAACTATATTTTGACCCATCGCCGATTGTATGCAATAGAACCGATCAGATCCGAGACGATTCGATCTTGGTATACCATTAGCCTCCCCTTTTCCCATCTCTACCCGCACGTATGAATGTACTAGAATAAAATCATATTTCAGATATTGGGAAGAAAGTTATATCCCTCCTGGATCGAAAAAGGGATGCTATAGCACCCAACATTAAAAATTTCTAAAGCATATTAATTCATTTTGTGACGACAGATGGCGACACGAAGCGCATGCAGGAAGTGTAATCGACCATGTAACATATTGGCGAGGTTGACCAAAATGTAATAACTACATACATCAAATGACATACTTTATACATAAGTGGATGGGTATATCCTTAGATATCTGCTATAAATGCTAGAAAAGAATTTACAGACGCTATTACTTGATATAAAATATACTTTTTTTCCGTAACATGAGAGAAAAATGAATTCTATGATTTCATTTACTGGCCGAGTTATTTGTGCGAAAAAGAGAATTTTTAGGTTTTCATGAAATGAACGCAGGTATTGTGATACCTGACTATATTACAGTGGAGCTTGATTATAATGACCAGTGCCCTTACCAGGGAACTCGAATCGAAAATGAAATGCACGGAAATGTTTGAATCGGTATCAGCTAACTCGAATTCGATCAAATATTTGTCATTCATTTTCGGAAATTGGCTCGAACACTTTTCAGTCGCCGGAAATGAAAGTGGAAAAAAAAATTTAAGTAATTTCAATGTTTTTTTATGTAAGAATTTTATTTCTTGCAAAACATATTTAAATTCCTTGGAAAATCTATTAAAAATAAGGAAAAGTTGCTTCTAACATATAATATTTAGTTAATTACGATTTTAAACGAAGTCCATTCCGTATGAATTTTCTTACAATTCTTGGGTTGAAATCGCCGTCATCACTTTCGTCACTTTTTTCTGGCACTTATTTCACATTCACTTTTATCCGGTTCTTATTTCAATTTTTTTAAACTGCCGGAATTAATTTCACCAAGAAGAAAACGCAAAAACTAACAGCAAATTATTTACAACTATTCAATAATGACACTAAATATAACCACGAAATTTCCAAGTTACCAGCAAGTTTCTCGTTTTTGATTAATTTATGGCAGTACAGTTTACTCGAAACGAAAGTTTTACGTGATACCAATGCAATTCGTTTTCGAGTACGGCGTTCGAGTCGATTTGATTTTCGATTCGAGATACATGATAAAGCCCCTGAGCAGCTTTTGTGTAGACTATCGATTTTAAGCCGCTAAAAAAGAAAGTTTATCGGAAAAAATCCATTTTTATAAATATTTGTTCTGCTCCTTTTGAAAAATCACAATTTTTTTTGAAGCAAAACATGTTTTAAAAAATGTGCCGCAGAAGAAACAAATTTCGAAATTGCACAGTTTTTGCCACAATTTTTCCTGAGGAAAAAATTTTCCAAGAATTCGATAAACCCTAGAAATATGGCAACATTATTCGAGTAATTCTTTTAATTGTGGTAAAACCAACATTTATGTCAATCGTAGCATTGGCGGTTGACGTATGTCGTGACGAAATTTATTAACCGCTAACGTCACGGTTGACATATGCTGCATAGATAGTCTTCATGATTTCCTTTTCAAATTTACTTTCAGTGACAATTCTTTTGCTTATAATGGTAACGAAATAGGAGAAAAGGGACAAATCAACGTACAAACAAACAAACGAACATCTAAATTGGCATTTTTTTTTTTAATTTTAAAACTGCATTCAAATATGTTGCAAAAATGAAAGAATGGGTTATTCTTTAGGCATGCAAATGACGTCGTTCTATTTTATAGCAATTTCCACACCTTCGGAAAATTTTGCGCAAGTAAAATAAAAAGCAAATATTTTTCGTATTAAAAAAACCATATCTGTTCCAAAATAGCAAAAGGCCAAAGATGTATTTCAGACTTTGACATCCTTGAAAAAAAATATTTCTCTTATATTTTTCATCATATTAATAAAATAGTTTTGTGTTATATTTTCGAAAGCATAATAGAAACACACCGCAATTTTATCCCGAACATCGCAGCCCCCTAATAAAAAAGCTGAATGAAAAGCACCTGAAAATATTTATTCTCCGTCACGAATTCTAGTGTCCTTCAAAAAACAACTTGAAATAAACAACAACAGGATAATAATAGCGACCAGACAAAGATTTGGAGGATTTGGTTGTCATTTCTAGTTTATGATTAAAAACGACACATCTCCATTGTACAATAGTTGCAAGAAAGAAAAGGATTTTGCTTTCCTTTTTTCTTCGTCTTAATTCAATTTAGATTTTTGATCCCGTACTTGAGTATGTCTGTTGGCTCAACGAATTCTCGTGTTCAAATTTTTGTTAAAGGACTTGAAACCAACTGAATTTTTTCAACAAAAAATTGTGAGTTTCTCTCTCAAGTACATTTATAGTATAGACAGACACAATCAAGAGATTTTTCTGTACTCAAGTGGGATAATATTTTCATTGCAAGTTTATTATAATCGCTCCAAAGGATTTGTTTAATGCTGTATGAATTCGCGTAAATAATTTCCATCAAGAAGCAGCGAATGATTTCCAACTCTAGCAACAAAAAAAAAATATTTTAGTTCAGCAAAAAAGTTGTATGCAGTATTTTTTTTCAAGCTCAGGTGAATTATTTTTTTTTTGTTTTAAATAAAAGCTCAACCAGAGAAAAATTGAATTACAGAAATAAAAAAAATCATTCAGAATTTTAATCTTTAGTACGGTTAGTTTTTTGTTTTATTCTCTCGAAATAAAATTAATTTTGTTATTCACTGATCCACTGTTCGAATACACAACTTACGATAGTTTCTTTTTTTTCTGAAACACTTGAAAAACACTCGAAATTTTTTGTCAGTGACACTTAAAACTGCCTTTAAAAAATGATATTGCCCTTTGGATTTTCGATCTTCTTAAATTTATACAAAAATTATGGGGTTTTTGAAAGCATGAACACGAAATATCACCTTTAATGTAATTTTTTAAAAAATCTATGTAAAAAAAAACTCAAACATCACGTACAAAACGAGCAAAAATGACCAACTGCGATGACTTTGACAGTTTCACCCTCTCATACAAAAAGTACATTATTATATTTTACAAATCGATCTTTATACTATTATTCAGAGAAAACACGACAATGCCGACAACTTTTCGTTGTTCTTATGTTTTACTCTATCTTTCGATTAAACCCTTTTGCAGGGCCATCACTTAGGATAACAAATGACTTGTCAAAGAGTGGAAATTTTCCTTTCTTAATCTTCAAATAACTTGATAGGGGTGAATTGAACTTAAAGTAGAAAACGTAGATATTCAACATTGTTTCAGAAAGTTTTCGATGACAGTGTATGATGACTTATTTTTCATTTTTAACTCAATTTAAATTTGGAACGGAAAATGTACAAAAAATCATTTCTTAAAAAAACATAATTTATTAGTGGTAGTGGTTTTTATATGAAAAAGCGGATGATTCGATAATTTGAAAATAATGGCATTTTTTATTAAAGTATTAAAATTTAATGAAAAGTAAAAAATATCATCGTTAAAATAATATTATCCGCTTGTTACATTTTGGTGACATCGCGGCACGTGGGCGGAACTATGTTGGTTTTTCATCTCGCATTCATTCTTACCGCTTTGCAATCGTGTGCGGTATATTCTCATAGACTCTATTTTTCAGGTCAATGCAGGAGAACAAATCCACATGAAAGAATTAACCAAAGTCTCATTTGCTCTTCCCTCCCCTATAAATCTACTACATTTTTTTATAGACAACTATGAACTTATTTAAAGTTCCCCATTTGCTGATCTATGGCGGATTAATCGACCAATTACACATAATTTCACTTAAACAGGACCTCTAACTGCGTTGAATTTGAAATCAACCTTCTTGAACTGAACTTTAATGAGCCACCACCGAGAAAGTCAATCAACCCCATAACGACATGGTGCTATATTGCAACGCTACTGTAATACATAAAGTGAAGCACTTAACTCCTTATTGTTAGCTACGCAAATTTTCTTTGATTTCTAATTGAGGTTGTTCCCAATAACACACGACACCCGGGGCGTATCCTCTCAGATGGTGGTCAAAGGATGTTCATCTCAATATATTTCTACTATGAAAGGATAACATGGACCCTTCTGGGCTTATGTATCTCCTTATGTATGAGCCTTCATATCCTTTGGGTAATATTATTGTTAACGAAACTCATGTCATCGCCTCGATGGTATGGCCATCCTTCACTATTAGTTCAATGAGTACTCATTCCCCATCCAGTGTCCATCGTTTCCATATGTGACTTAATTTGATATTCGCAATAATGTTTTACTACAATATGACATGGTGTTGTAATATTTGATCCTAGGATGTTGTCAAACCGTCGATCGTTGTGTCGCAGAACTCATACGATCCGGTAGTGTCCATTTTAAGGACGAATTTAGAATGTGTAGCTATTACTGTACTCACCCCAGCTACCGTATCGAATGGCATCTCATTCTAAGTGCTGAAGTTGCTTGTCGTAAAATCGTTTAGGGCTCGTTAAAGGCACACACTGTCTGCGGTTGATGCAATAAATTTTCACAGTTCCCCCTATCGATTTTCCATATCATTGTTCATTGTCTTTACGGGTTATGATATTATCAACCCAGCATATGTAGTAAAAGTGCCTTCGAAACTTTGACATGCCAACATTTATGATTAAATCCAGTCATAAGAAATGTCGACTGATTACTAGTTCTAGTCTCCAAAATAATACCATCAATAAATCTCTCATCACATGGATAAGAAATCCCCTTCAGTAGCACTAAAAAATATTATCCTGTGAATTGGAGCATTAAATTCTTTTAATTGCTGATTGTTTTATTTTTGATTAGGCGCATATATGTTTTATCATAAAAGTTATTACGATATTTGTAAAGCGTGACAACTTCTAGGATGACAAATTAAATTTTTCGTAAAACAACTTCATTGTTTTTTTTACACAAAAAATATATGCAAGATTGAGTTAACCATTTAAGACATAATGATAAGAATACTTGCCACCTATATATTGTCACATTTTCAAGGAGTATTTCTTATTTGAGAGATTTTTGTCGAGTTTTTGCATTTTTTAGCTTCTTAAATTATATGGGAACATACATGAACGGTTGAAATGTGTTTTGTATAAGTTGTCCATTTATTATGTGAAAAATACACATTTTTACAGGCAAAAAATCATTTTCCACAAATCAGTTTTTGCGGTCGCGGATTATGAATCAAGATTTGGGGGTTTTTGCGTTCGGTGATTATGAATTCGTTATCAGATTTTCGAAATTCAAGATGATGGGTCCAAGATTACGGAAGGAAAAATAAAAAATCGAAATAGCTTTCGTGACAATGGGTATTGTGGGGTCTTTGGGGTCGCTTATTACCAATTTGAGACGACACACCAAAGTAATCCAAAGAGCAGTGGTTCAAATCCCACTCAGGGCAAAAAATAATTCGTTTTGAAAAATTTGGAATTTTTCTGCTCATGGACCTAAACACGGACCAGTTTTATTTTTGCCTCCCGCCGCCTGAATTATCGAGATTTTCGCCAAACTTATCCAGATTTTTCATTTTTGCGTCCGTCATCTTGAATCCGGCATCTTGAATTTCGAAAATTCTGATAACAGATTTGTCATCAGCACCTCAAGAAACCACCGTATGTAAATTGTTATGTGATTCGGACTTTTTGAAAACTACGTGCTCAAAGGGTTAGGCAATCCAATTGGATTAATAAAAATTGATTTCAACTGGATTTCAATGTATGAGAAAGTTATGTAAAGTCATATTCTGAACACTTGTTGTCTTAACAAATTTTTTGAAAAATTCGCAAGAAACTTTTGTATTTGTATGCAGAGATGGGGAAAGGAGTGGTTCAATTTTTTCCATTTTCAAACATGCTATGCTAAATTTTAAATTTCTCTTTCACTGAGTCCTCCATCTTTTAAATACTTGTGTAAAATAAATTTAATGTGTAAAGCAATAATCTTACCACTAGATGAATTCAGCCATATTTTTCGCTATTCTATTAAAAAAAATTAATTTTTTCGCAATTAATATTTTGAAATGTTATACATTTCTACATAATTAATCTGACAAAATGCAATCAACCCAAAGTTCTCAACAGATTTTTTTTCTGGTCATAACCAGATTACTTCTTAAACATCATTGCATTTTTATTCTTCAAACAGAAACTTGTACTAGTTTTGTTATTAGCAAAAATACACAAGCTTCACTAATTGTAAGTACTCTTTTTCATTAACCACTATTGAAAAGCAAAAAATAACCTTGTCCTATATTCCTTTAAAACTCTATTAAAAACAATTTTCTCGTACAGCTTAAAAAAGAGCGAAAATTAATTAAAAATCTCGACTACGCTACAATATCAAATGAAAAACGTTTTTCTTTTTTGTTCACAGGTCTCAAGTGTCTGGGGAGAGAGAGAATCTCTTTCACAAGTATTTATAATGAAGCATAAATGTTGTGAAAAATTTTCCACACCACAAATATCCTTGGAATACTGTTTTGTAAATCACTAAAAAATTAAATGAAATAAATGTAATTTACCTAACTGAGTTGAAAGTGCCTTTCAAGTCTCTAATATAAATGTTTTACCCGCAAGTA
This sequence comes from Chrysopilus asiliformis, assembly GCA_964034945.1. Classification (NCBI taxonomy): domain Eukaryota; kingdom Metazoa; phylum Arthropoda; class Insecta; order Diptera; family Rhagionidae; genus Chrysopilus; species Chrysopilus asiliformis. The sequence continues at coordinate 822,875 of OZ035961.1, forward strand.
AATCGTTATGTGAATGGGCCTACAATACTTGTTTCTTCTCAACGGAAATATTAACCTTGCCTCGCAAGGATTATGAGGGGAAATTTCCTGCCTTGATATGTATAGCCATCTACCCTTAAATGAATGTAATCGTTGAGACGGGAAGCGAACGCGAAAAATTATTTTTAAATAAAAAACATTAAAATGTTAATATCTGACTGTAATGTGAACGGGAAAAGAAAAAGAAAAAACAGGTGAAGAGAGTATATGTTTTATAAAAGTACCTATGGATTTCCATAACATTTCTTTCCGCTAGCAAACGAATCGAGAACTCCATGAAGGAGTTAAAATGTGTTAAAAGAGGTTCTGAACGAAATTAAAAAAATACCAACAGTATAGGGTTGAAAAGTATGACAGCTATGTAAATTGTGGCAGCCATGCACAAATTTAATTCTTTCACTTGTGTTAATTTCAGTGGTAATTGCGTTGACGTGCGATACTTGGCTTCTAGCTACCTGCCATATTCTCGCCTCATTGCTGACATCTCGGAATTCACACCCTTAGAGTTTTCGGAATACCTTTGGGGACGTACATTCTACACCCCATGTTATATTGGAGATCCAGGAATGAGAAAAGGATTGCCTAAAGGCAAGGAAATGTTAAAACGAGCATTTAAAACAGATATACGGGTGTTCATTCGAACGGAACAACAGTCAACCGTATACGATGGGTAGAAGAGTAGTAGAACACTAAAACTGTGGGATGAATTTCAACAACATTACAGAATTACCCTGCCTTCCTTCAGACAGGAAAAACAGATGATGATGACGATATATCCATCTGATGTCGGCCGACTTGCTCTCCCCATGTCCTGATTTTAACTCGGATCCTTTTTTTTTTGTTTAGCTTCTCCACTTGATACTCGTATAACTCGGCAGTAGGTGAGGAAGTTAGCCTAAAGGCAGAGTTGTGTATGACATTCCATTTTCGTATAGTATATCCGAACATGGGTTGACACTTTTTCATGAAGTTCGTTGTAGTTCAAGGGTTAAAGATCAAGTTGACCCATTTCCGCATACAATTGAGGCGTATAAAATGTGGATTCATGTCACCGTACGAATAGAGGCAAACATTTTCTCTTACACGTATAGCAAACATTCCATATCCATATATCTATTTTTTCATACGTGAGATCGTGTACTTTATTAGATTTCCAGTTTGATTTTAAATGCAAAATCCCCATTCAATTCTCTGTAAATGCGTAATGTGTAATTCCATAAAAAAATTCGAAATTTCTGCTAAAACTCGTCATATTCGGGTAAAATTGAACGGACAAAATTTGACCATTCCTCCCCTCCATCTTCAAAACGGTGAGTCACATTAAAAAGTTATGGAGATAAAATGTGTTTATAATAGGATTTTACATAACTCATCCATACATCAAAATGCAGTCGGCCCACTCCTTTCTCCCTCTCCTATACAAATGGATTTTTTATACCCGTATGGTGAAACCAAAGGGTATACTGACTTTGCCTTACCGTTTGTAACGCCAAGATCCCGTTATCACACACAAAAATGAATTACACCAGTGTGTTAAGAATGATGAAAATAATTAATTTCTGCATGTCCGTCTGTCCGTCCGTCCGTCTGTCCGTCCGTCCGTCTGTCCGTCCGTCCGTCTGTCCATCCGTCTGTCTGTCCGTCTGTGGCGCGGATTGCGGGCGCACGGATTGAGCTAGAGACTTGAAATTTTGCACAGATCCGTTTTTCGTAAAATGCGAGGCCAAGTTCATTAATGGGCAAAAATGGACTATTAGGGGGGGTACCCCCCATACGAACGAAAACGTTTTTTTTCTGAATATCTCAGAAACGGTGAATTTTATCAAAAAAGTCCAAGAACAAAAGTTATTTAGGATATTATTCTACATAAATCTCCCATACATCAAAATCCGATTGGAATAAATTTTAAAAAATCTTTTTGGAAAATTTGACTACAAAGTGGAATTTTGATACAACTGTTCGCCGTTCACTTGCCAGATTGGCAATTATAGCTTTTGTTATGTTTATGTTTTAAATAAACATTTTGTCTATTATCATATAGAGTATTTGACGATTGGCCTCCGGCAATTGTGGCTTTTCTTATAATTAAATTGTAAAAATAATTTGTAAACTGGGTTAAATTTACAATATTTACCAGTGAGATGCCTCTCAACGTCAACATATAGATTGTTACATGAAATTTGTCGAAGTGAAATATAAATTTAATTCCATAATTCGTGTGTGAAATGCTTTTCGAAAGCAGTGCTTCTAATTCGTCTGATAACACACTTTCCCGCAATATTGGTGTAATTAAAATTGAAATAATGTAAACAAGTTGATTACGGAATTGATGTGGTTAACAAAGTTTATTCGAAATTATGGAAAATTATAAACTTGAAATTCTTGTATTATAATATAGACAAGCAAACATTTAATTTAGTAACAATTTAACAGAATTCCCCACAAGACTAAACTACACCGCTAGTACACAATTCAAAACATATTTTACAGTAATTTACCCCCAGAGGCATATCTACTCTTTCATATACTGTAGTCCTCAAACTGAACAGAATATCTGCAAATGAATATCAACTAGATTTGTTAATTTTTGAGGGTATAATCTGTTATACTTACATATTCTTACACCGTATGTAAATTTATCTATCGGTTGGTATATATCGACATATTATTGTGGCGAAAAAATATACCTAAACTCCTTCGACATTCAGTAAATTCACTTTTCATAACGAAATATTCTTCATCCTCTTCATAAACTGCAGATAAGCATAGAAAATATCTTCAAAAGTATAGAATTACAGTGAATTGAGACCATGACAAGGATTTACTTGTACCACATCCCAAAACTGCACACACTGATTTGAAAAGATCAACTCTTTAGAGCGGGGAAATATCTTTAAAGCAAATTTGCTTTTCTATTATGTTATATACTTATATGGGTACGTACGTTCATCATATGGAATTGTACACAACTATGTTACGTTATTCATGAACATAAAATGAGCACTTGAGGTGTATTTCTTGCTTAGTTACCAATATTATCACAGAGATATTTCTTTATATTGTACAAAATGAATGAGCAAACCACCCAACATACGACTACAACTGACTATGAATTATTCGTTGAAAATTTTTCTCTTATTACGTTCGAAAATGTCTTCTTATCAAAACTTCACTATAAATGTATTTGCATACCAAAAAAAAAAAATTAAATTTTCAACATAACACAGTGACGACATAATAAATTTTTATGAAAATATTCCAGGGAAACTATTCAAGGGAATTTTGTTATTTAAGTTAGATTTCAAAACACATTATCCAAATTATTCGGTTAAATTTTACTTGAATTCAAAGTTTTTCAGTCAATTTTGTTAGCAAAAATGTTTCTCTAATCATATTATATCCAGATTTTCCGACTTTGAAAGTTTATCTTAAGAAATTATTCAACTTTGGTGTATAACATTTTGGAATCATCAAAATTTTAAAACATAAATTTCAATGTATGTGTAGGAATCTCAAAACTTGTTAGTTGAAACTAGAATGGTGGCCCGTGTTTTGTACATGTTTTAGAAATACAGAAGTAATATCAAAACCGATAAAACAGTTTTATTCTTACAGGACGTCGTGATCGACGATCTCAAAAACCCCCCATTTGCTAGAAAGTGGAAAAAATTTTGTTGATATTATCCTCATAGGACCTTAACAAGTTTTTCCGAAGATAGGACCCAACCCAATCGCATTTGCTCCCCCAAAAACATTTTGGAAATATTAGAGATACTTATTAATAGGTGTGGAAATTTTAAGTGGTGACGCTTATTGTAGTTTGTACCCAAATTTGTAAAAATTTCGTTTTCAAAATTTGGTCGTTTGTCAAAAAATAAAAATGGCGAGTTTTTAGAATTTTGTACAAACCTTCGCAGGAAAAAAACGCGAGTCTTTAGAGTTTTGTGCAAAAAAAAATTCGTCGAAAACTCGAGGTTTTTCTTTTAGATTAAAGTAGTAGATGGATGAAACTTTTTCAAATTTTTTCTTGTTTTTTCCGAAATTGTTAAGAAAATGACAATTTTACATTTTTCTTTTCACTGCACTCAGAAAAATGGAGGCTAACTCGACGACCTACATACGGCGTAATTGGCCTCGAGCAGGCGCGCGTTCGCCTGCATGTGGGCAAGTAAAACTGAGTTGACCTGTGGTCGGAGAAATTCTGAAATTAAGCCACCAGCAGGTGAAGTAGGGCATTGGGAGCTGTACGAGTTGACCTTAGATAGGTTAACTCTGACCGCTAACTGGCTTACAGACACCTCTGTAAGGTCAGAGTTAACCTGACAAAAAGTTGACCTGGACATTTTTCTGAGTGTGCGTATCTTCTCTTTGAAGGTATAAATTTCACCTCAATCGGTAAAGAGGCTTTCGAGGCAGTGCTTTGAAAAGCGAGAAATGTAAGGCTTCATTTAGGTAACAAATTATTTTTGTTGTTCTAAGTTGTTGTTCTGGAAAATTTCAACCTGTTTTACCACTTAAACTTAAACATTACAGCATTTGTAGTACAGATCTTAAATATTTTCACATATTCAATAAATTCTAACAGGGAAGATTCTCATCTGAAATTTTAATAACAAAAAAAAACACCATTTAGAATATCCCTTTTACATAAAAAAGCAATTCTTTTTCTCTCATTAATTTTTTTTTATTTCCTAATTTTTATTTTATTTCAATTTATTTTTTTACATCACCAACAAGGACTTAATTTGCGATCTTAACGAGTTCATTACTCTAGAAACCAATTACACAATGTAAAAAACAAAAATTACCCAAGAGTACAAACCCCATCAACATTGTTCCAAACAAACTCATCTCACGTCACGCCAAACAACCGCAAAAGTATGATATCCACTCAAAGTATCATAGTCTGATCTTAGGACTACAAAAGAGAGGTAAAATGTGAAATTATATAATTAAATCATAAATTTCATTTGCTTTTTTTTACATTTTGGCTAAAGCACAAAGGAGAAAAATAAAAATTATAGAGGTATAAAATAGAAACCTGACCAGAACGTAAGGAGAAGAAAAAATGAATGGAATTTTTCAAGGACCTTCGCCTTAGGCCGAAATCCCAGGGACTCAAGTTGGGTCGACCCAGTCCACCTAACAAGGACATAAAAAAAATAATATAGTTGCATTTTTATATACTTATGTACATAGATAGGAGACATACAGAGGGTATGCGGTAATTAAAACCAGAACCAAAAACAATAATTCCCACTCCGAACTGTACTTAAAATAGGGAAAGGACTCCACTTCCTTCCCTCGCTTCGGGTATTTAGGCAAGTTCAACATTTTTCAATTTCTTCTCATTTTCTTTTTTTTTATCATATCCAAATTAAATTAGGCCAACACTCGGGACTCGGAATAAAGTTTTGGCCCCAAAATACCGCAGAGCGTCATGAAGAATGAAAAAATACTGAAACTCTAGCTAGCAACACTGGTAAAAGACATTGACTGTTTGTTAGCTGTTCCAGGAATAAGGGTGAATACGAGGGGGTTTTACTTATTAAAAATTAACAAGTCTCTCTTTAATTAGTGTACCCAACGGGCGTTTTAATTACAAAACATGGGAAAACAATATTACTCTCTAACTTCAAAATATATTCTCTAAATTCACACCAAAAATAATTTCAAAAATTTAACATGCGACTTATTTGATGATGTAAATGTTATTCTTTTTTATACTCTATATGAGAATCATATAGAAGTATATTAGATTTAGTATATAAAAATAAACTAAAACTGGGGCGATGACAAGAGATTTAACTTTCGAAAAGATTGAGATAGAAGATTGAAATTTTGTGCAGTTGCGTTTCTCGTAAATAGTTAGGCTAAGTTCTTGACCAAGAAAAAGGAGACCATGTCTTCCCCTCTCTCGTCTCCCATACAAACGAAACTGTTTTTTTTTTGGAATTTCGAAAACGGTGAGTCGTATTGAAAAATTTATAGAGGTAAAATGTGTTTAGAACAGGATTTTGCACAACTCATCCATAAATCAAAATCCAATTCGACCATTCCTTTCCTCTGCCCCATACAAATGGAATACTTTGTTCTTATTTTCTCGGAAACGGTGTATCGTATTGAAAAATTTATAAATACGGAATACATTTAGAATATGATTTTGATTTTACAGAACCATTCCATACATCAAAATTCAAACAGACCACTACGTTGTCCCTCTCCCACACAAACGAATTTTTTATTAAATAAAAATTTTGTGTCTAATATATTTTTGTTTTTTTGACCATTGGCTCAAGACAATTGTAGCTTTTCTTATGTTTTGTTAATAAAAATATAACCGAGGAGTGAAAATTTATTTGATTAGAAACCCGGCTTTTGTACTCTATCTTTGACAGAAAACTGATAGTTTTTTGACACAAAAGATTATTAAATTCCGTTTAATTAACCAAATTTGGCGAAAAATACATCATTTTTGGCAAACCAGAAAGATATTTTGTGTCACATCGTATTCAAGACCATCAGGGAATTCACAGTCCTCTTTTAAATTGCGGGTAAATTTACCGCTCGGTAATTCAGTCAAATTTAACAGATTTTTACCGAGACGGTAATTTGGTTCATGTAAAAATGAATTACCGGATTCGGTAATTGTATACATGCCTCGAGTCGTGTTTTTCAGCCTCGGTATTCGGTATCAAGAATCAACCGCGAGTGGCGCTAGTAATGTTTTTAGTTGTCAAATTTTTTCGCTGGTTATCTCATCGGAGTGCAAATTTTTTCAATTTTGATAGCCGTTGCCACAATAGAAATTCAAAAAAATACATCAAACATGGATTTAAAGGTATGTGACATATTTTACAATCAAATTCGCAGTTCATGATTTGGTCACGTATCAAATAAAAGCGCTGTTCTCAAATCTGTGCTGTGGGATGTTCACAGCAGAATATTTTCAGTCTTTTAATATTACCGAAAATACCGAATACCGAAGAGGATTGTGAATACCCTCCATGTCAACAAGGTTTGAGATTTGTATGGTTATATGGTATCCCCCTTTCATTTAAATAGAAGACAGATTCACGATATTTTAATTAAATTCAAAATTTATACTTTTAAAAATGTTTAAAATTTTAATCAATAATATATGAAAAACTGCAGTTCGAAAAGCCATTTTGATTATTTAGCTTGAAATGCGAAAGGTAAAAAAGATGGGAGCTACGCTCCCGGCATAAAACTTTTTTTGTATTAAACTATGGATAAAAATTCAATATCGATATTGATAATATTCAAAAAATTGTGTTTGATTAAAATTTTAAATTTAATTAAATAATTTCGTAATATTCAAAGCAGTATGTTTTGATATTACAAACTGCTAAATAGACTTAATATATAAAAATCTCTATTTTTTCGGTTCGGTATTTCTGAATTTCAATTTTACTACCTTTGTGAATTTCATGATAAAAAATCCTGAAATGTTTTTACATTTTTATACTCTATATGATATATCGTATAGGAGTATTTTAGATTTAGTATACCATTTGTAACGCATCGAACCAATCATCGGACGCAAAAATATACTATACCAGGGTATTTGGTATGACAAAAGATTTTAATATGATTTTACTTTAAAATCCAATCGAACTACTAGATACTTTCCCCGCATTTGGAAATTACTTAAAATTGTAAAATGCAAATTATGATCAAGAAATAGAATTATGATTATGAATTATTGAGGAGTATAGTAATTCTTCTCACAGTGCAAATCTACTTAACTGATCAAAATCCACGGAAATGATCAAACTCAACGTTTACTTAAACATTTTATATATAGTTTAATGAAATTTAATTACTTTCACCGAAAAATTACAGAAGACGTGTTATCAATAAAATAACAGAAATTGGTGACAAGAAAATCAGTTTCATATTCATATATATTTCCCGATTTGTAAACGATATTCCCATTACAAAAATAACTGCCCGTAGCACCTGCTATCAAATAATTAATACCCGAAACGTTTGCAGTCGCTGAGTTAAAAAAACAAGCACGACTAAACTCTATGGTACGAAGCGAAATGAGAAAAAAAGTTAAATATTTTAGATAGAATAAGTTTTGGTTTTCTCCTCAGCCGCGTCTAATCAAAAATTTATTTTGGATTTAACGTTCGTTGCACATAATTTCGATCATAAAAGTTATCCCCCCGATCTAAAGTGTTATAAAATTTCTTATGGTCCATCATTAAAAACGGAACCTATTTACTTATGCTGGCCATGTCCAACGTTCGTACCACTACGTTCCAACCTACAAAGTAGCATCGCATCAGGACGAAACCGGATACTTGGTCGGACGGACAGACGTATATCCGGCGATTACTGCCCCCCCCCCCCTACCCCCTCCTCCTTCACACACTGGAAAAGTGCTCCACGGAATTTTTTCCATACTCTATCCCCACACAAACCCACACAATGTTCTTTTGGGTACTTTGATCTTCCCCATCCGCATGCCGCCTCTTTTAGTGCTCCCTAATGGAACGAAATAAAATGGAATTGAGGAAATAACATGGGCGTTTTATATGATGGCTGAATTGTGGGCTTGTATGAGGATCAGTAGTAGCAAAAGAATTCTCATCCTTCCTGCTCACCCGCCATTGAAAAAGGTGTGGAAGTACGAAAGTAGGTTTGGGTGGTTGAACTGACTCAAACACCATCACTTAGATGTATTGAAATACTGAAGTCCGGGAATCCTTGCAAATAAATCAATTTGTACATTTTATTATTTGATTTTGCTGCTTGGTGAGCTTTCTGGACTGGTTGGTCATTGCCGCAGCGTTCATTTTTTTCTTCGTTCTTTATATACTTGCCTATTCGATTCTAATTAGAGAATGAAGGAAAAGTTATTCACTTTTCCTTTCATTGGTAAAACTTTCAGATACCGGAAACGCTCGTGTTTTGTTAAATTTAGTTGCTGTGTCCAGGCCATCCTGCATATTTAAATTCTATTCATGGCGCCTCCCAAATATTTTTGTTACCTTTTTAAACGGTTTTTGAAAAAAGAAAAACGTATCGCCGATCTACAACCAATATCCATTAAGTCACCTTTTTTAAGATTTTCAATTCTTATGTACACGTGAACGAGCTTCGTTTTCTGTTTTTTTTTTTTACCCGAGTCCTCCGATGTCATCCTGCGCCGCAACCCGATTTTTATTTTGCAACTAAGTCCAGAATTACATACATCAAATATTCAAACTAGACTTTCTCGAAACCAACATTTTTGCCTTACAAGTACACTTCGCGAGGTGTAACTCTGAAATCTTGATGAAACTTACATTTGTGAAAGAATGTTGAGAACTAAGGCACACGTATTTTTTTATCTGGTGTTTAATAAAGCACATAAAATTTAAAAAATCGAGGTCTAAGAATGTTAGATTTTATTTCATTAAAATTGGAGAACTCTTTCCATTAAAAAATACCAAAAAAACGAAAATTTGCATGCTTTTAGGGAAACCAAAAAAAACCTTACACATGGATGGTTGCCAATACAAAAATACGTAAAATTTTCACTAACATAAAACCCTGACTTAATAGATATTTTTCCTTTTATTGATTTAACAATAACTGTACTCAGAAAATAACCTTGAAACGACAAGAAAAAAAGGTAAGTATCTATATTGAACTGATGATACCCTATACGATGGCGTCACAAATTGAATAGAGACCTTTTTTCCCTCACAATATTGAACATATTAGTATCTTCGTTACATAATATTTTCCCTTCATATGAATAAAACAAAATGCAAATAATGATAAAATTTTGTTCGTTTCACCTTCAGCAATCTCAGGTATCAGATTCATTCCTTCAAAGAATATTCCTCGGGATGTGTGTTATGCAATATCATGTATGTACCCCATTCAAATCATACGTACTAGGTGAGTATATGAACAATATAAGCAACCACAAATGTGATGCGACAAAAATCTACATTATATAATAATATGAATAACGTGTAAACTTCCTATATTTATGAAACACAAACATAGATAAAAATTGCACACCCCTCTGTTAAGATGACTGCTTTTCATTTCTTTTGTGATTCGTTTTCTTTTTTTTATGGGGGTGAGCTGCTGTTTAAGGTGAAAACGTAGTCAGCAAAAAAAAAATCTTAGCTCAAGTCATAAGTGTGAAATCTTCCGAGAAATTCATCGCACAGCAATGAGGACGTCTTGCTCTACAGTTTCTTATTATAATTTTTTACATAAAAGTGGCACCATATGAGTATATGAACGATACATAAAGAAACCGGATCGTTTGTTATGCTTATAGTATGAAAATTAAATGACGAAAAAGGTAAAAACATCGACACTTAGCGAGATGAAAAGCTCACACGTTCATTTAGGAAATTTTATCCAAACATGCTGAATAAGGGAAAAGGACTGCTTTTTCTTACAAATCTTTCCAATCCCAACCACGTAACAGACTTCCCAGGACCTAACATGATGCAAACGAACGTCTTGGAGGCGTTCAGCTCATTTCTGATGTGTATGTGTGTGTAGATTTATTCAGGTGTGTACTACAAAACAGAGTTCTCGTTATTCAGGTGATGAGAAAAAAGATATTTCGTGGGGTCCTATTTGATGTCACTGGCGACACGGCAGGTTATTTAGTCACAATATCTCGCCGCTGAACTGATATTGAAAGTGATAAGTTCTAATTAAATGACATGACGAAGGGAGTTCAATATTACCCCAAAGGCATTTATTAGCAAAGGATCACAAGCGCACACACACACTCGGCTCATATATTGTTGTTAAATTGTGCCGTTGTTTGTCTTATATTGCTCCAATGTTGATCAAACGAACTTACCTGGAGTTTAATAAGCCACATAAAATTAGATGGCCCTCAGTAAATGTTGATAAATGTTTTCATTGTCGTTGTTGGTGCCTTATAAATGGATCCATATGTATGTATGTTATTAAGTTTACAAAATCGCAATAGATGGCATTTTTAATCACTTGATCAGAATTGAAGTCACTAAGCATTCGTTGAACTTTTCTATTGTCTTCAATAAAATTTCATAAACAAATGAAAAAAAACTCGCAATTTATGTCTAATCAAAACGAGGTTTTAACAAGCGACTTTTTTTTACGGAAAAGGTGAAAAAAAAAGATTACATAACATTCAAAATATACAAAAACTTATAAAATTGTGGAGTTATAATGATTTAGCCATTATCATAAACTGAAGCCATTATCCTAAACTTAAGTTTCATGAACTTTCGCCACACAGTTCATTAAAAAAAAACTTTTAAATAATCCGTACAAAACGGAAAACATACATTAGTTTTTGTTTTAAATAGAATAAACTTTATTATTATAATGGACTTCGGGTTATGAACCTCTGAATCTAGTGACCGTGCTAAGGTTTCAATACCCGTCTTCACCGTACCGATATCATAAAAAATATAATGTGAACAGCATATGACTTTCTTACACAAAATCTATCGTGAGTTTGCAAGGAATTCAGAAAAATTTAATTTTTTACTTTTTAATCAAAATATCTTAATAACGGTCAAAAGTAGCGGATAACTGTAAAAGATAAAATTATAGGAAATACTACTGTCTTAAATTCTTATACGTTGAAGTACCGAAAAACTGTTAGTTTTCGTGATAATCGTCGTAAATCTTTTTTTTTTTTTGTAAAACCGGAATATCTCGATGACGGTTTGAGATACAGAGTTCTTGTAAAAACCAAAAGTCTAGAAAACATCATTATCTTTAACTTGCAGATATAAGATGACTGACAAACGCTCGGGAAATGTTTTTTAGGCAAAATTAAGAGTTAAAAATTGTTCATCATCACAATACACCCAATTCTGTTTTTACACGAACTTTTTATACATTTTGACACACGATTTTGACACACGATTTTTTATATTTTAAAAGCTTTTATTTAGCTCGCTATCTTGTCTGTTTGTCTGTTTGTTTGTTTGTCGGGGTCAAATCTTGCAATCAAATTTTGACCCACTTCCACTTGTCCGATTGACTTGAAATTTTGCACACTGATATAAGTCCGATGACAATACAATGTTTTCACTACTTCGTCCTTGTAAGGATAACGGAAGGTCCTGTAAGGATAACGTGATTATCCTTTTCTCCAAATTTTCCGGAAAAAATCTATTCTGGGGGTTTTTGGGGTCGCTGAATCCGAATCTGTCATTAAAAAGTCAGTAAGGATAACGGAAGGTCCTGTAAGGATAACGTGATTATCCTTTTCTCCAAATTTTCCGGAAAAAATCTATTCTGGGGGTTTTTGGGGTCGCTGAATCCGAATCTGTCATTAAAAAGTCAGTAAGGATAACGGAAGGTCCTGTAAGGATAACGTGATTATCCTTTTCTCCAAATTTTCCCGAAAAAAATCTATTCTGGGGGTTTTTGGGGTCGCTGAATACGATTCTCAAGTTAAAAAGCCTGTAAGGACATCTTAAATGTAAGGATATATATTCGAAAACTAAAAAGAACAAAATAAAAAAAATAAAAAATAAATTTTAAAAAAAGCTTTTATTAAAAAAGAATGCACTAAAAAGAAAAAAATAATTTTCTGGACGCTGTGTATCACAAACATAAAAGCTTTTAAAAAGCGAGATAAAGCATAAAACAATAAAATAAAAATTTATCTCGCTTTTAAAAAGCTTTTATGTTTGTGATACACAGCGTCCAGAAAATTATTTTTTTCTTTTTAGTGCATTCTTTTTTAATAACAGCTTTTTTTAAAAAAAAATTTTTTATTTTTTTATACACGATTTTTTTTACGTACTGTTCGGGAACGTATCTATCGTGTAAAAATAAAACTTGGTGTATTTTATTATACTTCGTACTATACGTACAAGAAAGAAAGTAAATATCACAGAATATTTTAATATTTTAACTTCACTGTAAAATACACCCTCTTTTGAAAAAGTTGGTTTAAGCTAAAAGTTTTATAACCGAAAATAGATTCCTCCGGTTTCTTAGGCGATTTACGGACATAATTAAATCTTCGGAAGCCGACAAATTGTTTTACCACGTGGTGTGGATTCTGATAATTACATTTCATTAAGAAGAAAAAAATTAATTTTTAAGGTTTCGCAAGAAATGTGTGTAGAGATTCTTAAGAGAAATTCAATTAAAATCCATTTTAAATAACTGTCAACCAATTATTTCCAAAAATTTAAAAAGTGAATCAATAAATTAAGGAAAAAATGACAATTTACTGGTGTGAAATCAAGTGTAATATCATAATTCAATTGTGCCGTAGATCAAACACATAAAACAAACTCATCGCGGAATAGAATTTAAATCTAATAAAAATTCCGTGAAAATGAAATTGGCATTGAGTCAAAAACCCTTATAATTAATGTCTATCGAATTTAATTTGTAAATTATTTATTACTTTGCACAAGATTTCACATAGTAACTAATTAATTCCAAATATTTACAGCTTGTGATGTACAGCGCCAAAATGCTGGTCTCCGGTCTGACTGACCCCCGACCCTTCATCACTCAGAAATCTGTCGGCCAAAAAATAATCAGTAAATTGAACTCATTGGAGAAAATTTTGAATTTGGCGCGACAAAATGGGCCTGAAACCCTTGCAACGGGATGAGAAAACCCAATTTGGCGAATGAGCAAATCAAATTCTGGTAGCTAGTATAGCTATATTCATATCTACAAGTATTTTATCTGTGAACAATAAATATTGATATGGAAATTCAATTATAAATTTGGCTTTTGCAATCTAAATATCAATTAACACTCAACACATTTTAGTATTTTCACTCAAAGGGCTGCCCGTTGACAGTGCTCTATATTTCATTAAAGGATCATATCTAAACACAGCAATGATTATGAAACTACATTTGTGACAATGACGTGCAGCCCTTAAAATCGGCACATTATAATTCCACTCTTAACGCATGTTTGTGGAATAAGGGACCGAGATTTTCTATGTGTTCAAACACATCTCGTTCAACATTGATAGCATGCTGCTTTAGAATGACTTCTTAATTTTTAATTCAGACGACATATGGGGGTGTTAAAAAAAGTAGGAAAAAAAATTAAGTAGGAAAAAAAATTAAATTGGGCTGTAAAATTGTCGCAAAAATAATACGAGGATTTAGATACAATCAAAATTTTCGGGCTTGAACTGGCCAGGAAAAATTCATGATTTGTAACCAATTTTTCCTCTTTCCTTTGGTCCCCTTGCATAAAAGCCCTATTACAACTAAGTTCAAATTGTCTTTAAAGGCCAAAATGCAATTGGCCCAACACAACATTTACGACAGCAGATTACGGCGACAATGTCGCCCTCCATATACAATTGCGCACACTTTGTTGTTCTAAATGGAACTTGCTTTTCACAGATAAAACTTTTCATTCGCGCACGCACTCAATTAATTGTTCTTCGAAATTAATATTTTCAATCCTTGGTCCTGAATATTCTGTATTTCTTTGATTTGAATTTTGACAGTCAGTGAGCTACATATAACATTTTTTGTACCCAATTATCATACAATCTAAGCAACACAGCATACGAACTATATTTCCTAACACTTGCTTTAATTGAAGAAATTTAGATTTTATGACATCCCCATAAGATTTCATTTTGCATCAACCACTAAATTTTGTAGGCGAGGACGTATTTTAACCAAATATAAAAACAGACCTTACTCGCTTTTATAATCTATCACTTGGAAATCACTTGACCAATTAAGTTTATGGAAAAATATATTTTTATGAAAAGCGTCACAAATCACATATTTTTCTTAAAAATCCCACAATTTTTGGCACCAACCTCAAACTTTTCATGATACAGTAGAATCCCGATAATTCGTATTTCAAGGGACCAGAAAATTCATACGAATTAGCGGGATATACGAATTATCGGGGTACGAATTATCGGGATTCTACTGTATTTGTCTAAAATATTATTTGGAAAAAATCTTCATTTTCGTTATTCAAAATTGATATTTAATACGTATGATAATCAGTTAGGTTTTTAAATTTCCGACAACAACGTAACAAAACATAAACATTACAATTGATTAATTTCGAATTTTCCAAATATCCTACTAAATCATTCAATAGAATTCCATTTATCAAAATAAGGTTTTTATTTCAATAAACGAGCATAATCCCCTGGATATCTCTAAAATGTGGCCACATCCATTGATTTTTCTCGTAGTACCAAGAATCTACAGACATTTCCAATGGGTAAACAACTATAGGAAACCTAATTCAATGACTGTTGGTTCCATTAAAATTAATTGAAACAAATTAACAGACTATCAAATAACAAATTCGAAGACAAAGTGGAAGGCTTCTATTTTCCACCTTAAAGAAAATACCAAACAATGTCGTCATTTATAGAAACCGAATAGATACGAATATTTATTTTCTTCGATAAATGTTTATAGAAAAATTTCTTGCTTTATTAGACCGCTTTTCAATTGATCAGTGAAAAAAAATTTCACCCTTTAAAGCCTCTAACTTGAACTTAAATTTCCAGGAAGAAAACGAGCCCCAGCTTGAAACGAGGTTATAGTGATAAATGTTGATTGTGTTTGTGTCTTCACTTCAGTTTTTTGTCTCGGACATTTCCATTGAAACCCATTGGCTAAATATCGATTTACCGGATGCTCTGCTGATTCATTGAGTGAAAACCCGAAGAAAAAAATGACAAAAATCCTGGGAGAAAAAATCGCCGGAAATGTTTGCACTCACATAAAATCAATCGACGGAAATGTTTGACTATAGGCAGACTTTTATTCTCTCGTCCTGACTAAAATGGATACAGCTAAAAAACTTACCAAAAAAGATATCTTTTTATATAAAGAAATAAACGCTATTGATTTTTTTTCGAGAATTATTATTTTTAAGGCGATAAATGTTTTTATCAATTGAATATTACATACTTTGGGATATTTTTTTTTCGAGTCTTTTCGAGTTCGAAAATATTGGTTTGATTTAAAACTAGAAGCCTATTTCCACTTCTGCTAAATTTAATGCTAGCCGGTTCAGAAATTTCAGCGTCCAAGAATGATTTCGGTTACTGTTGTAATAAGTGTTTTCATCCAGCAAATTTTTATACCCGTATGGTGAAACCAAAGGGTATATTAACTTTGCCTTACCGTTTGTAACGCCAAGATCCCGTCATCACACATAAAAATGAATTACACCAGTGTGTTTAGAATGATAAAAATAATTAATTTCTGCATGTCCGTCCGTCTGTCTGTCCGTCTGTCCGTCTGTCCGTCTGTCTGTCCGTCTGTCTGTCTGTCCGTCTGTCTGTCTGTGGCGCGGATTGCGGGCGCACGGATTGAGCTAGAGACTTGAAATTTTGCACAGATCCGTTTTTCGTAAAATGCGAGGCTAAGTTCGTTAATGAGCAAAAATGGACTATTAGGGGGGGTACCCCCCATACGAACGAAAACGGTTTTTGTGAATATCTCAAAAACGGTGCATCTTATCAAAAAAGTCCAAGAACAAAAGTTATTTAGGATATGATTCTAAATAAAACTCCCATACATCAAAATCCGATTGGAATAAATTTTAAAAAATGGGGTTGTAAAGTTTGCCTTCAAAGTGGAATTTTGGTACAAGTGTTCGAATTTTGATACGAATATCACCATACGGGTCTCCAATGATTGCCAGATTGGCAATTATAGCTTTTGTTATGTTTAGTTTTGTGAGCGAAAGTATATTAATAGAAAGTCTCGTCGATTCATTTTCTTTAAACTACGACGGCATTTTATTGTTTCAAAGTAAATTAAAGTTATATCAAGTATTATTTCGTATCAACACAGAGCATATACACATAAGAGAAAGGTAAATCGAAATTTTAATAAAACTGCAAAAGCTGTCCGGAGTGATTGAAGATATTGGAATGCAAGGATCTCTTTGAGAGTTTCTAAACAGCAATAACTTATTGTCAATTCCTAAAGAAATTTCATCAACCGAAACCACCCGGAACTACATCAACAAATCATGCAAATGTTTTGCATCATCAATTGAAAATAATCTTTTATTTTCTAAGTTTCTTCCGTGATTTGTACAATTCGTGGATTCGTCAAAGCAACACTAGTAACATTTAATGAAAAACGTTTTCTTAAGAATTGATCGAAAATCAATTTGACTTCGAGCTGGTGTAGTATTTGAAATTTTAATTCTACCTTTCAAATAAAGTTTTAGTTGGATTTTGATTTCTCATACCAAAGACCAATAAATTCGTCCTGCAATTACTTCCGTTTTGCATTAATTTTCCAAACACCAGAAAAGGACTCATAATCATGGCTGGGTTGATCTTCTCTGGTGAGGGCAGATACTATCAATAAGTATAAGACATTTATTTACTATATAATATTGTATCTAAATATCTTTTTGTGTGTATGGAGGGTGGGTTAAAAGAGTGAATGAAGAGTATGAAAATAATCAGGGCTTATGGCAGGGAAAACTTTCATTTATGTGGCCACTTTGATCTCCTGAGAGTGTTTTGATTAAATTCCTGGACAAAGAATTTGCATATCAGACGTTGTCGATGTTAGATTGATCCTGGTATTACTACTTTGAAACACAATTTGGGATCATCGAATGGAGGAAGGAATGGAATGTCTTATATTAAAATATACGCTTTTTCACGGGGCTTGGAAGTAGTTTAGATAGGAATTTTAATGAATATGTAGATAAGAGACAGTTTATGTTAGCAAATATTTTCTGTTTGCGAGATAATTGAATGTGACAAAAGGTAACTTTTTGTTTTAAATTAAAGTCAAGTATTTTAAAACGAAAATTTTCATATGTAATTGAAAAGTAAGCACCGGAATAAAAAAAACCTTTAAAAAAGCTAATCTTCAATGAAATGGTATGTTTTTGACAAGATTATCTTCTATCCTCTGTGCTTTTTCTCACAGAAATTGACTTACAATGTTACTTCAATTAGTTAATCGTTTTCAAACTAAAGCTTTTAAGCGCATGTAAATAATGGCATAATTTTTTTTTAAAGATTTTTTACTCACACAAGCTGATTTCATAAACATATCTGTATATGTAATATTGAAAATGCACTTTTCTCAAAACAAAACAATTTATTTCAGTCTCACAGACTCTCCACTCACATGACCTCTTTACTCCTCGAACGTACTTCAATCACTGACTTTTGGGAGCTGTCAGACTCCTAGACAATATCATTTTATAAGAAGTCACGCTTTTGTAATTTTTCAAACAAAAAATTGAATTCAATCAAAAGATAATTTTATTAAAATGAATACCTACACTCTAAAAGATTTTTATGAATTCACACTAAATATTGTTGGAAAAAACTCATGTTTCAGTATTTTCACACTTTTGATGCACGATTTCCAAAAATCGCGTGAAATCTCAATTTTTGAGTGATTTTACTACAAAATTTACTTGATTTCCAACAATTAAAACTAGATTTCCAACAAAAAAAACATTTTGTGCGAAATTGCTCAGAATTTTCGTGAAATCGCACACACTTTGTGTGATTTCACTATTCGTTTGTTGGAATTTTGTGTGAAATCACAATCTATTTTTCAATCACACTGCTGTTGGATTTCACTACATTTAATGTAGGAATTATGTTTCCTACATTAAATTTAGTGAAATCCAACAGAAATCAATCAGATTGTACAACATATTCTGGACGTGTAAAAAGCATAATCAAATCGGAGTGAGAATCAATCATTAATTAAAACACCGCGCTCTACAAATAAAAATCTAAATTCATTACAAAATCCATATTTTACTTTATTATGGCAGTAAATTTTTGCATTTATGCATACTGAACATCTATAAAGCAACTAATGTTATATTATGATGATTTTGAAGTTTCTATATTAGGTCCATATTATTGCAGATATAATCGAATATCGATATTTTAGGTGTATTGAAATTTCAACATATACTAAATCTGTATGTCACTTAACAAAATTGATTTTGTGCAAATTTATTATCACCTACGGAGGACTAGTGGAAGTTACAGGAAGAGATGCTGGTGTCGGCTGCAGGAAATTGATTTCCGTGTCAAAGTTTTGATGAAAATTGCTTTTAGGCAATTGTCAGTTTGATAGAAAGTCTTCGGGTGCAGTTAAAGTCAAAATATTTAACGTTTCACAATAATCTAAATTTTATTTCATGATGAACAGAAAAAATACAGATGTGTGTGGCTAAATTTGACTCCAGTCAGTATGGCTAAACTTGGCTCCAGCCGCTTTAGGTATTCCAGGTTTTTTTATTAATATTGGGGTAGAATCTTACACTCATAAAAAATAAGATTTTTCATACATAAAGTTCTGCCAAACCGATTTTAATGATTATTATTCAGGGTATTCACAGTCCTCTTTTAATTTTCGGTATTCGGTGTTTTCGGTAATATTAAAAGACTGAAAATATTCTGCTGTGAACATCCCACAGCACAGATTTGAGAACAGCGCTTTTATTGCATACGTGACCAAATCATGAACTGCGAATTTGATTGTAAAATATGTCACATACCTTTAAATCCATGTTTGTGTATTTTTTTGAATTTCTATTGTGGCAACG